>CM065806.1:188670250-189321000 GCA_033398695.1 Orobanche coerulescens
TAAGATATGAAATAATATTTATTACACATTAAGATTAAAACCAGTAATTAATCTGTGCCGTGGCGATTGTTGTGCCTTCCTCTCTAAGAATTGTGCCTTTTCTTTTGTGAACTTTTGTGGTGTTGGCCTCCCTTTTTTTCTTCACTACTAAAAAAGAGCTATAATAGCTTTACATTTTTAGCTTCACGGAATGAGGTGAAGTTAAAGAAATATTACCGACAGTATTATTACACAAAGGCGTCACATGTAAGACGTCTTTAATTTCAGTCAAAGTTTGGTACATAAAGGCGTCACATATGTGACGCCCTTGTAGAATAATTTTTTTTTAATTTTGTCCCGACATTTGTGTCACCAAAGCGACACCAAAGCTCAAAAGGTGCGTTGTTTTAGCGTCACACGTGTGACACCATTTGTAATATCCGGTATTTTTTTCTTTCCCTTGTATTTTCATTTTTGGTATATATCTCGGTCATAGTGACCCTCATGTATCTTTCAGTATGTCCTTCCTGTCGACTGTTGAATTGTATTCTCGTTATTGTTCGTTGTTTCAACTTTCTTCATATGAGTTCGACTTTGTTAGATCACCATTAATTTTTGGTGACTCCAAAAATTATGAATCTTTGCAATATTATAGAACATCGCGTTAGCTTTCCAATGGTTCAAACGGTGAGTCAATCGGAGTCCGGACGAGAAAGTTATGGTCGTTTGATTTTGGCGAGCACTTCCAGAGCCTTTCGGCCGATAGGGGGTCGATAGACTCTCTGTCGGCATTCGTATGGATATCGGTTGGGCCTACGGCCGATAGGCTGGCCGATAGGTAAATTTCTTCACCTTCGAACTTCGGGAGCCTTTCGGCCGATAAGGGGGTCGATAGACTCTCTGCTAGGCATTCCGTATGGGTATCGGTTGGGCCTATCGGCCGATAGGCGGCCGATAGGTTCTTGTGTTACACTATAAATGTGTTGTTACGGCGAACAGCTCATTTCATTCGCCGATTTTCCTAAGCGCCGCGAGAGAGAGGATATAGAGGGGAGAGTTCTTCATCCGGGTCGATTTTCATCATTTCTTTTCGGTTGTGAGGCTCGGATAATCAATCTAGCGTGTTCTACGGATCTTAACACTTGAATCACTCAAGGTAATATCTCTTGAAACCCTACCTTTTTGGATAATTGGGGATTTTGGGGTTTTGTCCGATTCTTTCCGTTTCGTTGATGGATTCATGATGAATATGATTATTCTTGTTAGTATCTTTAGTTTCCTGATTCATGGATATTTTGTGGATTTTACGGAATCGAGAGGGTTTGGTTGTGGTCCGCCCTCGTTGTTATTTTTGGTATGAATATACATGAATCGTAGGCGGGTTTCAGGTGTATTCCATTTCCGTAATCGTCTAGAGTTGGTTGTGATTGTGTTGTTCGAATCGTTAGGTTCATTTCCCGGTTCCTTGCGGTCGTGTTCAACTCTTCCGTTCCGTTCGTGTCATCGTCTAATTAATCGAGGCAAGTATCCTTATGAACTTATAATCTTGACATAGTAGTTTTGTATGAGAGATTGTGTGTGTGTATGCTCACTACGGGTTAGACTCGACGGGGTCTCGGTAGGGTTCCACGAAGCTGTGGACCACGAGCTTGCTTTTAACCAGCATGGGTTAGATCCGACGGGGTCTCGGCGAGGATCCACGAAGCGTGGGTCCGCGGTTAATTGTGGTGCATTTTACTAATGTGGTTTTGATTATTGGCATTTCCGGAAATGAGCGTTTTGGAAACTATGATTTCTTGATGGCATGCATTACTATATGTGTAAGATGTAAAATGTTCATTTGGCTACTTGTACTAGCGTAATTGCTAACCCCTCTGGGGACCCGTTTTGGGGAAATTAGTTTAATGAATATCAGTTAAGTTTCATCGGGACGAGCGGGCTGGACCAAGATACGGATGATGGCCATGCGTGATGATTGTGCATTAGAGATTTCTTAATGTCTCTTTGTCTTTTCATCTTTTATGGCTTTTGAACTAATAGCTGTACTCGAGTACTTAAGAGTTCTTGTTCATCCAGATTGTATTGTTGTGTTTATGTTGTGTTGGATGATGATGTTATATTGGCCAGGTTGAACCGGGTGGATTGTTACATTTTGCGTCTTTATGACGTGGTGTTATTTTATCGTTTACGTGAGTCGTTGTGTGTGATCTTTGTTCGGCTGGTGGGTCCCATATAGGGATTCACGGCGTAATATACCTCGGATATCTGGGGTGTTACGAGAAAATGGTATCGAGCACTAGGTTTATGGATACCTAGGCTTGTTGTTTTATTTGGTCTTGTGTTGTTTTGTTTTGGACATCATCGTCACGTGCCATGATTAGGTACTACCGGTGTCCGTAAGTTTTCCTTCCTCTGTTCATTATTTCCTTGTATCGTACCTTTGATTCTCGACTTGTAATTGTTCTTCTCTCGTACTTACCCTCGTATGGCTTTTGCTACTTGTTTAACTCCGGCATGGATCCGGAAGAGGTCGTGGTCGCGGTCGTGGTCGTGGGCGGCCGGGACGTGGGCGGCCGGTGGGGCGGCCACGTCACGATCTTGAGGCAGCAGATCGCGGCGACCGTCATAGCCATGCTTCTTCTCGAGGCGTGCGATCTTGGTATTGCGGCCGTTATGCACGGATGGTGAACCAAATGGCGCGATAGCTCAGGCGGTTGACCCGGATCAAGCCCATGCTAATCGGGCGGAGCGGACCGTTGGCTCCAAGATGTCATCAAGATGCATCCTCCTCGGTTTCGGGAGCTTGGACCCGATTGGTAGGAAGGGTGGATCAAGGAGATGTCTAAGGTCTTCGTTGCCACTAAGCGTCCCGAGGACCGTAAAGTCCCTATTGCTCAATATTTCCTCACCGGGACGCTACGGTGGTGGGAGGCCGTTGGGCCCAAAGACCATCTTGCTACGTGGGCTGAGTTTCAAGAGTCGATGGAGGCGAATATTGCCGTGGCGATCGACGAGGCTCGGGTACATGCTTTTATGATGCTCAACCACGGGATATCCCCGTAGCTCAAGCCATTCTTGATTTTAACAAAGAGTTGGGTTATGTGAAGACCCAAGTTGTCGAGAGAGTGACAAGATTTTCCATTTCTCTAGACGGATGAAGTTGCCGATCCGGGACTATATGTCGGGGCTCGTATGCACTACATTGAAGGATTATCGAGTAGGGCCCTTGCTTATGATATGTCGGTGACGGCGAGTGAGGCGGCCGCGAGAGTAAGCGAAGTCCGCCAGGAACTTTTCGGGCCACAAGAGTGGGGGTCGCAGAGATCCCAATCGCTAACTTCCGCCGTGGTGGTCCGGCTCGTTCGGCCAGGGTCCTCGTGGAACTACCGGTGCTCCTTTTCGTGATGTGAAGTGTTTCAATTGTGGTCGCACGGGCCACATCGGTCGTGTTTGTCCGAACCCTTTGCCGACGTGTAATCAGTGTGGCGGTCGGGTCACAAGGCGCTTCTGTCGAGAGAGAAAATTCTTGGTGCCGGGCTTCCATTCCAGCGCCTAGGAACCAAGTGTGAATCGAGGATCGTTTGTTCCTCGGTCTCGCCGAGTGCTAGTCGGGGAGAGGTCGAGTCAGCCCTCTAAGGGGAGCTTCGGTGTTGGATCCGCCCACCCGCGTGTCTATGAGATGCGGAGAGCCGATGATCCGGCGGCTACCGTGGCGGCAGTACCGTTTATATTCTTTCTCATCTGTCGGTGTGCTTTTCGATTAGGAGCTACGCATTCATTCATATCCTTGGATTGTGTCGCCGTTTGAGTCTCATTGTTTGATGCCTTGTGAACCCTTCATCGTTAAGCTTCCTAGCGGTGATAGGATCGTTGGCAATCAGGAGGTTCGAGATTGTTCTGTAGTTATTTGTGAGAGGACTTGGCCCTCTAATCTTATTGTTGTGAATATCGAGGGTGAGGATTTGATTCTTGGTGATGATTGGCTCGAGCGGCATGGTGCGATCATGAATTACCGCACGAGAATCATCACTATGTTAGCCGAGGACGGCACCGAGCACTCTTTCGCGGGGCGAAAGAGGGGAAACCAGAAATTTGTTATTAACGCCTTGAAGGCGATGAGACTCCTGCGAAAGGGGTGTACCGGCTATTGGTGCTACGCCTTGAAGGCGGAGAGTGGTGGAGTCGAGCTTTCGTCGATTCCAATCGTTAATGAGTTTCCTGATGTCTTTCCTAACGAGTTACCGGGATTGCCACCAGATCGTGAGGTCGAGTTCACTATAGAGTTAGAGCCGGGTGCGGCTCCTATTTCAAGGCGCCCTATCGCATGGCACCTTCGGAGATGTCCGAGTTGAAGAAGCGGTTGAGTGAGCTTCTTGAGTCGGGGTATGTTCGACCGAGCCTCGCCTTGGGGCGCACCGGTCTGTTTGTGCGGAAGAAGGATGGTTCGCTACGTTTGTGTATCGACTATCGCGAACTAAACAAGGTGACCATCAAGAACAAGTATCCTTTGCCGAGGATTGACGACTTGTTCGACGATTCAGGGAGCTGCGGTATTCTCGAAGATTGATTTGAGATCGGGGTACTATCGGCTCGGGTGAGGGAGTCCGACGTGCAGCGACTTTTCGGACGAGATACGGACATTATGAGTTTGTAGTTATGCCTTTCGGGTTAACTAACGCGCGGCGGTGTTCATGCGATTGATGAACAAAGTCTTTATCGAGTATTTGGATAGGTGTGTCGTCGTCTTCATTGACGATATTCTTATTTATTCGAGGAACGAGGAAGAGCATGCCCATCATTTGCGGGTAGTGTTAGACATTTTGAGGACCGAGCAACTCTATGCGAAGTTCTCGAAATGTGAGTTAGTGAAAGAAGTGATGTTTTTGGGCCACGTGATTTGGTAGGGAGTTCGAGTAGATCCGCGAGAAAATTGAGCGGTGTTGGATTGGGCATCGCCCACAAATGTGAAGGAGGTCCGTAGTTTCTTGGGTTTGGTGGCTACTACCGTAGGTTCGTCGAGGGTTTCTCAAAACTAGCTCGACCACTTACCTGATTTCTCGAGAAATCAGAAGTTAAATGCGGACCGATGAGAGACGATCGAGTTTTGAGGAGCAAGAAGCGTTTGACTTCAGCCCGGTTTTGGCATTGCCATGTGGCGAGGGTTTTGCCGTTTATAGCGATGCTTGGTCGGGTCTTGGGTGTGTATTAATGCGGACGGCAAGACCATTGCCTATGCTTGTCGAGACAGTTGAGGCCGTATGAGTGAACTACCCTACTCATGATTTGGAGTTAGCGGCGGTCGTTTTTGCGCTCAAGATTTGGCGTCACTATCTTTTCGGCTCCACATGTCGATTTTACCGACCATAAAAGTCTGAAATACATATTTACTCGGCGGGAGTTGAATATGAGGCGAGAGGAGGTGGTTAGAGTTGATTAAGGATTATGACCTCGAAATCCTTTATCATCCGGCAAGGCGACGTCGTGGCGGCGCCTTGAGTCGGAAACCGATTGCGTTGCGAACGCTTGAGATCCTTACATCTCAGTCTGAGCTTCGGAGGGCCTTGATCGAGTTAGATGTTGAAGTCTCGTTGCCGGGAGCTGTCGGGCAACTTTGTGCTTTAGAGATTTCGTCATCCTTGATCGACAAAATTAAGCTGAAGCAATTAAGGACCCGATGATTACTCAAATCCGAGAGAACGTTCTTAAAGGAAAGTCTCCTGGGTTTGTGATTCACGAGGATGGCGTTTTGATTCAGTCGGCTTTGTGTGCGAACGACTCGAGTTGAGGCGAGTATTTTACGGGAGGCCCATGCTACACCTTATTCCGTTCATCTGTACGAGTAAGATGTACAAGGACACGAGGAGGAACTTCGGTGGAATGATATGAAGGAGGGAGTCGCACGGTTTGTGGCGAGATGTTTGACTTGCCCAGAGTCAAAATCGAGCATCGGCGACCGGAGTTATTGCGGTCACTTCCGTTAGGAATGGAAATGGGAAGATATATCGATGGATTTCGTTACGAGTTTGCCGAGATCGAGGTCGGGCATGAATATGGTATGGGTGATTGTTGATTGCGACCAAGTCGGCACATTTTCAGGCACCAAGGACACGTGGGGCCGGAGAAATTAGCTCGTGTGTTTATTGCGCGGTCGTGAGACTTCACGGTACTCGAAGTCTATTGTGTCGGATCGTGACGGCCGTTTTGTATCGCACTCGGCAGCGGTGCATAAAGCGTTAGGTACCGGTTGCGTTTGAGTACCTCTTTTCATCCCGATCGGATGGGCGGTCGGAACGCACTATCCGGACATTCGAGGACATGTTGCGTGCTTGTGCCCTCGATTGGAGTAGTATTTGGAGAAGCATTTGCCATTGATCGAATTCACGTACAACAATAGTTGGCACGCGTCGATTCGGATGGCACCGTATGAGGCACTTTATAGGCGGCGATGTCGATCGCCGATTTGTTGGAATGAGGCGTCGATTTGGTCGGGACCGAGCCGGATGTCGTTTTAGAGACGAGGCGGAAGATAGAGTTAATTCGAGAACGGATGTTGGCGCCCGAGTCGGCCAGTCGTATGCCGACGTCCGTCGTCGACCTTTGGAATTTGAGGTGGGAGACCACGTTTTGCTAAAGGTGTCGCCGACGAAAGGAGTTTTCGTTTCGGGAAGAAAGGAAGTTGAGTCCGAGATTTATCGGCCCCTTCGAGATCCTCGAGCGAGTAGGTGGGTTGGCATACCGTTTGGCGTTACCTCCGGCCTTGAGTCGTGTTCATAGTGTTTTCCATGTTTCCAATTTGATGATATATGTCCAGGATCCTAGCCACATCATCGATTATGGTGAGATTGATGTCGCCAAAGATGTTACTTTCGAAGAGCGCCCTTTGAAGATTTTGGAACATCGTGAGAAACAATTGAGGCATAAGACCATACCTTTGGTCAAGGTGCAATGGTCGAGACACGGTGTCGAGGAGGCAACTTGGGAAACCGAGGATAGCATGCGTGCTAGGTACCCGAGTTGTTTGTTTCTTAAGTTTCGGGACGAAACTTATTTTTAGAGGGTAGAATGTAATATCCGGTATTTTTTCTTTCCCTTGTATTTTTATTTTTGGTATATATCTCGGTCATAGTGACCCTCATGTATCTTCGGTATGTCCTTCTGTCATTGTTGAATTGTATTCTCGTTATTGTTCGTTGTTTCAACTTTCTTCATATGAGTTCGACTTTGTTAGATCACCATTAATTTTTGGTGACTCCAAAATTATGAATCTTTGCAATATTATAGAACATCGCGTTAGCTTTCAATGGTTCAAGCGGTGAGTCAATCGAGTCCGGACGAGAAAGTTATGGTCGTTTGATTTTGGCCGAGCACTTCGGGAGCCTTTCGGCCGATAGGGGGGGTCGATAGACTCTACTGTCGGCATTCTGTATGGATATCGGTTGGGCATACCGGCCGATAGGCTGGCCGATAGGTAAATTTCTTCACCTTCGAACTTCCAGGAGCCTTTCGGCCGATAAGGGGGGTCGATAGACTCTCCGCCGGCATTAGTATGGGTATCGGTTGGGCTATCGGCCGATAGGCCGGCGATAGGTTCTGTGTGTTACACTATAAATGTGTTGTTACGGCCGAATGCTCATTTCATTCGCCGATTTTCCTAAGCGCCGCGAGAGAGGATATAGAGGGGAGAGTTCTTCATCCGGTCGATTTTCATCATTTCTTTTCGGTTGTGAGGCTCGGATAATCAATCTAACGCGTGTTCTATGGATCTTAACACTTGAATCACTCAAGGTAATATCTCTTGAAACCCTACCTTTTTGGATAATTGGGGATTTTGGGGTTTTGTCCGATTCTTTCCGTTTCGTTGATGGATTCATGATGAATATGATTATTCTTGTTAGTATCTTTAGTTTCCTACGGATTCATGGATATTTTGTGGATTTTTACGGAATCGAGAGGGTTTGGTTGTGGTCCGCCCTCGTTGTTATTTTGGTATGAATATACATGAATCGTAGGCGGGTTTCCGGGTGTATTCCATTTCCGTAATCGTCTAGAGTTGGTTGTGATTGTGTTGTTCGAATCGTTAGGTTCATTTCCGCGGTTCCTTGCGGTCGTGTTCAACTCTTCCGTTCCGTTCGTGTCATCGTCTAATTAATCGAGGCAAGTATCCTTATGAACTTATAATCTTGACATAGTAGTTTTGTATGAGAGATTGTGTGTGTGTATGCTCACTACGGGTTAGACTCGACGGGGTCTCGGTAGGGTTCCACGAAGTGTGGACCACGAGCTTGCTTTTAACCACGTGGGTTAGATCCGACGGGGTCTCGCGAGGATCCACGAAGGCAGGTCCGCGGTTAATTGTGGTGCATTTTACTAATGTGGTTTTGATTATTGGCATTTAGGAAATGAGCGTTTTGGAAACTATGATTTCTTGATGGCATGCATTACTATATGTGTAAGATGTAAAATGTTCATTTGGCTACTTGTACTAGCGTAATTGCTAACCCCTCTAGGGACCCGTTTTGGGGAAATTCGTTTTATGAATTTCAGTCAGTTCATCGGGACGAGCGGGCTGGACCAAGATTACGGATGATGGCCATGCGTGATGATTGTGCATTAGAGATTTCTTAATGTCTCTTTGTCTTTTCATCTTTTATGGCTTTTGAACTAATAGCTGTACTCGAGTACTTAAGAGTTCTTGTTCATCCAGATTGTATTGTTGTGTTTATGTTGTGTTGGATGATGATGTTATATTGACCGGTTGAACCGGGTGGATTGTTCTGTTTTGCGTCTTTATGACGTGGTGTTATTTTATCGTTTCTGTGAGTCGTTGTGTGTGATGCTGTTCAGCCTGGTGGGTCCCATATAGGGATTCACGGCGCTGTAATATACCTCGGATATCCTGGGGGTGTTACACCATTGTGATAAAGTCTTTACTTATTTATATATATATACTAAATCTATTCATGTCAAAATATATACTACCTCAGTTCTTTTATAACTGCAACATCTGAACTTTCACGCTTGCCAATGCACAACTGTGATTATTAGTATCTTCAATTCTTTATTTTTAAAAATTATAAGACGTTGATATTTTGAAAGTATATTTCGAGATGAATCTAACAAGATCTCACATGACTATATTTTTTTATATGTATAAATCTCAAAAGATGGTCAAAAGAGAGTATGTGAACAGTGTAATAGTCAACACGTTGCAATAATAAAGTAACGGAGGAAGTATATATACTAAATCTATTTTAAATATAAGCAAATAAATTTGTATTGATTTAAATATTAAATAATTATAAATAGTAAATTGATAATTATATTTAAATAACTATAGTGTAAGAAATTCATTAAATATTATAATAATAATTTACGTTTTAATATTTTGAAAATTGATTTAATTTGAAAAATAAATTAAATATAAATATGAAATATAGTATAAATAAATTAATGTAATGTATCATTTGAATGGAAAATATAGCTCACTGGCAAAAGTGCCACACTTCCACCCGTAGGCGGGGGTTCGATGCCCGGGCTTGCCACTTGGCTTTGTTATTTTTTTTTCATTTAACATATTTAGCGTCACATATGTGACTCTTTATATAGCTATTAGCGTCACATATGTGACGCTATATATCCTGTTTGTTTGTTTTACAGCAACACTATTTTGCAACAAAACCGCAACCTGTCAATCTTTCAACACAACAGCAACCCAACCAACAAGGCAACAGAACAAACAGTATATACCGAACTAACAAAACAATAAAATACCATGCACAATAAATATAATAGTTTATACATATCAAAATCACAATATACGCAAAATAGAACAAATATGATCATCAAAACATAAATCTTACATGCTACTCGTCAGATATTGATCGCATCAACTCATCCTCATCAAAGTCACCGGAGTCATCATCCTCATCATTCGCCCGAGTTGATGAGGTATCTACCTTCTTATTTCCTTTGAGTAATCTCAATATGAGTTTACTCATCTTTGAAAATTTCGACTCCATCTTCTCTCTTGACTTCTTCATCTCCTATCTATCCTTCTTCATCTCCTCATTATCTTTTTTAGCGCCTCGATGGTAGCCTTCAAAGACCGATCGACCTTGATAGGTCGTAATGATGCTCGTGAGTCAACAAGACGACGACGACTTGTGGGTTGGTCGATGACTTCATTTATTATCCCCGTTGAAATTCCCCTCACCCTTCCACCCTGTCTAACTCTGCCAGCCGTCTGAGCCCACAAGTTCGGATATAATTCATCTTCCGGAGGGGAGTTTGGGGAATGTAATGCCTGAACAAGCTTATTGTATCGGTCCTGTTTCAAGTAATATTTACACAAAAAGTGAACAAGCTACACAGTTTACAAATTAGGGACGTATTCGTAATACAAGAATGTGAACAAATATAAATCTAGACTTACGTATTGTTCTGCACTTTGGGCATCTCTCCATTTGGGAGTAAAGACTCCCGACTCAGCTTCTCCCTCCTCTAGTTGAGACTCACTGCCGCCCTCACTAATTTTCTTTTTTTTTTTCTTTTGATGCTTTTTCATTTCTTTCGTATTGGTGATGTGAGTCTTCATGAAGGCCAAAGGATTAAAAATTGGTTCCTATACCGGCCTCTCCCTCTCGCATGCTAGTCTTTGGTACATCTCAGACGCAGCATCACTCGCCTATGCATTAACATAAAACATTAACAGTATTGACGATGACACATAATTGAAGACAACATATATTATATAATAAAATGTTGACAAAATCTAGACGTGCCATGGAATGAGCATGATCGTACATGCTCATACTACCTCCAGTATATGTACCCGGTGCCTTTTGCGTAATCACACCGGTACTCTCATCGTAAAGAGTGCCTCTGTTTTTAGATTTCTGAAATGCCTCCTTCTCCTTCTCTTCCGTCTCCCAACGCTTCCACAAGATCTTGAACTCTTTTTCCTTCAACCACTTCTCCCGCTGACCGACTGGTTTTTGATATACTTTATTTTTAGCGTGCGTAAGCATATCAATAAACCGTCCATGGCTATATATGTCCCAATACCACACAACTTTCTCCTCATCCGATTTCTCCCACTTATAACGTATCTGGACAAATATAATAGCAATTGTCAGAAAATCGAAAAACAATCAAATGAACATAACAGTTTGAGTAAAATGAATGCAATTTTAGCATCAGTTTTACCATAAATTGTAATTAAATAGCAACTGTAATAATATACCCCAAATTCCTGCGACAACTAGCTCCTCGTCCGTTGAGAGACCTGACACCGGTGCTCTTCACCGGAGTAGTACCTCTTAAGTAAGCCGACTATATCGCTCTCGGTCTTCTTCGAACTAAACTCAACTATTTTTGGTAAAGGACGAATTAGTTTTCGATCATCATACTTCTCTTTCGCCATGGAGATCTCAGTCGGACCTCTCCCCGGTGGCTGTGCTAAAACCTCTTGATCCTCGTCGTACTCAAACTCCATCGTCTCCTCTGGAATATAAATGTGATGCACTAATGGACCACGACGGATAGGTGGCGTACGCGGATATGGTAGTTGATATGTTTTAGCTTCACATATGTGAAGCTAATGTGCAGGACAAAATTATGTGATTAAAGCGTCACATATGTGATGCCAATACGAAAATTTTATAAAATTTTGGCGGAAGTTCGAAATTTTTGGCATGGACGCGGGGGAATTTCGAATTTACTGAAATCCTTTGGCTTCACATATGTGAATCTATTGGGTTCCAAAATATATTATAAATACAACATCACTACAAACCTTCATTCATTCCAAAATTCTAATCCACATTTCATCTCATTTCTTCAACTTTCATCTCTCAATCTTCAAGGTAATTTCTAAATTATTTTTAATTTTTTTAATAATTTTACTTATATTAATTTTTATTATTCTAACTTATTAATAATTTTTTGTTATTGTCCTTGTTTTGTGGGATTTTTATTTATTTAAATATAAGTGAATTATTTTTTCAATATTAATATTGTTGAAACATAACATAATGTGATTTATCTCTTTTCAAAATCAATTTTACAAAAATTATGATATTTATTTTCTAACTAGAATAAATATCTTTTTAGTATAATATAGTTTATTTTTTTAATAATAATTAGAAGTGTAGTTTTCAACATATATTTTTTAATTACAACAAAAAATTACATAAATTTTTTTTTTGATTAAATTAATATATATATATATATATATATATGTAATATCCGGAGTTTCTACTACTGTTGTTTAATATTATTTTATCCGAGTTATATTGTACAGCGTGAAATCTATACAATATGGATAAAATAAATGAAGGACTAAGATGTCAGTATTGGTATAATTGTCGTACTTGGTCGACAATTGCATTTGAGAATATTGTTGGAAGGAGTATACGTATTCAGTATGCCGTATGTTCGTATTTAGTATGTTGAGACGTTGAACAAGGATAGCTGAAAATGGCTATGTGTAGCATTATTAGCGCACGCTAATATACATGCTTTGCGCACGCTATCGTGCAGGTTTAGCGCACGCTACGGGCATAGGCTAGCGTACGCTAGTGCGGAACAGCTCAGAGGGAATCTACGTGTGGACCCAACCACTTTCGACGCATGTGCCGACGAGGTCAACGAATGTTTTCGTGAAGGATTAGCGCACGCTAATGCATATGGTTAGCGCACGCTAATCAGACAGGTCCGAAGGAATCTTTGCTTTGTCGGGGGCTTTCGGCATGTGGGGGACACGGGGGTAGGTGCAGACTGTAGCAAGTCAACTATGAGTAGCGCACGCTATGTATGGATGAAAGTTTGCGTACGCTAAGTAGAGGCCTTTACGTACGCTATTGCATGGGCATTGCATACGTAAATCATTTCATGCAGTAAGGCAGTAGCCTCTGGACTGCGATAGCGCACGCTAACAAAAAAAGTTAGCGCACGCTAACGTACGGTAAATGAAGATGTTAGCGTACGTTAATAATGTACAGTGTATATATAAGTGCAGTTGGCCATCATTCTTCATTTCGTCCATTCTCTCCTTGCAACCGATAGAGAGAGTTCTTAGAGAGATGTTTGAAGTTTCAAACACTGGATTATGGTGGAGTTAATCATCCATAACAATATTAAGCTTGGAATCGATTGGAAACGGATTCAAACTTGGGATTCAATCCATTCCTTCAAAAAGGTAATTACTCTTCACCTTTGGATTTCGTTTTGGATTGAATGTTGATGTTCTTGAGTTGATGATTATTACATAAACAAGTTGACAAGCATGATTATGAGATGGATTACCGGAGTATGATGATATTAATATGATTCGTGTGGTTTGAATTGTGTAGTTCGTTTTCTTGAGATAAGTTGATTAATCCTTCTTCTCCTTTGCGGATGTTGATGTCATTGTTGATGATTAATCTCTGTAATGTTAGATTAGGGAAGTGTTGTTAGGGTTCTTGGTGTTCATGATGTTTATATTTGAGGAAGAAGATGATATGTGAATATGAATTGTATTAAGAGTTGGATGATTACCTATATGTTAAAGGATATCAGATTTCGTTGTTTTGATAGCTATGAACATGGTTTAGAATCACTTAGTGTTCTTGATAATCGCCATATGTTGATCGATATCTGAAATGCATGCAACTGCATGTCATTAGCGCACGCTAGGGTTACTAGCTAGCGCATGCTAACGGGAGCGACTTAGCCCACGCTACGTTAAGTGATTAACGTGCGCTAAGTCAACAGACAATGTTGTATATCCTGTTTCGGTTATGAATTCGTTATTGTTTAAGTTGGATTGATCAGACTTGTGGTTAATCGAGATATTTTTGAGCCGTTGAGTTTGTGAATTGGTTATATCGATTGTTGATTGTTATCAAACTTGTTGTTTATCGATTATTGTAATAGGTTGAGATTATTGATCGGTGATTAGAACCATGCTTTGCGGTCGTATTCGAGAATGTTCGTGAATTGCATTGATCAGGGCCGAGGGACTTGTAGATGACGACAATGGAATTGGTAACGGCTTCATCGGTATCTAGGCAAGTTATTACTTGCTCAGTTTATAATATTTAATGAATGGTTTTCATTTCATTCGTTTATAATTCGTATAAGCAATGTTTATAATCGTAATCATAGAAGATTTGGGATTATAAGTTGTATTTGAGTTTTGGGAATTAAATCATAATGTATATGATTTACATTGTTGTTGGTATACTTGGTATCGAGGATACATCATGGTATAGACGAAGACGTGAATTATCTACCGTCCGTGACATTTTGGATCGTCGAATATTCAGAATAATGGTTCGTGATGGTTTGGACATCGAGATTGCTCTCGAAGAACTCAGGGCAAGTACTCTAATCATTTTTGTCATTTCGTGTCGATCATGTTGTGATACATGCGTGTATCGTTGTTGTCATGCATTGTGTATCATTGTTATATACATTTGTGCATTGTTGTTGTATGTCCACCTCGGGTTGGTCCGACGGGATCATCGGGGGATCTATGCTAGCGTGCACTGGATCATTGGACAGGTTTTTCCACCACGGTTGGTCTGACGGGATCATCGTGGGATCTAGACAGTGAATGCTGGATCATCGGATTACCATGTGTTGTTATTGTTCATATGTATATTATGGGATTGCCATAAGTATACATTGTTGTTATTGATGTGAGCGTATTGATGTTGTCATATGAGTATGCATTTGTAGGTCTTGTGTTAGGACCATGTCCGTATATTGTATTGATCTGATCTCGGATTAGACTGACGTGATTGTCGTGGTATTTCGTATCTTGAGGTATGTTCTGTATTTCCTTTGGTATTTGTCTTTTGATGGACAATCGATTATCGTGTTGGGATTTGATGATATTATCCGATGGATCGAATTGGTCAGAACTGGTATTTTTCCGTATCATGAGTTAGTGATGAGATTCTGATAATCTTGAGTATTGTTTAAGGAACAATACAAATGTATGTTTGAGTTTATTGGTTAATCGAGATTACGAGATTTATAATACGATAATGGTTATTTTGATGAGGATTATTCGAGTAAGTAAAGTTATGGCGGTAAGGTTACATTGGTTGTATTCTTACTTAGTATTTTCATTGGTATGAAATTATTGACGTGATTTGGTTATCATTGTTGGATATTATGGATGACCCCGTCGTGGGCTTTCTTTTTAGGTTCTTGGATTATCAAGCTTGTAGCGGTCGTGGAGAGATGAGCTTCCCGGAGGATACTAGCTAGGGCATGTAATTGTGTGTTGAGTTTCCTGATTAGTTCTTGTATTCCACTGCTAGAGTATTGTAATTGTTTGTCTTTTCCGCCCCGTGAGTATTTTTAATTGGCCTTTTGCTATCTGGTAACTTAGGTTACTTTGGCAATCGTTTTCTAAACTATTCTGTCGGTACGTGTAAGCGATAGCTTAACGTATATTTTTAAACTGTTGAGTTTGGCATTTTGGGCCTTGTGGTTTCAAATGAGATTTTACGACGGTTTTGTTAAGCGGATTTTATTAAGTCTTCGAATGTTTTTAAAGATAGTACCGTCGTTCGCCTCTTAGGCGTTTGTAAATGTTTGCGGAAATTTCCTTCAGCCTTGCGGGTTCCATCTCGGGGCCCACGGTGCTGTAATATTCCTGGATGGCTCTGGAGGTGTTACAGAATATGGTATCGGAGATTAGGTTGTGAAAACCTAGGCAGTTGGGTCGAGTTGGGTCGTGCTTTTGTCGTGTCAATCGAGTTGTTGGTTGAAAAGTGTTTGAGCTCTGGGTTTTTGTTGTTCACTCGGGCTTGTGCGTTATGTGATTTACCAGTGTGGTACTGGGGTTGTTGTAACTTTTCCAAATGGTATTAACGTGTCTCTTCGGATAGAGCTGTGTTGTGTTCTCGAGTTGAACTGAGTTTGCAAGACGTGTGTTTTGTAAATGTCTGTGTCGAGTATTTTCTAGAGTTGAGACATGTGACAGTATCACGGGGAATCGTCAGCTTCACGATCTGTAAGTATTTGGATTTTTGAATTACACTGAGATTTATTGCCATTCTAAGTCGATATGTTTTGATATTCAGAAAGATATTATGCGTTACAGTATAAGGCGACAGAGTTGGGACGGGATTGATGATCTTGAGAAGTTATGATTTTGGAAATCTATATCTCGGTTAAATTTTGGAAACGGAGTTGTGTATTTGGGAGAATGTTGGGAATGGTTGAGAAGAACATGTAGTCATATTAATTCATTTTGTGATGTATGAAACTGTTTTCGAGTATTTGAAAATGATACTGTTCAAAATGAATGTTTTATGGATGTTTTTACCATAAATGATTTTTGAGCCGAGACCCAATCGATTTGGAAATAGTTTTGTAACTCAGGACTTGAGGTCCGAAAAGAGTTTTCTACTTTTTAAACTTCTTGTAATGTGGAACGGGATATGGGCTGAGACCCTAATGTTTCAAAAGGCTTTTCTGTTTTCTTAAAACTCCCGAGATTTGTAAAACACTTTACCAATCGTTTATCTATTTTATTTCCGCCTTTCGGGGTTTTGATTTACTTGCTCAAATGAAACTTCTCGGGAAGTCTTTTTCTGTGTTGATTTGTTTCAATGTTTTGTCATAGCATGGTTGAGGTGATCCAGAATGGGTTAATGATTGACGTTGCGAGTCATATGTGGAAAAGGATTTTTGGTCGGAGTTTATATATTGAGATTTTGGAACTCTATCGTGTGGTTTTTCGATGAAATATCAGTGGATATTGGGGACGAACTGAATTGGTATACATGAGTATGGATGTGGTCAATCATTTGCATAGTTTTCATTTTAAAACTTCGAAATCGTGTGGATTCGAAAGAAACTGTTATCGAATACTTGGCACCAGCTGTAACACCCCCAATCCACTCAGGGATATTACACGCCGTAGACCCTCTCCTCGAGGATCTACCAGGCTGATAACTAAAATCAAACATCTAAACATCGCCTTTAAGGCTAAAATGACTCAGTAGACCGACATGGTCTTTCAATAATAACATACAACTCAATTCCAAACACATACCCACGCAGGGGTCAAAATACAATAAACTCCCGTACAACGGGGAAAAGATACTGCAGCGGAAAAGAAAATACAACTAGACCAGTAAGACATCAACGGATCCTCGTGTGATTAGTATCGTTCATCTTTCATCATCCTTCGTGCCGACCCTGTGTTATGCTCCAAAACCTGAATGCAAAAACAGACATCCACCCCCCGAATACTCGGGGGTTAGCAAAACTCCACTGTTTTGCTAGTGCAAGAACAAAGTGCAAATACGAGCCATACAATTCACATTCCACGAATAACAATAACCAGGAATCCTCAAAGATCCAAACGAAATGAAAAGTACTTCCCGAGGCAAGAGTTTGAGAAAACATTTCAAAATCGAAATATCATAAATCAATGGAAATAATTTATAAGACGGTTTAGAATGCCATCGAGAGTTTTAATAGAAAACCATTTAGGATTATCAAATCCTACTTTTCAAAATCCACAAGACAAAAGGGGTCGCCGCCCCAAATCTTTACTTTCCGAAAAATGACATTTACCAACCCGTTGGGATTTTAGCCCCAAATCCATAAAATGACTCTTACAAAACCATTGGGATTTTAGCCCCAAATCTCATCAACTCACAGTACACAAGAACGACCACAAGGTTCGTCTCCCAACATCAAAATCCACAAATAAAGGATTTTAAACAAACAACAAAATACTCTTGTGCCATCCTAGCCAAGTAAGCCAAACGAACAACTTACCTCTTACACACTTAGTCGATGCATGCAATCATGAAAACCGTTCAAAAGCGCTCATTTCCGGAAATGCCAATATCAAATCACATTTGTAAAATGCACCACAATTAACCGCGGACCACGGCCGTGGATCCTGCCGAGACCCCGTCGGATCTAACCCACAGTGGTTAAAAGCAAGCTCGCGGTTCCACAGCTTCGTGGAGCCCTACCGAGACCCCGTCGGATCTAACCCGCAGTGAGCATACACACACACACGTTACTCATGCAATACTAACATGCTAAGAATGTAAGTTCATTAAGAATACTCACTAGAGATGGCCATTAACTCGACACCATTATCAAACTCTTCAAAACACAATAACAAGATTAAATACGGAATACACGATTCCATAACTTTAAACAATAGGAGTATCGTCATCAAATCCTTCAACGTTCAAAATAATCAAATCATAATCAATTCCCAAAACACGCCGTTCACAAAACACACACGCATTTGAAAGAAAGCCTTTAATGAGGCCAAACCGAAATCTTTTGAAACTTCATTTCAAACAACCAAACAAACACACCAAGACGATCACCGATCATCATATCCATAAAATAAGAAGAGTATGGGCAAGGTACTTGCCTCGATATCACGAGAAATGGAAAAGTGAACGGATACGGCCGGGTAGCCCTCAAATTCCCGAACACTATCTAGAACGTGATAGCACCGAAATTACTACGGGAAAACACCATATGAATCATCAACACCAACGGAATTCAACATCGGAATCATCGAGCACCTATAATCCTCCGTAGGGAATAATAAAACATGATTACGACGAGAATCAAGGCAAAAAACAACAGAAATCCCAACAAACTATCAAAGGGAACTCATTCGAACATTTAATCGAACATTAAATGTTCAAGACCCTTCAAGAACAAAGAAATCACCTCTCGGGTCGAACGAACCAAAGATACGAGTATCCAATCCGTAGAACAAGTTCAAAACAACGTTTATACAACAACTAATTGATCAAAAATGGATTGGAATCGAAATCAAAAAGGAAAAATCCCCAAATCTACAAAAACAAGGGTTCAAGCCACAATACCTTGATTTGGATGAAGGATTCAAGTAGAGGTAGAAAATCTTCAACAAGACTTGAGGAGGATAATCTCTACAAGTTTTGGAGCACTCAAATCGCCCAAAATCGCCATCAAATCGCCTAAGATGAAGGAGGAAGAAGAGAGGAGAAAAATGAAGTTTTTCTCCTCGCAACCGCTAAAAACGCAGAAGCCCGTGTGCCGCGGCACAGATGAGTGTGCATGCCCGGGCGAAGAAAACGCCCAGAATTAGCTTTGTGCCGCGGCACACCGAGTGTGCCGCGGCACAGTGACCCCTTCAACACCAAAAAGGCACACCGTGCAGTCTTCGCTATTTCGACCATAACTCCTTCGTCTGGACTCCGATTGACTCACCGTTTGAACCATTGGAAAGCTAACTTGATTCTCTATAATTTTGCAAAGATTCAGAATTTTTGGAGTTTCCACGAATTAATGGTGACTTTACAAAGTCGAACTCCCACGTGAAAAAGTCGATTAAGGACACGGAATTCAACAAAACGACACCGAAACGAACTCGGATGACAAAAAGTGCAGAATTAATCATTCTAGGAATGATGAAACGGTCATGGTAGAGTTGTCAAAACGAACTTCCTCCGAAAAAAGAAAATTACCGAAATTCGAAATTGCGGATATTACATTCTACCCTCCTTAAAAGAAGTTTCGTCCCGAAACTTAAAACAAGTAGGGGGGAGCAATATACCCGCCAGGAAAACTCGACGAGATACACAAAAATAGAAAACTCGCGCCCAACGGCGAAACGCTGCAAGAAATGCAAAGAGACATACGGCGTGTAAACACGATCCACGACGACCAACACAACGTCGCCGTTAGGGATACAATAAAACCAACAAATGACAAGCGTCATCAAACGGATAATATAGCCAAGCCAATTATCCAACAATCACAAAACACAACGAACGAAAGTCAGTATGATTGGCCAACCCAACGGTACATCAATCGAAACGCGAGCCAATCGCTGAACTAATACGGAATTCCACCGCCCAAGGGTTGGAAGATCGAAAACGAGACTAATTTCCCAAACTTAAGGGAATTAGGAATGAGCCTGAATGCTCAACGATCACGAAACGAGGACAAAAACCGAACAAACAAATGACCGAACCACAACGGTCGAGACAACAAAAAGCGAACAATCATGTTCGAATCACGAAGAACAATAAAATTCAAACAACAACTCCAAGGTTCACGTCTCGACTCGAGACAATATATGATCCGGTGAAAACAACAACGTATGCATTCACATAAGATCCACATGGAAGGGAATAGAAATTGAAAAGTCACAACGACAAACGAGTTATTCCGAAATGATGCCACACTCGTTCGATAAACAAATACAAGGGGCAGGACAAGCTCAGAAATGTCAACGAACATAAATGAGTCGACAAAGTAGAATATACAGAAGTTCAAAATCCGATCCCTTCGAATAAAAGGACTAGTAGAACCAAATGATGTTACTCCCGAACAAGGTTCACAAGAATCGAACCGAACTCGAAAAAAAAGTCACATCGATAACCAGATCGGCCCACGACAAGATCACAGTTCGTTCGGACGATGAAACCGAAATACATAACAAGTTCATAAAGTATCAACGAACATGAGCGAATCGATAGACTGGAGAAAGAGAAGATACGGAAGTCAAAATAGTTCGGGTATTACCTCCGACCTCATCCACGAAATTCACAAAAATAGGAGCAAGGTAACAAGACATTAAACAACCGAAACATAACGGAACGATCACCGATGCACACGGCCATACCGACCCAAGCTCTAACAGCTCGCACATGCGCGACAACGCAGAAATCACCACGAGGCGACAATATTCTACACCAACATCCCACCTCTCACAAGGGGCTAACACAACAAATGTGTGGAAAGCGACTCAACGCTCACACCGCCAATTCGGTCGTACTCGGGAGCAAACATCAAAATGACAACGCGAACATCATACATATATACCCAGCCCTCAAACGGGAATGGATAGGATTTAAAAACGAAAACCTCATTATAATAATAATTTAGAAGAACACCGATTGATCTTGAGTATCACCTTTCAAAAAGTACAAACGTGAAACATCGTTATCGAGACTTTGGAGAACCATTTCGCACTTGATAAAAATGAGGACACTTTCTCTTAGTGAAAACTTTCAGAATATTCGACCCTCGGGTCTAAATAAAAGTGTTTCTAAAACATTGAAAATATCTCAAAATATTTTGGTCCTCGAGGCAGAAAAATTTTGAAATATATTGTGGCACCTGGATATACCACAAGAAAATAACTCATTTGAAAAAAATTATGTCTCGAAATTTATTTCTAAGATACTCAAGTTTTCGAAAATAATTCAACGCCAAAAAGGACGATGCCAAAAAGGCTAGAATGCCCAAAAATTTCAGGTAATCACACGGAACATCATAGCGCTGTGGGTCCCGCCGAACCCTGTGCTAAAAACCATTTACAAAAATGCCAAAAGGCTGATGACGGTAATATTTCAAAAACTCACGAAAGCCATTTACAAAATACTAATTACCGTCATAAGAATTTCGCCAACGCGATCAAGGCCATAATGCCAAAAACTCGGTTAAGGGAAGCGGTTATCGAAATAAAACTCGGTCGGTAAAATACCGAAAGTCATTACAAAAGAACTCACGCAGCGGATAAAAGAAATACAGTTCAACATGCACAATCCAGCAACACTACTCCTCATAAGAACAAAATATTAGAGTCAAATAACCACATTCAGAACAAAACCACTGGCCCCATTCGAGGCCTCTAAAGACCCTACCGCACTGGCTAGTGAACAAGTCGAACGTGTATAAGCACAAAGCTTCCACAAGAGAACTTGTAAAACGTGCAAATCGATTCGAAAATCACCAGCAACGGACGAAAACAACAATAAAAAGACATCACAAGCGACGACACTCCTCGTATAAATCAAATACGAGAGTCGATTAAATACATATCGTGAAATCAAAATCCACATAAGGATTCCATCACTTAACAAATAATCATAAAAATAGCTCGTGTCACACGAGGCACAACACAAAGAAGGGAGACTTACTTCCACAGGTCGCACGAAGATGATGATCGCCCCACGATACTAATCACGACCAACAAACTCAAACGACGCGTCGCGACACGACTCAGTCAGACTAAATCCGACGAGACAAAACTCAATAGACACCACTGACCCGACAGCCTAGGTTTCCACAACCTAAGCTCCGATACCATTTATGTAACACCCCCAATCCACTCAGGGATATTACACGCCGTAGACCCTCTCCTCGAAGATCTACCAGGCTGATAACTAAAATCAAACATCTAAACATCGCCTTTAAGGCTAAAATGACTCAGTAGACCGACTTGGTCTTTCAATAATAACATACAACTCAATTCCAAACACATACCCACGCAGGGGTCAAAATACAATAAACTCCCGTACAACGGGAAAAGATACTGCGTGAAAAGAAAATACAACTAGACCAGTAAGACATCAACGGATCCTCGTGTGATTAGTATCGTTCATCTTTCATCATCCTTCGTGCCGACCCTGTGTTATGCTCCAAAACCTGAATGCAAAAACAGACATCCACCCCCCGAATACTCGGGGGTTAGCAAAACTCCACTGTTTTGCTAGTGCAAGAACAAAGTGCAAATACGAGCCATACAATTCACATTCCACGAATAACAATAACCAGGAATCCTCAAAGATCCAAACGAAATGAAAAGTACTTCCCGAGGCAAGAGTTTGAGAAAACATTTCAAAATCGAAATATCATAAATCAATGGAAATAATTTATAAGACGGTTTAGAATGCCATCGAGAGTTTTAATAGAAAACCATTTAGGATTATCAAATCCTACTTTTCAAAATCCACAAGACAAAAGGGGTCGCCGCCCCAAATCTTTACTTTCCGAAAAATGACATTTACCAACCCGTTGGGATTTTAGCCCCAAATCCATAAAATGACTCTTACAAAACCATTGGGATTTTAGCCCCAAATCTCATCAACTCACAGTACACAAGAACGACCACAAGGTTCGTCTCCCAACATCAAAATCCACAAATAAAGGATTTTAAACAAACAACAAAATACTCTTGTGCCATCCTAGCCAAGTAAGCCAAACGAACAACTTACCTCTTACACACTTAGCCGATGCATGCAATCATGAAAACCGTTCAAAAGCGCTCATTTCCGGAAATGCCAATATCAAATCACATTTGTAAAATGCACCACAATTAACCGCGGACCCACAGCTTCGTGGATCCCTGCCGAGACCCCGTCGGATCTAACCCACAGTGGTTAAAAGCAAGCTCGCGGTTCCACAGCTTCGTGGAGCCCTACCGAGACCCCGTCTGATCTAACCCGCAGTGAGCATACACACACACACGTTACTCATGCAATACTAACATGCTAAGAATGTAAGTTCATTAAGAATACTCACTAGAGATGGCCATTAACTCGACACCATTATCAAACTCTTACGGAATACACGATTCCATAACTTTAAACAATAGGAGTATCGTCATCAAATCCTTCAACGTTCAAAATAATCAAATCATAATCAATTCCCAAAACACGCCGTTCACAAAACACACACGCATTTGAAAGAAAGCCTTTAATGAGGCCAAACCGAAATCTTTTGAAACTTCATTTCAAACAACCAAACAAACACACCAAGACGATCACCGATCATCATATCCACAAAATAAGAAGAGTATGGGCAAGGTACTTGCCTCGATATCACGAGAAATGGAAAAGTGAACGGATACGGCCGGGTAGCCCTCAAA
The DNA here is from genome assembly GCA_033398695.1 of Orobanche coerulescens. Classification (NCBI taxonomy): domain Eukaryota; kingdom Viridiplantae; phylum Streptophyta; class Magnoliopsida; order Lamiales; family Orobanchaceae; genus Orobanche; species Orobanche coerulescens. The sequence goes on from CM065806.1 coordinate 188,693,925, forward strand.
TTCCCGAACACTATCTAGAACGTGATAGCACCGAAATTACTACGGGAAAACACCATATGAATCATCAACACCAACGGAATTCAACATCGGAATCATCGAGCACCTATAATCCTCCTTAGGGAATAATAAAACATGATTACGACGAGAATCAAGGCCAAAAACAACGGAAATCCCAACAAACTATCAAAGGGAACTCATTCGAACATTTAATCGAACATTAAATGTTCAAGACCCTTCAAGAACAAAGAAATCACCTCTCGGGTCGAACGAACCAAAGATACGAGTATCCAATCCGTAGAAAAAGTTCAAAACAACGTTTATACAACAACTAATTGATCAAAAATGGATTGGAATCGAAATCAAAAAGGAAAAATCCCCAAATCTACAAAAACAAGGGTTCAAGCCACAATACCTTGATTTGGATGAAGGATTCAAGTAGAGGTAGAAAATCTTCAACAAGACTTGAGGAGGATAATCTCTACAAGTTTTGGAGCACTCAAATCGCCTAAAATCGCCATCAAATCGCCTAAGATGAAGGAGGAAGAAGAGAGGAGAAAAAAATGAAGTTTTTCTCCTCGCAACTGCTAAAAACGCAGAAAGCCCGTGTGCCGCACACGGGATGAGTGTGCCGCGCCCGGGCGAAGAAAACGCCCAGGAATTAGCTTTGTGCCGCGGCACGGCTGAGTGTGCCGCGCACACGGCATGACCCCTTCAACACCAAAAAGGCACACCGTGCAGTCTTCGCTATTTCGACCATAACTCCTTCGTCTGGACTCCGATTGACTCACCGTTTGAACCATTGGAAAGATAACTTGATTCTCTATAATTTTGCAAAGATTCAGAATTTTTGGAGTTTCCACGAATTAATGGTGACTTTACAAAGTCGAACTCCCACGTGAAAAAGTCGATTAAGGACACGGAATTCAACAAAACGACACCGAAACGAACTCGGATGACAAAAAGTGCAGAATTAATCATTCTCGGAATGACGAAACGGTCATGGTAGAGTTGTCAAAACGAACTTCCTCCGAAAAAGAAAATTACCGAAATTCGAAATTGCGGATATTACACCAGCGAGCCGATTTAATTTTTCGAAAATTGATTTCGTGGTCTTACGAAAATTTTTGTTTTGAGTTTTGAAATTATTGGAAAGAACTTTCGAAAATTCGTCTTCTTGACGAGACTATATGATTTCAAACTGGTTTTGAAAATATGATTGATATGCATACGCATTTAGTACATAATGCATATCATGTTGAAGTTATGAGTGTGACTCACAAACTGGATATCATATCGATGGTACGAGTAATAGAGATTCGAACTTCAGTATGGTAGTTTGTTATCCAGGGATGACCGGTTGGTTGATCAGATAAGGGAAATATGCTGCGTGTTGTAGATTTATGTACAGAATATGATTTTGGAACTTTAGATTTTATGAAACTGGAGCATATGTGCTATGTGGCTTTATTGATATAATGGTAGCGTGAATTTACTATAGCGATTTTTGGCTTTTGAGCCATATTGATTGGAGTATGATTGGATATGTTCGACGGGTTGTGATTAGTTGTTCGTATGTCGAGGGATATGTTCACCAGTCGGGTATGTTTCTATGAGATCCACTGTATGTGATTTGTGTAACGTTTCGAGAATGTTATTCGTCCGTATATCTGTTTCTGTAGTTCTGTGTTGATCGTGTTGGAGTTTACCGGGTGAAGGTATTCTCGATTATCGTTGATCGTTTGTTGGTAATATTGGAGTTTATCATGTCAATGATATTCTCGATTAATTTATTGGTTGATCATTGCTAGTGATCATCTTAGCGTTCAGATTTGTTGTCGATGTTTCGGGAATCGTTGCCATTGTGTTGGGCAGTTGTTTCACAGATGTATCGTGCATTATTGATTTGTATCAGGATTTGGACTTGATTATGTAATCAAACAGACATGATTTGACACAAATAGATTATTTCATCCGAAGATGATATATTTTGTTAAGACTCATGGAATTGTGATCGTAAGAGTATTGAGGCTTTATAGTGAAGTCACTTGCTAGTATCTCAGGAGATCGTCGACTTGGTGCATATGTAAGTGTACTGTTTTGGTTATTCGTTAATGATGATGATCGATTGTTGTCGTGATAGTTTCGGAATATTTTGGTTGAACGGTTTGTTTGTTTTCTATGATGGATTGAAAGTTTCGAGGACGAAACTTATTTTAAGTGGTGTAGTATGTAATATCCGGAATTTCTACTACTGTTGTTTAATATTATTTTATCCCAGTTATATTATACAGCGTGGAATCTGTACAGTATGGATAAAATAAATGAAGGACTGAGATGTTAGTATTAGTATAATTGTCGTACTTGGTCGACAATTGCATTTGAGAATAGTGTTGGACGGAATATACGTATTCAGTATGCCGTATGTTCGTATCTAGTATGTTGAGACGTTGGACAAGGATAGCTGAAAATGGCTGTGTAGCATTATTAGCGCATGCTAATATACATGCCTAGCGCACGCTATCGTGCAGGTTTAGCGCACGCTACGGGCATAGGTTAGCGTACGCTAGTGCGGAACAGCTCAGAGGGAATCTACGTGTGGACTCGGCCACTTTCGGCGCATGTGCCGACGAGGTCAACGGATGTTTTCGTGAAGGATTAGCACACGCTAATGCATATGGTTAGCGCACACTAATCAGACACGTCCGAAGGAATCTTTGCTTTGTCGGGTGCTTTCGGCATGTGGGGTACACGGGGGTAGGTGCAGACTGTAGCAAGTCAACTATGAGTAGCGCACGCTATGTATGGATGAAAGTTTGCGTACGCTAAGTAGAGGCCTTTACGTACGCTATTGCATGGGCATTGCGTACGTAAATCATTTCATGCAGTAAGGCAGTAGCCTATGGACTGCGATAGCGCACGCTAACAAAGAAAGTTAGCGCACGCTAAACTTGTAACGTACGGTAAATGAAGATGTTAGCGTACGTTAATAATGTACAATATATATATAAGTGCAGTTGGCCATCATTCTTCATTTCGTCCATTCTCTCCTTGCAACCGATAGATAGAGTTCTTAGAGAGATGTTTGAAGTTCCAAACACTGGATTATGGTGGAGTTAATCATCTATAACAATATTAAGCTTGGAATCGATTGGAAACGGATTCAAACTTGGGATTCAATCCATTCCTTCAAAAAGGTAATTACTCTTCACCTTCGGATTTCGTTTTGGATTGAATGTTGATGTTCTTGAGTTGATGATTATTACATAAACAAGTTGACAAGCATGATTATGTGATGGATTACCGGAGTATGATGATATATATTAATATGATTCGTGTGGTTTGAATTGTGTAGTTCGTTTTCTTGAGATAAGTTGGTTAATCCTTCTTCTCCTTTGTGGATGTTGATGTCATTGTTGATGATTAATCTCTGTAATGTTAGATTAGGGAAGTGTTGTTAGGATTCTTGGTGTTCATGATGTTGATATTTGAGGAATAAGATGATATGTGAATATATGAATTGGATTAAGAGTTGGATGATTACCTATATGTTAAAGGATATCAGATTTCGTTGTTTTGATAGCTATGAACATGGTTCAGAATCACTTAGTGTTCTTGATAATCGCCATATGTTGATCAGTATCTAAAATGCATATAAATGCATGTCATTAGCGCACGCTAGGGTTACTGGGTAGCGCACGCTAATGGGAGCGACTTAGCGCACGCTACGTTAAGGGATTAACGTACGCTCAGTCAACAGGCAGTGTAGTATATCCTGTTTCGGTTATGAATTCGTGATCGTTTAAGTTGGATTGATCAGACTTGTGGTTAATCGAGATATTGTTGAGCCGTTGGGTTTGTGATTTGGTTATATCGATTGTTGATTGTTATCGAACTTGTTGTTTATCGATTATTGTAATTGTAACACCCCCAATCCACTCAGGGATATTACACGCCGTAGGCCCTCTCCTCGAGGATCTACCAGGCTGATAACTAAAATCAAACATCTAAACATCGCCTTTAAGGCTAAAATGACTCAGTAGACCGACTTGGTCTTTCAATAATAACATACAACTCAATTCCAAACACATACCCACGCAGGGGTCAAAATACGATAAACTCCCGTACAACGGGAAAAGATCTTGCAAATAAAAGAAAATACAACTAGACCAAAACGACATCAACAGATCCTCGTGTGATTAGTATCGTTCATCTTTCATCATCCTTCGTGCCGACCCTGTGCTATGCTCCAAAACCTTAATGCAAAAATAGACATCCACCCCCCGAATACTCGGGGGTTAGCAAAACTCCACTGTTTTGCTAGTGCAAGTACAAGTGCAAAAATACGAGCCATACAATACAAGTTCCAAGAACAATAATAATCAGGAATCCTCAAAGATCCAAACATAAAGAAAAGTACTTCCCGAGGCAAGAGTTTGGGTAAACATTTCCAAAACGAAAGATCGCAAATAAGGGAAACAATTTACAAAACAGTTCAAAATGCCATCGAGAGTTTTAATAGAAAACAATTTAGGATTATAAAATCCTTCTCTTTCCAAAAATCAATAGGGTCACAGCCCAAATGTTTTGTTTTCACAAATAGAAAAACCGACAATAATTCACAGGGCCAGAGCCCAACATCACGTGTCCTCAACGGACGTAAAATCAACGAAACATAATCACGCACGCGCATCGCCTAGGACCGGGACGATACCACCGACATCCCACCCGTGGCATCGAAGTACCCTCTCGAGCTGGCTAGCGAAACAAATCACACACATCTCACGGTTGGATTAATCGCTTGTTGCATCCTGGCCACATGATCGCATGCCATGTGCCACCGTAGATTATCTCAGGCTCTCACGGTTGGATCAATCACTTGTTGCATCCTGACCACATGATCACGTGCCATGTGTCACCGTAGACCTTCAACCGTATCCACACATTCACACAAATAACATATCACATCAAGGATATTCAAACAATTCACCCAGAGCATCAAACACTTAGCAAAACACCACGTCAAACCACAATGCACCGAAATGAAACAATATACGTCCACACGCAAATACCAAGTGCAACATCAACACCAAACATATCCATAGAGTTCACATAGTCATTCTCAAACCACACCATTCACAAAACACACGCGTTTTGAAAGCAAGCCTTTAACAAGGCTAAACCGAATGTTTTGAAAACTCATTTCAAACAATCAAACAACCACATAAAGACGATCACCAATTATCATATTCACAAAACAAGAATAGTATGGACAAGGTACTTGCCTCGATATCACGAGAAATGGAAAAGTGAACGGATACGGCCGGTAGCCCTCAAATTCCCGAACACTATCTAGAACGTGATAAAGACCGAAATTACTACGGAAAACACCATATGAATCATCAACACCAACGGAATTCAACATCGGAATCATCGAGCACCTATAATCCTCCGTAGGAATAATAAAACATGATTACGACGAGAATCAAGGCCAAAAACAACGGAAATCCCAACAAACTATCAAAGGGAACTCATTCGAACATTTAATCGAACATTAAATGTTCAAGACCCTTCAAGAACAAAGAAATCACCTCTCGGGTCGAACGAACCAAAGATACGAGTATCCAATCCGTAGAACAAGTTCCAAACAACGTTTATACAACAACTAATTGATCAAAAACGGATTGGAATCGAAATCAAAAAGGAAAATCCCCAAATCTACAAAAACAAGGGTTCAAGCCACAATACCTTGATTTGGATGAAGGATTCAAGTAGAGGTAGAAAATCTTCAACAAGACTTGAGGAGGATAATCTCTACAAGTTTTGGAGCACTCAAATCGCCCAAAATCGCCATCAAATCGCCTAAGATGAAGGAGGAAGAAGAGAGGAGAAAAAAATGAAGTTTTTCTCCTCACAAATCTGCTAAAAACGCAGAAAGCCCGTGTGCCGCGGCACAGATGAGTGTGCGCGCCTGTGGCGAAGAAAACGCCAGGAATTAGATTTGTGCCGCGGCACAGCCTGAGTGTGCCGCGGCACAGCCTGAGTGTGCCGCGGCACACGGTACAGCCCCCTTCAACACCAAAAAGGCACACCGTGCAGTCTTCGCTATTTCGACAATAACTCCTTCGTATGGACTCCGATTGACTCACCGTTTGAACCATTGGAAAGCTAACTTGATTTTCTATAATGTTGCAAAGATTCAGAATTTTTGGAATTTCCAAGAATTAATGGTGACTTTACAAAGTCGAACTCCCACGTGAAAAAGTCGATTAAGGACACGGAACTCAACAAAACGACACCGAAACGAACTCGGATGACAAAAAGTGCAGAATTAATCATTCTCGTAATGACGAAACGGTCATGATAGAGTTGTCAAAACGAACTTTCTCCGAAAAAAGAAAATTACCGAAATTCGAAATTGCGGATATTACATTCTACCCTCCTTAAAAGAAGTTTCGTCCCGAAACTTAAAACAAGTAGGGGGGGAGAAATATACCCGCCAGGAAAACTCGGCGAGATACACCAAAAACAGAAAATTCGCGCCCAACGGCGAAACGCTGCAAGAAACGCAAAGAGACATACGGCGTGAAAACACGCTCCACGACGACCAACACAACGTCGCCGTTAGGGATATAATAAAACCAACAAATGACAAGTGTCATCAAACGGATAATATAGCCAAGTAAATTGTCCGACAATCACAAAACACAACGAACGAAAGTCAGTATGATTGACCAACCCAACGGTACATCAATCGAAACGCGAGCCAATCGCTGAACCAATACGGAATTCCACCGCCCAAGGGTTGGAAGATCGAAAACGAGACTAATTTCCCGAACTGATGGGAATTACGAAGGAGCCTGAACGTTTTCACCAATCACGGAACGAGATCAACAAAAACCAAAAAATCAAACGATCGAACCACAACGATCGAGACAACAAAAATCGAACAATCATGTTCGAATCACGAAGAACAATGAAATTCAAACAACAACTCCAAGGTTCACATCTCGACTCGAGACAACATATGATCCGGTGAAAACAACAAGATGTGCATTCACATAAGATCCACAGGAAATGGAATAGCAATCGAAAAGTCACAACGACAAACGAGTAATTCCGAAACAATACCACCCTCGTTCGATCAACAAAAGCAAGGGGCAAGACAAGCTCAGAAAATGTCAACGAACATAAATGAGTCGACAAAGTCAAAAACACAAGAGTTCCAAATCCGATCCACTTCGAATAAAAGAACTAATAGAACCAGATGATGTCACTTCCGAACAAGGTTCACAAGAATCGAACCGAACTCGAAAAAGTCACAACGATAACCAGATCGACCCACAACAAGATCACAGTTCGTTCGGACGATGAAACCGAAATACAGAACAATTTCATAAAGTTTCAATGAACATGAGCGAATCGATAGACTGGAGAAAGAGAAAATACAAAAGTCAAAATAGTACGGGTATTACCCCCGACCTCATCCACGAAATTCACAAAACAGGAGCAAGGTAACATGACGTTAAACAACCGACACATAACGGAACGATCACCGATGCACACGACCATACCAACCCAAGCTCTAACAGCTCGCACATGCGCGACAACGCAGAAATCACCACGAGGCGACAATATTCAACACCAACATCCCACATCTCACAAGGGGCTAACACAACAAATGTGTGGAAAATGACTCAACGCTCATACCGCCAAATCGGTCATACTCGGGAGCAAACATCAAAATGACAACGTGAACATCATACATATATACCCAGCCCTCAAACGGGAATGGATAAGTTTTAAAAACGAAAACCTCATTTTGAAAATAATTTAGAAGAACACCGATTGATCTTGAGTATCACCTTTCAAAAAGTACAAACGTGAAACATCGTTATCGAGACTTTGGAGAACCGTTTCGCATTTGATAAAAATGAGGACACTTTTTCTTAGTGAAAACTTTCAGAATATTCGACCCTAGGGTATAAATAAAAGTGTTTCTAAAACATTGAAAATATCTCAAAACATTTTGGTCCTCGAGGCGTAAAAATTTTGAAATATATTGTGGCACTGGATGTACCACAAGAAAATAACTCATTTGGAAAAAAATATGTCTCGAAATTTATTTCTAAGATACTCAAGTTTTCGAAAATAATGCCAAAAAGGCTGATGACGGTAATATTTCAAAAACTCACAGAAGCCATTTACAAAATGCTAAATACCGTCATAAGAATTTCGCCAAAATGATCAAGGCCATAATGCCAAAAACTCGGTTAAGGGAATCGGTTTTCGAAATAAAACTCGGTCGGTAAAATACCGAAAGTCATTACAAAAGAACTCACGCAGCGGATAAAAGAAATACAGTTCAACATGCACAATCCAACAACACTACTCCTCATAAGAACAAAATATTAGAGTCAAATAACCACATCCAGAACAAATCCACTGGCCCCATTCGAGGCCTCTAAAGACCCTACCGCACTGGCTAGTGAACAAGTAGAACAAGGCATAAGCACAAAGCTTCCACAAGAGAACTTGTAAAACGTGCAAATCGATTCGAAAATCATCAGCAACGGACAAAAACAACAATAAAAGACATCACAAGCGATGAGACTCCTCGTATAAATCAAATACGAGAGTCGATTAAATACATATCGTGAAATCAAAATCCACATAAGGATTCCATCACTTAACAAATAATCATAAAATAGCTCGTGTCACACGAGGCACAACACAAAGAAGGGAGACTTACTTCCACAGGTCGCACGAAGATGATGATCGCCCCACGATACTAATCACGACCAACAAACTCAAACGACGCGTCGCGACACGACTCAGTCAGATAAAATACGACGAAACAAGACTCAAACAACACGACTTGACCCGACAGCCTAGGTTTCCTTAACCTAAGCTCCGATACCATTTATGTAACACCCCCAATCCACTCAGGGATATTACACGCCGTAGGCCCTCTCCTCGAGGATCTACCAGGCTGATAACTAAAATCAAACATCTAAACATCGCCTTTAAGGCTAAAATGACTCAGTAGACCGACTTGGTCTTTAAATAATAACATACAACTCAATTCCAACACATACCCACGCAGGGGTCAAAATACGATAAACTCCCGTACAACGGGGAAAGATCTTGCAATGAAAAGAAAATACAACTAGACCAAAACGACATCAACGGATCCTCGTGTGATTAGTATCGTTCATCTTTCATCATCCTTCGTGCCGACCACGTGCTATGCTCCAAAACCCGAATGCAAAATAGACATCCACCCCGAATACTGGGGTTAGCAAAACTCCACTGTTTTGCTAGTGCAAGTACAAGTGCAAAAATACGAGCCATACAATACAAGTTCCAAGAACAATAATAATCAGGAATCCTCAAAGATCCAAACATAAAGAAAAGTACTTCCCGAGGCAAGAGTTTGGGTAAACATTTCCAAAACCGAAAGATCGCAAATAAGGGAAACAATTTACAAAACAGTTCAAAATGCCATCGAGAGTTTTAATAGAAAACAATTTAGGATTATAAAATCCTTCACTTTCCAAAAATCAATAGGGTCACAGCCCAAATGTTTTGTTTTCACAAATAGAAAAACCGACAATAATTCACAGGGCCAGAGCCCAACATCACGTGTCCTCAACGGACGTAAAATCAACGAAACATAATCATGCACGCGCATCGCCTAGGACCGGGACGATACCACCGACATCCCACCCGTGGCCTCGAAGGACTCTCTCGAGCTGGCTAGCGAAACAAATCACACACATCTCACGGTTGGATCAATCGCTTGTTGCATCCTGGCCACATGATCGCATGCCATGTGCCACCGTAGATTATCTCAGGCTCTCATGGTTGGATCAATCACTTGTTGCTGTAATATCCGCAATTTTCGATTTCCGGTAATTTCTTTTTTTTGGCGGAAGTCTGTTTTGACGACTCGCTCATGTCCGTTTCGTCATTCTGAGAATGATTAATTCTACACTTTTTGACATCCGAGTTCGTTTCGGTGTCGTTTTGTTGAGTTCCGTGCTTTTTAGCGACTTTTCCGCACTTGAGTTCGATTCTTGCGAATCTCGTCCAAATCGTTGTTTCGAGTTTCCGCAAGTTCGCTTAACTTTGTTAGACGTGTTGTGAACTTCGGATTGGTTATTCGATCACGTATCGTGATTTCCGCGCTTTGGGCCATTTTGTAATTTCTTGAAAGTTACGGGTATCCGTATCTGTAATTGTTGTCTCGACCCGCTTTCTTGGTCGCGTATGACTAATTATGGTATTACGCTTTCATTTCGAGTCGTTTATGTTGCCCGCGAACTTTTCGCCGTGTTCGCTCCGTGACGTTTGGAAATCGGGTCGCCGAGCTCGGGCGGTGGATCGCCGGACGGTGGCGGATCGCCGGACGATGCAGGCACCGGCCGACGGGTGCGGCAGAACCGGCGAGCGCACGCCACGGCCGGAAGGTCGCACGCTAACCGGCAGTGTAGCGAGCGCCGCCGTGGCCTAGCGACGCTTATCGCCTCGGGCAATGGGGTTTCGAGGTTCTCGACTCGGCCAGATCGGCGAGTAGCGCACGCCGGCTTGCCGGTCGAGCGCACGCTAACCGGGCAGGGTAGCGCACGCCGCCGACTAGCGACGTTACTGGATATGTTGGTTAGTCCGGTGGCTATCGATGCCGCTGGCTAGCGCGCAAAGCTTCCTACCGTAGCGCACGCTAGCGGGAGTCGGGTCGAGGTTTGGTCGGGCAGGTTGGTTGGTGATGCCGGTCGTGTGGGCCCCGGCCGAGGGTACTGGCCGAGCACGCCGATAGCGCACGCTAGTCCGTGAAGGCTAGCGCACGCTAGTCCGCCCAAGATAAATATGGCCGAGCATACATTTCACTTCGCTTTTCATTTCCTTCCTTCTCCGTCCGCGAATGGCGATTCATGGGCGACGAAGCCATGTTGTTTAACAACAAATCCATGAAGTTCTTGAGTTCATAACATCAATCAATCGTCGTTATCATCCTTTGATCCAAATAATCAAGGTAATCTTCCTTAGAACCCTAATTTCGTGAATTTGGGGGGTTTTGCATTTTTGTCCGATTCGTTCCGTGTTGTTGATTAATTCATGATGGGTATGATTAATCTTGGTAGTATTCTCGTGTTTAACATCATTTAATCCATTGTTCTTCGTCGAATCGAAGTATATTTCTTGATTTCCTTCGAATTGACTTTTCGGGGGATTTGTCCCCGATCTCGTTTTTCATCCGTTTTCGATGGATCGATTATGGTTAAATGATGTTGTTAAACTTATTCTATGGATTGTATATCCATATTTGAACTTGGAATTCCATTTTCGGGTTTTGACGGGACGAATCGTGTTCTTGGCCGTTTTGGGGGAAATCCTTGAACCTTCATCATTTGTTCTTTGAATTCAACGGCTTTGAGTCGTGTTATGAAATTCATTTCATTGTTGTTATTGTCCTTCGTAGTTTATGACGCGAGTTGGCGATCGGTGGAGTCGGCGGGTTCGTAGTTGGTTTGTGTCAACCTACTTCGGTCGGTTCTTCGCGTTGTTCTTATTCGAGGCAAGTACCTTGTCCATACATTTCTTGTTTTGTGGATATGATGATTGGTGATCGTCTTGGTATGTGTGTGTGTTTGTTTGAAACGGGTTTTTCAAAAGATTCGACTAGCCTCGTTAAAGGCTCACTTTCAAAACGCGTGTGTTTTGTAAATTGTGTGGGTTGTAAGTGACTATGTGAATCCTATGGATATGTTTGGTGTTGATGTTGCGCTTGATAACGCGTGTGTGCATATATTATCTCATTTTTGGTGCATTGTGATTTGACGATTATGTCGTGCTTTGTGTTGGTTGCCTTTGGTGGATTGTATGAATATCCTTGTTGTGACATGTTAATTGTGTGAATGTATTTCGCTCACCTCGGGAGGGTCCGACGGGATCACGGAGGGAATTCCGATGGTATAGCCCTGGATTCACGAGTGCGGTTGTTTGTTTTGTGAATGTATTTGCTCACCTCGGGAGGGTTCGACGGGGCCACGGAGGGAATTCCAATGGTATAGCCCTGGATTCACGAGTAAAACTTCACGAGTGCGTGTGTATGTTTGGTGAATGTATTTGCTCACCTCGGGAGGGTTCGACGGGGCCACGGAGGGAATTCCAATGGTATAGCCCTGGATTCACGAGTAAAACTTCACGAATTGGTATATATATGATTTCGAAAATGCATTCTACTCACCTTGGGAGGGTCCGACGGGGCCACGAAGGGAATCCAATGGTATAGCCCTGGATTCACGAGTTGATGTTGTATTTTTGGTGACCAAGGTTTACGTAGCTTGGGCGATCATATTGTATTGATGTTATGTCCGCCGAAGACACGTGACATGGGTTTTAACCTTGTATATTGCTGTTGGTTTTCTAATTGCGAAAACAAAACCTTTGGGCTGTGACCCTGTTGATTTTGGAAAGATTAGGATTTGATAATCCTAAATTGTTTTCTATTAAAACTCTCGATGGCATTTTAAACTGTTTTACAAATTGTTCCCCTTAATTGTGGTCTTTCGGTTTGAATGTTTTACCCAAACTCTTGCCTCGGGAAGTACCTTCCATTACGTTTGGATCTTTGATGATTCTGGTCATTGTTATTCGTGGAATGTGAATTGTATGGCTTGTATTTTTGCACTTTGTATTTGCACTAGCAAAACGGTGGAGTTTGCTAACCCCGAGTATTCGGGGTGGATGTCTATTTTGCATTCGTGTTTTGGAGCATGGCACGTGGTCGGCACGAAGGATGATGAAAGATGAACGATACTAATCACACGAGGATCCGTTGATGTCGTATTGGTCTAGTTGTATTTTCTTTTCCGCCGCAAGATCTTTCCCCGTTGTACGGGAGTTTATTATATTTTGACCCCTGCGTGGGTAAGTGTTTGTAATAGAGTTGTATGTTATTGTTGAAAGACCAAATCGGTCTACTGAGTCATTTTAGCCTTAAAGGCGATGTTTAGATGTTTGATTTTAGTTATCAGTCTGGTAGATTCTCGAGGAGAGGGTCTACGGCGTGTAATATCCCTGAGTGGATTGGGGGTGTTACAGTTGCATCCTGACCACATGATCACGTGCCATGTGTCACCGTAGACCTTCAACCGTATCCACACATTCACACAAATAACATATCACATCAAGGATATTCAAACAATTCACCCAGAGCATCAAACACTTAGCAAAACACCACGTCAAACCACAATGCACCGAAATGAAACAATATACGTCCACACGCAAATACCAAGTGCAACATCAACGCCAAACATATCCATAGAGTTCACATAGTCATTCTCAAACCACACCATTCACAAAACACACGCGTTTTGAAAGCAAGCCTTTAACAAGGCTAAACCGAATGTTTTGAAAACTCATTTCAAACAATCAAACAACCACATAAAGACGATCACCAATTATCATATTCACAAAACAAGAATAGTATGGACAAGGTACTTGCCTCGATATCACGAGAAATGGAAAAGTGAACGGATACGGCCGGGTAGCCCTCAAATTCCCGAACACTATCTAGAACGTGATAGCACCGAAATTACTACGGGAAAACACCATATGAATCATCAACACCAACGGAATTCAACATCGGAATCATCGAGCACCTATAATCCTCCGTAGGGAATAATAAAACATGATTACGACTAGAATCAAGGCCAAAAACAACGGAAATCCCAACAAACTATCAAAGGGAACTCATTCGAACATTTAATCGAACATTAAATGTTCAAGACCCTTCAAGAACAAAGAAATCACCTCTCGGGTCGAACGAACCAAAGATACGAGTATCCAATCCGTAGAACAAGTTCCAAACAACGTTTATACAACAACTAATTGATCAAAAACGGATTGGAATCGAAATCAAAAAGGAAAATCCCCAAATCTACAAAAACAAGGGTTCAAGCCACAATACCTTGATTTGGATGAAGGATTCAAGTAGAGGTCGAAAATCTTCAACAAGACTTGAGGAGGATAATCTCTACAAGTTTTGGAGCACTCAAATCGCCCAAAATCGCCATCAAATCGCCTAAGATGAAGGAGGAAGAAGAGAGGAGAAAAAAATAAAGTTTTTCTCCTCACAAATCTGCTAAAAAACGCAGAAAAAGCCCGTGTGCCGCGGCACAGGATGAGTGTGCCGTGGCCCAGGGCGAAGAAAAACGCCCAGGAATTAGCTTTGTGCCGCGGCACAGCCTGAGTGTGCCGCGGCACACGGTACAACCCCCTTCAACACCAAAAAGGCACACCGTGCAGTCTTCGCTATTTCGACCATAACTCCTTCGTATGTACTCCGATTGACTCACCGTTTGAACCATTGGAAAGCTAACTTGATTTTCTATAATGTTGCAAAGATTCAGAATTTTTGGAATTTCCAAGAATTAATGGTGACTTTACAAAGTCGAACTCCCACGTGAAAAAGTCGATTAAGGACACGGAACTCAACAAAACGACACCGAAAAGAACTCGGATGATAAAAAGTGCAGAATTAATCATTCTCGGAATGACGAAACGGTCATGATAGAGTTGTCAAAACGAACTTTCTCCGAAAAAAGAAAATTACCGAAATTCGAAATTGCGGATATTACAGTAATAGGTTGAGATTATTGATCGGTGATTAGAACCATGCTTTGCGTTCGTATTCGAGATGTTCGTGAATTGCATTGATCAGGGCCTAGGGACTTGTAGATGACGGCAATAGAATTGGTAACGGCTTCATCAGTATCGAGGCAAGTTATTACTTGCTCAGTTTATAATATTTAATGAATGGTTTTTGTTTCATTCGTTTATAATTCGTATAAGTAATGTTTATAATCGTAATCACAGGAGATTTGGGATTATAAGTTGTATTTGAGTTTTGGGAATTAAATCATAATATATATGATTTACATTGTTGTTGGTATACTTGGTATCGAGGATACATCATGGTATAGACGAAGACGTGAATTATCTACCGTCCGTGATATTTTGGATCGTCGAATATTCAGAATAATGGTTCGTGATGGTTTGGACATCGAGATTGCTCTCGAAGGACTCAGGGCTAGTACTCTAATCATTTTTGTCATTTCGTGTCGATCATGCTGTGATACATGCGTGTATCATTGTTGTCATGCATTTGTGCATTGTTGTTGTATGTCCACCTGGGTTGGTCTGACGGGATCATCGGGGGATCTATGCTAGCGTGCGCTGGGTCATCGGACAGGTTTTTCCACCACGGTTGGTCTGACGGGATCATCGTGGGATCTAGACAGTGAATGCTGGATCATCGGATTACCATGTGTTGTTATTGTGCATATGTATATTATGGGATTGCCATAAGTATACATTGCTGTTATTGATGTGAGCGTATTGACGTTGTCATATGAGTATGCATTTGTAGGTCTTGTGTTAGGACCATGTCCGTATGTTGTATTGATCAGATCTCGGATTAGACTGGCGTGATTGTCGTGGTATTTCGTATCTTGAGGTACGTTCTGTATTTCCTTTGGTATTTGTCTTTTGATGGACAATCGATTGTCGTGTTGGAATTTGATGATATTATCCGATGGATCGAATTGGTCAGAACCGGTATTTTTTCGTATCATGAGTTAGTGATGAGATTCTGATAATCTTGAGTATTATTTAAGGAACAATACAGATGTTATGTTTGAGTTTATTGGTTAATCGAGATTACGAGATGTACAATATGATAATGGTTATTTTGATGAGGATTATTCGAGTAAGTAAAGTTATGGCGATAAGGTTACATTGGTCTTATTCTTACTTAGTATTTTCATTGGTATGTAATTATTGACGTGATGTGATGGTTATCATTGTTAGATATTATGGCTGACCCCGTCGTGGGCTTTCTTTTTAGGTTCTTGGATTATCAAGCTTGTAGCGGTCGTGGAGAGATGAGCTTCCCGGAGGATACTGGCTAGGGCATGTAATTGTGTGTTGAGTTTCCTGATCAGTTCTTTTATTCCACTGCTAGAGTATTGTAATTGTTTGTCTTTTCCGCTGCGTGAGTATTTTTAATTGGCCTTTTGCTATGTGGTAACTTAGGTTTCTTTGGCAATCGTTTTCTAAACTATTCTGTCGGTACGTGTAAACGATAGTTTAACGTATGTTTTTAAATTGTTGAGTTTTGGCATTTCGGGCCTTGTGGTTTCAAATGAGATTTTACGACGGTTTTGTTAAACGGATTTTATTAAGTCTTCGAATTTTTTTAAAGATAGTACCGTCGTTCACCTCTTAGGCGTTTGTAAATATTTGCGAAAATTTCCTTCAGCCTTGTGGGTTCCATCTCGGGGCCCACGGTGCTGTAATATTCCTGGATGGCTCTGGGGTGTTACAATATAGGGGTGGGTTCAAGTGAGAATGCAATTTAAGTTAAGAAATAAGAATGAATTTCATCCATAGATCTTGATAAATGGATGGCCTATATTTATTCTCACAAAAATTTGATGCATATACTGCAATATTTTAATGCATTGATATTTTGATGCATATAATGCATATTTTAATGCATTGCAATTTTGATGCACGAAATGCATATATTTCATGCATAATTAGTACAAAACTCATGCATATTCGCAATTCGCAGGATAAGAACCATTCTCATTTGATCATATATATATGCACACCTGAAATTAGCCAAAAGTTCTTATTGGCTATTTTTTTTTTAAAAATTACTTTAGCTTCACATATGTGACGCTAATATGACTGAAACATAATTGGGTGTTAAAACTTTGGCGTCGCATTATGTGACGTCAAAGATATATTATTTAAAATTGCTGGATATTCTTTGGCGACAAAAATGTGACGCCAAAGATATATTATTTAAAATTACTGGATTTTCTTTGGCGACACATATGTGATGCCAAAGCTTAAAAGATAATATTCTCCTCGGTTGTTTTAGCCATGTGAAGCTAAAGTAATTGTTTTGTTGACTGGTTTCTTTAGCTTCAGCTTTTTCAGCTTCACATAATGGCTTCACATATGTGAAGCTAAAACGGAAAAGCTTCACGGTCAACTGTATTTAGTAGTGCTTCCTAACTCCAAGCTGTGTCGTGAGTTGATGAAGATAATGTCGTGAGATGTATCTTCTTTTTTTTTTGAGGTGGTTCCTCCTTCTCGGTCCCATTGCCTTATTTATAAGTCCAGTCAATGAGTTTCAATAGATAAAAACTCTCGACCGATTTCTTCTTCTTCTTAGTAGGAGTAGACTTCTTATTTCGGCCGATCTCTTCTTCTTTAGACTGGATTTATTTTATTGTCCCGATGATTATTTTAACTTCAATATAATAAATTCCTGAAATAATGAATAAAATCCACCAGTGAATAAAATTACCTTCATAAATCAAATAGGTAGAGTACCATCAAGTTGTGCTATAATAAATATAATATAATTATGCATTTAGCACATATAATTATACAATATTTTCTACCGATCATCGTCTAAGCAGCTTCGTCCTACAAAGTTAGAGAGATGCTTCCTTCATTAATCTACACAGGATAAACTTCTCAACTTCAAGTAGTGTAGAATAGTATTACAACTGTATCTCTGAATTACTTCTACGTAGCTTGCTGTTGACAAATTAAAGACTTGTCTTATCTCTTCGCTGTAGGATGGCACAATAGTCTGAAGACAATTGATTCGTTCTTTAAGTTTGTAAGAACGACAAGTCGATTCTTCAAGTCCTCTGGATGGCTATTTATAACCTTGAAAATATATTTATCGGTTAGGTGAAATATTGACTGTTCTGATAGATGGCTACTGGATATATGAATTAAAGTAATTTGTTTTGTCATTGCATTAAATGCATTATACATTCTTTCTACCTTTATTAAATGTTGTCCAAGGGCAGCTCCACCGCCGCAAGGAGAGATCCACCCAGCCTGTAAGTTGCAATGCACTGAAACAGAAGTTATAAAACTTGAAATTAAATATTACTATTATATGCACAAAGTCATCTACTGAAATTTCCAGTCTTAACCTTGTGGTGCATATAATATAACTCCAAATGAATACCAAACTGAAGCAAGAGTACCTATTACAACTTGAACTTAAATATTAGTAGAATATATACCACAAAGTCATATAGCGAAATTTCTAACTCATCTTCCCAATAAAATTCACCTATGTATATAGTATTCACAACTTCACAACAACTAATTGTTGAAAAATCTGAGGGAGTGAGATAATGGAATTTAATTTCAATTGTAATTATCATCATTTAATTTCATAACAGCTTAATTAAATCTCCTTATTTACTCTTCATTAAATATAATTCATTAAGTTTTTGTCGCACTTATTAAAATCCAAAGTTTATCACGTTTATAGCTGATTTCTCCCAACGTGGTTTCGAATACTTCATCACGTTTATAGATGATTACTCGAGGTAAGGATACGTCAAATAGATGCGACGTAAGTCCGACTCATTTGACAAATTCAGAGACTTCAAGACTGAAATAGAAAAGCATGATGGTAAGAGTACCAAGTAATTATAGATGATTACCAAGTAAATAGAAAAGCAGGCACGCAGGCGTGGCGTAAAAAAATAACCGACAACCAGAGGTCTGTCGGCCGCCAGCGGTGGACCGCAAGAAAGCGGGTCTAGCGTAAAAAAATGTCTGGTCGCTGAAGGTTTGTCGACGGACCGCCGAAAAAACTGGTCGGTCGGAGATCCGTCGGAGATCCCCTTTTAGAATTTTTTTTGAAGATTAATTGCTCCTTTAATTAATTTAATATTTCAAGAGTTTTTATAAATTTATTGTTGTTCGATATTTTAATATTAGTATTACTATTATTATTAAATTCAACACTAAAGGGGTGAAGGGGTGGAGTACAATAGTCTTTTCAAATGTACACTACGAACGATAAAAAAACACCGTTATCCTTTATATCCTGCAAGATATTAAAAAAACTGAAAACTTCAGGTGCAGAGATGCCCAAGGGCAGCTCCAGCGCAAGGACAGATCCACCCCAGCCTGTAAGTTGCAATGCACTGAAACAGAAGTTATAAAACTTGAAATTAAATATTACTATTATATACACAAAGTCATCTACTGAAATTTTCAGTCATAACCTTGCGATGCATATAACTCCAAAATGAATACCAAACTGAAGCAAGAGTACCTATTACAACTTGAACTTAAATATTAGTAGAATATATACCACAAAGTCATATAACGAAATTTCTAACTCCTCTCTTCCCAATAAAATTCACCTATATATATAGTATTCACAACTTCACAAAAATCAATATACTTCACAACAAACCCTAATTCAGAAAAAACAATGGAAAAACTTTGCATATTTCTTATACTTTGTTCACTATTTATAGCAGCTACAACTGCCATTTCCAGAAAAGAACCTACCGAGGCAGAAAAATGGGTCAAAAGGTATCTTTCTCAACCAAAGGAAAGGGTAACCAAACTTCGTTTCTATGTCCAGGACGTCTTAGCCGGTCCGAACGCCACCATTTTTGAGGTGGCCCGATCCGAGATCACTTCAGGTTCGCGCACGATGTTCGGTCAAGTGAGGGTCCTGGATGACTTGCTAACAGCTGAGCCCGATCGCAACTCGAAGAAACTGGGCCGGATTCAGGGACTCATCACTTCTGCTGACTTGCAAGAAACGGGCCTGGCTATGAACGTGAATTTCGTGTTCACCGAGGGCCCGTACAACGGGAGCACGCTTTGTGTCTTGGGGAGAAACCCAATCGGCTCTAGTAATAGGGAGCTGCCCGTTGTTGGTGGCAGTGGTGTTTTTCGGATGGCCCGTGGGTTTTCGATTTCGAACACTTACTCTTTTGATCCTGTCGAGAATTATGGTGTGTTGGAGTATGTGGTTTATGTTTTTCATGTGTAGGGTATGCGAGGGTGTCTACCCTTGATATCTATTTCCAATTATGTATCCATCTTATTTTCCAAATATTCTCACTACACCTCGAGTGTATTGATGATGTTAATAATACTACATACTTTTGTATTTTTGTCTGATTGATTTGAGTTGCAAAATACATAGATGCATCATGTTGCACCATATAATTTTTTGCTTGGGAGTTAGCTGAATCTGAATTACTATTTAGAATTACTATATAGTTGATTTGAATAGTTGAATAAATCTTATTTTATACTCCCTCCATCCCTTGGGAATTTGCATACTTTGACTTTTATGATTTTCTAAATACAATTTTGATCATTAATAACTAGACCCGGTAATTTACCACACGACACGAAAACACGACACGAAAAGACACGAAAATTTAGTGTTTGTATTTGCATTTTGAGTACACGAAACGAAAATACACGAACACAAAAGTACACGACCGAAATTTAGTGTCGGTTTTGTGTTTACCCTTTGGGTACATGACACGATACGAGATACACGAAATCAATATAAATATATATATATATATTATATTTAATTTTATAAAAATACATATTTTATGAATTCTGTTTGTACTAAACTTTAAAATTTGAAAATATAATGTGAACTTTCATACATTTTGTGTAAACATTCGTATTTTTGTTGCAATTCGTTTCATTTCGTCTACTAAAACCTACCAAAATAATATTAAAATATTAAAATTAATATTTATTATAATATTTTAATATTTATTTTATATTATGTGCCTGACACGAAAACACGACACGAAACGACACGAATTTACGTGGTACACTACAAAAAATAATTTTTACCGACGCCCGTACCCGCCGTTGTTAAACTTATAATTTACCGACGCCATTACCGACGCCCGTTATTTAATTGATTTACCGACGCCATTGCCGACGACCGGTTCGCAGACTTATTTTTTTTTCTTTTTTTTCACAATTAACGACGCCGTTTACCGACGCCATTTACCGACGACCTTACCGACGCCACTTCGGCGTTGGTAAATTTTTATTATTATCTTTTTTTCTTTTTTCACAATTAACGACGCCGTTTACCGACGCCATTTTGGCGTTGGTAATTTTTTTTTTATTTAACGACGCCGTTTACGCCATTACCGACGCCATTTCGGCGTCGGTAAATTTTTTACACTATCCCACCTCGAAAAAATAGTAGTGTTTTATGTGGTTTATAAACTAAAATCTTTCTCAACCATTTGAAATTGAATGGAGCCCGAACCTGACCCGCCCGGACCCGGACCCGACCCGCCCGGACCCGGACCTGACCGAACCTGACCCCTGCCTGAGCTCGGACCTAACCCGCCTGAGCCCGGACGTGACCCGCCTGATTCCTGACCTGACTTTTTTAGATTTTTTTTAATTTAACGACGCCAAAAATGGCGTCGGTAAATGGCGGCATCGGTAAAAAATTACCGTCGAGCGTTTTTCCAACGGCGGATTGCCGTCGGTAATTTTTTTACCGATGCCATTTTTTGTTTTACCAACGGCGTTTGGCGTCGGTAAAAACGTTTTTTTTTGTAGTGGTACACGACACGACATGACACGAATTCATTTCGTATCGTGTATGGGTTTGGATTATTGGTACACGAAACACGAAAGTACACGATACGAAAATACATGATGCGAACGAATTGCCAAATTTATTAATAACTTTAATTACATGCGGATATAAGTTATAATGTTTTTTCAAAATAGTATTAGAAAGTGGGCACGGCAGACCAAGCCCCCAGAGGTTGCCGAGCCCTTTTAGCCTTTTCGCTCACCTGGATGCGGCTATATTTTTTATATGTGATTGCAATTTACGGTCAAAATTTGTTAATTTTAACCAAAAACTCCAAATGTGCAAATTTGTTAGGGACAAAGGAAGTAGATATGAAGAGTTGATAAAAATATAATATACATTTACTACTTTGTTCTTGTAATTGCAATATTTGAATAATTACGCTTGTCAATGCACAACAATTTATTCTTGTCAATGCACAATAATTTTGATTAATAATATCTTTAACTGTGTATTTATAAAAATTATAGAAAGTTGATATTTGAAAGTATATTTCAAGACAAATCTAAAAGATCTCGTATGATTATATTTTTACATACGTATAAATTACAAAATATGGTGAAAAAGAAATATGTGAACAGTATAATAGTCAACATGTTGGATAATAAGAGAATAGAGGAGGTATATAAAAAAAGATAAAAATGGTATAATATTAATAAAAAGTATAATGATAATTAAAAATATTTATTCTGAAATATACATTTAAAATACTCACTCACAATCAAAATAAATATCAATTTAAACTTCTTAAATTTTCGCAAGTAGATAATCTAGCTTTTTCTAATAATTACATTGTTACCCTATTAAATTTCCTTATTTACTCTTCATTAAATATAATTCATTATAGGTGTAATTTTTTGGCAAAAGAAAATTTCTTTAATTTACATATGACATATAATTTGAATAAGATGGAATTTCTAAACAATAATAGTGTGGAAGGCCCGTAATAATATGGTTTTTATTGGTTGTTTGATGGACACTAGCGATATTATTTGGAAGACAAAATCAAACTCATGGTTATGGTGTAAGATATGCGATCAATCATATATTGGAATCTATAAGAATCTATAATATAAGAAATAAATGATGTTTTTTGATCGTTATTGTAAAATGCATCTAAAAGGAACATCTTATCGCTCTCTTCTATGTTGTATTTGATAATAATATCAAAATTTTAACAATAGTGACTTCCAAAAAAACTTATAAAATTAAATTAAATTAAGGCACTACTACAAAAACAGTATTTAACAGCGGTTCTGGAGCCCCTTTAACAGCGGTTTTTAAGAACCGCTGTTAAATTATTATTTTTCAAAAATTTATTTTTTTAACAGCGGTTGTATAAGAACCGTTGTTAAAATTTTTGAAATAAAAAAATCAATTAAGCTGCCCCTGCTCACATCCCGCCGAGCTCGCCCGCCAGCCCCTGTCTAGGCCCGCACATCCCCGCCCGCGACCTGTAAGTGTACATTTTTATGCTTTTTTGCTACTCATGAGATTCGAACCTGTGACCTCCATAAGATGGAGGTGGTATCAAACCGCTGAGCTGAAGTCACTTTCTGTTATTTTTATTGCTTTATTTTATATAAGTGTAGAACAAATCATATATATGTATATATATAGGTTTTTTAATATTTTCAGAATCATATTATATACATTAAAATTATAATGTGTATTATATATTAAATTTAATGAAACTGATAATTAAACTTTTATGGTTTATATTATTAATTAAGATATTATATTATTATAGAATTATATTAATAAAAAATATATTACATATTAAAAATTATAATGTATATATTGCATATAATCATGCTGAAAATTAAAATTTATAATATACATTAAAAATAAATATGTTGTATTATATATTATAATGTACATTCTTTTATTATATGTAATAAAATTATAATACATTATATAATGAAAATTATAGAGAAAATATAGAGAAAATTCTTATTCATTCAATAATATCGAAATATAGTCTTACAAGCATATATATACCCTAGGAAAGTTAGAGTTAACAATACACAATTAAATAACAAGCACACAAATTTTTAAAAATTTGCAATTAGGTCCCGAAAAATAGAAAAATGCAAAATTGAGGGCCTAGACATCATTTTTTGGCCAAAAAACGACGGACCTCACCGAGCGGTGATTCTTGCTCAGTGAGCCGAATCCGATAAGTAAAGGCAGAGTTCATCCAAAAAATCAAAAAAAAATATATTTCAAATATTTCAAAAACGCATCCGCTCTAAATATCAAATAGCAATACATCAAATATATACATATAATTATATAATAAATTTAATCATGCTGAAAATTAAAATTTATAATGTATATTAAATATTAATATATTTAGTTATATATCAATATTAAAAATTATATGTTACATTATATATTGAAAATTATAATACATACATATTTTGTACGAATTAATTGTATATTTGTAGAATTATATTATATATGAGAAATTATAATTTATATATATTATATAAATTATTAAATTGTATAAAAAATCGATGTTAAAAGAAAAAGAAAAAAGAAACACTTAACAGCGGTTCTACAGATAACCGCTGTTAAATGTGCATTTTAACAACGGTTAATTTGTAACAACCGCTGTTAAGTGTTTTTTTTTTAACAGCGAATAACTGCTGTTAACTGATCTTTTAACAGCAGTTTTTTTTAACTGCTGTTAAATTGCTATTTTAACAACGGGTTTTTAAAGAATCGCTGTTAATTTATTACACAATATTTACAGGTATGCCACCGCGTCATTTTAACAGCAGTTTTGAACAATTAAAATGGCGCTCTTAAAGGCCACTTTTGTAGTAGTGAGGGGACAACTAAACCTATAACTTTTTTTGGTTCTCCGGCGATTTCTAGCAGGTTGCCGGTTACGGTCAATTGCCGGACAATTTTCAGGCGGATCGCCGACCGGCGGAGCTCTGGTCGCCGTTCTTTTTTTTGCTACCTATCGGACTGTTCTCCGACGGGTTGCCTGTTGCCAAACGCCGGGGCTCAGCAGCTGCTCACTTATTTTTCCTTTTTTTTTTTCGATCGATTGCTGACTATTCTCAGGCGGATGGCCGACCCCACGACAGACTAATTTTTTTTCAACTGACGGCCGGACTGTTCTCCGAACGACCATCGATCGTCGATCGACGGAGCTTCACTGGCCTGCCAATTTTTCTTTGGTCGACTGTCAAATTATTCTCCGACGGGCCAGCGATTGTCTTTTGGCTATTTTTCATGGATCACCGGCCAGAGACCGGCGGACCTTTGGTGCAGATAGTTTTTTGTCTTTAATTATTTTATAATGTTAATCCAATTATATTCCGCCGCTGTGACTTATGAAACGGATTATCTTTAAGATATTATAATTTCTTCAAGAAGTCTTTACCAAGCATCATCAAAAAACTGACTGCTGTCGTTATTGGTAGGAATGTCAACGGCTAATGAAAGGTATGCATATGCCTCGCCAGTACCTTATGTTATTTGATTTTTTTTATAACTCTAGTTTCTAGATTTACACCTAACTATGTCCGAGGGTAACATCTCCGTTTTTTCATTACTGCCACCAAGTTAAATCGCGGGATGTGCACGAACTGACCAGTGTCTTGTCGGGTTCTGCTGACATACAACCAAATCCTCACATGTAAAGTGAACATGAAGTCCTCCCCCGAATCGAACCCACACGGATGATATTCAGTATGAGCTCCTGTCAAATGCTTAATTAGAGTGTATATGCCCCAGGAAAGATTTTAAGGTGGAGGCAAGAGGGATAGAGTGTATCGGTCGTGGATTATTTTTGGAAGGTTTATCTTCTTCCGAAAGGGATTCAGGTGGTAGGTCGGAGCGAGCTGTAGGCTCCTCCTTTTATCTTGTAGACGAGCCTATCGGTAATATAGATTGGTCAGAGCTAGGTGAAATACACACTAATCTTCCTTCTGGAATCCCTTTAGTTATTGTAGATCCCCTGTCCCCTTCTCTTTCTAGCGAGGTGACGATTACCGGCCTGTTAGCCGACCCTAATCAGGAAAGCGCGGGGGCTACACGCATCCTTCCTCCCCATCCTCTATCTAGGACCAGCCCGTCCGCGCTAGAGAGCTTTGTAAGTTTTCTTAGGCTGCCCCCGGGGTGGGATTTTATCACTCCCAGGCTTTTGACGTCCCTGATCATCCTCCTCGAGGCCATATCACTTGGTTTGTGGATCATGTGAACAGTGGTTTTCGTTTTCCTCTTCAATCTTTCCTCGTTTCTATTTCTACTAAGTATAATCTTCATCACAATCAATTTTTGCCAAACTCATTTCGTTATATGGTCGGCTTTCTTGTGCTTTGTCATTATAAGAACGAGGAACCCGACCTAGATTTCTTTTACTTTTATTTCGGGCTAAAGAGCTTTAAGGGATCTTTTTATTTGACTTCTCGAAATGATGCCCGTTTCTTTACCCACCTCTCTTCCAACGTGAATGATTGGAGGACATGCTTCTTTTTCCTGCGTCTTCCTTCTGGCGAATGTTGGGGCTTTCCAACGGAATGGGTACAAGCCACTCCAAGTCAGGCTCTGATCCCCAGACGCAGCTATATTCGAGCTGGGTGGGTTAGTAAGGTTCATGTGTGGAATGTTGTTTCCTATAATGCCTTCCAGCTGGCGCATTTTCACGACCTGTTATTTCATTGCGGGTTGAGTTCTAATCCTTATCCGCCTATTCCTGTTATTTGTAGGTCTTCCCAGTTTTGTTTATTATATACACTTTTTTTTTGGCATATATTGGGGTGTGATGATGATTTGACATATCTTTGTAGATCGCTTTATGCGGACCTACCAAGCTTGCCGATCCTGCAAAGGACAAGGTTCCTAAATCCGTGAATCCTCCTAAAGAGAGGGCGGGGGGCTCATCCAAATCGAAGCAGAGTCCTTCTTCAACCAAGGTGGCCAAGGTCGGGGTAACCCTGCCTTCTGACTTAGCTCCCCTAACCATTGGGCGGGATTCAGCGAGATCTTCTCTACAGCTGCATGTCACTAAGCGAGCCCGATGTCCGAGCTCCTCAGCTCTTGCTAAGCGGTCCAAAAATACGGGTTCTTCCAGTTCGGGTATGGATACCTTGCTGCGCTGTAAGGAGTTTTAGAAGTTCCTTCCTTTCTTCAGCTTGGTGATCCCTGATAGGGACAGAGAGATACTGCAGAATTCTTCGAAGGATACCCGTCTGGACTTGATGATGATGTATTTTGGAAAGGTAATTACCTTTGCTTATGCTTCTATCCCTATTTTATTTTTTTTATCTTTGCTTATTCCCCCCTTTTTTTAGCTCTGCTCTACCCTGGTATGTCTGGTGGAGGAGCAGAAGAGCGGAGATTCCTCCTCTTCTCAAGTGGCTCATATATTAGCCAAGCTTAAGGCTGCCCTGGGGGGAAAAGAAGAGCTTGAGGCGAGGCTAGTTGAGAGGGAACATTGTCTGGACATTGCTCTAAGGAAGATTTCCGAGCGGGAAACGGTCTTGGAGCGGGCCCAAATGTAATACTCGTACTTTTATTGACTGTTTGACCTTTCCGTTTTTCTTATTTCGTCGCTCTGCAAACTCTTGGTGATGTTGTCGATATTGTTATAGAGTTTTGTATCTTGTTTGGATCACAATCGTGTTGTTTAGACCTTGCGGAAATGTTCTGGGTCAGAGAATTAGCGCACGCTAGGCCTAGGCTAACGCACGCTAATTCTGATTGAGTAGCGCACGCTAGCTTTGAGCCGTAGCGTGCGCTAAGGGACGATCAGTCGAGAACCGAGAACTTATCTCGCTACGGGTGGCGATTAACGCTAGGAGTTCGTTAACGCATGCTATTCGTGGTCAGTAGCACGCGTTAACATCCGTCCGTAGCGCACGCTAACGGGCTGGTTGGCAGAGGCAGTGAGGTTGTCAGATTGCAGTGGTAGAACCTAGTATGTCCTGAATGCCCTACCAGGGAATCCTGGTGAACCGGGCGTACCCTTCCTATTTACGCGAAAATGAAGCAGATATCTTTAGATGACGAATTCTTTTTCTGCTGTTCGGACAGAGAAAGAGGCTCTTCAAGACCTTATCTCGTGCAATTAAAGGGGCCCAAACTGAGCCTATTAAGATAATAAGGGGGAATGCTTACCGATACCGAAGCCGTTCCGCTCGTCCCTCTTTCGAGGAGGGTCCTTGAAGAAAGCAAGTTTGCGGTTACGTAGATGACCTATACAAAGGTTTTTGTCTGTTTTACATAAGTAAGACAAGCGCTTCATTACGCGTGGTTCTAATTCTAGCATATGCTCGGCGGCTCCTACCAAGCACTAAAGGCAATATGATTTTTATCTGTACTTCCTCTATCTTACTTTGACTTCACTCCGCTACACACCTTCAAACAACCTAGTTGTCCTAAGAGCTCTTTCAGACCCAGATGGAGCAAGGAAAAACCTAAACCTTACTCCCCCTTCCAGATGCAAATCCTGCTAATAAAGCCTCTGACATTATCTTGTGCGGAGCCAGATCTGTACCATTTCTTCTTCAGAGAATATTACTGAAGTCCAGAGCCTAATTTATTACAGAAGGACCCCAAGGATTGACGCACGATGACTAGTGCTAGTAGCAAGGAGGAACCTATCGAAAGCTCTTTGGCGTATGCTCTGAGGTATCTTCAAAAGATGAAAAGGCGTCCTCTAGTCTGCCCAAGAGCCGAACCTGTTCGTGGAAGAAGAGTTATTAGGAGTGGATGCTACTGGAAAGGTTGAATTGGTAGTTTTCTGATGTCAAGGTTGAAGATCGAGTCTATGAATGGAAAGAAAGCTGCGCCCCAGAGCCTGAGCTGCATGTTAGCCCCGACATTCCCTAGCTGCAAATCTCGGGCAAAGAACTCAATCCGGAACCCTTAGCTCTTTATCGGGCATTCTTCGGGATTGATCAGCATTCAGCATAGGTGCTGGACGGGGATGATAGATCTCACCTTATTGCGCGTCTGCCATCGAGATCCGGAAAACAACAACAGGGCAACAGAACAACGATCCTCTTTTTCCTTACACGGTAGGAGCGCTTCTTCCTTTATTTAATAGGAGCTGGTTCTATCTATTTAATAGGGTGGGAAGGGAGCCTCCTTTCTTCTATGATTCAAGCTGGTAGGGAGACCATTCTCATTTTCAAACTACGTATAGCTCTCCTTTGTTGTTCTGCCTTCGATCTCTGACTTCGGCCTTCTGCCCCTCCGCACGCTAAGACTCGAGCAGGGCACGCTATCAAGTAACGTACGCTAGTCATCGGATAGCGCACGCTATAAGAGATGCGTAGCGCACGCTAATCCATAGCGGTAGCGCACGCTAAGACTCGAGCAGGGCAGAGGACAGTAGGTTCTGGACTCTAGTTTCTGGACACCATTTTTGATTAGCGCACGCTAATATAAGGCGATTATCTCACGCTAACGTGGCCGGAAGAAGCCACTGGACTACCCGGTGACCTCGCTAGCGCACGCTAATAATCGAGGCTTAGCGTGCGCTAGACTGGGCGAGTATATATTGGACAGTTGACTTCCTTTTCGTCATTTTTCATCTCCTCACTCAATTTCCAACCGGGAGCAGCGGATTTAGGCGATTCGGGGAGTTTGGAAGCGATCTTTCTTCAGATATCAACATCTTTGGTTGGAGAACAAGGATTTAACAACATCTAATCCATTCTATCGTCCGAATCAAGGTAAAAATCCTTAGAACCCTATTTTTTTCGGAATTTTGGGGTTTTTCCTAGATTCGTCCGATTTATCCATTTTGAAGCTTGAGAACCTTGAGATTATGATGTATCTATCCCGTATGCATTCTTTTCCTACGATTTTACGGATTAGTTTGTGCCGTGTTCGGACTTGTAAGGGTTTGGGTAATTTCCAAACTATAGTTGTTTACCCTTGTATTTTCGTGAATCATAAACGGGTTTTGAGAGTTTTTTCGTGAATTATGAGTATGGATTATTGATTATCATATCCCTTACAAATCGTTTAGGTGCCGGAAGCGCGTTCTTGGATCTACCGAACCCATACTCTTTTCCGTTCAATT
Organism: Orobanche coerulescens; assembly: GCA_033398695.1. Classification (NCBI taxonomy): domain Eukaryota; kingdom Viridiplantae; phylum Streptophyta; class Magnoliopsida; order Lamiales; family Orobanchaceae; genus Orobanche; species Orobanche coerulescens. The sequence continues at coordinate 188,723,492 of CM065806.1, forward strand.
TCTCGATGTCTCAAAGGCAAGTATATATTTATGATTGTACGTTCTCGACTTTGAAAGTAAGATATATGAATGGCATGTTTATTTATATCCACTCTGGGGCAGGCCGACAGGTCCCCTAAGGGTTTCGTTGCCTTTGGTGCGATTCCACGGATAATTTGGGTTAACCACTCTGGGCGGGCCGACGGGTCCCCTGAGGGTTCCGTAGCCTTTGGTGCGGCTCCATGGTTGATCATGTATGCATTGTTGTGATGCTATGAGATTTAGTTATTCCGGAATACTAGTCTTGAATTGATGAATTGACGGTTACTATTACTTTATTGTCGAGGAGTATTGTGTTTCATACTTGATATACTTGCACTAGCTATTCGACGGCTAACCCCTTTATGGGGGAAATACCTTTTATGTATTTCAGGTTCCAGAAGGGCGGATAGGCAGGTATCTGGTCGGCACGAAGATGATGGGCAAGCGTGATACTGTGCTTTATCTTCAGTTATGTTTTGTGTTCCTCCATTCAGTGTTGTTGTACTGGAATGGTTATTAAATACTCGAGTATTATTCGCTTTCAGTCTTTCTTGATATTCCGGCCTGTGTTGCCGAGGTCTTGAATTTGTACTATGATGTATTTGGATACATTGGACATGGTTTGAATACCCCTTGTATCGTCTTTCATTTCATTGTATTTGGACCTTCTCGGTCAAGTTTTATAGTTCCGCGTATGATTAGCCTTGTGGGTCCCACGGTGGGGTTCACGGCGCTGTAATATACCCTGAATAACTTGGGGGTGTTACAGAATATGGTATCAGAGCTTAGGTCTATGGATACCTAGACGGTCGGTCTTTTGGGTCGATTGAGTCGTCTTTTGTCCACAGTATCACTACTCTGCCATGATCACAATGCGACCGGTACTTGTAAGACCTCTTACTCTTCTGATGTTTCCTTATTCGTTTTGATTCTATTTTTGGTATTTTTGAGAACCGATCACTTTGATGACGCACGATTGAATTGTACTTACGTGCCTTGTGTGTTCTTCAGTATGTCAGCTGGTAGGGGCCGTGGCCGTGGACGTAGACGAGGACGCGGCGCGGCCGTTTCCCTCAGTTCTGTTGTGGGGTCGACCAACCCCAGTTTATCGAACTCGGTGCATCCGGACACCGAAAGTCAGCACGACCAGTCGACTAGCCAGGGGAACAGCACGGACGTTGGAGTTGCGAATGTACTTCAACAATTGGCTAACCAGATGACCATTTTAGCCCAAACCGTTCAGCTGAATAACCTGAACCCGAACGCGGATGCCTTGCTTCAGAATGTAATCCGTATGCACCCTCCATAGTTTGGCGGTGCCACAGACCCGTTAAGTTGGGAAGATTGGCTGGCGGAGTTGGAGAAGATTTTTGAAGCGGTTGATTGCCCCGAAGTGAGGAAAGTACCGATTGCCCAGTATTTCCTCACTAAGGAGGCCGCTACCTGTGGAAAGTCATCAAGCCACAGGATCGTGTTGCCATGTGGGATGAACTTAAAGAGATTTTGGAGGCTGAGTTTTGTCCTTGGCCGGTGCGAGAGGGCCGAATCCGAGCCTTTTTCGAGGCTAAACCACAGAATATTCCTTTCTCGCAAGCAATTGTAGAGTACAACCAACAATTGATCCACGTGAAGGATCAAGTGAGAAACGAGCGTGATAAGATCCGTTATTTTGATATGCGGATGAATATGGACTTACGGCGGTACATGGCCGGATTTGCTTGCACCACACTGAAGGAATATCAAGACAGAGCTTTAGCCCGTGATATGTTAAGCCCCGACAACGATACCACGGATGAATCGAAGAAGCAGAAGGTCGCAGGAAATTTTTCTGGCTCTAAGAGTGGCAACTTCCAGAGATCACAAACGACTAACCATTCTACCAGACAGTCATCACGTTCTGCTAAAGGAAAGAGGGGTTTCTGTTTTGCCCCGGGCCCCGCAAATCGCACGGTAACTTGCTATAATTGTGGCCGTCCAGGCCACATTAATTTGGAGTGCAATTTTCCTCCGTTGAAGTGTCACACTTGCGGACAGATGGGTGTTGCGATATTTCGTTAAACGCAAGTGCACGTTATCGTAGACAAGTAATAAAGTGATGAGTGAGTTATCGTTCCCACGAGGACTGAATTACTAAGTATCGATTTTTATGTATTCTAATTTTATTTAAACAGTCGAAATTTGGGTTGCAATTAATAACTAAAGAAAACCAATAGAAGAACAAACAATAAAAACGATCGCTCGAAGAAAGAAAATCAAATGATGAATAAATCTAGGATTGTGAATCCACCTTGGTTTATCCGAATTTACTCTCGATTATCTTAAGGTAATGATTTCCCCAATTAATTGAAGGCGAAGATTGCTAATATACTCTACCACCTCTCCCGAGGTCAGTTGATTTTTCTAAAGGCGAATAACGCACTCTATCCCTAGGTGAATTAATTCGACAATAGGCAAAAAGCACAAAATCTTCAAAAGGCAACGTAGTTCCTATGAGTATATTCCTATCTCACAAGATAAAACGGTTCTCACCAATAGTTCCTCACCAACTCTCCTCTCCCGATTCGAGTTGCGTAATTAAAACAATCCAATTATTGGCCAGACAATTGAAAGCATTAAAATCGATTGGGAAAACTCAACAGAAAAAGGGAATTATATAGATAATCAAAAGCAAATCCGTCAAAACTTTGGTTTCATCAAAATCCTAGAACAGGGTTTTAGCCTGACATGCTAAAAGATAAAAATACAGAATTAATAAATGAAAGCATTGAAATCAAACACAGATGAAGACTCGGATTCCTCCGTTCTTCTGGCTTCCGCCCTCTGCTCTTGGTGTCTTCTGCTTCTTATGATCGATTCCTCTCTTCTGCGATAATCCTCTAATTCCAAGCTCTCTAAGATCCTCAATTATGACCTTAAACCCTTATTTATAACTCCCAGCCGCCTCCAAAATGCGTCCGTGTGATTATGTCGAGAACCGGCTTCAAAACGGCCCAAACCCGCGCGGAGCACACCAAAACCGCCCCGTGGGCCGCGGCTCACTTAACTTGTGCCGCGGCTCACGGTGCTCAGATTAAAACCTGGGCGCTATTTATTTCTTCTGGGCCGCGGCTCACTATATCTGTGCCGCGGCTCAGAGTACAGTTTACTCGGGGGGTCGCTGGTCACCTGTGTGTACCGCGACACGCTTGCCTTGTGTTGCGGCCCCAGGCCAAAATTCGCCGTTTTCGTCCGTTTTTCATCGTTTCGGCTTTCGGACTCCAATTTCCTGCAATACATAAAATAATAGGGCATTAAAGGCTCATTTATGCAGATTTACTCATGAAAAGAATACAGAATAATGATAAATAAGCGTATAAAAATACGCCTAACAAATACCCCCAAACTTGAGCCTTTGCTTGTCCTCAAGCAAAAATAATCAATTTCAACAAAAGAATATCGTGAATAATAGTGCAACTCATAGTGCTCAACCTAATCAATACTACCCTGAAATTCTCAAAGAATAACACAAGTATCGCAATAGTGAGTCATATCCAGGATACTGATTCCACAAAGTAACCAATTTCAGTCCTAATCAATCGTTCAAGAAGAAAATCGAGCTCAAAGATTAACAAGCGTGAATTTAATCAACCGTCAATATGAAGGGTTAAAATAAACAAGCTAACTCGCCCAGTTTCACAGTCTAGTGGCCAAAATTATCAAGAGTTTCATCATAAAAAAATAACCCTCGGACGGTATTCCCTTATATATGCTCAATAAGATGATTTGAGTTGACCACTAGATTCGGATCTCGGGATGTTTCATCGGGATAGTCCTAGGGTGGAATTCCATTCTCATGTATTGGGGAACCGTTTGACGTAAAAGACACTCATGGGGCACATGGATGCTTCTAGTTACTAAGTTCCCCTCCACAGCGGAGAAACAACTCGAATAGCTATTCCCGCATGTCCGATTCAAGGTCGCTGTTTTACGCGAGAGTAAACAACGGGTCACGCGAATACCCCCGGTTACTAAGCTTCCCATCATCGGCACATGCGAAATATCTAAACCACTAGTCTAATCAGGGTCGTCGTTTTACGCGAGAGTAAACAACGGGTCACGCGAATACCCCCGGTTACTAGACTTCCCATCATAGAACAAATAATATCTCGACTTTTTAGGAAAAGCTGTCCGACTCTAAACTCACATTAAGTGCCAACGCGACTTATGTTACTGGACGACTAGCTAACTGAAAAGTAAAACCAAACATATAGACGGCGATTTGAAAACACGTATGTCTCCTCTCTTATCTGCTAAGATTTCTACAAAAATGAAAAAAATTCGGACCTAAATGAAGACTCAACAGAAACACATATCGCTGACTACAACTCAACTAAAACTCAATCGTTTCTTCAGAGACAAATCAGTATCGTAACATCAGTTTTACACAAAAAGAAGCACAAAAAATTCACGAATGCAATAAAAACACGGCAAGCAAGGCTAGCAACAAAAATAACGAAAAATAATGAAAAGTGCAACGAGTAAGTACAGCAATAATAATAATAATAGCAACAGAAAGTAGACCCCCCCAAACTTAGGACATACATTGACCTCAATGGACAAAATATACTATGCAATAAAGGAAGAAGGTCAAGTACTCCCCTACAGTCTGCTCACGAACTGGTGCCGGCATCATCCGGCGAGAAGGGTGGTGTGGCTGGGCGAACGGGTGGAATGAATGGCCCGTCCGGGTACATAATGTGCGCCGTCCATGCAGCAAGGTGCTCCTAGTGGTGAGCATCTCTCGCTGCCAGGCGCCTCGTCTCACGTCGGCTGGCCCGGCGGGCCTGCTCTCTCATCTCGTTTCGGACGGCAGCGATGATACTCTCTCTCTCCGTCCGCCTCTCCTCTCTCAGGGCAGCCAAAAAGCTCTCTCTCTCTCTCCTCATCTCCTCTCTCTCCTCATCTCCTCTCTCAACCCGTCGAACATCGCCTGCAAGTGCTCTCTGTCGGGAGGCGGGCTGGACTCCATCTGCCCCCGCGTCAGAAGAAGCGGCTCGGGGGACTGCTCGTGTGTCTCATCAAGTAGACATCCTCGTCCCCGAGCGTGTGCCGATGCTCCTCCCCACTGGTCGAAGTGCAAAATGATACGATGATCGATCGGACCATGGAGGGCTAACATCGGCTCGTCATCCGACCACGTCATCCCCAACTACCGGCATAGAGCGCAGATGAGCGAGAGGTGCTTCAGCCCCATCTTGGCCCCTCCCTGAATACATAGCAGAATAGATCGGACCAGGAGAGGAGCCACATCGAATTGCAGCCCGGAAGTGATAAGATATAAAGTACGGGCACGAGAGAGTAGAACAGTGCGGATCTGCGAGGTAGGGTCAATACGTGCGCAGATGAAGTACAACCAGGCTCGCCCTAGCCGGCTGAGGCGCGAGCTCTTAAAGTAGAAGGTTGAAGAAGCCGGGGCACACCTTTCCCAGTCGGAGCCGGGCTGTGTAAGAGTCTCGAGCAGAGCCTCCTTCGTGAGGCTACCCATAACTCGCGTATAAGCTGTCTCATCAACCACAGGCAGCTCAAATAACCTCTGAATGGCGGCCACAGAGAAATCTACAGTAATGCCACAGACAACGACCTGAGTCCTGCTATCCAACTGCGGTATCATCTGCCCCGCCCGAAGGTGCTTCAACAAAGCGCTCGCATAAAACTCCTGCACAATGGAGATCACCGCCGGCTCCGGAGGTGCAGCAAAACGGACCCACCCCATCTCGTCAATCATGGTCAGAAGCTCCCCGTCCTGGGGGGCTGGGGTGAATCCCCTCTCCGGGATCAGAGGTTGAGGGCGGATCTTTTCATTGAATATTTTATAAATCTCCGGGTCGGAGAATTGGTGCGCCTCCAACTCGGCTCGGATATGAGACGTTTCCCCTCGTGTGGGGGATGATTGCGTCCTGGCCCTTTTGCTAACCTTTTTGGTTCTAGCCATAGCGAGTCCTGAAAAATAAACACCGGAGTTTACTTACTTAAGCAATAATGAGAGTAACATTACTCGGCTAAGGATAACCAACATGAATCAAGAATTTAACTAGCTAGCACCGCCGTGAGAAAGAAATAAAATTGAGCTTTTCACATTTAGCATTGACGTTGGTTGGGGTACGCTGTAATTCCCAGAAACGAATTCGTTGCAACTAGTTTCAAAACATTGTCTTAACAAAGAAAAATTTTCATTCAAGCTTTTCATCAAACACCTTGAGTGCATACTTTTAATTGAAGAACAAATATGACTATAGCTTCATTAAATCCCAAAAACAACAACACCAATCGATCCTCATGACAAACAACATAAACAAAAAACAATAACAATTCAGTTATAGTCGACAGATAACATCCATGATCAATCAACAACTTCATATTCCCAACTCCATTCTGGATAAAATTTTGAAAAAGGAAAAGCTAACAATATAATTAATCATCAAATAAATAACACAACTTCACCTTTCAATTCATAGGGCAATTAAGAGTAGGAATTCAGAGTTACCTTGCTTAGATCTTGAAGAATGCAGGAAGTATGCAAGAAGAAGAAGAAGAAGAAGAAGAAAGGGGGTCGGCTGATCGCTAGTGTAAAGGAAGGAAAAGAGTGTACCTGTGTGTGTCGGACAATTCGTTTTATAAAAGTACCTGGGCTGTCTAACTTCTGAACGGGGGCCGCGGCACAGCTTAAGTGAGCCGCGGCCCAGAGTACAGTCCGCCTGGTCTTCCTTGTTCCATCGCCATGTGCCGCGACTCAGCATACGCATGCCGCGGCTCAGAATGTTAGTGTGCCGCGGCTCAGCCCATATGTGCCGCGGCACAGAGTACAGCCTCCTGGGCAGATTTGTGGCAATTGGTGTGCCGTGGATCAGCAGCAACGTGCCGCGGCTCAGCGATCGAGTGTGCCACGGCTCAGTAAGGTTGTGCCGCGGCACATAGTACAGGATGTTTAGCCTTTTGGTTCGATTTGTGTGTGCCGCGGCTCACAAGCCTTGTGCCGCGGCTCAGGCATAAATTTTTCCCCTGGGACTTTTTCTGCACCGAATTTTCAAAGGAACACGTCAAGAACGAGAGGGATAAGCAAATCAAAGCAAAAATGATGAAAAATAAATATTAAAAAATGCAAGAAAATACTGAAATACAAAAATCTACTACTAAAACTCGGGTTGCCTCCCGAGAAGCGCTAAGTTTATAGTCTTCAGCCGGACCTATTGAAAATCAGTTTGCTTTTCGCAAACACCATTTGAACTCCGCTCCGTTCATCGAACCGTTAATATGTGTTTTAAAATTTTGACCATTGGTCTTTAACGATCCGATTTTCGGTTTGGACACCAAATGTTCTTTGCGAAAAGGTTTTAACGAAAACACTTTTCCGAAGCACCCATTTTTCACGCGACTTGGCGTCCGTTTTACGTCCGGCTTATTCTCCTTTTTCTCGAACGAACTTATGACAGCATCGGAATTTCTCATTGATGGATGAACGGTTGATGATGACGGCATGTCCACATGCTTGAGATATGCAACTCGTTCTACATTTTTCTTAGAAGTCGGACCCTCTGAAATGGATTCTGAGTTTTTCGACTGACGATTCTTCTGGTGTGTGTCTTTCGCAACAGTATCCACACTTTCAATTTGCGAGCTATTCTCAACACCACCTGGACATGGAAAGGATTTAAACACTTGGAAAGTGACATGATCGTCTTGAACCCGTAGAGTGAGTTCCCCTTGTTCCACGTCGATTAAAGTTCGACCGGTTGCCAAAAATGGTCTTCCCAAGATAATTGGGATGTCGTGGTCCTCCTCCATGTCAAGCACAAAGAAATTGGCCGGAAAGATGAATTTATCGACTTTGACTAAGACGTCCTCTATCACTCCCCTCGGATATTTGATCGATCTATCGGCTAATTGCAAAGAGACAGTCGTCGGTTTCGCTTCTCCAATTCCAAGCTTCTTCAAAATAGAAAGAGGCATCAGATTAATACTGGCCCCGAGTTCACACAACGCTCTATCAAAAGTCAGATCTCCTACAGTGCAAGGTATATTAAAACTTCCCGGATCTTTCAATTTTGGCGGAAGCTTTTTCTGAAGAATAGCGCTGCACTCCTCCGTCAATGCGACTGTCTCATACTCATCGAGTTTTCTTTTATTTGACAAGATTTCTTTCATGAATTTCACGTAACTCGGCATTTGCTCCAAGGCGTCGGCAAGTGGGATGTTAATATGCAGTTTCTTGAAGACGTCGAGGAACTTAGAGAATTGCTTGTCCACCTTTTTCTGTTGTAGTCGCTGCGGAAACGGGACAGGTGGCACATATGCCTTTGGATTGTCCGGAAACAGTATCGAGGGTCTCAAATCTTGTGATTCCTCAGTCGCTGAATTTTTCTTCTCCTCATCCTCACTTCTCTTTTTGTTCTGCCCGGGCAGCTCGCAGAATTCTTTCCCACTTCTCAACCCAATGGCATTGACATTCTCTCTGGGATTTGTTTCGGTCGTACTTGGCAAGGTACCCTCTGGGCGGGCTGTTAATACATTAGCAATCTGGCCCAGTTGGACTTCCAAGTTGCGGATAGAAGCGGAATGGTTCTGCAAGGTCGCCTCCGTGCGGGCCATGAACTGACTCGTGCTCGCTGAAAATTTCGCCATTGCTTCTTCTAGAGAGATTTTTGGAGCGGGAGAAGGTTGCTGTTGGTGTTGAGCAAACTGAGGCTGGTTCGAGCTTTGTCCGTTCCTCCATGAGAAGTTAGGATGATTTCGCCATCCCGGATTATAAGTGTTGGAGTAAGGATTATTTTGCAGGTTCCCGTTCCCCACGAACTGAGCTTGTTCCATCGGAGATTGCTCGAAAGGGTTTTCGACTTGGCATTCTGCGCTAGGATGAGATCCATTACACCAATTACACGATTCAATGGTAACGGGGGAAGGAGCTTGTGAAAAGGTTTGAAGTTGCTGGATTAAGGCGGCGACTTGAGCTGATAATGTAGAGATTTGATCATTATTTGAGATTTCCATTACTCGTTTCGGGTTTACTCGTTCAGACGGCCATTGATAAGCATTCGCGGCCATTGCTTCCAATAAAGAGTGTGCCTCGGCCATAGTTTTTCCCATTAAGGCTCCTCCAGCGGCCGCATCAATGAGAGTGCGTGTAGAAGCACTCAATTCGTTGTAAAATATTTGTATTTGGAGCCAATCCGGTAGGCGGTGGTGTGGGCATCTTCTCAGTAAATCCTTGTATCGCTCCCACGCCTCGTGAAGCGATTCCATGTCAAATTGCCCAAAGGTAGTGATCTCGTTCCGTAACCTTGCCGTCTTCGATGGTGGGAAGAACTTAGCCAGGAAGGCTTGCGCTAATTCTGCCCAAGTAGTGATCGAGCCCGACGGTAAAGAATGCAACCAAAATTTGGCCTTGTCCCTCAAAGAGAAAGGGAAAAGCCTTAGACGGATGGCATCATCAGTGACACCATTGTTTTTGAAGGTGTCACAAATCTCGAGAAAAGAGGCAATGTGTGCATTGGGGTCATCGTTCGGCAATCTACAGAACTGGCTAGCTTGCACCATCTGAATAATAGCCGGCTTGATTTCGAAATTATTCGCCTGAATGGTTGGACGCCGAATTCCCGAAAAATTCGCATTTATTTGCGGCATAGCATAATCGCGGAGTGCTAATGCCGGTTGAGCTTGCACCATGGGGTTTTCCGCTTCGTGATTTCCCGTATTATCGGCCATAGTAACTTTTGCTGGTAGCTCTCATTTCTCCTTCTTGATTCTCCGAAGAGTGCGCTCGAGTTGGGCATCCAAAGGTAGTAGGCCTTCGTTACCGAATTTTCTCATGCACTAACCGGAAACTCCTGAAAGGAAAAAACAAACAAATAAATAAAATTACACAAAAACAATAAAAAAAATTCAAACTAAGACTAGAAATACTTAAATCGATATTAGTAGAAAAATCAATCCCCGGCAACGGCGCCAAAAACTTGTTGCGATATTTCGTTAAACGCAAGTGCACGTTATCGTAGACAAGTAATAAAGTGATGAGTGAGTTATCGTTCCCACGAGGACTGAATTACTAAGTACTGATTTTTATGTATTCTAATTTTATTTGAACAGTCGAAATTTGGGTTGCAATTAATAACTAAAGAAAACTAATAGAAGAACAAACAGTAAAAACGATCGCTCGAAGAAAGAAAATCAAATGATGAATAAATCTAGGATTGTGAATCCACCTTGGTTTATCCGAATTTACTCTCGATTATCTTAAGGTAATGATTTCCCCAATTAATTGAAGGCGAAGATTGCTAATATACTCTACCACCTCTCCCGAGGTCAGTAGATATTTCTAAAGGCGAATAACGCACTCTATCCCTAGGTGAATTAATTCGACAATAGGCAAAAAGCACAAAATCTTCAAAAGGCAACGTAGTTCCTATGAGTATATTCCTATCTCACAAGATAAAACGGTTCTCACCAATAGTTCCTCACCAACTCTCCTCTCCCGATTCGAGTTGCGTAATTAAAACAATCCAATTATTGGCCAGACAATTGAAAGCATTAAAATCGATTGGGAAAACTCAACAGAAAAAGGGAATTATATAGATAATCAAAAGCAAATCCATCAAAACTTTGGTTTCATCAAAATCCTAGAACAGGGTTTTAGCCTGACATGCTAAAAGATAAAAATACAGAATTAATAAATGAAAGCATTGAAATCAAACGCAGATGAAGACTCAGATTCCTCCGTTCTTCTGGCTTCCGCCCTCTGCTCTTGGTGTCTTCTGCTTCTTATGATCGATTCCTCTCTTCTGCGATAATCCTCTGATTCCAAGCTCTCCAAGATCCTCAATTATAAACCCTTATTTATAACTCCCAGCCGCCTCCAAAACGCGTCCGTGTGATTATGTCGAGAACCGGCTTCAAAACGGCCCAAACCCGCACGGAGCACACCAAAACCGCCCCATGGGCCGCGGCTCACTTAACCTGTGCCGCGGCTCACGGTGCTCAGATTAAAACCTGGGCGCTATTTATTTCTTCTGGGCCACGGCTCACTATATCTGTGCCGCGGCTCAGAGTACAGTTTACTCGGGGGGTCGCTGGTCACCTGCGTGTGCCGCGGCACGCTTGCCTTGTGCCGCGGCCCCAGGCCAAAATTCGCCGTTTTCGTCCGTTTTTCATCGTTTCGGCTTTCGGACTCCAATTTCCTATAAAACATAAAATAATAGGGCATTAAAGGCTCATTTATGCAGATTTACTCATGAAAAGAATACAGAATAATGATAAATAAGCGTATAAAAATACGCCTAACAATGGGACATAGAGCGGCTTATTGTTCCGAACCAAATCAGACTTTGGACACTCGGGCATCTGCCCCAGCACCACTTGACCAAGGCGTTAATCAGCGACAATTTTTGGTCAATCTCAGCAGAGTTACGGCAGGGGCCGGGGACGGGTTCAGAATGCTGGAGGGGGGAACTCTAGCGTCGGTAAAGTACAACCTCGGGTCTATGAGATGCGTCGATCAGAAGAACCCGATGTAGCAGTGGCTTCAGGTACCATTAATATTTTATCTCATCCAGTCCCTGTGCTTTTTGATACGGGTGCTACGCATTATTTTATTTCCTTGGAGTGTGTACGCCGTTTGAATATAAATTGTATGACTACTTTCGACCCCTTCATTGTAAAACTACCTAGCGGGGATAGAATTGTGGGAAACCGGGAGATTAAAGATTTTCCGGTGATTATATCCGGTATGGAATGGTTATCGAATCTGATTGTAGTTGATATGTTAGGCAAGGACGTGATCCTCGGCGAGGATTGGCTTGATAGTCACCAAGCGATTATGAATTACCGTACTAAGGTTATCACCATGATGACTAAAGACGGAACCAAGTACTCATTTTTGGGACGTAAGTCGGGCCAATCCAAGTTACTTATCAGCGCCATGAAGGCCGTAAAACTGTTGAATAAAGGTTGTACGGGCTATTGGTGTTATGCCTCGAAAACGAAAGGGAACGAAGTCGATTTCTCTTCGATTCCGGTTGTTAATGAGTATCCCGATGTTTTTCCGGACGATGTCCCGGTATTACCGCCAGATCATGAGATAGAATTTTCTGTGGACTTAGAGCCAGATGCGGCTCCGATTTCTAAGGCACCTTATCGTATGGCACCTTCCGAGATGCAAGAATTAAAGAATCAGTTGGGAGAACTTCTGGAAAGAGGGTACATCAGACCGAGTGCTTCGCCTTGGGGCGCGCCTATTCTTTTTGTGAGGAAGAAGGATGGTTCACTACGTTTGTGCATCGACTACCGTGAGCTGAACAAAGTAACCATCAATAACAAGTACCCTTTGCCTCGTATAGACGATTTATTTGATCAGTTACAGGGGGCTACAATTTTCTCGAAAATTGATTTAAGATCGGGGTATTATCAACTCAGGGTGAGAGAGTCCGACGTTCCGAAAATGGTATTCCGAACGAGATATGGGCATTACGAATTTGTAGTTATGCCTTTTGGGTTGACTAATGCACCGACAGTATTCATGCAGTTAATGAATAAGATTTTCATCGAGTATCTCGATAGGTGTGTGGTCGTCTTTATTGATGACATTTTGATCTATTCTCGAGATAAAGAAGAACATGCCCGACACTTGCGTTTGGTACTAGATATTTTGAGAACCGAGCACCTCTATGCAAAATTCTCAAAATGTGAGTTCTGGTTGGAAGAAGTTATGTTTCTCGGCCATGTGATTTCGGCCGAAGGGGTTCGTGTAGACCCGCAGAAGATTGAGGCAGTGCTAGATTGGGCACCGCCTAAAAATGTTAAGGAAGTTCGTAGCTTTTTGGGCCTTGATGGATATTACCGTCGGTTTATCGAGGGGTTCTCGAAACTCGCTCGGCCACTTACGAAATTACTCCAGAAAACGGAAAAGTTTGTTTGGACGACGGAGAGACAACAGAGCTTCGATGAGCTGAGGAGACGTTTGACTTCAGCGCCGATTTTAGCTTTACCACATGGTAATGAGGGCTTTGCGGTTTATAGTGATGCTTCAGGTCAAGGTCTTGGCTGTGTGCTTATGCAGCATGATAAGACGATAGCTTTTGCGTCACGACAATTAAAGCCATATGAGATGAATTATCCTACTCACGATTTGGAGTTGGCCGCAATTGTCTTCGCACTCAAGATTTGGCGGCATTACTTGTATGGTTCTCCGTGTCGGATTTATACCGATCACAAGAGTCTGAAGTATATTTTCAGTCAGAAATAGCTGAATATGAGACAGAGATGTTGGTTAGAGTTGACAAAGGATTACGATTTGGAAATTCTTTACCGCCCCAGAAAAGCCAATGTCGTCGCGGATGCTTTGAGCTGCAAATCGGCATCTCTTTAAATGCTTGAGGTTCTTACATCTCAGACGAAGATTCATCAGGATATAATCGAGCAAGGGATAGAAGTTTGGCTTCAACGAGTACAGGGACAGTTGTGTACTCTCGAAATTACTTCGTCCTTGGTTGACGACATCAAAGGGAAACAGTGGAGTGACCCGATGATTTCTCAACTGAAGAAAGATGTAATTAAAGGAAAAGCTCCTGGCTTTATGGTTCACGAGGATAGTATTCTGAGATTTCAGGGCAGGCTTTGTGTTCCGAATGATCTAGAGTTGAGGCAGAGAATTCTCCGAGAAGCCCATGCTACGCCTTACTCAATCCACCCCGGAACGAGTAAGATGTATAAGGACTTGAAACGAATTTTTTGGTGGAACAACATGAAGAAGGATGTCACGGAGTTTGTACTATGGTGCTTTACGTGTCAACAAGTCAAGATCGAACATCAACGACCAGCGGGGTTGTTGAAACCACTTCCCATTCCCGAGTGGAAGTGGGAAGACATCTCTATGGATTTCATCACTGGCATGCCGAGAACCAGGGCCGGAATGAATATGATTTGGGTAATCATCGATCGGTTGACCAAGTCTGCACACTTTTTGGGTATTAAGGATACTTGGGGACCGGATATATTGGCTCGAACTTTTATAGCTGAGATCGTAAGATTACACGGTGCCCCCAAGACCATTGTTTCTGATCGAGACGGTCGTTTCGTATCGCATTTTTGGCAGGCCGTTCATCAGGCTTTGGGTACTGAGTTGAGATTGAGCACTTCCTTTCATCCTCAGTCGGACGGTCAGACAGAGAGGACAATTCAGACGTTGGAAGATATATTGCGAGCTTGTGCCTTAGACTGGAGTAATGATTGGGAACTTCACTTGCCATTGATCGAGTTTGCCTATAATAACAGTTGGCATGCGTCGATCAAAATGGCACCATTCGAGGCACTTTATGGTAGGTGATGTAGGTTGCCATTATGTTGGGACGAGGCTTCGGAGCTAATTGGAATGGAACCGGATATGTTGATGGAAACTAAGGAAAAGATTTCTATTATCCGGGACCGACTGCTGACTGCCCAGAGCCGTCAGAAATCTTATGCTGATACTCGTCGTCGACCCTTGGAGTTCTAAGTGGGGGATCATGTCTTACTCAAGGTGTCGCCGACCAGAGGGGTTTTCCACTTCAGGATAAAGGGGAAACTTAGTCCGAGGTATATCAGACCTTTCGAGATCTTGGACAGGGTTGGAGATTTAGCTTATCGCTTGGCGTTGCCTCCACCTTTAAGTCACGTCCATAGTGTTTTTCATGTGTCTCAGTTGAAAAAGTACGTGCCGGATCCAAGCCACGTTATCGACTATAGTGAGATTTACGTAGCCGAGGATATTACCTTTCCGGAGAGACCCATGAAGATACTTGAGCATCGCGAGAAACAACTTCGGCATAAGACCATTCCACTGGTTAAAGTGCAATGGTCGAGACATGGAGTCGAGGAGGCGACTTGGGAAACGGAAGAGAAGATGTGGTCAGAGTACCCCCGAGCTTTTTATTTCTTAAGTTTCGGGACGAAACTTCTTTTTAGAGGGGGAGAATGTAATACCCGTACTTTTATTGACTGTTTGACCTTGCCGTTTTTCTTATTTCGTCGCTCTGCAAACTCTTGGTGATGTTGTCGATATTGTTATAGAGTTTCGTATCTTGTTTGGATCACAATCGTGTTGTTTAGACCTTGCGGAAATGTTCTGGGCCAGAGAATTAGCGCAAGCTAGGCCTAGGCTAACACACGCTAATTCTGCTTGAGTAGCACACGCTAGCTTTGAGCCGTAGCGCGCGCTAAGGGACTAGTCAGGTCAGAACCAGTAACTCATACTGCTTTCTGTACTGGCAGTTAACGCGCGCTAGGAGTTCGTTAACGCACGCTATTCGTGGTCAGTAGCGCGCGTTAACATCCATCCGTAGCGCAAGCTAATGGGATGGTTGGCAGAGGCAGTGAGGTTGTCAGGTTTTTTGGACTATCAAGTAACGTACGCTAGTCATCGGATAGCACACGCTATAAGAGCTGCGTTGCCCACGCTAATCCATAGCGGTAGCGCATGCTAAAACTCGAGCAGGGCAGAGGACAGTAAGTTCTGGACTCCAGTTTCTGGACACCATTTTTGGTTAGCGCATGCTAATATAAGGCGATTAGCGCACGCTAACGGGCCGGCAGAAGCCACTGGACTACCTGGTGACCTCGCTAGCGCACGCTAATAATCGAGGCGTAGCGTGCGCTAGACTGGGCGAGTATATATTGGACAGTTGACTTCCTTTTCGTCATTTTTCATCCTCTCACTCAATTTCCGACCGGGAGCAGCGGGTTTAGGTGTTTCGGGGAGTTTAGAAGCGATCTTTCTTCATATATCAACATCTTTGGTTGGAGAACAAGGATTTAACAACATCTAATCCATTCTATCGTCCAAATCAAGATAAAAATCCTTAGAACCCTATTTTTTGGGAATTTTGGGGTTTTTCCTAGATTCGTCCGATTTATCCGTTTTGAAGATTGAGAACCTTGAGATTATGATGTATCTATCCCATATACATGCTTTTCCTACAATTTTACGGATTGGTTTGTGCCGTGTTCGGACTTGTAAGGGTTTGGGTAATTTTCCAAACTCTAGTTGTTTACCCTTGTATTTTCGTGAATCGTAAACGGGTTTCGGGAGTTTTTTCGTGAATTATGAGTATGGATTATTGATTATCATATCCCTTACGAATCGTTTAGGTGCCGTAAGCGCATTCTTGGACCTACCGAGCCCATACTCTTTTCCGTTCAATTTCTCGATGTCTCAAAGACAAGTATATATTTATGATTGTACGTTCTCGACTTTGAAAGTAAGATATATGAATCGCATGTTTATTTATATCCACTCTGGGGCGGGCCGACAGGTCCCCTGAGGGTTTCGTAGCCTTTGGTGCGATTCCACAGATAATTTGGGTTAACCACTCTAGGGCGGGCCGATGGGTCCCCTGAGGGTTCCGTAGCCTTTGGTGCGGCTCCATGGTTGATCATGTATGCATTGTTGTGATGCTATGAGATTTAGTTATTCCGGAATACTAGTCTTGAATTGATGAATTGACGGTTACCATTACTTTATTGTCGAGGAGTATTGTGTTTCATACTTGATATACTTGCACTAGCTATTCGACGGCTAACCCCTTTATGTGGGAAATACCTTTTATGTATTTCAGGTTCCAGAAGGGCGGATAGGCAGGTATCGGGTCGGCACGAAGATGATGGGCAAGCGTAATACTGTGTTTTATCTCCAGTTATATTTTGTGTTCCTCCATTCAGTGTTGTTGTACTTGAATGGTTATTAAATACTCGAGTATTATTTGCTTTCAGTCTTTCTTGATATTCCGGCCTGTGTTTCCGAGGTCTTGAATTTGTACTGTGATGTATTTGGATACATTGGACATGGTTTGAATACCCCTTTTGTATCGTCTTTCGTTTCATTGTATTTGGACCTTCTCGGTCAAGTTTTATAGTTCCGTGTATGATTAGCCTTGTGGGTCCCACGGTGGGGTTCACGGCGCTGTAATATACCCTGAATAACTTGGGGGTGTTACACCAAATAGCTAATGTTCAACTGAATCAGGAGCTAAAAGTTACAAAGACTCAGGCTCAGGCTGAATCTGAGAAGGTTCTCCAGCTCGAGGCTCAGCTTTCCGAGGCCATGACTGCGTCTGAGAGGGTTGTGCAACTCGAAGCTCAACTTGCGGAGGCTAGATCTGAGGGGTCTTCGACTTGTGAGCGAGGAGTTTTGGACGGCCAGTGCCGCTTCCTGACCACCGATGTCAGCAGTCCTTTTTGGGAGCCTATCGCTCAGCCCTCCTTGCTCACTATCATAATTCAACCGCCTACCTGGTCTGATTTGCTCCGGCTGCGACGCAGTACTTTGATTTTGCTTTGTCCCGTGCCCAGGAGCAGCTAGCATCTTTGGGTTTGAGGGCGAGCTGAATAGGGAGGCTGCCTTGGAGGGAGCTCCTGTCCCCTAGGGTTGGTCGGGTGATGTGAATGAGTCCCCAGATGCTGCCTAGTGGGAATCCGCTCTTGGGAAATCAATAACCGAATCCGGCCTTGATTTGGAGTGACCAGCTACCCCCTTGTCCCTGCAGCTCATATTAGCTCATTTGGCAGGGCTGATGTTCCTGACATTCCGACTGGGGGAGCTGACCCTGAGGCCACCGCCTCATCTTCTCCCGGGTCCTGAGCCCGTAGTTTAGCTTTGTTTGTATGTATATTTATTTTATTTTTTGTCTTTTTACTGGCACAAATGTCTGTTTTTAATGAAGACTTTTGATGTTAAAGTAGCTCGGATATGCACTGTAATATCCGCAATTTTCGATTTTCGGTAAATTTCTTTTTTTGGACGGTAAATATTGCATGAGTAACGTGTGTGTGTGTATGCTCACTACGGGTTAGATCCGACGGGGTCTCGGTAGGGGTCCACAAGAGACGTGGATCGACGAGCTTGCTTTTAACCACTACGGGTTAGATCCGACGGGGTCTTGGTAGGGGTCCACAGAGACGTGGATCGACGGTTAATTGTGGTGCATTTTGCAAACGTGATTTGATTATGGCATTTCCGGAAATGAGTGCTTTTGAACGGTTTTCATTTGCATGCATTGACTAAGTGTGTAAGAGGTAAGTTGTTCGTTTGGCCTACTTGGCTAGGATGGCTCTAGAGTATTTTGTTGTTTGTGTTAAATCTTTTATTTGTGGATTTTGATGTTGGGAGACGAACCTTGTGGTCGTTCTTGTGTACTGTGAGTTAATGAGATTTGGGGCTAAAATCCCAATGGTTTTGTAAAAGTCGCTTTACGGATTTGGGGCTAAAATCCCAACGGTTTGGTAAATGTCATTTTCGGAAAGTAAACCTTTGGGCGGTGACCCTTTGTCTTTGATTTTGAAAAGTAGGATTTGATAATCCTAAATTGTGTTCTATTAAAACTCGATGGCATTCTAAACCGTTTTATAAATTACTTCCGTTGATTTATGATATTTCGATTTTGAAATGTTTTCTCAAACTCTTGCCTCGGGAAGTACTTTTCGTTTCGTTTGGATCTTTGAGGATTCCTGGTTATTGTTATTCGTGGAATGTGAATTGTATGGCTCGTATTTGCACTTTGTTCTTGCACTAGCAAAACGGTGGAGTTTGCTAACCCCCGAGTATTCGGGGGGTGGATGTCTGTTTTTGCATTCAGGTTTTGGAGCATAACACAGGGTCGGCACGAAGGATGATGAAAGATGATCGATACTAATCACATGAGGAACCGTACCTTGTTTATTGGTTCAGTTGTACTCTATTTTTTCCGCTGCTATATTTTCCCGTTGTACGGGTGTAGTTGTATTTTGACCCCTGCGTGGGCATGAGTTGTATTTGAGTTGTATGTATTTGTTGAAAGACCAAATCAGTCTACTGAGTCGTTTTAGCCTTAAAGGCATGGTTGAGTTGTTATATGTCGTTACCAGCCTGGTAGATCCTTGAGGAAAGGTTCTACGGCGTGTAATATCCCTGAGCGGATTGGGGGTGTTACATGCACGATGTTGATATGCAAGTTAATGTAACTCGCCTCTAAAAACAATATTTGGAAGTTAATGTAGCTCGGCTATAAACACAACCTCTTTTTAATATAGCTCGGCCTTAAAAACCACCTCTTGAAGTTAAGGTAGCTCGGATTCTTTAAACAGCTTTTTAAAGTTAATAAACAACCTTTTAAAGTTAATATAGCTCGGCTTCTTCAAACAACTCTTTGAAGTTTTAAAGTTAATATAGCTCGGCTCCTTCAAATAACTCTTTAAAGTTAACGTAGCTCGACTTTAAAAACAACCTTTTAAAGTTAATATAGCTCGAATTTAAAAACAACCTTTTAAAGTTAATATAGCTCTGCTTCTTCAAACAACTCTTTGAAGTTTAACGTAGCTCGGCTTTAAAAACAACCTTTTAAAGTTAATATAGCTCTGTTTCTTCAAACAACTCTTTGAAGTTAACGTAGCTCGGCTTTAAAAATAACCATTTTAAGTTAATACAGCTCGATCAAGTTTTTAGGATAGTTTTCCTTTATTTGAATCTGAGGATGTTTCACCCGATCAGATTTTAGGGCAGTTCGACCTTGTTTGAATCTGAGGGCACACTAGTAGAAAAAACATCAAAGACTTCGATACGTCTCACTTCGGTAATGTATATTAGCGAAGTAAAAACAAACAACAACTTCGTTTTTCAATTTAGGGAAGTAAACTACACACATAGACTTCAGTAAATGGTATCAAACAAAAAGGCAGGAGCTAGTTAGAAATCTTAAGTTCCAAAGACTTCGCTAATTTTATAATTACTGAAGTAAAAAGTGTGAAATTTTTTTTTGACGCAATATTTTTACAACAGTGAAGTATACTTCTCAATTATTTTTCAGACTCCAAAAATTTTTCACTCCAAAAAACCCTCCTTCTCCGCCCGCTCATTTCCTCCATTATTTCCTACCAAATGTTTTTCCCGCTCCAGTAAAAACCTACTGCTGCTTCGCCCGGGATTAAGCTATATTCTTGCGGAGACCGATTATTAGGGTTCTTTCATCGCCCCTTCGAGGTTTTTTCAGTTTCATCGAAATTTTTGGGGATATTTTCAATCTAGCTTTTATTATAGTTTTTACTCACACATTTTCTTTTATTCTTCTCATAATCGAATGTCTGCTGGCGAAATTGCTCATAATCGGATGACTGGTGGTGACATGGTATGAATTGGCTTAGGTAAGGTCTTTCTTTGGGTTTTTATTCTTCACAGTATATGTGTGGTGGGGTTTCTGTATGTGTTTGTTTCTGTATGTATGTGAGTATTGTGTTTCTGAGTTTCTTAGGTCTTTCTTTGGGCTTTTTCTTTGCAGATTCTGAAAAAAGGTTTTTTCTATGGATTGATTTTGGGTTTTGTGGAATATATGTGTATTGTTTGAGTGTATTGTTTGGGGGTTTTTATTTGGGGGTTCAAGGTATATGTTGTTTCTGCATATATGTTAATTAGGGGCCATGTTTGGGTGATGTTAATTGTGTTTCTGTATATTGTGTTTGAGTGATGTTAGTCTTAACCGGGGTCTGCGTGAGTGATGTTAATTTGTGATCATGTTTCTGTATATTGTCTTTGTTGATAGTGTTGGTGGTATTTCTGTTTGAGTTTGTTTAGTGTGTATGCATGTGAGTATTGTGCAATATTTGATGCAAGTTTTAGTGTGTTTGTTAATTGGCAAGATTGTTGGCAAGATTTGATGCATGAGTTGTAGAGTGCTTGATTGATGTGATAAAATTTTATATTTGGTTGCCAATGCATGAGCTGAAGAGTATTGCATGATCAGATTGAAGAGAATGTATCATTGATTATCATAAATGTGTCCCTTGGAGCCAAGTGGATTATTTACTCATATTAATTTTGGTTCGATATAACTGGTTTCAAAATTTATTTATGTAGATTTTCTTCCTTGCTGAAAGAAAGATCTCTGACTACTTTGCAGAAGACAAGATCAGTGGTAAGAGCACGTAATTTGCCGAGCTTTTGTTAGAATTTAGTAGTTAGTAATGGATAGATCTTGGATTAAATTAGATAGGAGGAGTGCAGTATATGGGGAAGGTATCGAAAAGTTCATTAGAGATTGTTTAGAGAATTCAGAAATTGATCAGAACTTCATTCCTTGTCCGTGTTGCAAGTGCAACAATATGAAAAAAGGGTCGGTGAAGATGTTGCGAGAGCATCTTTATTTCAACAGTTTTAGTCCAATTTACACCAATTGGATTTGGCATGGGGATCAGAGCCTGAATGATGGTGAGAGTGTCAACCAAGATCCATTTGATGGTGACATGAATGAAGAAGTGGGTGATATGTGTGAGGCAGCCTTTGAGAAGTACTCAGAAGATCCTGAAGAGTTTGTTAAATTTGTCGAGGAAGCAGAAAAACCCTTGTATAAAGGCTGTCGACAATATACAAAGTTGAGTGCGCTTGTAAAACTCTACAATACAAAAGCAAGACATGGGATGACAGATGCACTTTTTTCAGATCTACTAGCCGATTTCGGGGACATGTTACCAGAAAACCACAACCTACACTACGCCATAAATGGCCTTCAGCAACACCCAAAAAAGTGTGCTCAAATGGGTAAAAAGTGTTGCTGAAAGCAAAAAAACATGTTACGGTAACACTTTTCTAAAATTTGGTGGTGTTACAAAAACGGCCGCTACCATAGGGGTCTATGCCAACACTTTTTAACTTTATGGTAACACAGGGAAAATGTGTTGCTACAGACCCCAATGCCAACACTTTTTACCTCTGTATCAACACCAATAAAAGTGTTACTGTTGAGCAATGGCAACATCAATATCTCTGTAGCAACACCTATAAATGTATTACTGTAGACCAATGGCAACACCACTAATCCCTACTATAACACCAGCTACTGAAACACATTTAGCAACACCCTTTTCCATTATTGTAACATTTATTTTGTGAACACTTTTTTATTTTGGTAATAGTTTAAACCATAATAAAACCATTCAAATAAACCATAATCAAATAACCTCTCAAAGTTTTATATAAACAAGGCTTTTCAAGCCATCCAAATAAACCACGACATTATCATCATTCGACATAAATAAACCAATCAAAAAGCTAACTTAAGTACCATAGAATAACTAACTTAGTACCATCCAAAAGCTAACTTCAGTACCACCGCATTAATACCATCACAATCCAAAAATTTTTTCGTAATATAACGTAAATACTAAAAAAAGACTTAAATCCGGATTCTGGCCAGCCAATTTTTTCATCATATCTCGAACTTTTTGGTCAAGTTTCTCACCCATCTCTTGCTGAAGTTGAGCCCGAATCTTTGCATTTAAGTCTGACATGCACTGATCTCGAACGGACATTGCACATGATGTTGAAGAAGACTTTGACTTCGATTCGTTGTTCTGAATAAGCCTCCCAATTAGCCAAGATGGGTTGTATTCCTCGCCACCATGAACCAATTTATTACCAGCCTCGAACACCTTCCTTTTCTAGAGCTTTCTTAACATCAGCCTATAAAAAGAACGGAAACGGAAAGTCAGATTCATACTTGGTAAATACTATAAAAAAACTTCATCTGATTTATTTAAAAGTTAGTTGTAACCATCTGGTCATATATTTACTTAAATTAAGTAAGTAGCACCTTAAATTAAAAAAAAAAAATCATAGAAGTCAGTTGAGTAGATACCTTGTTACCATCACACATTGAACCACAAGATGTTAAGAATTACAGTAGCAGTAAATGATTAAGAAAACCTTGCCTCGTTGAATCACACAATATCGGGGTGCACGAATGACCTGGTTTGATAATATAGGTTTGATAACTACTGACAGTTTAGCTTAAGTAGTTATATTGTATATAAATAATTATTGTCTGGTATAGCCTCCAGACATCGTTATCAGTAAACACATTAGTCAATGTACTAAACTACTTAGAACTCCTTAGATGAATTTTAAATGTTGAGTGTTTCCAGCGTACAAGATAGAGACTGGATGCCTCCGTATGATGAATCCGTGATATAAAGAACCTGATGGACTAGAAGATTAAGTAACCATTACGAGATGGAAAACAATGATCAATATCAGAATGTTTCATAATCATACCTAGTTTGTTGCTTTCAGAGCATATAATATCTGATACTTCAGGCCCGAAAAACAGCACCAATTTGCGTGTATCTGGAAGCAAGAGCCTGGAGCTTTCAATAAGAGATACGAGCAAAATATAAATAGGAATTAGATATCTTTTGTCCGAGTACACAGAACCGTAGATATTTCCTAGCAGATCTCCATAGACATAGGAGTATTACAAGCAATAGTGTAAATCTTTTATTAATGGATGGACTTATTGTCAACTTTATACTCCTTATCATGTGCAGACCACTTGCACCATAAATAGAAAAATTTTGTGACTTCTACTGTATTAGATGCTAATTGAACTGATTAAAAGTAGAACAATGCAAGTGAAAAAATTGGAGACCAGGACACAAACGAGTCCTCTTTAAATGATACACTTCAGCGTCATAGCTAAAGACACCACATCTCATAGATATCATAATAGATTCGACATTCACAACAATGATGTCTCTACAAATATAATATCTCGTGATATCCACCAAGCAACAATATCGCTTTTCAATTCTAATTTATAAATACCATGATAGTCACTACCATTTATCATTATTCTGATGAGTTTTGACAGAGGTAGTTCAAATTTAGTAATCCTTTAATAGACCTTATAGGTCACATGATAACTTTAAAGGATTATGTTATTGTCTGTAAAATTAGAATAATTTAGTAAAAATCAGCTTATCGCCAAACATCCATTTAGCAACATAGCTTAATAACTTGTAGCAGTAGTCGCATCAAATAAAAATTAGTCGAGCTTACCTATCCTCGCGTCTCTCAAGTTCTCTCTTACACATTAAATCACCACCTTAAAGTTTTATTATTTATTAAGTTCAACATATATAAACTACATATAGACAAAGAGCATATATAAACTACATATAAACGCAGAGGGAGAGAGAATGAGATAGGGGAGAGAGAGAGATAATGAGAAAGAGTATGAGAGAGACAGAGACACAGAGGGGGAGAGAGACAGAGAGAAGTAGGGGGAGAGAGACATGAGCACAAGTTTTACATGGAATGAGAGATCAGGAGTCCAGTGTCATTTCCGTGTTTTACAGCTTCTAAATTGTCATCTGGTTGTCTACCATGACTTAAATCCCTACTTAAATTTAGGACTGGACATTTCAATTTTAGGCCAATCCTTATTATTGTGACATCCGTTAGATTGGAATTTTATCTGAGACTTTATAGTCAAACATATTTATAATTATAAAACAGAGTTCAAAGAGCTACCTGTAGAAGCAAAAACTAAAGATATTTAACTAATGTTATGATAAGAGAGTTAATAATTAAAACTCTCTGCTCCAGCCTTTCTCTGACCAATATAACAAGTTATGTGCTTCTCTAGCCAAGCAAAAAAAGCAATAATAACTTATTGCCCAATATTAGATACATATATTATGTATTATATGTAGGCACCATTTTATGAAACCTTAAAGTAAGATACAAAATCAAGATGGATAAATAAATGGTAACACGGGGTGTATAATTTTAAACAAACACAGAGACATGAATGAAAGATTTAGTATAAGAAAGGATACTTACAGTAACATCATATCTCGATATCTCGGGTGTCTGGAGAAGAAAATGGTATTGCACCAACTAAGCAAGCCTTACGAAACCGAAGATCACAATGACCAATCAACTTTATCGCAATATGCAATAGCGTTACACACACCGAATGTATACTCCATGGAAGAGAACCACCGGATTTCTACTGTAGTGCTGTCTGTTTTTTAGCCCAACAATATACGGCAACTTGGATAAAATCTTCCCACCTGTCACCACAATTAAAATGCTCAGTCTCTCTGAGCATTTCCCAGTTTTAAACAAGCTTTTTTCTGTGATCAATAGCTACAATTTTTTAGGCTTTTTGTTTAGAATATTGGTTTAAGAGCACCCAGATAATATGATACATGAATCAGCAACATTAAACATACATACTTGAAGAAATTTCAATTATCTAGTCTCATCCGGAAGAAAAGGGATCTTGGAAAATAGTCCAAATATTATATTTTATAGAACAAATCGTCCGGCCTATTTTCTTTTCATTGTCTTTAGTCCAAATTAAAGATAAGTCATAAAAGTACGTGTGCGAACCATGTTTATCACTTCACTTAATGCCTAGAATGCTATAGAATAAACATAAATCAAGGATGTTATTACAATAAAGTTCATGTCATATTTCTATGGAAATAATGGAGCCAAAATCTTGTCAAAATAGCTGGTTTGGATGAAAACAGCAGTAGATGAATTCTGGCTCGACAAGACAGTCTATTATCTTCAAGTCCTGCCTTTTAACTTTTTGGGTTATTTTTTTAAGGCACTGCAAATGCTATAAATGTTCATGACCATCATAATGACAGACAGATGACATGGTGTTCCTTTTAAATCTGCTACCTATCTCTAAACCAAGTATATTCCATCTGGAACTAATCTGCAAACAAATTTCTATAGCATCGCACTCTAGTCTCATCACATTATACGCTAGTGTTCAAATCGTCAAAGATATTTTAAAGGACTTGTAAGTATATCAAATGATGTATTTAAATCAATGTACTCACTCAAATGGAGGCTCGATTTCAACAGCCAGAGTCAAATGCAAGGAAAATCCAGCTGCACTGTTCACATTTTCACAGCCATCCACTACAGTAGTTGCCTCATGTGGAAAACCTCTAGGAATATACAAAACGTCGCCTTCTTTCAGCACAAACCGTTGGCACCCATTAAACTCACGACTTATATTCTCCAAATCATGCGAACTGTCACGAGATTCATATAATCGAGGTAACTGAAAATCTGGCCGAGGAAACACTCTCCATCTTTTTGTGCCAATTAATTGGCACACAAAGACGCAGTGATCATTTCTATGACGAGACAAGCCTTGTGAATTAGACGGTGTCAAGCACATATTAACACCAGCCGAGGGCTGTCCAAATAGAGATGCTAGACCATCTGCAATATCAGTAATAGTTCGATCGCGAAACTCGATACCACGTAGAGCAATTGAGTAACCTTCCTTAAATGCTTATTGAATAACCCTGATTATTGAGTGACAAACGTGGATAACTCAAGAAGATACAGAGATGCAAATGAAGAACCCTAATTATTGAGTGAACCAAGCCGTCGAGAGAGTTTTGAGCGATAGAGGAATGAGTTTTGAGTAAGAGGTGTGAGTTTTATTTTTTATTTTTTAGATAAAATAATAACTGAGCGGGGCTATGGTTTCGAATTATTTGGAAAAAATAGCCACTCATTTTTTTGGGCAAAAATTGAAGATTGATTTTGATCCGTCCAAATATTAAGTGTAAGTCCGTCTATTTAGTGTTACCATAGATACTATGGCAACACCAATTACTATCAACTGCAACGATAAAAAAAAGTGTTGGCGTAGATCAATTTTAAGGCATCTATGCTAATACTTTTGCTTGTAACATCGAAATAAACGTTGCTGAAGGCCATTTGTGGCGTAGTGCTACCATCCTCAATGTACGAAGCTAATAAGACTTTGAGTTGTTTGCGGTTGAAGCACGAGAAAATACACGCGTGCTCCAACGATTGTATCCTATATAGGAAACAATATGTAGATCATACCCGCTGCCCAAAATGTGATGTGTCCAGGTGGAAACTAACTAAGAACAAGAAGGAGAAGATCGGCATCCCGGCCAAGGTTGTTTGGTATTTTCCTCCCATTCCAAGATTCAAAAGAATGTTCAAATCTTTGGAGACTTCAAAGAACCTAACCTGGCATGCTGATACTCCAAAAGTTGCTGGTCAATTACGACATCCATGCGATTATCCCGCCTGGAAGTTGGTTGACCATAAGTGGAAGGATTTTGAGGAAGAGTCAATAAATCTTCGTCTGGCGCTTGCTACTGATGGAATTAATCCTCATAGTACTATGAGCACTAGACACAGCTGTTGGCCTGTAATGTTAGTCATGTATAACTTGCCTCCAGAGATGTGCATGAAGAGGAAATTCATCATGTTAACAATGCTTATATCCGGTCCAAAGCAGCCGAGAAATGATATAGATGTCTACCTTGAGTTGTTAGTTGAGGACTTGCAGTTGTTCTGGGAGGGAGTTGATGGAGTGTATGATGTATATAGAGACCAACTTTTCACATTGAGAGCAGTTCTGCTATGGATAATTAACTACTTCCCTGCATACGGAAATCTTAGTGGATGTGCTACACATGGATACTTCGCGTGTCCAATATGTGGAGTAAATATACATGGAAAGCACTTGACCAAGGGGAATAAAATGTCGTTTGCTGGCCATAGACAATTTCTTAAAGAGTCTCATCCATATCGAAGACTGACGAAGGAGTTTAATGGCATGGAAGAACTTGGAGAAGCACCCAAACCATTATCTGGAATAAAATTGTTCGAGAAACTGTCGCAGATCAAGTTTAAGTTTGGTAAGAAGGTCAATGTGGGAGCTAAAAGAAAGAAAAAGAGAAGTGAGCAGATAGAGGAAGACGACGAGTAGACTGTAGAAGATGTTAAGTTCAAAAAATGCTGGAAGAATAAGTCTATCTTTTTCGATCTTCCTTATTGGAAGCACTTGCACGTGAGGCACTGTTTGGATGTTATGCATATTGAGAAGAACGTCTTGGAGTCCTTGATGAATACTCTGATGAATATCAAAGGCAAGACTAAAGATAATGTAGAGGCAAGGCTAGACTTTGTGAAGATGGGGATCAGGCCAGAACTAGCACCCGAAGTTGGGGAGAAGAGAACATTTCTTCCTCTTGGCGCATGCTCGTTCAAGAAAAAAGAAAAGCTGCAATTCTGCACATCATTGATGGATATAAAAGTGCCGGAGGGCTTCTCTTCAAACATGAAAAGTATTGTTTGCCTCGATGAGTTGAAGCTGTCGGGCCTAAAATCACATGATTGTCAAGTGATAATGCAACATTTCTTGCCTATACTTATACGTGATGCTCTGCCAAAGCATGTGAGATATGCTGTTATGAGATTTTGCTTCTTCTTCAAAGATCTTTGTTCGAAAGTCGTCGACGTACTCATGCTAGATAAGCTGTAATCTGACTTGATTGAGACCCTTTTCCTGTTGGAGTAATACTTTCCACTCTCTTTCTTCGATATCATGGTTCACCTTATAGTCCACCTTGTTCGAGAAGTCCGGTTATGTGGACCAGTTTAATTTAGGTGGATGTATCCATTCGAAAGGTGCATGAAGGTGTATAAAGGATATGTGGCAAGTCGAAAACACCCCGAAGGCTGCATTGTTCAATGATATGCTGCAGAAGAGGCTGTCGAGTTTTGTTCGGAATACATGAAAGATCTCGATCCTGTTGGGATACCTATTCCAGTTAGAGACCTCAATACCACAACTCCCGGTTTCCTAGACGGACGGGCTGCAAAACCGGTGGAAGAAGTTGACTTGCATAGGGCACACAAAATTGTGTTAGAAAACAGTGAAGATGTGTCTCCCTTCATCATGTAAGCCTAATTCAATTTTCAAAAATTACACATTCATTGTTTATAATTTTCTATACATACTATATATGGTGTTGCTTTGAACTAATAATGTGATGTATATACACTTCTACAGTGAGCATAAGGCCCATTTGAAAGTGCTGAATCCGAAGAAAGTGAAAGATGACAAGTGGATACAAGATATTCACAACAAGCAGTTCACTGGGTGGTTCAAAAGGAAGGGCTGAGGAAATAAATAGTTGCAATGGGGGGACGACGTCAACATTAACATGGTTGGCATATGGGCCACGTGCGCGAGTCATTAAGTACAGTAGCTATGTCATAAACGGTAGTTTGTACCAAACAAAGGCCCGAGATGATGAAAGAGTTTATCAAAACAGTGGGGTGTCTCAAGTGGCGAACACGATGCTTGTTAGAAGTGCAAAAGATAAGAACCCCTTGTTTGCAGATGTCTGCTACTATGGAGTAATCGAGGAGATATGGGAGTTAAACTATCATCAGTTTCAAGTTCCTGTTTTCAAGTGCGCATGGGTTCCAAATGATAAGGGAATAATCACAAACGACGAATGTGGATTCACCTTAGTCAATTTGAACAAACGGGGTCATAGAAAAGA
This sequence comes from Orobanche coerulescens, assembly GCA_033398695.1. NCBI lineage: Eukaryota > Viridiplantae > Streptophyta > Magnoliopsida > Lamiales > Orobanchaceae > Orobanche > Orobanche coerulescens. The sequence continues at coordinate 188,752,688 of CM065806.1, forward strand.
AGAGTTTGTGCTAGCAAGTCAAGTTAGTCAGGTTTTTTACATTGATGACCCGTTAAGAAAAGGATGGTCAGTGGTTCTACCAATTCATAAGAATAATAGTGAGGGGGAGAATGAGGAAGTGACTAGCATTCCACTTTCTCGTCCTTTAGATGACTTGGCAACTCATTGTATTCCTACTCATCAACGATATGTTAGGCTGGGTAGTAAGGATGGTAGTAAGGATGAGGGTGTTTGGGTGGTGAAAAAGAAAAAATGATGTAATAGTTTGTTATGTATTGCTTAAAGTGATGAACATCAATTTATGTTATTGTCTTTTTCTTGTACATGTTATGATTGTTATGTGTTCCTGTTACGTTATAATGTTGTATGTGCTTTTTCAGCTTTATTATTTATTTTTATCTGAATTATGAAAAACTTATATGATGTATTTTATGGGTTATTGCAGGAAAAAAGCAGATGTCTCCTAAGGAAACAAAGAAAAGGAGTGTTCAGCAAAGCAAGATGGTTGATGCTTCTGAGAAGTGGGCACCTGAACATGAGGAGGCTAAACATCCTATAGCTACAGATGAAGAAGTACCTGTTCACGAGCAAAAAAGAACCAAACAGGGTCCATCATCTATGTGGAAGTTGGTTAAGCTGAGGGCAAGAGGGAATAAGGTTAAGGTCCGTTACGATAGCCTTGGGCGGGCTTTGTATGAGGATAATAAGGCCTTGCAGTCATACATTGGCCATGTTGCAAGATCCATGGTTCCATGCAACATAGACAACTGGAGGTTCGTTCCAAAGGATATCAAAGATAAGATCTGGGAAGAGATGCTGGTAAGACTAAATGTTGCAATGTTATATATGTGTTTTATATGATATCAGATATTTGTTGATGCTTTGTTCTAATATTAACAAATTTTTTGATAATTGGCAGAATGTGTTTGAATTAGCGCCACAAACTAAGAAGACAGTGTTGACTTCCATGAACCAGAAATGGCGTGACTGGAAGACTAAAATGACTAAGAAGTTTGTGTGGCCATTTCGCAAAAATCCTGTTCTGGTGCGATCTTCTCCACCCACTGAATATCAAATCTCAGCTGAAGTTTGGAAAGAGTTTGTGGATAAGAGAATGGACCCTTCGTGGAAGGTATTAAAAGTTGACATTTTCCCATTTAAATCTCTCAAATATGTACTTATTTGGGAATCATCCAGATTACACACAAGGAGCAGAAGGCTCGGACTAAATAGATCAAATATCGTCACAAGGCATCTCGAAAGGGTTATTGCGGTTTGGAAGCTGAGCTAGTAAGAAAATTATTTAATCACCGTATTCAGATTTTTATAAAGCTGTTGTCGTGTGACCCTTCCCCGGACCTGCCCTTTTTGTATTCAGATATTTATAAACCTTTGGGTGACGTAATAGTTTTTTATCGTTAAAAAACAGAGAAAGAAGGGATTACTTGGTGAGGATGACGAAATCGATAGATCGCTGCTTTGGATCTTAGCCCGCCAAAATGACAAAGGTCATATAGCAGATGAGAGGAGAGCGCGATGATAGCAGATATTGTGAGTATTTTTAACTAATTAGGCTCTTTAATTTAAATTCAAATACTTTTGCTCTATTTGTCTTATCTTATTATCTAAATACTTGCTTTTACATGTATGGCGTGTGGATTGTTCTAGGAGGAAGTCTTGAAGAAACAAGCTAAGGGAGATTTTATTCCATAAGGATCTCATGATGCTTTAACTGAAGCGTTGGGAACAAACGAGAAATATGGAAGAGTAAGAGGCATAGGAGGGTTCGTCAAACCCTAAGTTTATTTCGGAACTGCACGAAAGACGAGAGAACCAATTTCAAAGGCCTTGGTTGAGAACCTAAAAGAGAACACTAAAGAAGTGTCTAGTTTGAGGGCTGAAGTGGACAGATTGAAAGCTGAACTTGCTGCAGAAAAGGAAGCAAAAAGCCCGACTACTTCATCAAAGAAATCGTCAAACATGGCCAATCCAGTGCTGGACACAAACCAAGTGGGATTGGATGACTGTGATGCTCCAAAGCCAATGATAATTCACCGTTATACCCTTTAGGATGACGATATATTTTGTTAATTTGGTAAAATGGCCTAAAAATTGATCTTAAACAGAATTTAAGAAGGCAAAAAGCAATTTGATGGAAGACTTTCTCCATGAAGGAATTTCTGGATTTCTGAAGGTTATTTATTTAAAATATTACACCACTGCATTCCTGTATGTATGTAGGCACTTTTATACATTCTTTCTTCCTCTTGCTTTTTTAATTGTATACATTCTTGACAGAGGAAACAAATCATCAAAGCTGCTGAGATATCTGTGGGGAAAGATGGAGTGTTTGGCGGTCCAAAGGTGAAGGTTTCTTATAATTTTAATTACTTAGACTTTCAACATTTCATTCACTTTATAGCATATACCTGATTTTAATCAACATATTTTTGTCAATAGAAGGGTAGGAAGTCCAAGGTCCTCCCAGCACAAAAAGATGTTGAAGAAGCAGCTCCAGATCCTAAGGTCATTTGACTTTCTTATAAATATTAAGTCGATATATTATTTCCTCATATGTACATCAAAGCTAATTCTTACCTTATTGTTCTTTCAAGGGAAAAAGAACAAACTGAAAGTAAGACAACCTATTAGCAAATTAGATGAGGTCGATCCATGTGAAATAGAGGTTTTCAACTCTAGAGTTTTCATTATCCATGCCATTTTTTATTATTTGATCCTATGTTTAATTCTCATCGTATGATACTGTTTAGGGGAGATCTTGCACTCTGGCCAAAGGACAAGTTGACCATATTATTGCATATGGGACAGTAGTGTCGGTTGGAGGGCCGCATGTGTTGATCCATAATGTACCAATTGGCAAAGACAACTGGAAAGTGTCTATTGACGGTGTCGTCGAGTACGGGTATGATGAGGATCTCCCTGTTCCCATTAAAAATGGTCCACTAACTATTGCGGATACCCTTGGCGCTATCGTTGCTTGGCCAAAAGACATGGTAATTCTAGCCAGTTCAGAGGTAATTCTCTCGTATAATGGGTATATAGATGTTTTGTATATTAAGAATAGATAGTTAGAACATTATGGCTTACATTAATTAAATATTGTGCAGGAGAAGGTTGATTCTCCCCAGAAAGAAGAAGCTGCTCATGCACTAATCGATCTAACTAATGCTCATGAAGATCCACTTGAGTTGAATCAGGTTGGGAATAAAATCAAGTCGGGAAAGAAGGATGCTGATGTTGTTCGATCGAAGTTGAAGGAAATAGAGAGATCATTACCCATGGCTTGCAAGTTTGTATATTCTCACGCTGATAGATTCATGACCAATGATACTTCCTTGCACGTTGTACTTGATGAGGCAATGTTTGGAGGGAAAAAATAGTCTGGCTGTCGAGAAATCAAATCTTTGACTTCATGGAAATGAAAGCAATTGGTGGTATGCATATATTGGCTTATATGGGGTAAGATCTGTATAAGATAATACAATTGCATCTTATGTTTTTTTCCTCTCTTATTATGTATCTCTGGTAGACCTATGGCCTTGATACAATTGTAATCGTATGGCCTAATGCAGTAAGCTCTTCAATAACTTGAATGCGAAAAATCATCCGTATTCTTTTTGCTTCGTGGATCCAGGGTGCGTGCATCATGCTTTAGAGAAGAGTGTGCAGGAAAAACACATCATTGCTCGCTTGATGGCATCACCGAGGGACTGCATTTGCCTTATCCCATATAACAATGGGTAAATAATACTATTTCTGTTATGATAATGCATATCATATTATCATGTGACATTATTAATGCTTCTTTACCAATTACGCAGTAACCATTGGATCCTGACTGTGGTCAATGATGAGAAGAACATGGTCTACCTGATTGATCCCCTTGGCAATAGAACTCGATTTGATGGTTGGAAGAATACTGTGATCAGGTGTATATATATATATATATATATATATAAGTAGCAGGCTAGCAGCATATATGTTGATTCTTTTCTTGAAGATTCATTAATGTTCCAAAGGTATAATTCTTCTATTTTTAAATGTAGCGCTGTGAAAACCAGCAATGCATCCAGGGGATATAATAAGGCTCCGAGTTATAAGCAAATCACTGTAAGTGTATGGAGATATCATTTTGCGAATATATATATATATATATATATATATATATTCGTACAAAACCTAAGGGTCTAATTGTAATATTTCTGGATATTTGCTGTAATTACCCTAAACCTCACGGGTAGTTTTTATTATTTTTAATCTTTTCTACCACAGCTTGCTCCCCTGTGGAGTATAAATTAAGTAATATCACCACTAACCTTTCCCTTACAGAGACAACCAATGCACACAAGTCATCAATAGCTGAAAAGCATCCATATAAGGAAACCCCACTTCTGACCTTCTTCCGTCAACTGGAAATAACCAGAAAAAAAAAGTTATTTGGATATTATGTTCATTCCAAGTTTGCAGCATATGACATACTCGGAAGAAAAAAAATGACAATAAAATGCAACTTACACAACTTTTCGCACGAGTGAATATATATATATATATATATATATATATATATATATATATAAATTTGACATGGAGTGACTGATTCATGGCTTTTAAATTTTATAGGGCAATCTGAAACAAGAACTATCCTCCCTTCACTGCGGATTTTGTGTCCTCCGCTACATCAAAGAGATCGTTGAAAGCGAAGATCCACAGCTTGAGAAGATGGTAATTTTCATTCTGTCATCCTTTTATATTATATAGTATGTTTTGGTACTGAAATTTTTTGATGTTGATGCATCTTTTATGAACGTACTTAATCTATTTTTTTGTTTCAATGTGATTTGATTAGTATCCTGGTTCAGTCAAAGACCAATACTACACCCAGGAGCAGTATGATGAAGTCAGGAATGAGTGGAGCGAGTTCATCTACACGTTTGTCGATGGTGCTTAGGCTCGCTTCATTGTCAGGAAGTTCTTTGTCTAGTTTCAATTCAGTACTATATATGTATGGTCTTGGTTGCAACACTACTGGTACTCAGGTGATGATGGTGAATGTCTGTTGGTATAGTTAGATCAGAACATGTCGTTTCATCGGGTAAATATGGTGAATGTTTGGTTGATGTGCAGTCCATTATCTAGACATATGCATGTGTCTCGTAGACATTGTGGAAGTTTATTTGATGTTGGCATATTATAGTTATGCCCAATGCAAACTTGTGAATCACGCGAATCTGAATATTTGGCATTTTTGTACGACAATCCGCCATTTATATATGAAAGTGTAGTTTATTACTATTATCAATGCTTATGATCTTGTGTTATTGAATTGGGATCTTGTGATTTGAGTTTGTTGGATTTTTAATGAGGTTGATTGATGTATTTGAGGTTGTGTTGTTGCGATCTTGTGAATTGAGGTTTTTTTACTGGATGGATCATGTTTTTGTACAACAGGGATTCTATATTTACAAATTGAAAAGAAATATGCAATGTGGTTATTTACTTCGGATAAAAAACGAAGTCAGAGATATATAATTAGCGACACAAAATAGAATAAGCGAAGTAAAAAGGAGTGTAATGCTTCGGCTAAACAAATAAAAGTGAAGTAAATGTGGTATCTTTAACTTCGTTGCCTATTAACAAGCGAAGTCGATAACATTATTTCACTTCATCTGTATATATTTTACTGAAGCGAATAGGAAATATACACTTCAGCGATTATAAGATAAGTGAAGTGGAAGGACCTTTTTTACTTCGCAAACCCCCATATTCGGGTTCTAAAAACCGAGATAGACTTCGGTTATTACGATATTTGACTTTGCCTAATAAGCGAAGTCTAAAGTATACCTTTAACTACACGAACATAGACTTCGGTAATTATAACGTTTTTACTTCAGTTATTATCCGAAGTCTTTGACGTTTATTCTTATAGTGGCATTTCACCCATTCAGATTTTCTAGGGCAGTTCATCCTTATTTGAATATGAGGGCGTTTCACCCGTTTAGATTTTTTAGGGCAGTTCACCCTTGTTTGAATCTGAGGGCATTTCACCTGGTCAGATTTTTTAGTTCGTTCAAATTGCACATTTGGATTTCTTTGGTAATGGATTTTTATTAAAATATTACAAGCTTTTCCCAACATTTCTGCACATAAAATATTTTCTCAAATGGCATATGTTCCAAGCTCTCTTAATGGGGTGTCCTTATATCCTCAAGTTCGTAAGCTCCCTTACATAGATTTGGATTACCTTGTAAGGACCTTCCCAGTTTGGTTCAAGCTTTTCTGTTTTTTTGAGAGCATCAGCTCGCCTGAGTACCAAGTCGCCGACTTAGAGCTGTGTTTTCTTTACCTTCTTATCATGACCTACTTTTTTCAAACTCTTGTATCTCTCAGTTCGTGCTTCAGCTATTTCCCTTCTTTCTTCTATGGTATCCAGTGCTTCCTTCATCATTTCTTCGCTTTCTTCTTCATTGGACCATCGAACTCGGTGTGACATTTCCCCGACCTCTGGTGGGATTACTGCTTCGGACTCATACATCATACTAAAAGGCATTTTCCCTGTTGACGACCTAGGTGTGGTTCTGTAAGACCATAACACCGAGCTGAGTTCATCAACCCATCCTCCCCATAATTTGTTCAGGTGGGTTTTTATCCCTTGCAAGATTGTTCTATTTGTGACTTCCACCTGTCCGTTGGCCTGTGGATGGGCTACCGCAGCGAATCGTTGTTTGACGTGCATTCCTTCACACCAAGATTGGGTTCTCTTCCCATTGAATTGCGTCCCATTATCCGAGATGAGTATTTGGGGCGCCCCATACCTGCAACAGATGTTGTTAAACAAAAACTTATGATCCTTTGCTTGGTGATGGTGGCCACTGGCTCGGCCTCCACCCATTTACTGAAGTAATCCATGGCCATCACCAAAAACTTTCTTCCTCCCGAGTCGACTGCGAATTGTCCCATAATGTCGATCCTCTATTTAGCGAATGGGCAGGGTGCCCCCATAGTGATCATGTTCTCTACTGGGATATGTATTAGCGGTGCGTGAATTTGACACTTTTGGCAATGCTTAACCATCTCGACCGCCCTCTTGCTCATCGTCGGCCAGAAAAAACCCGCCCTTAATGTTTTGCTGATTAATGCTCTTCCTTTGGTGTGATCACCGCAACATCCTTCATGAATTTCCTCTAGTATGTCCCCTCCTTCTTCTTCTGAGACACACCTCAGGTATGGTCCGAGGTAGGATCTTTTGTATAGCTCACCATTAATGCAACAAAATCTAGCCGCCCTGCGCATAATTTTTGCTTTCTCCTGTTTGTCATTTGGCAACTCTGCTCTGTTTAGATATGCTAATAAGGGAGCTTGCCAATCCGCTATTTCACTTATTTCCATCACCTGCCTCACGATGCTACTCCGAGCTACTCCCAAAATTGTTATTTCTCGTGAGCGACAATCCACCAAGGAACTTCCCATTTTTGCCAAATAATCTGCTCTTATATTCTCTGTCCTGGGAATATGGATCAATTCCCATTCTCCCAATTTCTTGGCGGCTTATTTCACCTCCCCGACGTACCTCTTCATCCGTTCTTCATTTATTTCAAATTTTCCTCTTGCTTGTTGTGTAACCACCTGAGAGTCGGAGTAAGCGATAAGTCGTCACGCACCTAAATCTATCCCTAGCTGCATTCCGTTAACTAGGGCTTCATACTCGGCCTCATTGTTAGAGGCTTTAAAATCAAACTTCACAGTATACTCCAACTGCTCCCTTTCTGGGGTAGTGAGAATTATACCTGCTCTGGAGCCACCTGTCATGGATGATCCATCAGCATGTAAAAGCCACTGACCTTACGGCAGTGTCGGTGTAGCCCCTTTTTGAATGAAATCTGCCCAAGCTTGCGCTTTGATCGCTGTTCTTTGTTCGTATTCTATGTCATATACCCCCATTTCTACTGCTCATTTTACTAGGCGACCTGATGCATTGGGTCACCCTAGTGTCTCTCTCAAGGGTAAGTTAGTTCGTAGCTTTATGCGGTGGGCAATAAAATACGGTATAAGCCACCGAGCTGTGACTACCAGTGCTAGGGCTCCCTTTTCTAAATCGGAATAGTTCTGTTCTGCTCCTTATAAAATTCGGCTGAGGTAATAGATAGGCTTTTGCTGGTTCTCTTCTTCTCTTAACAGGACTGAGCTAACCACCCATTTTCCAACGGGTAAGTATAGTACTAGCTCCTCTCTTAGTATTGGTTTGGTGAGCAAGGGTAGTTCAGCTAAAGATTCTATTAATTTGTCAAACGTTACTTGTGCTTCGGGGGTCCATTCGAATTTATTTCCCTTTCTCAAGAGCTTGAAAAAGGGGAAACCTTTCTCGGCCGAGCGAGAGATAAATCGGCTCAACCCGGCTATCCTCCCTGTCAATATTTGGATATCCTTGATATTATTTGGAGGGTTCATTTTTAATACTACTTTTACTTTATCCGGGTTGACTTTGATCCCTTATTCCATGACCACATATCCTAAAAATTTTCCCGATCTCACGCCAAAAGAAAATTTCGATGGGTTGAGCTTCATCCCATATGTGCGTAGATTTTCAAATGTTTCTTCTAGATCTCTTATATGCTCCCCCGCCTTTATACTTTTTACCAGCATGTCGTCCACATAGACCTCGATATTTCGATCGATTTGTGATTTAAAGATTCTGTCGACCATCCTCTGGTACGTGGCTTCCGCATTTTTTAACCCAAGAGGCATGCGTATGTAACAGAAAGTGCCCTTTGATACTACGAAGCTGACTCTCTTTCTATATTCGGGTGTTAGGGGGATTTGATTATATCCCTATGAGGCGTCCATCATGCTGAGCAACTCGCACCCCGAAGTTGAGCCGACCAGTTGATCTATGCGAAGCAATGGATAGTGATCCTTGGGACATGCCTTGTTTAAGTCTCGAAGATCCATGCACATTCTCCATTTTCCTTGGCTCTTTGCTACCATGACGGTGTTGAATAACCACTCCGGGAACTGGATTCCAATTATGTGTCCAGCTCGGAGAAGCTTATCAACCTCTTCTCTAATAATTCCATCCATCTCCGGTCCAAAGTGCCTCCTCTTTTGATTCACCAACCTTACTGTTGGGTCGATGTTTAATCTGTGCTCGACAACTGTTGGACTTATCCCTACCAAGTCTTCGGCCTTAAATGCGAAGATGTCCACAAATTTTCTTAATAAGTGATTCAGATTTTCTTTTAGCCCGTTATCCAGCCGACTTCCCATGCGAGTTTTTGTTTCTGGCTTTTTTCGGACTAATTCTATCTTCACTAACTCTTCATTAGGTTTGAGACCCTCCCCTTGAGATTCCTCCGCCACTTTTAACTTCTTATCCTATTTTCATTCTGGATCTGAGCCTCTTGTAATACCCGTATTTTTCATTCCTGTATTTTTCGATTCTGGCGAATCGCGTGTGTTCATTGATACATTTTGGACATGTTTTGTTTTGCACTTTTTGTCATCCGAGCGAGTTTTGATATTGTTTCGGGTTAATCGGCATATTATTGCGACTTTTCCGCATTTGGGTCCGATTCTTGTGCATCTTGCTCGGAACTATTATTTTGTGATTCCTACAAGTTCATTGATCATTTGTGGTCATGTTTAGAACTTTGGAATTGTTATTCGATCTCGTATCGTGATTTTCGGACATTTGGGCTATTTTGTAATTTCTCAAAGTTTCGGGTACTCGCTTATGTCCTCTTTATCTACGTTTGGATTGTCGGAATCGTATGATTGTTTAGCACTTTCGTTCATTGTTGAGAATCCTCAGTAAGTGTTATGTCACATTTTTTTGAGTCGTCGCATTTTGAAGCCGTTCGGGGCTGATCGGACAGCAGATTGGGATCTGCTGCTAGAATGCAGGTTACGGCCGTAACCTGCAGTATGTTACGGACGTAGAGGCCAGTTCATTACGGCCGTAAAGGCCAGTGTGTTATGACCGTTATCATATGTAGAGAATAGGGCAGAAGTCTCTGGAACATCCTTACGTACGTAACATGTATCTCCTTACGTACGTTAACGCGTTAAAGTATGTTAACCTTGGTCGATCACGTACGTAAGAGTCTGGCCAGTTATATTACCTGCACGACGGGTTTTTGGAAGTCATTTTCGACTCCTTCCACCTCTATCCATCGGGCCTGGTCTTCTAGGGCGATTTGGGATGATTTTCATCACCAAGCTTCATCTTGGTGAGTATCCTTCACGTTATCAAAACCATCTCACTTGTTTTCTTGTTGGATCGAGGTATTTTCTTCTTAGAACCCTAGTTAAGTAATTTTTGGGGTTTTTCCTTGATTCCTTGATTTAATCCGGAGTTGATGAATCGATTATCTAATTCTTGTTGTTTTGGTTGTGATCTAAGGATCAGAATTCTGTTTATCATTTTCGTTTCACCCAGAGCATGATTTTGATTCCCTTGAGAGAAACCCTTGAACCCTCAATTTCTATTATTGTTCCGCAGCGAGTTATATTCGGGTTTTGAGGAGTATCATTGATTCATTGTGGAGTTATTCTCATAGTGTTCTGAATTTGCCACTTGCTCGCTGAAATTGGAAGTTCTGTGGTTGTTCGGTTGCGTCCGTTCGTCGTTTCATTCGCTCGTGGTTTCGAGGCAAGTATCTTGCCCATACACTTCATGTTTCGTATATGTAATGGTTGGTAATTGGCTATGTGTGTAATTTGAATGATTTTAATGAACTTTCGAGAGAAGCGGTATATTCTCGATAAAGGTTTTCTTCAAAATCAACTTGTGCGTTTGTAAATGAATGTGTAGTTCTGAAAATGGGTATTAGTGTTGTATTTTGGATTGCCTTGTTTTCGTGTGGTACCATTGTGTGCTTATTGGTTATGACTCACTCGTAAGGAGGTTGTGTGTAACACCCCCAAAACTGACCGGGAATATTACAGCGCCGTGGGCCCCACACCGGAACCCACCAGGCTAAAACTAATTTCAAAAATTACGTTAAACGCCCAAAAGGCCGATGACAGTCGTATTTTCCAAAACTCACAACATCATTTGACAAACCGTCATAAAACGATCAAGGCCAAATTGCCAAAAACTCGATAGTTCAAAATGTACGTTAAGCCGCCACTTAAACGTACCGAAAGAAAATTTTAGGAAAGAGAGTTTGACGAAATAACTCAAGTCCGCAAGATGCCAAAAGGCCCTTTGAAAGTACAAACACACGCAGCGGATAAAAACACAGTTCAAAGAATACCGAAAGCCATTTTAAAATATACACACGCAGCGGATAAAAACATAATTAAATACATTTGCAAGCGGAATTATAAAAGTCAGAATAGAATACCCAAATTCCAACGAACGTGCCATAGCCAGTATCACCGGAAAGCTCATCCCTTCACGACCGCTACTAGCTCGAACTCCGAGTACCTAAAAGATAAAGCCCACAACGGGGTCAGTCATAATACTCAACAAAGATAACGATCACATCACAAAAACAATTACATATCAATGTAATCTACAGAGTAAGAACATTTCCCACATAACCTTACCGAAGTAACCTTACCAACCTGTCACAATCCATAGCAGGTCGATTCTTACCATAATCCACACCTCGTGTCCTTAAATGATGAATGAATTCAAAAGTATCCACCTGTACTGTATCCGAAACGATACCAAAATTCCCAAACTTAAACCTGTCTCGAATATAGAATAATCTGACCAAACTCGATTCTGCCGGTTGGGTCGCACAATCGGATCCCAATCCTAATAAAACTGATATCACACGTCACATATGTAAATCAACTATCCTGAGACAATGACTGGTCCCAGATATCAATACAAAGCATAGATGCTCACAGCATGCTGAACAATGCATATGACAATAGCACATAAACTCCCAAGGCAGCAGCCGAGGGTCACGGAAGTATCTACTCAGGAATACTCCGGACAATATCACATAAACTCCCAAGGCAGCAGCCAAGGGTCACGGAAGTATCTACTCAGGAATACTCCGGACAATATAACATAACATAACAAACAATGGTGCACACTCACCACATGAGATATCAATACACACATGCAATAATGCAACAGGATGATTATTATAATCTAACAATATTAATTTACCTCAGGCTGGAGGCGCTAACCTTCCCACGGCCAACATCCCTGAATGAATTCACGGTTGTTCGGATAATCCAAAATGAAATACAGTCCGTTACTAATACCAAATCACTATCCCGAGTTCAACATCGACAGGATAACTAGCCTTGATATCTAACTTCTCATATAATAGACCAATTATAATTCACGTTCCCATTTCCACTAGACATCCTTAAAATCATATACATTACGATTTATCTCAGTCCAATCATAATAAACGTACAATCATTCCGACAATCCATATTCTACGATACCATTCCTATATGAATCATAAATGAATGAAAACGAAATCATTTATTAACATTATGAACTAACCAAGCATAACTTGCCTCGATACCAATACGAGGAAGTTTTTACTAGTCACGTCGTCTTCATCTACAAGCTCTGCAGCCCCGACTCACCCGCAGCACAACGGTTAACACCAACGATCACTAAACGCAACCTAATGCAATAATCAATTAATGATACGTTCAATAACAATCAACAACCGAAATGACCAACCAATCACACTCGATGGTTCAACGGTATCTCGATCATATGAAACCAAACCATGTCAACTCTTAACAATACGAATACAAGCCGAAATTCGATATTCAATAGTCCTAACAATGTCTTCAACATATAGTTTATGTAACCGCAAGATTCGTAACAACAAAACCATAATCATATTCATACGAATCATTCTTCAACGATAACATCAAAATCCTAATTCAAGGAGAGGATTACCCAACATACCTCTTAGAAGATGAAATACACAAGTAATCACTCGTTTTGAATAACACGGTGCGAAGAAATCGACGAAAGGAAACGGTACCGATTCAACCTCCTTCAAAAGTTCATTCCTAAATCACAATAATATCAATTCAATCAGCATTCATACAAAAACGTATAGAATTTCCCAAGTTCTACTCATTGAGGCATTTCATCGAACACTTTGAAGGCATAATCCAATTTAATCGATTAACGAAGAAATACTCGAATTTGTTCCACAAAACTTCAAGAGTATTGAATGATTACGAATATACAACCAAGTTCTATCATTAATCTGAATCAAAATGAATCAAATCGGCCAAAACACCAAGAAACCTCAAGAACATCCAAAAACCAAAAGTTCATGTGTTCTTACCTTCGATCCGGGTGGAAGATGATGTTAATCCATGAATCAAACTTCCAAAACATGTTGTTCTATGTTGTTCTTACTCAAATCCATCCATCTATGGTGAAAAATCGCAGAAGGAACGAAGAAAAATGAAAAATTCCCAAGATGACTCGGTCCAGGCCTTATATAGGCGGGACCTGTCGGTACCTTATGGCCGTAACCGGCCGTGGCCTACCCTACTATCCATTTTGGCCGACACCCTTACGTACATAACCGGCAGCTGGCTTACGTACGTAACTGGCCCTTACGGCCGTAACCGGCCACATCCTTACGTACGTTATCGTCCAGTCCTTGCCCCCAGTGAGTCACTGCCGACCGTGATCGGCCATCCCTCCGAGTCACTGCCGACCAGGCTCGGCCACTGCATGTCCTCTCGGCCACGACTCTGCCAGCCGCCCTGTAACGTACGTAACACTTATTCCATTGCGTACGTAATACGTACGTTGACTTGCTACAGTATTATACTCGTATTATGTACGTAATACACCCTGTATAACGTACGTAACTCCATCCGTTGACTCACCTGTCCACATCCGCGCCGAAAGCTGCCGACACCGGGCCCAACTGTCCGATTCCTCTTGTTACGTACGTAATACCTTACGCATAACGTACGTAAAACGTACCAACTTAGCGTACGTTAGCCCATAAACTTAACGTACGTAATTGCCTTATGTACTTAGCCAAAATCCAACTATTCCGGTCCGTCTCGACATACCGAATACGAACATACGGCACACTAAGTACACATATACTCAACCCAAAATATTCTCTTACGGTACGTCTGATACACGATATCCTCAATTACAACTGTCGACCAAGTACGTCAATCATACAAATACTGATATGGTATATCCGACATCGAAAAACACACCAAGCATGTAATATCCTAGAATCAAAATAACCTCGATAGACATACTGGCACGACTGTCACGGTTTCCAAAATTATCCACTCATATCGTGTCGGTCCCACTCTGTACAGTACAACCCAGATAAAATAATGCGAAAAATGCATAGTGAAATTTTAGGATATTACATATATACCCACTTAAATAAGTTTCATCCTCGAAACTCAACACCTGTCATAATCAGTATCTCAATCCCGAAATATCTCAAAATCACGACACCATACTCAAATAATCATCATCAAAACTGAAATAACTGAAAGAACATACTTACACATCCGTGAAGTCGATGATCTTCCGTGATACCAGCATACGACTCCAATACAAAGTCTCAACACACTAACAACACACCGGCATCGCAAATACAGCAATTTGAAAATATTTCAAAAATTTTGAAACCTCCAAAATCGGTTTGACTCAAAAGTCAAAAAATCGTTTTCAAAAGTCACGCTACTACCGCACCGGTAGAGCCACATAACACACATGCCCGAGTTTTATGAAACCCAAGCTCTGATACCATCTTCTGTAACACCCCCAAAACCGACCGGGAATATTACAGCGCCGTGGGCCCCACACCGGAACCCACCAGGCTAAAACTAATTTAAAAAATGACGTTAAACGCCCAAAAGGCCGATGACAGTAGTATTTTTCAAAACTCACAACATCATTTGACAAACCTTCATAAAACGATCAAGGCCAAATTGCCAAAAACTCGATAGTTCAAAATGTACGTTAAGCCGCCACTTAAACGTACCGAAAGAAAATTTTAGGAAAGAGAGGTTGACGAAATAACTCAAGTCCGCAAGATGCCAAAAGGCCCTTTGAAAGTACACACACACGCAGCGGATAAAAACATAGTTCAAAGAATACAGAGAGACATTTTAAAATATACACACGCAGCGGATAAAAACATAATTAAATACATTTGTAGCGGAATTATAAAAGTCAGAATAGAATACACAAATTCCAACGAACGTGCCATAGCCAGTATCACCGGAAAGCTCATCCTTTCACGACCGCTACTAGCTCGAACTCTGAGTACCTAAAAGATAAAGCCCATGACGGGGTCAGTCATAATACTCAACAAAAATAACGATCACATCACAAAAGCAATTACATATCAATGTAATCTACATAGTAAGAACATTTCCCACGTAACCTTACCGAAGTAACCTTACCAACCTGTCACAATCTATAGCAGGTCGATTCATACCATAATCCACACCTCGTGTCCTTAAATGATGAATGAATTCAAAAGTATCCACCTGTACTGTATCCGAAACGATACCAAAATTCCCAAACTTAAACCTGTCTCGAATATAGAATAATCTGACCAAACTCGATTTTGCCGGTTGGGTCGCACAATCGGATCCCAATCCTAATAAAGCCGATATCACACGTCACATCTGTAAATCAACTATCCTGAGACAATGACTGGTCCCGGATATCAATACAAAGCATAGATGCTCACAGCATGCTCAACAATGCATATGACAATAGCACATAAACTCCCAAGGCAGCAGCCGAGGGTCACGGAAGTATCTACTCAGGAATACTCCGGACAATATCACATAAACTCCCAAGGCAGCAGCCAAGGGTCACGGAAGTATCTACTCAGGAATACTCCGGACAATATCACATAACATAACAAACAATGGTGCACACTCACCACATGAGATATCAACACACACATGCAATAATGCAACAGGATGATTATTATAATCTAACAATATTAATTTACCTCAGGCTGGAGGTGCTAACCTTCCCACGGCCAACATCCCTGAATGAATTCACGGTTGTTCGGATAATCCAAAATGAAATACAGTCCGTTACTAATACCAAATCACCATCCCGAGTTCAACATCGGCAGGATAACTAGCCTTGATATCTAACTTCTCATATAATAGACCAATTATAATTCACGTTCCCATTTCCACTAGACATCCTTAAAATCATATACATTACGATTTATCTCAGTCCAATCATAATATACGTACAATCATTCCGACAATCCATATTCCACGATACCATTGCTATATGAATCATAAATGAATGAAAACGAAATCATTTATTAACATTATGAACTGAGCAAGCATAACTTGCCTCGATACCGATACGAGGAAGTTGTTACTAGTCACGTCGTCTTCATCTACAAGCTCTGCAGCCCCGACTCACCCGCAGCACAACGGTTAACACCAACGATCACTAAATGCAACCTAATGCAATAATCAATTAATGATACGTTCAATAACAATCAAAACCGAAATGACCAACCAATCACACTCGATGGTTCAACGGTATCTCGATCATATGAAACCAAACCATGTCAACTCTTAACAATACGAATACAAGCCGAAATTCGATATTCAATAGTCCTAACAATGTCTTCAACATATAGTTTATGTAACCGCAAGATTCGTAACAACAAAACCATAATCATCTTCATATGAATCATTCTTCAACGATAACATCAAAATCCTAATTCAAGGAGAGGATTACCCAACATACCTCTTAGAAGATGAAATACACAAGTAATCACTCGTTTTGAATAACACGGTGCGAAGAAATCGACGAAAGGAAAGGGTACCGATTCAACCTCCTTCAAAAGTTTATTCCTAAATCACAATAATATCAATTCAATCACCATTCATACGAAAACGTATAGAATTTCCCAAGTTCTACTCATTGAGGCATTTCATCGAACACTTTGAAGGCATAATCCAATTTAATCGATTAATGAAGAAATACTCGAATTTGTTCCACAAAACTTCAAGAGTATTGAATGATTACAAATATACAACCAAGTTCTATCATTAATCTGAATCAAAATGAATCAAATCGGCCAAAACACCAAGAAACCTCAAGAACATCCAAAAACCAAAAGTTCATGTGTTCTTACCTTCGATCCGGGTGGAAGATGATGTTAATCCATGAATCAAACTTCCAAAACATGTTGTTCTATGTTGTTCTTACTCAAATCCATCCATCTATGGTTAAAAATCGCGGAAGGAACGAAGAAAAATGAAAAATGCCCAAGATGACTCGGTCCAGGCCTTATATAGGCGGGACCTGTCGGTACCTTATGACCGTAACCGGCCGTGGCCTACCCTACTATCCATTTTGGCCGACACCCTTACGTACATAACCGGCAGCTGGATTACGTACGTAACTGGCCTTTACGGCCGTAACCGGCCACATCCTTACGTACGTTATCGTCCAGTCCTTGCCCCCAGTGAGTCACTGCCGACCGTGATCGGCCATCCCTCCGAGTCACTGCCGACCAGGCTCGGCCACTGCATGTCCTCTCGGCCACGACTCAGCCAGCCGCCCTGTAACGTACGTAACACTTATTCCATTGCGTACGTAATACGTACGTTGACTTGCTACAGTATTATACTCGTATTACGTACGTAATACACCCTGTATAACGTACGTAACTCCATCCGTTGACTCACCTGTCCACATCCGCGCCGAAAGCTGCCGACACCGGGCCCAACTGTCCGATTCCTCTTGTTACGTACGTAATACCTTACGCATAACATACGTAAAACGTACCAACTTAGCGTACGTTAGCGCATAAACTTAACGTACGTAATGGCCTTATGTACTTAGCCAAAATCCAACTTTTCCGGTTCGTCTCGACATAACGGATACGAACATACGACACACTAAATACACATATACTCAACCCAAAATATTCTCATACGGTACGTCTGATACACGATATCCTCAATTACAACTGTCGACCAAGTACGACATTCATACAAATACTCATACGGTATATCCGACATCGAAAAACACACCAAGCATGTAATATCCTAGAATCAAAATAACCTCGATAGACATACTGGCACGAGTGTCACGGTTTCCAAAATTATCCACTCATATCGTGTCGGTCCCACTCTGTACAGTACAACCCATATAAAATAATGCAAAAAATTCATAGTGAAATTCTAGGATATTACATATATACCCACTTAAATAAGTTTCATCCTCGAAACTCAACACCTGTCATAATCAGTATCTCAATCCCGAAATATCTCAAAATCACGACACCATACTCAAATATTCATCATCAAAACTGAAATAACTGAAAGAACATACTTACACATCCGTGAAGTCGATGATCTTCCGTGATACCAGCATACGACTCCAATACAAAGTCTCAACACACTAACAACACACCGGAATCGCAAATACAGCAATTTGAAAATATTTCAAAAATTTTGAAACCTCCGAAATCGGTTTGACTCAAAAGTCAAAAAATCATTTTCAAAAGTCACGCTACTACCGCACCGGTAGAGCCACATAACACACATGCCCGGGTTTTATGAAACCCAAGCTCTGATACCATCTTTTGTAACACCCCCAAAATCGACCGGGAATATTACAGCGCCGTGGCCCCACACCGGAACACACCAGGCTAAAACTAATTTAAAAAATGACGTTAAACGCCCAAAAGGCCGATGACAGTAGTATTTTCAAAACTCACAACATCATTTGACAAACCTTCATAAAACGATCAAGGCCAAATTGCCAAAAACTCGATAGTTCAAAATGTACGTTAAGCCGCCACTTAAACGTACCGAAAGAAAATTTTAGGAAAGAGAGGTTGACGAAATAACTCAAGTCCGCAAGATGCCAAAAGGCCCTTTGAAAGTACACATACACGCAGCGGATAAAAACACAGTTCAAAGAATACAGAAAGCCATTTTAAAATATACACACACAGCGGATAAAAACATAATTAAATACATTTGTAGCGGAGTTATAAAAGTCAGAATAGAATACACAAATTCCAACGAACGTGCCATAGCCAGTATCACCGGAAAGCTCATCCCTTCACGACCGCTACTAGCTCGAACTCTGAGTACCTAAAAGATAAAGCCCATGACGGGGTCAGTCATAATACTAAACAAAGATAACGATCACATCACAAAAACAATTACATATCAATGTAATCTACAGAGTAAGAACATTTCCCATGTAACCTTACCGAAGTAACCTTACCAACCTGTCACAATCTATAGCAGGTCGATTCATACCATAATCCACACCTCGTGTCCTTAAATGATGAATGAATTCAAAAGTATCCATCTGTACTGTATCCGAAACGATACCAAAATTCCCAAACTTAAACCTGTCTCGAATATAGAATAATCTGACCAAACTCGATTTTGCCGGTTGGGTCGCACAATCGGATCCCAATCCTAATAAAGCCGATATCACACGTCACATCTGTAAATCAACTATCCTGAGACAATGACCGATCCCGGATATCAATACAAAGCATAGATGCTCACAGCATGCTCAACAATGCATATGACAACAGCACATAAACTCCCAAGGCAGCAGCCGAGGGTCACGGAAGTATCTACTCAGGAATACTCCGGACAATATCACATAAACTCCCAAGGCAACAGCCAAGGGTCACGGAAGTATCTACTCAGGAATACTCCGAACAATATCACATAACATAATAAACAATGGTGCACACTCACCACATGAAATATCAACACACACATGCAATAATGCAACATGATGATTATTATAATCTAACAATATTAATTTACCTCAGGCTGTAGGCGCTAACCTTCCCACGGCCAACATACCTGAATGAATTCACGGTTGTTCGGATAATCCAAAATGAAATACAGTCCGTTACTAATACCAAATCACCATCCCGAGTTCAACATCGGCAGGATATCTAGCCTTGATATCTAACTTCTCATATAATAGACCAATTATAATTCACGTTCCCATTTCCACTAGACATCCTTAAAATCATATATATTACGATTTATCTAAGTCCAATCATAATATACGTATAATCATTCCGACAATCCATATTCCACGATACCATTGCTATATGAATCATAAATGAATGAAAACGAAATTATTTATTAACATTATGAACTGAGCAAGCATAACTTGCCTCGATACCGATACGATGAAGTTGTTACTAGTCCCGTCGTCTTCATCTACAAGCTCCGCAGCCCTGACTCACCCGCAGCACAACGGTTAACACCAACGATCACTAAACGCAACCTAATGCAATAATTAATTAATGATACGTTCAATAACAATCAACAACCGAAATAACCAACCAATCACACTCGACGGTTCAACGGTATCTCGATCATATGAAACCAAACCATGTCAACTCTTAACAATACGAATACAAGCCGAAATTCGATATTCAATAGTCCTAACAATGTCTTCAACATATAATTCATGTAACCGCAAGATTCGTAAAAACAAAACCATAATCATCTTCATACGAATCATTCTTCAACGATAACATCAAAATCCTAATTCAATGAGAGGATTACCCAACATACCTCTTAGAAGATGAAATACACAAGTAATCACTCGTTTTGAATAACACGGTGCGAAGAAATTGACGGAAGGAAAGGGTACCGATTCAACCTCCTTCGAAAGTTCATTCCTAAATCACAATAATATCAATTCAATCACCATTCATACGAAAACGTATAGAATTTCCCAAGTTCTACTCATTTAGGCATTTCATCGAACACTTTGAAGGCATAATCCAATTTAATCGTTTAACGAAGAAATACTCGAAATTTGTTCCACAAAACTTCAAGAGTATTGAATGATTACGAGTATACAATCAAGTTCTATCATTAATCTGAATCAAAACGAATCAAATCAGCCAAAACACCAAGAAACCTCAAGAACATCCAAAAACCAAAAGTTCATGTGTTCTTACCTTCGATCCAGGTGGAAGATGATGTTAATCCATGAATCAAACTTCCAAAACATGTTGTTCTATGTTGTTCTTACTCAAATCCATCCATCTATGGTGAAAAATCGCGGAAGGAACGAAGAAAAATGAAAAATGCCCAAGATGACTCGGTCCATGCCTTATATAGGCGGGACCTGTCGGTACCTTACGGCCGTAACCGGCCGTGGCCTACCCTACTGTCCATTTTGGCCGACACCCTTACGTATGTAACCAGCAGCTGGCTTACGTACGTAACTGACCCTTACGGCCGTAACCGGCCACAGCCTTACGTACGTTATCGTCCAGTCCTTGCCCCCAGCGAGTCACTGCCGACCGTGATCGGCCATCACTCCGAGTCACTGCCGACCAGGCTCGGCCACTGCAGGTCCTCTCGGCCACGACTCGGCCAACTGCCCCGTAACGTACGTAACACTTATTCCGTTGCGTACGTAATATATACGTTGACTTGATACAGTATTATACTCGTATTACGTATGTAATACACTCTGTATAACGTACGTAACTCCATCCGTTGACTCACCTGTCTACATCCGCGCCGAAAGCTGCCGACACCGGGCCCAACTGTCCGATTCTTCTTGTTACGTACGTAATACCTTACGCATAATATATGTAAAACGTACCAACTTAGCGTACGTTATCCCATAAACTTAACGTACGTAATGGCCATATGTACTTAGCCAAAATCCAACTGTTCCGGTCCGTCTCGACATACCAGATACGAACATACGGCACACTAAATACACATATACTCAACCCAAAATATTCTCATATGGTACGTCTGATGCACGATATCCTCAATTACAACTGTCGACCAAGTACGGCAATCATACAAATACTCATACGGTATATCCGACATCGAAAAACACACCAAGCATGTAATATCCTAGAATCAAAATAACCTCGATAAACATACTGGCACGACTGTCACGATTTCTAAAATTATGCACTCATATTGTGTCAGTCCCACTCTGTACCGTACAACCCAGATAAAATAATGCGAAAAATTCATAGTGAAATTCTAGGATATTACATTGTGTCGTTCGGTATTGTTGTGAAATTGTACTTTCTTGTTGATATGTGATTGTTGTAATTTGGTTGTATGTTGAGTGTGACCATAGGGTTATCCAAATCGGGTATGCCTTTAGGAGACTCCGAGGTTCGTGGCTTGCTAGCCCGATGCCAGGATAACGTATGGGTGTATATTCAGACGGGTTACATACTCGTCATGGGTTGTCCAAACCGGGTACGCCATCCTGAGACTCCGAGGTTCATGCTTGCTAGCACGATGCCAGGATAACTATTGGATTATCCAAACCGGGTGTGTCGTCATGAGACTCCGAGGTTCGTGGTTTGCTAGCCCTATGCCAGGATAACTATGAATGTATGTTATATGTCCGTTGTGGAATTCTAACCTTTGAGTTGCTTGCGTGACCGTTGTCATATTGATGTGTGACTCTGTTATTTACCATTGGTTTATTCACTCGGGTATGCACGAAGAAGCTTCGGGGTTCATGCTTGTTAGCATGGGACAAGAATAACCTTTGGGAGTAAGTTGATGTGAACGATTGGGTCGTGGACCCCGTGTTTCGTGATTTGAATTGTATTTTGGAAAATAATCTTTGGGGCGGTGCCCCTAAGTGATTTTCGATGAGTTGAAGATCCTTCGAACTCAAGTGTTTCCATAACTCTCGAGATCTTAAAGTGTTTTGAAAAATGTATATTGATTTCATTCCTACCATTCATGATTTCGAACTGTTTTACTCAAGTGAATTATCTCGGGAAGTTTACTATTACGTTAACTAGTTGGCTATTCTCGTTTATTATATTCTCGGAATATGTTGTGTATGGATCGTATTTGCACTTTATACTTGCACTAGCAAAATAGTGGAATTTCGCTAACCCCGAGTAATCGGGGGGTGGATGTCTGTATTGCATTCAGGTACGTGCATATCCTTGAGGAGCAAAACAAGGGATCAGTACGAAGGATGATGGAAGAAAAATGGTACTAATCACATAAGGGCTAGTATTGAGATTTGTTGGTCGGATTGTATTGTTCTTTCCGCTGTAGAGTTCTCCCATCTTATGGGAGTGTTGTTGTACTTTGACCCCTGTGTGGGTAAGCGTTTTGTAATAGAGCTGTATATGGAGTTTAAGTTGTATGTAATTGATGAAAGACCAATTTGGTCTACGAATGTATCCTTCAACCATTTTGGCATATGTTGTGATGTCTGTCTTTGAGATCTAGCCTAGTAGATCCTCACGGAGAGGGTCTGCGGTGCTGTAATATTCCCCGGAGGATTGGGGGTGTTACACCTCTTAACTCGGGTGTTCTTTTATTGTTCTGCACCTCATGCTTCACTGTTGTCTGATACCAAGACCGGTAAATGAATTGGTCTCCAGCTACCCCCCCACCTCGCTTCCCACAAGGAATTTCACCTTCATGTGGCAAGTAGACGCTACTGCCTCAATTTTGTTGATCCCGGGACGCCCAAAAATGACGTTTAGGCGGATTTAGTGTCGACTACTAAGAACTTAATTGTCTTAACCTTCATGTGAGGTACCCGACCTAATGCACCTCGGTCATACAAAACCCATAAAGTGATGTATCCACATTTAATTCCATCTCGAGGTTCATTTGTTTGAAGCAGTCGTAAAACAGTATATCCATCGAGCTTCCCGTATCAATGAAGACCCTTCGTACGTCATATCTATTAGAGTTTTATACTGGAAAGCATACTTTATGCTTGTATTACCTTATTTCCCTGTAACTACCTATGAGAATATTAATTACATTTAATCACATGTTTTGCATATTTATTCACGTTATGGTTATTCAAATGAAATGTCTAATTATTTTATATTATAGATAATGTGGTGTGTTGGTGTCACACGAAAGATCACATTATCGGTGCCTTATAAAGTAATACAATAGTTCATAACCTATATAATTATTAGACAAATTATGTGAAAGGTTGTAGTGTATACTTGCGATTAATTGGTCTTGACTGTTAGCATGCATTAGCGTATTTGCATACGTTGAACTGGATCGAAGTGAAATAGTGTCTTATGTACTGACTGTAAGAAGAACGTAATTCTCGGATAATTATTATTTCTTAATTCTAAGTATATAATATTTAATTATGTATTTATAATATTTATTGCTTTGATTTACCATGGGTGAGAGTCAAAATGATTGACTCAATAAGCTTCTTATCTTGGACAATAATATTATTTATATGACTATTATTATAACTAGAAATCGTGTCCCGACTCGTGCGGGTTGATAATATCCCCTTGAGGAGCTCGATAATGATTATTATATTAAATCCTGCAGATGGATTTAATTCCGATATAATAATAAGGTTCGAGTGGTACCACTCTTGGATAAGATATTAATTAATTAAAGCTGTCAGTAGATTAAATTAATTAATGGACATTCGAGAAATAATATATTTAAATAAGGAGCTCGATTTCGTAATTTGGATAGGAAGTGCAAAATTCAACTCTTTAGTTGACTGAGTTGATATGTAATAGACTCAATATATTAGGAAAGGTCCTCATATGGAAATTTGAGGTCTATTAAGAGTCCTTCCCTGATCCTCCCTAAGATCCCTAGAGTAGCCCATACAACCTATAAATACATCAATATGAGTCGGCCGAAATTACAACATTACAGTTCAAGAAATTTCGATTTTTTTCTGCTTTGTGTTTGATTGTGAATCTTGACTTGTGTCTTCGATTCCATAATTGGATAAACACAATATTTTTCTAAAATACCAATATATTCAAGAAAAATAGAGAGAAAAATCGTGAGGTAATTTTCTTGGTAGTGGTTCGGCCGATTCAATTTGCTGTTCAAGGAAGTCCGGTAGATTATTGCCTACACGACATCCGGATATAGGCGAGATATGCTCTAGAAGATCTAAAGGTAAAAATACAAGGAGATCAAGGAGAAATTCGAAGACGTTTCTTCAAAGGTAATGTATTCTTAGATCTCTTAGATCTAGATAAGAAAACTACGAATTATCATGGTTAGACGCGTAGATTAATATTGTTCGTTTAAATTGCTTATTAATCTATTTAATTAATTATTTGACGAGCCTAAATAGATTCGATTCTTGAGGGATGATTTTAGTAAATCCAAACCCGCCTCTTCCGCTGCGTTTTATTTCCAACAATTGGTATCAGATCCGATCTTTAGGTTCCGTTCAATTTAATTATTTTTGTGATTAATTGCTAGCAATTTAAAATTTTTTCATATATTATGATCTTTGTAATATTTTTGCTAGAATTATCTTGCCGGTGAATATGGTCCAATTATAATGGCTATATGATTTTATTTTATTTTTTACGCGTTTTGGTAATTTGACCCGACTTTGAGGCATGTATAAGTTTTTCCCGTGAGAAAATCTACTGGTAGAATAAGATTTTAATTTTTCCTTGTAATTTGGTGTAAATTCGATATATTTTATTTCGTGTAAAATTATAATCGGGTTGGAGTACACAAAGTACGAAGGAAAAAGGAGTCCCGTGCGAAAAGGAATCCCAATCGGACGAACCGACTGGGACCAGGAAACTGTCGTGCGGTCCGACCGTGGGATCGCAATCCGACCGTGGGATCGCAGTCCGTCCGTGGGATCGCGGTCCGGACCGCGGTCCAGGCTGCTGTTCGGGTCGGGTCGGGTCATCCGGTGTAGGGTCCTGTTTTGTTTTTTGCAATTCGTTGCGTCCGTTGGTGCACAGTATTTAAATTTAGAATTTTCTTGTGCAATTAATTTTGCATGGAAAAGAAAGTTTCCAATTTTGGAAATATTGTGGGCCAACCGGGAAGAGGTGATGAGATGCTTGAAGCAGTGGGAGATTTCGAGCCGAAGATTTTCTCGTTATTCAAAATGAGGAATAAAAACCATGATAATTGGATTTAATTATTCAATTTTTTATTGTTAATTTTTATTGTTTTGGTTGTATGGTATGTATGAATGTATGCGTGATATGTTTCTTGCATGTTATGACGAAAAAAATTAAAAACCTTAAGGCTAAAATAACTAAGTGATTAAATTGATTTATTTTTTTTAAATAAAATCAAATTGGCCTCCATAACTAATTTAAATTGTGAAATAATTAGCATGCACGTTGACATTAGGGTCTTCCTCCATCTCGGATGTGCTAATTATAGGTTTACTAGTTTTAAATTTCAAATGATAACAAAATGTAAATATAGGACCTCTCCATCTGTTGGACTATTATTTAAAAGATAATATTTTAAGGTTGTTAAATTATGGTTTTCACTTAGGTGTATTAATTAATAATCTCCTCATCGGAATCTATGTTAATTAATACATGGCCAAGAAGAACCAACTATTAATTTTACTTGTCATAACGTAAATTGACTAAATAGTAAAATTAAAGACGTAAACTCTACTTGGAAATTGTGTGTGTAAACGTCCACACGATTGTGGCTTGCATATATGGATTTTTCGAGGTGTTGGTTGCTAGAATATATATTGTGTTTTGAGGTTTTTCAATATATTTTGATATGCATTTTGTGATGAATGTTTTTAATTTTATCTCAGATGTCTTTGAATCCACCTGCTGTAATTCTCAAAGAGAACAAACTAGATGGCACTAACTTTGCTGATTGGAAACCTAATCTTAATATTGTCCTGACTGTTGAGGAACACAAGTTTGTTCTAATTGAGGAATGCCTATTGGAGCCAGATGCGGATTCGACACCCGATGAGGTTAAAGAATTCCACAGAGAAGAAATCTGATGAGATGGCTTGCTGTTACATCTTGGCTTCTTTAGCAAATGTATTGCAGCATCAGCATCAGAGTATGGGCACGGCCACGGAAATGATGAAAAATCTCAGCAAGATGTTTGGTCATTAGAATCGGGCGGCTAGGCAAAATGCTATGAGGGTCTTGATGACGACCCAAATGCCTGAAGGAACCCCAGTAAAGGATCATGTTCTAAAGATGATTTCTCATCTAAACGAACTTGATATCTTAGGGGCTACTATCGATGCGAAAACGCAGGTCAATATCATCCTAGGTAGCTATCTAGGAGCTTTGAGCAGTTCCGCCTAAGCTACAATATGAGTCGTAGGGAGTATACCTTGGCGGAATTGCTGACAGAGCTTCAATCTGCAGAAGGTCTCTTCAGGAAAGGGTATCAAGTTCTTGCGGTCACCAGTGTTTCGACTTCAAAACCCAAGTGGGGAAGAATAAGAAACAAGTGGGCCAGAAGCAAGTGGTAACTCTCAAGGTAAAGAGCAAGACTCCTCGGCCTGAGGCCAACAAAAAGCCAAAGGGAAAGTACTACAAGTGCAGTCAGAAAGGACATTTTAAAGCGGACTGCCCTGCTCTTAATAAAGGTATGTCTCGTGCACTAGTAGTCAAAACATGTTTGACAGCTTGTTCTTCCACTTCGTGGATAGTTGATTCAGGCTCCAATAATCATGTTTGCTTTGACTCGCATGGTTTTCAGGTAATGAAGCAACTTAGTGCGGGCGAGATAACCATCAACTGGGGCGATTATTCCAGGCTTATGGCTGTTGCAGTGGGAGTTGTGCAGTTAAAGATTAATGATAAAATACTAGTCCTTAATAATGTATTATCAGTACCGGATTTTAGATTGAATTTAATTTCGGTTTTTAAATTAAAATGTAATGGTTATTCAGTTTCTTTTGATGATGATGCTATTATTAGAAGAAGAAACGGTGAATTTTGCAACGGTATTTTTACTAATGGACTGTATGTTATTAATACTGTACAAACTCCCATATATAAACATAAATTGCTTAACTCTTTGTCTGAACCTAAAAAGAGAAAAGAACCTTTGAGCATAAATCAAACATACCTGTGGCATTTATGGTTAGGTCATGTAAACCTTAGGAGGATTCAAAGATTGGTAGATAATGGCCCGTTGGATGACCTCCAAGTTGAGTCATTTCCAATTTGTGAATCTTGTCTGGAAGGTAAGATGACCAAAAGGGTTTTTAAGACCAAGGGAAACCGTGCTCAGAATGTGTTAAAATTAGTTCATATGGATGTATGTGGTCCAATGAACGTCCAGGCTAGGAGTGGTTTCGAATACTTCATCACGTTTATAGATGATTATTCGAGATATGAATACATCCATTTGATGCGACGTAAGTCTGAAGCCTTTGACAAGTTCAGAGACTTCAAGGCTGAAATGGAGAAGCGGGATGGAAAGAGTATCAAGTCACTACGATCTGATCGTGGTGGCAAACACCTTAGTGGAGAGTTTTTGGATTTCTTGGCAAATGAGGGGATTTCATCCCGGCTCACTGTGTCGGGAACTCCACAACAAAATGGCATTGCTGAAAGAAGAAAGAGAACTCTTTTAGAAATGGTTAGGTCAATGATGAGTTATTCGGATTTACCTATTTCGTTCTGGGGATATGCCTTAAACAGCGGCGTACATTCTAAACCTGGTGCCTTCGAAATCAGTTCCAAAAACACCCAATAAACTATGGAGTGGGTGAAAGTCCAGTTTAGGACACATTCAGATTTGGTGTAATCCAGCACATCTGCTGAATAAGGAAGCTGATAAGCTGGCATCTCGTACAAAAGTACGAGTGTTTGTAGGATATCCTAAGGGAACCAAGGGTGGCTTGTTTTATAGTCCCCATGATCAGAAGGTCATTATTAGCACCAATGCCTGATTCATGGAAGAGGATCATATGATTAGTCACAAGCCCATAAGCAAAATAATTCTGGAAGAGTTGAGGGGAGAGACTCCGTCTATACCAATAGTACAAGCGCCAACTAACACTACACCACGTATCGATTTTGAGACTTTTTACACCAACTCAGGATTTGTCTCGTCGTAGTGGGAGGGTTGTGCATCAACCTGAATGATTCATAGGCGTGGGACAGTCTTCGGACTCAATCCCAGGTGAAGATGAATCAGATCACTGGACTTAGAAGGAGGCAATCCAAGATAAACATGCTGACTCCTTGCAAGTAGCAATGGAATCAGAAATGGGATCTATAGATTCCAATCAAGTGTGGGAGTTAGTAGAACTACCTGATGGGGTACAAGCCATTGAGAGTAAGTGGGTCTACAAGCAAAAGAAATGAGGTGACGGGAAGGTTGAAACCTTCAAACTGAGGCTTGTTGCGAAAGGTTACACTCAGAAAGAGGGTATCGATTATGATGAAACCTTTTCACCGGTAGCGATGCTTAAGTCAATCCATATTTTTTAGCTATAACTGCGCATTTGGATCTGGGGATTTGGCAAATGGATGTCAAGACTGCATTCTTGAATGAAAGTCTAGACAAGGAAATCTACATGCGCCAACCAAAGGGATTCATTGTTGAAAGAGAAAAGCACTTAGTGTGCAAGCTTAAGAGATCTATTTTTGGACTTAAGCAAGCATCTAGATCTTGAACACTTGATTTGACGCGATAGTCCAGTCTTATGGAATCGTCCAATGTCCGAGCGAGAGTTGTGTGTATAAGAAATGCAATGGATGTAACACCCCAAACTAGGTGGATATTACAGTGCCGTGGACCCCCGACTGGGACCCACCAGGTGAACGAGAAGTTAATAAATTGCACAATACAAATGTAGTACAGAAGCACATTACATTATCAATTACTCCGATAAGGAGTTTCAAGTACAACACACCCAGGGAAGCACTGAATACATGTATATTTTATATGAAGATAAAATATACATCACTGAACAAATGACAATCCAAAAGGAAGTGCAGCGGAAAATACATAACAAGAAAATGTGAATGAAATGAAGAGACTGGGGCCCTCTACTAGTATCACTGGGACTCCTCGCCATCCATGTTCTCTTCCCGTGCTTTTCCCTTGCCATGACCTAAAAACAATATCCCCAACGGGGTCAGTTACACAGAATAACAATCCTCAAGAGTTGAACAATATACAACATTCACATGAATGAATTAAGTATTAGAGTTGAATGATGAGTATCACAGTACGCCCCAATGGAATGTGTGAGTACACAAGTAGCCGAGTGTCCGGAGCCCCGCATCTACACCCGCAACTTGGCCTAATTAGTCTCACGGAGGTACTTTACCGTGTGCACAGTCCAAATGTGTCCGGAGTCCCGCATATACACATGACCATAGTGTGCCCGACTAAAAATTCCACACATACGCCACCCGGCCACGAAACACAATCCCGAAAGGTCACAAAACAAAAGCGACCAAGATGAGAGGTAGTGAATAAAATCCGATAAGGATAAAGAACGACTCACCGAGATGACATAATGATACAACGAGTGATAGCTCCAATGAAAATAATTTGGAACCGTCGTTCCTCGCGAGTTACATGATTAGTTGATGATTACAAGTCTCGACATGAATGATATATTATGAGTGAATTATATGTATGAATGAACAACAACGTAAGGATTGAATATTCCTTTAACCGAGTAAGAATTTACTTACACAATACCGGTGAAGAATGTTCTTCCTCAAACAAATGTCCTACACTGAGATGTCGGTCGCTCGAACAACCTTGAATAACATGAATACCAACAAACGCTCAATATACGTATCAAGCACGAATCACAACCAACTCAAAAGTCGATACAACAATATCCAAACTCATAGAGGCATTCAAACGAATACGTTGTAAACATTCATCCTTGATTATAACCAATCCCAAATATAACGAAACTAATATCCAAACTGAGTAGTTCAAACCAACAAAATGTCTTCAATGATATCAATAATCCTATAGGAATCCATAACTCGAGTTGACGACAATATCTAATCGAAAACCCCCAAAATATCAAAGTCGACCCTAAGGTGTTCTTGAATCAAACCCCAACATTCATGAAATCCAAAATATACACCAAGAAATCCGTAGGAATACACGTATCCAAGGTAGATAATCAATTTCTGACATATTCCAACATAATAGCAAGCTTACATTAAGAGATCGGAAGGAAAATACTCAAAGACCGAAATTCTAGATCCAAGAATCATTACCTTGATTTAATGTATTGGAGAGGATGAAATGATGATTAATCCGAATGATAAGCTTGAAGACGATGATAGATGGATTCAGCTCGAAGAAATCTCTCCAAAACATCCGAAATCGCCCAAAACGCCCAACAAAACGAAATGATATGCGAGAAATGACGAAACCTGGGCTGACTGTCTTATTTATATTGTTCCAGTTTAGCGCACGCTAAGCCCTGATATTTAGCGTGCGCTAGCGAGTTAACCGGAAAGTACAGTGCCTACTGACTGCCTCGTTAGCGTGCGTTAACCCCAAAATGTTAGCGTGCGCTAACAGAATATCTGATGCCCAGTAACTGAAGTCGAGAACCTCCTGTTCTCTGATCTGCTCGCGATAGCGTGCGTTACAGCCAAAACTCAGCGTGCACTACTACATCATTAGCGTACGCTAAAATCTACTCATAGCGTGCGCTATGAATTATCCCAGATCCGTCTAGTACCCACTGGACTCTGCCTTATCGACCTTAGCGCGCGCTACACTGACTGCATAGCGTGCGCTATCCAAACTTACTAGCGCGCGCTACTTACCATTCGTAGCGTGCTCTAATACAACTTAACTGCAGTCCAGTGCCCACTGGACTGTCTGCCTGAACCACGCTAGCGTGCACTAATACTGCAAGGTAGCGTGCGCTACCCGTACTCAATTAGCGTGCGCTAAAGAGAGTACGTAGCGTGCGCTACTCCTCACACACAGCCCACTATGAAGATGACAATGATGATAAACACAACTCGATCCTCCAACTAGGTATAAAGATGAATAATAACTGATACACGATACAAATACTCTGAACGATGAATACAATGATTGAATATGAATGATGAATGATTATTAACGAGTGAAAATTACTAAATGATAATGACTGAATTACAACCAGGTATTACAATGGAAACGTGTTGGTGTTTCTTGTACTATACGTAGATGATATCCTTCTGATTGGAAACAACATGAAGGAATTATCGAATGTTCGGGTATGGCTATCTGAGTAGTTACATATAAAGAATTTGGGAGAAGCAGGACACATCCTTGGAATCAAGATCTTTCGTGATCGTAAGAAAAGGATGTTGTGCTTATCTCAGGCATCCTATATCGATACATTGCTAAAGCGGTTTAGCATGGAGAATTCCAAGAAGGTTTTCTACCTTACAGACATGGAATTAAACTATCTAAGGATATGTGTCCCAAGACACAAGAGGAGATAGATGACAAGAAGCTGATCCCTTATGCGTCAGCTGTGGGAAGCCTCATGTATGATATGTTTTGCACTAGACCAGATATTTGTCATGTTGTAGGCATGGCTGCTAGATATCAGTCGAACCCAGGACCAGGACACTGGATTGTTGTCAAGCACATACTCAAGTGCGTGAGAAGGACTAGGGAGTATATGCTAGTATATCAATCAGACAACCCGTGTCCAATGTGTTGAGAAAATATTGTTTTGATAATGACACTAAGCTCAATGTTGTCATCAGAAAATGATTAACGCACGCTAGTGGAGTAACAACGCGCGCTACATAGATCAATTAACGCACACAAATGTGTTCCTAGTGCACGCTAAGGCCTCAAGACAGAAGTTTCTGGAATTCAGACATGAAAGCAGGAAACGCACATTAATGGTACAATAACACATGCTAAGCGAAGCTAGTAACGCACGCAAATGTGTTCCTAGTGCACACTAAGGACCCAAGACAGGGATTTCTGGAATTCATACATGAAAGCAGGAAACGCACGCTAATGGTATATCAACATACGCTAAGTGGAGGAAGTAACGCATGCTAATACCTACCATTATCGCACGTTAAGTTCAAAATATATCCGTTGGTCATTCAACCATTAGACAACAAATTCAACACAGAAATCGCGCTCAATACGAAAAGCAAAGTTTAACCATCTAGCGCACGCTAAGGATGATCCGTTAGAGACAAGATCGTTCCCTTATCAAAGTCAAAAAGATAAGATGGTTGACCAAATCGATAGTGCATGCTAAGTATACTATTTAGAGCACGCTAAACATGATATTTTACCGTTGGACATAAGAAGACCGTTCAGCAGCTTTGAGTCAAATTACCGTTAGCGCACGCTAAGGGTAGTATTAGCGCATGCTAATAGTGTCGTTTTTCAAGACATCAAAGGAGGCTGGTGGCTATAAATACCCACACCTTGGGTATCTCAAAAACACATAACTTCAAGCAAACATACATACATTCTGAGCTCATAATACTGTTATTACTCTCAAGCAAGTTTATTTCATCAAGTTGTGTAAGAAAAAAATACAAAGCATTGTGCTTATATTTCCCAATTATATATTGTGTTTTTTTTCATTGTGTTAGAGCGTTGTTTCATTCTTTCACAAGTCGAGTCAAAAAGTTCAATCCGGTGTTATTAAGATCCTTGATCTGGCATTGTTAGGATTGAATTTTTAGATTCATAGTGAGGTTATTCTAGTTCCGATAGAATACTAGAAAAAGAAGTGTATTAATTATCGTTGGTTGTGCTTGGACCAATAAAAGACAAGCAAACTGTATCGATTGTGCCCGGACCTATAGAAGACGAGGCAAAGTGAAGTGTGATTTAACCTTAAGCCAATAGAAAAAGGAAACAAAGAGAGGACGTAGGCAAGTTGTAGAACCTCTATATATCGTTGTGTCATTATTTCAGCACATTGAACTATTCCTTCACGAGAAATTTTATTTATACGCATCACCACTATTCAACCCCCCTTCTAGTGGTACTCTTATCTCCCCAGTTGGTATCGGAGCAGGTCTCTTTTTAAAGGTTTAAACACCTAAGAGAAAAAGATCCCCAAATGGCTCTAGTAGGCCAAATCGAAGGAAATGCTCTCAACTGTCCTCATTTCTTTGACGGCTCCAACTTAATGACTTGGAAGGAGAAGATGGCTCCAATATACGACATTGAAATCTATAAAGTCATCGTTCTTGGTCCAAAAATTGCCAAGAAAGAAGATGGGTCACTGAAAAAATTTGATGAGTTTAGCGACGAAGATTGGAGGAAAACGCATATTAATTCTCGTGCTACTTAATTCTTATACTGTGCTCTCAATCCCGAAGAACTCAATCGGATATCCTCTTATGAAAGCGCAAAAGAAATCTGGGAAATTCTTGAGGTCACTCATGAAGGAACCACTCAGATCAAGGAGACCAAAATCAACATGCTACTTCATGATTACGAACTCTTTCCATAAAAGACGAGGAAACAATCACTAATATGCTGGATCGTTTTTCGGCTATAACAAATGGTTTTGCATCTTTCAGAAGACCTATATCAAGTAGCGATAAGGATAAGAAAATTCTTCGCTCTTTACCTCATGAATGGGATGCCATGATTACCACAATCATGGAATCCAAAGATCTCAACAAGCTTGAATTCAGCGCCCTCACCGGGTCACTTATCAACTACGAGATCGTTCTTAAATCGAGAGGCTCTAAACCAAAGCCTCGTGAAAAAGTAGTCGCTTACAAAGCAGATAGCAATATTGAGGAAGAGGTTCCTGAAGATGAAGATGATGAGGAACTTGCTCTATACGCCAAGAATTTTAGAAGATACAAAAACTTAATTCAAAAAAAGGTGGAGCTTCCTTGGTCGGGATCGTAAGATGGAACAAAAGAAAAATACGTATATTTCTACAAAAAAAGTTCGACAATAATTGTCGAAAATGCGGTCAAGCCGAACATTATTGCAAAGAATGCTGATGATCTACTTCTAAACCTCAAATCAAAAGATTCAAAAATAAGGAAGTGCTAATCGCTTCTTGGAGTGACGACGAGAAGAAATCAAAAGATCCTTAGATGCAAATCTCGCATTTATGGCGCTTGAATCGGAAAATGCTACCGAGGTAAGTTCTAAACCAAATGATGATGATTATGATTTATTTGCTTCTTGCGATTCACGAGAAATACACCATGACGATGAAATATTAAATGCATTTGAATATTTAAACTTTGAATACGATGAAATGGTTAAACTAAATATGTCGTTAAAAAGGAAATAAAGATGTTAGAACTCGAAAACTCTAAACTTCAAAATAAAGGCAAAAATATTAAAATAGACCATACTTCGTGCCTTGAGAAAGAAAATATCTTGAAAGTTGAGTTGTCTAAAACTCAAAAAGAATTGAAATATATAATGAACAAATTCACTCTTGGAAACGAGAAGTTTGAGAAACTTTTATCCATTCAAAAATCTCCATTGTTAAAACATGGTCTTGGCTTTGACCCGTTTAAGAGAGAATAATCTCTTATAAATCCTAACAAGATAAAAATATAGAAACCAAGAATTCAAAAACTCCTCCTAAATAACGAGATCAGAATGACAATGTTCGTTCCAAATTGAGAACTAAAAAGTTAAACCAATTTGGGTTCCTAAAGGGACGATAGTTCCAAATGTCATAAATATTTTTAACTCCGGAGGACCCAAAAGAGCTTGGGTACTAAAACAACCGAAACACACTATTTTTGTAGGTATCAATGTCAAAGAAAAACAAGTGGTACATAGATAGCGGTTGTTCGAGGCACATGTGTGGCACCAAAGAGCTATTCGAAGATCTTGTATATCAAGAACAAGTACATGTAACCTTTGGTGACAACAAAAATGGGAAGTTTATGGGCACCAGTAAGGTTGGTAAGGAACCTTCCTGTCTATCAATAAAGTTTTATTTGTTGAATATTTACATCATAATTTACTTAATGTGTCTCAATTATGTGATGAAGGCTTTAAAATTCTTTTCTGAAGAAACTCATGTTGAGAATGGTACCGCCACTTAAATAGGTGGTATAAGAGTGTGGAGTAGAGTTTTCAAACTCTTTTGCGTTTGCGGAAGCGTAATTAAATAGCGGAAGATAAACGACACAAGATTTGTAGAGGTTCGGCCAAATGTGCCTACGTCCTCTCTTCATATCTTTTTCCTTAGGCGTAAGATAAACCTCTACACCTCGTCTTCTATCGGTCCGAGTGATACCGTTACAATCTTGTCTTCTATCGGTCCAAGATAAACCGTACAATCTTGTCTTTATGTCGGTCCAAGATAAACCGTTTTTCTTTTCTATCGGACAAGGAATCAACATATCTAGCTTCCGATTGGTACTGGATTTAGATATGATTTTAATAATGCCGGATCAATTCGTGTATCGGTTTAGTGTATAAACACTCAAACACTTGACAATATAGCTCGATTACAACAACAAAGATGAGTATAACAATATCTGAAGTATATATGCTTTGCTTGGAGTTGTTGTTATGAATAACACCAAATGTATTTGTATTTATAGTCATAAAGCCTCAACCAGCCGTTAGCACCTGCTGCATTATTAGCGTGCGCTATACAGCGTCTTAGCGTGCGCTATTCCCCTTTAGCATACATAATCTCAGCATGTAGCGTGCGTTACCTGTTGATCAGATCAGTCCAGTGGCTACTGACTCTTTCCTTTAGCGTGCGTTAATGTACACCATAGCGTGCGCTAATGTGTCATCATTGTATGCGCCATATATGACCCTTTGTGATATTTGACTTTTCTTGAATAAATCCAACGGACATATTTCAAACTTAGTGTGCACTAAGTAATCCTCATAGCGTGCGCTATCTGTTCAAACTTCACTTATCAGATTCTTTGACCATACGCGTGATCTCCGTGTTGAAAGTCTTCACAACGGATATATTCCTTCGTTAGCATGTATTAGCTTCAAATTTAGCGTGCGCAAGTTTATGTACTAGCGTGCATTATTCTTCATGCTGCATCTTCACTGTCTTCAGCTGGGTTCTATTACATACGTTATATGTATTGCGTAGCGTACGTTAAGATTGTTTTTGCTTCACATAGTTTTTTTGTCCAGCTCCTTCGCCTTCGACTTCTTGTTGTTTCAATGTTGTTTCCTTTGTTGTTTTGGTTTGATTTTATCAACTTATCATCAAAATCATTAATATGGAATAAATTATTCCAACAATCTCCCCCTTTTGATGATGACAAAACAACAATCGACGTGCTACCTATAAAAATAAAAAACATATACAGATCAAAGTTTTCGGCTTTGTCCGTTTTTGTCAGTCTCCCCATCTTCTCTTCTCTTCTCTTTTTCTTTTCTTCTCCCCATTATATATTTTTTAATCTTATTTTTCTCGCCAATCTTCTCCCTTATTTTTCTCCCCCTTTTTGTCATTACCAAAAAGTGCATATAAAATCATAAAAAATCGATAATAAACAAAAAAAAGGGTAAAACTCCCATTGAAAATTAGATCTCCCCTTTTTTAAAATGATAACTCCCCCTGAGTTAAATACCAATTAATAAAATACCAACTGATGAAATATTAATTTTAAATTTTGGGGATCTAATCGACACTTCGTTGTTTTTCATTAGGTAAATAGACGATATTCGGTATTATGTTTCCTTTTGGAATCCATATTTTCTTAATTTTTATCGTTCATCTTGGGATTTTACAATTGGAAATATGGTGCCCGATTTTCAAACATTTACCACAATGTGGTATTTTTAAATTTAAGTATTCATTGGATTCGTTTTTAAAACTCAGTTTGAATCCTAATCCTTGTTTGTTTAAAAAATTTCTTTGAACCGAGAGCAATTTTTAAAAATTGTCATTTCCATAGGAAAATTTCTTCGTTAAGTCTTTAAGTTCGTTTTGAACTTTCAATAAATCATTTTTCAAAAATTCTATTTTTCAAGACATAGAGAATGATCGATTTCAATAAATTTCCCTTTCTCCTTTAATTTGGAGATCTCATCTCCCAAAAGTTTATTTTTAATTCTAAGAGATTTATTATCTTTCAAGGAATTTTGAAAGTCGGTGTGTAATTGTTCGAAAGCAGTAAAAAGTTCATCTTTAGACGAGGTACTTACCTGGCTTTCGTTGTCACTTTCTTCAAAAGAACTTCTTGCCATGAGTGCGAGATTATTTTGAATAAATTCATCTTCTTCATCTTCGTTACTCCATGTGGCTATGAGCACTTCTTTGTTGGGAGTCGAGCCTCGAAATTTTTTAGCAAAGTGGCGTGGTTTTCAACAGTTTCGACAATTATTGTCGAATTTCTTTGATTCGTACTGGTCCTGCGAGATGTCTTTTCTCCTTTGGTTTAATAAGTTTTGATACTTATTGATGTTTTTGGCATAAAATGCCGATTCTTCATCATTATCATCTACCTAGATGATTTCTTCATTTCTTGACATCTTCGCTTTTAAAGCTATTGTTTTCTCCTTGGGTTCATTTCGATATTTTAAAACTATCTCATAGTTTATTAGCAAACCAACGAGGGCGCTAAAATCGAGAGTGTTGAGATCTTTAGACTCCATTATAGCCGTAACCGTTTCGTCCCATTCAACAGGTAGTGATCGTAAGATTTTCTTTACTTTTTCACTACTTGATAATGGTTTCCCAAAACAAGCTAGTCCATTAGTGATGACCAAAAATCGGTCGAGCATGTTCGTTATGGACTCGTCATTCTTCATCATAGCTCGTAGTCATGGAGAAGCATATATATCTTCGTCTCCTTGACTTGTGATGTTCCTTAATGAGTTACCTCAAGCATTGACTCTACTCGCGGTCTCACAATATAACGCTCGATGTCCCTGCTTCCCACAGTTGAAACAATCAACGGGGTGAAACGAACACTGAGAACTGATATATCCCGGTTTCCCACAATTAAAACAAACCTTCTGCACTCCTCCACTGGGCTGAGGTGAACCAACGGAAGACTGTACAGAAGGTTGAGGCCTACGCGATCCGCTTCCTCGAAAACTGCCAGAAAACTTCGGCTTCTTCGAACCAGGAGTTGTCTATCCCGGTATTGTCACCATTTCATACGCAAGCGCTCTATCTCGATACTCCCTCAACGTAGCACACCTAAGACCAGCCATATAATTCCGAACTTCAGGTTTCATTCTTGCATCAAAATGAAGAATTTTATCCATTTCGTCCCGAACTTGATCTTGAACATATACTAACTGTTTGTTGAACATTTCGATTACCTCGGAAATAGGAACATCCTAGGGTTGATCCCGGAAGAATTCACTAACTCTGGCTAACCGCACAGGTACCGGACAATATTGTGCTTCCATTAAGTCCTTGAATTCTTCCCAAGTGGCAACACGATCTTTAGGCTTAACGGCTCGCCACCAATCAGAAGCATCGTCAACTGTTAGGTACTGAGCAATTGGGACCTTCTTGGCTTTAGGGCAGCCAATCTCACCAAATATCTTCTCCAGCTCAACTAACCAATGATCCCAGTTGTTCGCATAACCGGAACCATTGAATCTAGAAGGATTCATCTTCATAACTTTTTGCAGCCATCGATCCTCAGTAGTCTTGCTAGTATGAGTATTCTGCACCACTTGGGCCAGTTGATGCACCTGAGTCACCACTTGTTGAAGTACATTAGGTATTTCCGCTTCTGCACTCGCACCCGTACCTCCTGATAGATTTGGGCCTGGGTTAGTCACAGAACGAGATGCCGAATCAGATACGGACCTCTCTGGTTCGGGCACCACTCCCCTACCAAGGCCTCGACCGCGTTGACGATTAGCTCTACCTCGCAACATACTGGAGAAACAAACAGTTCAGTAAGGGGATAATTGCAACCATGGGTTATACAATTACATTCATAATTACTCTCTACGAGAGGGAATGACTATCGTCCGAAGAGACTTCCAGCACAGACAGCCCGAGATGGCAGCAGCTAATGATGTCGGAAACAAACGACCGACTCAACTTTAACAGACCCAAAAACACCGACAATCTAGGTATCCATAAACCAAGGCTCTGATACCAAAATCTGTAACACCCCCATGATATACGGAGATATTACAGCGCCGTAGATTCTTGTTGGAGAACCTACCAGGCTAAAACCGACACAAAACTACATTTTCAGTTTACATCCAGAAAATACATGGAATGTTAATAACAACCACTTTAAAACAACTCAACACCACAAAAAACGACACATTGTTCTGAGGAACTATGACTGTTGCAACGTCATTATCAAACGACGGCATAACACACCAAATACATATTACATGATGGTACTCGTGCGAGTACAAAACAAACCACAATTCGTTTCAAACAAAACAACTACAACTCGAGAATGACACATGACATCAACGCTGCCCATCAAGCTCGTGTCTGTCCTGTGCCGTATCGCCTCCTAGACCTGTACCTGAATACAGAACAAGTATTCACCTCCAAAGGTGTCAGCAAACAGCCGGTGCAAGTACAATGATTCTAGAATATGTACAACAAATGAATAAACAATAGGAATCATAGTGCCACCATAAATATTCCAGAATACCATATCAAAATCATCATCTCAAAACAATCTCCCGAGCTGTACTGGCCCTGTACCTCACGCGAGATACACACCCCATGGAGTCCTCGTCAGACCCTCTCTGGTTGTACAACCCCACCGAGTGATCCGCAGATAATCGTAGTCTAATGGATCACAGGGGGCCCACACTGGTTTTAACTCAGTTCACACACACTCAACCACATGGCACAAACCACATTTTCCGAAATTACCACTTTTCATAAAATCACATTTTTCACATATTCACTGTAATATCCGCGATTTCGATTTCCAATAATTTTTTTTCTGTTGTAATTCCATCTTAGCAACTCTATTGTGACCGTTTCCTCATTCCGAGAATTATTAATTCTACACTTTTTGTCATCCGAGTTCGTCTCGGTGTCGTTCTGTTGAATTCCGTGTTCTTAAGCGACTTTTCCACGTATGAGTTCGACTTTGTAAAATCACCATTAATTCTTGGAAACTCCATAAATTCTGAATTTTTGAATATTATATAGAATCAAGTTAGCTTTCCAATGGTTCGAACGGTGAGTCAATCGGAGTCCGGACGAGGGAGTTATGGTTGAAATAGCTAAGACACACACATGCTGCTAATTTGGCCGACCCGACTGTACCGGGGGCCGCGGCTCATGCCGGCAGGGCCGCGGCACACTGCCGAGTCACTGCCGCGGCACACTCGTCCGGGCTGCGGCACACTCATTGTAACACCCTCAATATATTCGAGGTATATTACAGCGCCGTGAATCCCTATATGGGGCCCACCAGGCTGAACAGCATCACACTCATCGACTCACATAACCGACAGAACAATACCATGTCATAAAGACGCAAAACAGAACAATCCACCCGGTTCAACCGGTCAATATAACATCATCGTCCAACACAACATAATAAGCAACAATACAATCCAATCGAACAAGAACCCCTTAAGTACTCGAGTACAACTATTAGTTCAAAACCACAAAAGACGAGAAGGTAAAAGACACTAAAACGTCACTCGTGCACAATCATCACGCACGGCCATCATCCGTGTACTGGTCCAGCGCCCGCTCGTCTCGATGAACCTGACCTGAAATTCATAAAACGAATTTCCCCAAAACGGGTCCCCAGAGGGGTTAGCAATTACGCTAGTACAAGTAACCAAATGAACAATTTACATCTTACACATATAGTAATGCATGCCATCAAGAAATCTTAGTTTCCAAAACACTCATTTCCGGAAATGCCAATGATCAAATCACATTTGTAAAAATGCACCACAATTAACCGTGGATCCACCCCTCCGTGGACCCCTACCGAGACCCCGTCGGATCTAACCCGTAGTGGTTAAAAGCAAGCTCGCGGATCCACCCCTTCGTGAACCCCTACCGAGACCCCGTCGAGTCTAACCCGTAGTGAGCATACACACACACACAATTTCTCATACAAAACTACTATGTCAAGATTGTAAGTTCATAAGGATACTTGCCTCGATTAAATAGACGATGACACGAACGAAACGGAGAATCAAGCGCGACCGCGAGGAACCGACGAAAATGAACCTAACGATTTGAATAGCACAATCACAACCACTTCTAAACGATTATGGAAATGGAATACACCCGAAAACCCGCCTACGATTCATGTATATTCATATATAAACAACAACGAGGGCGGACCACAACCAAACCCTCTCGATTCCGTAAAAATCACGAAATATACCATGAATCCGTAGGAAAACTAAGAATACCAACAAGATTAATCATATTCATCTTGAATCCATCAACAAAACGAAACGGATCGGAAGAAAATCCCAAAACCCCAAATTACCCAAAAGTAGGGTTCTAAGAGATTTACCGTGGATTAGGACGAATGATTCGTGTTGATGTTGATATGATACTCCAAGAACTCAAGAAGGATGATGGATGAGATGATTGGAGGAAGAAATCGCCAAGAAAACGCCTCGGAATCGCCTTCGCCGCGGAGAGGAAGAAAAGAGGAATTATGATTATCTCGGTCAACTCCTGGTTTATATAGCCGGGAGTGTTAGCGCACGCTAAAACCTCAAGGTTAGCGTGCGCTAACGGATAGGATTACAAATCCTCTGTTAGCGTCCCGATCCGAAGTCGAGTTTTGGCCGTTAGCGTGCGCTACCATACATGCGTAGCGTGCGCTAATAACCTCTCGGTAGCGCGCTATCGACCAATAGCGTGCGCTACCCGAACATCGATCGAGTCCGGTAGCGATGCCTAAAA
This sequence comes from Orobanche coerulescens, assembly GCA_033398695.1. Lineage (NCBI taxonomy): Eukaryota > Viridiplantae > Streptophyta > Magnoliopsida > Lamiales > Orobanchaceae > Orobanche > Orobanche coerulescens. Next base: position 188,795,280 of record CM065806.1, read on the forward strand.
CTCACGACCTGTTAGCGTGCGCTACCTATACCAGCGTAGCGTGCGCTAACTAGCATTTGATGGAATTCGAGTAAAGCGCCCAAGATCTTGGACAGTACACTAGCGCGCGCCATTGAACAACTTAACGTGCGCTAGCCTCCCGACATTAGCGTGCGCTAGACGAAATAGCGTGCGCTATTCCGATAGTCCGAGGCCAGGAGCCGAACCGCCACTCCCGGGCTAAATCGTTAGCGTGCGCTACGAATTAAACGTAGCGTGCGCTAATAATGGATTTCTAGCGTGCGCTATACAGAAATTTAGCGCGCTAGATATAGAATATAAACGACCCCAAAATACCGGAATATGAACGAAACATCAAACGGAACACCTTAAAACGCATCATAGCATAGAATGAATCCACGGCAACCTAAACGGGCGGTTCCGCACAACAATTACGAGAATCGGATCAAAAGATAACGGAAAAGTTACCTCAAGGATACACGAGGGTCACTAAAATCGAGAATTACAGGAAATACAATTACAAGGGAAAGAAAATGCGGATATTACATTCTACCCCTCTAAAAATAAGTTTCGTCCCGAAACTTAAGAAACAAACAACTCGGGGTACCTAGCACGCATGCTATCCTCGGTTTCCCAAGTCGCCTCCTCGACACCGTGTCTCGACCACTTTGCACCTTGACCAAAGGTATGGTCTTATGCCTCAATCGTTTCTCACGATGCTCCAAAATCTTCAAAGGGCGCTCTTGAAAGTAACATCTTGGCGACATCAATCTCACCATAATCGATGATGTGGCTAGGATCAGGGACATATTTCCTCAATGGGAAACATGGAAAACACTATGAACATGACTCAAGGCCGGAGGTAACGCCAAACGGTATGCCAGCCCACCTGCTCGCTCGAGGATCTCAAAGGGGCCGATAAATCTCGGACTCAACTTCCCTTTCTTCCCGAACCGAAAAACTCCCTTCGTCGGCGACACCTTTAGCAAAACGTGATCTCCCACCTTGAATTCCAAAGGTCGACGACGGACGTCGGCATACGACTGCCGCCGACTGCGGGCGATCAACATCCGTTCCCGAATTAATTCTATCTTCCGCCTCGTCTCTAAAACGACATCCGGCTCGGTCCCGACCAAATCGGACGCCTCATTCCAACAAATAGGTGATCGACATCGCCGCCCATAAAGCGCCAGACGGTGCCATCCGAATCGACGCGTGCCAACTATTGTTATACGTGAATTCGATCGGCAAATGTTCCTCCCGGGCCACTACTCCAATCGAGAGCACAGGCACGCAACAAGTCCTCGAACGTCTGGATAGTGCGTTCCGATTGTCCATCTGACTGGGGATGAAAAGAGGTACTCAAATGCAACCGGGTACCCAACGCCTTATGCACCGCCTGCCAGAAGTGCGATACAAAACGGCCGTCACGATCCGAAACAATAGACCTCGGAGTACCGTGAAGTCTCACGATCTGCGCAATAAACACACGAGCTAACTTCTCCGGGCCCCAAGTGTCCTTGATGCCCAGAAAATGTGCCGACTTGGTCAGGCGATCAACAATCACCCATACCATATTCATGCCCGACCTCGATCTCGGCAAACTCGTAACGAAATCCATCGATATATCTTCCCATTTCCATTCCGGAACGGGAAGTGACTGCAATAACTACCGGTCTCGATGCTCGATTTTGACTCACGACAAGTCAAACATCTCGCTACAACCGTGCGACCTCATCCTTCATATCATTCCACGAAATTTCTTCTCGTGTCCTTGTACATCTTAATCGAACCAGGATGAACGGAATAAGGCGTAGCATGGGCCTCCGTAAAATACTCTGCCTCAACTCGAGTCGTTCGGCACACAAAGCCGACTGAATCTCAAAATACCATCCTCGTGAATCACAAACCCGTGAGACTTTCCCTTAAGAACGCGTTCTCTCGGATTTGAGTAATCATCGGATCCTCGGATTGCTTGACTTAATTTCGTCGATCAAGGATGACGAAATCTCTAAAGCACATAATTGCCTCGACGGCTCCGGCAACGAGACCTCAACATCTAACTCGATCAAGGCCCTCCGAAGCTCGGGATCGAGATGTAAGGATCTCAAGCGTTCGCAACGCAATCGGTTTCCGACTCAAGGCGTCGGCCACGACGTTCGCCTTGCCGGATGATAAAGGATTTCGAGGTCATAATCCTTAATCAACTCTAACCACCTCCTCTGCCTCATATTCAACTCCCGCCGAGTAAATATGTATTTGACTTTTATGGTCGGTAAAAATCGACATGTGGAGCCGAATAGGTAGTGACGCCAAATCTTGAGCGCAAAAGCGATCGCCGCTAACTCCAAATCATGAGTAGGGTAGTTCGGCTCATACGGCCTCAATCGTCTCGACGCATAGGCAATGGTCTTGCCGTGCCGCATTAATACACACCCAAGACCACGACCCGAAGCATCGCTATAAATCGCAAAACCCTCGTTGCCACATGGCAACGCCAAAATCGGGGCTGAAGTCAAACGCTTCTTGATTCCTCAAAACTTGATCGCCTCGTCATTCCGCATTTAACTTCTCGGATTTACGGAGCAAGCTGCGTAAGTGGCCGAGTTAGTTTCGAGATGCTCTCGACGATCATACGATAGTAGCGTGCTAATCCCTTGTAACTACGGAGCTCCTTCTCATTCTTGGGCGGTGTCCAATCCAATACGGCCTCAATATTCTGCGGATCCACACGAACCCCCTCGACTGAAATCACGTGACCTAAAAACATCACTTCCTTCAGCCAGAACTCACATTTCGAGAACTTTGCATAGAGTTGCTCGGCCCTCAAAATGTCTAACACTATCCGCAAATGATGGGCATGCTCTTCCTCGTTCCTCGAATAAATAAGAATATCGTCAATGAAGACGACGACACACTTATCCAAATACTCGATAAAGACTTTGTTCATCAATCGCATGAACACCGCCGCATTAGTTAACCCGAAGGGCATAACTACAAACTCATAATGTCCGTATCTCGTCCTAAAAGTGTCTTGGCACATCGGACTCTCTCACCCGGAGCTGATAGTACCCCGATTTCAAATCAATTTTCGAGAATACCGCAGCTCCCTGCAACTGATCGAACAAGTCATCAATTCTCGGCAAAGGATACTTGTTCTTGATGGTCACCTTGTTTAGTTCGCGATAGTCGATACACAAACGTAGTGAACCATCCTTCTTCCGCACAAACAGGACCGGTGCGCCCCAAGGCGAGGCGCTCGGTCGAACATACCCTGACTCAAGAAGCTCACTCAACTGCTTCTTCAACTCTGCCATCTCTGAAGGTGCCATGCGGTAGGGCGCCTTCGAAATAGGGGCCGCACCCGGCTCTAACTCTATAGTGAACTCGACCTCACGATCTGGTGGCAATCCCGGTAACTCGTTAGGAAAAACATCAGGAAACTCATTAACGATTGGAATCGACGAAAGCTCGACTCCACCACTCTCCGCCTTCAAGGCGTAGCACCAATAGCCGGTACACCCCTTTCGCAGGAGTCTCATCGTCTTCAAGGCGTTAATAACGAATTTCTGGTTCCCCCTCTTTCGCCCGGCAAAAGAGTGCTCGGTGCCATCCTCGGCTAACATGGTGATGATTCTCGTGCGGTAGTTCATGATCGCACCATGCCGCTCGAGCCAATCATCACCAAGAATCAAATCCTCACCCTCGATATTCACAACAATAAGATTAGAGGGCCAAGTCCTCTCACAAATAACTACAGAACAGTCTCGAACCTCCTGATCGCCAACGATCCTATCACCGCTAGGAAGCTTAACGATGAAGGGTTCACAAGGCATTAAACAGTCGAGACTCAAACGGCGTACAATCCAAAGATATGAACGAATGCGTAGCACCGGAATCGAAAAGCACACCGACAGGATGAGAAAGAATATAAACGGTACTGCCGCCACGGTAGCCATTTGGATCATCGGCTTTCCGCATCTCATAGACACGCGGGTGGGCTGAGCCGACACCGGAAGCTCCCCCTTAGAGGGCTGACCCGACCTCTCCCCGACTAGCACTCGGCGGAGATTGAGGAGCAAACGATCCCCGATTCACACTTGGTTCCCTAGGCGTTGGGATGGAAGTCCGGCACCCACAATTCTCTCCCTCTCGGCACAGAAAGCCGCCTTGTGGCGGTTGGCCACACCGATTACATATCAACAAAGGACTCGGGCAATTACGGCCGATGTGGCACGGCCGGCCACGCTTAAAACACTTCACCTCTCGAGAAGGGGCACCGCAGCTCGCTGGGAAACCTAATAGATCGAGTGGACCACCACCGGCGAAAAGTTAGCAGATCAAATTTCGCCGACCCCCACCTTTGTGGCCCGAAAATTCCGTGCGGACTTCGCTTACTCGCGGGCCGCCTCACTCGCCACTGCATATATCGTAAGCAAGGGCCCTACTCTGATAATCCTTCAATGTAGTGCATACGAGCCCCGACATATAGTCCCGAATCGACGACTTCATCCGTCTGGAGAAATGGAAAATTTTGTCGCTCTCCTCGACAACTTGGGCCTTCACATAACCCAACTCTTTATTAAAATCAGCAATAGCTTGAGCTACGGGGATATCCCGCGGTTGAGCATCATAAAAAGCATGTACCCGAGCACGTCGATCGCCACGGCAATATTCGCCTCCATCAACTCTTGAAACTCGGCCACGAAAGATGGTCTTTGGGCCCAACGGCCTCCCACCACCCGTAGGCCCCCGGTGAGAAAGTACCGAGCAATAGGAACTCTACGGTCTTCGGGACAGTTCGTGGCAACGAAGACCTTAGACATCTCCTTGATCCACCCTTCCCAGCCAATCGGGTCTGAAGCTCCCGAACACTGAGGAGGATGCATCTTGATGACATCTTGGAGCCAACGGTCCGCTCCGCCCGATTAGCATGGGCTTGATCCGGATTCGAACCGCCCGAGCTATTGCCGCCATTTGGTTCACCATTTGTTGCATAACGGCCGCAATACCAAGATCGCACGCCTCGAAGAAGCATGGCTATGACGGTCGCCGCACGCTGGCCTCCGAAGATCGTGGACGTGGCCGCCGCCGGCTGCCCCACGTCCCCGGCCGCGTCCACGACCACGACCGCGACCACGACCTCTTCCAGCATCCATACTGGAGTTAAATAAGTAGCAAAAGCCATACGAGGATCAGTACAAGAAAAGAACAATCACAAGTCGAGAATCAAGGGTACGATACAAGGAATTAATGAACAGAGGAAGGAAAACTTACGGACACTGGTAGTACCGGAATCATGGCAGCGTGACGATGATGTGCAAAACAAAACACCACAAGACCCAATAAACCGACAAGCCTAGGTATCCATAAACCTAGGGCTCTGATACCATTTTCTGTAACACCCTCAATATATTCGAGGTATATTACAGTGCCGTGAATCCCTATATGGGACCCACCAGGCTGAACAGCATCATACTCATCGACTCACATAACCGAGAACAATACCATGTCATAAAGACGCAAAATGAACAATCCACCCGGTTCAACCGGTCAATATAACATCATCGTCCAACACAACATAATAAGCAACAATACAATCCAATCGAACAAGAACCCCTTAAGTACTCGAGTACAACTATTAGTTCAAAACCACAAAAGACGAGAAGGTAAAAGACACTAAAACGTCACTCGTGCACAATCATCACGCACGGCCATCATCCGTAATCGTCCGCTCGTTGCCTCGATGAACTCCGACCAAATTCATAAAACGAATTTCCCCAAAACGGGTCCCCAGAGGGGTTAGCAATTACGCTAGTACAAGTAACCAAATGAACAATTTACATCTTACACATATAGTAATGCATGCCATCAAGAAATCTTAGTTTCCAAAACACTCATTTCCGGAAATGCCAATGATCAAATCACATTTGTAAAAATGCACCACAATTAACCGTGGATCCACCCCTCCGTGGACCCCTACCGAGACCCCGTCGGATCTAACCCGTAGTGGTTAAAAGCAAGCTCGCGGATCCACCCCTTCGTGAACCCCTACCGAGACCCCGTCGAGTCTAACCCGTAGTGAGCATACACACACACACAATTTCTCATACAAAACTACTATGTCAAGATTGTAAGTTCATAAGGATACTTGCCTCGATTAAATAGACGATGACACGAACGAAACGGAGAATCAAAGCGCGACCGCGAGGAACCGCGAAAATGAACCTAACGATTTGAATAGCACAATCACAACCACTTCTAAACGATTATGGAAATGGAATACACCCGAAAACCCGCCTACGATTCATGTATATTCGTATATAAACAACAACGAGGGCGGACCACAACCAAACCCTCTCGATTCCGTAAAAATCACGAAATATACCATGAATCCGTAGGAAAACTAAGAATACCAACAAGATTAATCATATTCATCTTGAATCCATCAACAAAACGAAACGGATCGGAAGAAAATCCCAAAACCCCCAAATTACCCAAAAGTAGGGTTCTAAGAGATTTACCGTGGATTAGGACGAATGATTCGTGTTGATGTTGATATGATACTCCAAGAACTCAAGAAGGATGATGGATGAGATGATTGGAGGAAGAAATCGCCAAGAAAACGCCTCGGAATCGCCTTCGCCGCGGAGAGAGGAAGAAAAGAGGAATTATGATTATCTCGGCCAACTCCCCGGTTTATATAGTTGGGAGTGTGAGCGCACGATAAAACCTCACGGTTAGCGTGCGCTTACGTGATAGGATTTCAATTCCTCCTGTTAGCGTCCCAGTCGAGAAGTCATGTTTTTTGCCGTTTGCGTGCGCTACCATACATGCGTAGCGTGCGCTAATAACCTCTCGGTAGCGCGCGCTATCGACCAATAGCGTGCGCTACCCGAACATCGGGCCGAGTCCAAGAGCGGATGCCTAAAACTCACGACCGTTAGCGTGCGCTACCTATACCAGCGTAGCGTGCGCTAACTAGCATTTGATGGAATTCGGAGTAAATCGCCCGATCGACAGTCACACTAGCGCGCCATCGAACAACTTAACGTGCGCTAGCCTCCCGACATTAGCGTGCGCTAGACGAAATAGCGTGCGCTATTCCGATAGTCCGAGGCACGGGAGCTGAACTGCCACTCCCGGGGCTAAATCGTTAGCGTGCGCTACGAATTAAACGTAGCGTGCGCTAATAATGGATTTCTAGCGTGCGCTATACAGGAAATTTAGCGCGCGCTAGATATAGAATATAAACGACCCCAAAATACCGGAATATGAACGAAACATCAAACGGAACACCTTAAAACGCATCATAGCATAGAATGAATCCACGGCAACCCCGAAACGGCGGTTCGGCACAACAATTACGAGAATCGGATCAAAAGATAACGGAAAAGTTACACTGAAGGATACACGAGGGTCACTAAAATCGAGAATTACACCGGAAATACAATTACAAGGGAAAGAAAAATGCGGATATTACACTCATATTGCAATTTTTGGCCAAACCGTCTGTACCGGGGGCCGCGGCTCATGCCGACCGGGCCGCGGCACACTGCCGAGTCATCAAGTCGCGCACACTCGCCCGCCGCACGCTGCCGAGCATTGGGAAGATTTCGCCCCGTGCCGCGGCACACTTCGCCGGCCGCGGCACACAAAGGCGCCTGCACTATAATTGCGGTTTTTTGTGAGATTCAGCCCATTTTTCCCATTTCTTCCACCTACATCCGAGAGAGAGGGTTTGTGGGAGAAATTTTCTTCATCAATCACTTGAATACTCGATTCTTCATCATTTTCTTTCGGTTGTGAAGCTCGAATCGTCGATCTAACGCGTGTTCATCGAATCAAAGTGTTTGGATCTTCAAAGGTAATTTCTTGAAATCTCCTAAAATATGATTTTTGGGAGTTTTGGCTTTGATTTCATTTTCCGTCCGAGTTTGTTGAATCGGTTGATGTTTGTAAACATTATTAATCATGTTCTATGGATTTTATATCCATATCTTCGATTCGTTCAATCCTATTGATGATTCTTAAGTTCTTGATGAACTTTGAACATGAACTTTGAACATTTAGTGTTCGATTAAATGTCTCAAAGAGTTTCCTTCGATCGTTGTGTTGTTTTCGTTCGATATTGTGTTATTGAATGAATTGTATTTCATTCAAGGTTGTTCGAGGCTTATATTTATCGGAGGATGCCGTTCATTGTTCGTGGAAGGACTTCATCGCCTTCGGTTGAGGCAAGTTTTATAATTGTACTAGTCAATGAGATTAATGTTATCATATATGTGTATGAATGTGTTGTATCATTCCGAGACTTAGTCTCTTCTTGAATTCATTGATATTAAGAAATCGTTCGATACGATACCTTTCGGCAATTATGCCAAATGTTTTTATTGTTCGTTAATGGCCGGTTCAAGGCATTGTGATACTCGTTGTTAATGTTATTATCGATCACCGGTTCGCGGTATCGATGTATCGATCGTTGTTGTTGATATTAATGTCAATTTAAGACGTCGTTGTAATCATTGCTATTCATGTTGGAGTTTTGTCCTTGATTTTGTTTTGGCCGATTAAAGGCGTTGACGTATTCATTTCTCTTCTTCGTTGTCGGTAACCGATTAAAGGTGCCGAGACATCCTTCATATCATTGTTATCGATTGGTCGTTCTAAGGCAATCGAGGTGTTCAATCATTCATCATATCATTGTTATCGGTTGGCCGTTCTAAGGCAATCGAGGTATTCACTCATTCATCGTGTCATTGTTATCGATTGGCCGTTCTCAGGCAAATCGAAGTGTTCAATCATTCATTGTATCATTGTTATCGATTGACCGTTTTAAGGCAATCGAGGTATTGAATCATCCGCTGCATCATTGTTATCGGTTGGCCATTCTAAGGCAATCGAGGTATTGAATTGGGGCTGTCGAGGATAGTTCCCATCCGTTGTGTCGTTGTTATCGATTGACTATTCTAAGGTGATCGAGGTATTGAATTGGGACTATCGAGTACTATGCCCATCCGTGAGACATCATTATCGTGTTGGCCGACTCAAGGTAGCACACTAACATTCTCGTGAATTCGGTAATCTACGAACCATTGTCATTTGTGATTAATTATATTTTGGAGGCTAGTCTCGGCTAGTGCTTATGGGTAAGTTTGGGGCTTGAACCTTCGCGGTTGGCTTCCCAACACCTACAACTCAGTAGGTCACGGTCGTGTTTATGATCTTATGGGTAAGCTTGGGGCTTGAACCTTCGCGGTTGGCTTCCCAACACCTACAACTCAGTAGGTCACGGACGTGTTTATGATCTTATGGGTAAGTTTGGGGCTTGAACCTTCGCGGTTGGCTTCCCAACACCTACAACTCAGTAGGTCACGGTCGTGTTTATGATCTTATGGGTAAGCTTGGGGCTTGAACCTTCGCGGTTGGCTTCCCAACACCTACAGCTCAGTAGGTCACGGTCGTGGTTATGACCTTATTAGCCCTCATTAACTATAGCTTCGGGCTGTTCCGGTTTCATGTGATTGTGAGATTTGACAGCTTCGGCTGAGTGGCTTTCAAGCCTTTATTATTGTCCTGGTAATTTCATTGGAGACTTCGGGCATTGTGATTCATAATTAATTCAGTTCTGGTTTGGTTCATGTCGTGTAATTCATTGTGGTACTCTATAATTATGATTCGCCGTTGGGCATTTACGTTCTAACCTGTCGAACAGGTATTAATAGTATGTCGTGGGCATAGTATTTCATGAATGCTCGGTTCTTACATTGGTTTGTGAGCATCTCGTATTATTATTATCATTGTACCGTTTCATTCTGCCTTTGGATGTATATCATGTTAATCATGTATTTGATATTCATTATCTGGATGACTGACCCCGTGGGGGCGGAACATGTTTTCATGTTTTAGGTGCTTGCGAGGAGAGAGTTGAGACACAGGTGTTGTTACCCAAAATATTATCCGAAGATAGTGTTGCTGGAATGATCGAGTAACCAACAAGTGCGGGAGCACGTCCGTGAGAATTTAAATGACACAAGATTTGCCGGGGTTGTTAATCCCGGGCTTGAATGCTCTCGCGAGATTTTATTAATATGTATACTGTTGAGTACAAATATTAACGTTAGAATCTATCACAAAGAGTGTAAAGAATTCTAGTTTTCTAAGCTGTGGAGCGTATAGAATGCCGGAAGAATCAGATATGGAGTTCTGTGAATTCTTGCTATGGATGTTCTATGTGTGAGAATGTCTTTCTCTTTTCTCTCTCTTGTTTGCTGTGTGTTTCGAAGTCCTTATTCTGTGTTATGGACCTTCTATTTATAGCAGACCAAGTTCCTGGGGGCCCTCCTGCGATCGCAGCCGATCGTCGTTATTTATATTATAATAAGACGGCCGATCGTCTCGTCGCGTGGGGCTTTTCCCTTAAAGTCCGCGGTTGTTACTGACAGTCGGTTGTACGGTCTGACGGGGAACTCGCATGCGCCCTCAGCCGCTGTCACCCACCTTTTCGGCGGTACTGTTGGTAGGTGAAGTAGGTGACAGACTGTGAGCACAGGTCTTGTCTGTCAAGATTTTCGCAGTCTCGCGCCCTGTTGGTAGGTGAAGTAGGTGGCAGTCAGGCACCGATCTTGTCTCACAAGACCTTTTGAGATCTCAGACGCGGTCCTGCCCGAGATTTGGGCTTTGATGACTTTTGACGGATGTTGATTAATACATGGCACGAGACGATCGCTAATCAATCAACAAAAGACGATCGCCAATCAACAAAAGGCGATCGCCGTGGGTGCCGAGTTCAGGGTGTTTGCCCCGAGCATATCTCTCATGGTAGACTTCCCGACTGCTATGACGATCGCCTTCGAGGCGTGTTTAAATGCCGCACAACAATTGCCCCCCAGCTCGGCTCGATGTTGAAAACACGGGGTGAGGTGGCACTTTCGGCGATCGCCAATGTTTTAGACGACCGGGCGATCTGATTTCAAATTTGGACGATCTCCTTTTGCGCTGGGAGCGGCGGGAAAAGAGACGCGGGCTCGCGAAACAATGCAAGGACACGCGTCGCGTTTCTATTGAGGGAGCCCGACGGTTCGTCAGACTTTGTCGATTGGCGTGCCCTCGAAAAGACGCGTACGCGGGACTCGAGGGCCGCATTTATTGGCCCCGGCCGCTTGGTTGCATCCCACCTCGGACTTTCGCCTATTTGCCCGAGACCCCCGCTCCATCTATAAAAGGGGCTAGGGCTACTCCATTTTCATCTTTTACGCGTCCTTGCCTTCCCGCCAAGCTCGCAAAATTTCCGTAGCTTGTTGTGCCGACTGCCTTCCTTTCTTTAGGTAAGAAACCCAATTTTTCTCTCTCCTTAATTTTTGAGAATATGTCGGGAGGATCTAAAGCCTTCGAGGTCGGAAGCACTTCGCCGCCGCAGCCGGACCGGGAGGAAATTCATGTGGGAATCCCCGTGGAAACGGCCACAGAGGCTATTCGTGCGGGGATTGCACCCGCAGAGCTTGAGGAGCTTTTCAAAGAGGCCGTAGTGGTGGGCTCTGCGGCGTCGGAGGAGCGAGATGCGTCGCCGATGGAGGAAGATGAACTGACGCGTTTGTCTTGGGAAAAAGATAGCGTCTCCGGCCCCGTCTATACGGCTTTTGCTAAACTGATGGAGGGGATTGCCGCCCCGTCCGAGTTCGATTTCGAGGCTTACTCCGCCGCTCATCCCTACGTACATGTGAAGCGGACGGAGTTTCGGCCGAACCGTCTCAATGGACTCTTGGTCGATCCGAGTTCGGCGACTGAAGGACATGACCTACTGGAGGGCCAAATATCATATCCTCGATGTGTCATTGCACGTGCCCTCCGAGAACGAACGTGCCGACCAGCCTCCCGAGGGTATGGTCGCCATCAACGAAATGACTCGCCACGGCTGCGGTTTCTTTGCCGTTCTCCGCTTCAGTATCCGCCGATCGCTCGAATTTGGCGCCTTCGCTTGACGCCGAACGCCTGGCTGCAGATTATCAGCACACTGACATTATTTGGCGGTCACAGGTTGTTTCGCCTGCCTTCTGCGCTGGAGATGAATTATCTTTTTAAGCTGACTGTGCAGAAGGGAACGATCGGCGGCTACCATATCCAAGGTCGCCAGGGTAGGGTGGTCATCGGGGTGCCGAGCAAGACTCGGGGCGATCTGAAAAAGTGGTGCTGGGTTGGTGGTGCATGGAGGTCGGCATCGAGCGAACCGCCGGAGGAGGAGTTGGATATCCCTACCAATTTTCGGGAGAGGAATCCAAGTAAGGGTTTCCTTTCTCCCTTTATTTGGATACTCCTTGGACTGATCTAATTTATTTCCCTTTTTGGAGGATCCCTTGTTCCATCGATAGACGATCTCCCCTTTGATTTCTCGATCGTCTGGGAGCGGATTCGCGCATTGCCGGTCTCCTATACAGACGTTCGATCAGTCAGCCACGAATCTCATCGGTTGGGAGCTCGACTGTTTCGCTTCCCTCGCCACTGAAGGCACTGGTATAACTTTTTATCCACTCTTTCTCATGAGGCGATTGTCTCCAAGAGGTCGCCATGTTTACGTAAGTGTCTAACTTGTTTTAGTTTCTTCTTTGGCGTAGATTTATTTTCCCGTATCACCGAGCTACCACAGGAGATCTCCATGTCCAATCCGGTTTTCTGGCCGCCTTCATCCGGGAAAGAAAACGGGTCGCGCTGCCGCGACGCTGCCTCGCCCCGCCTCGTGGTGAAGCCCGTTGCGGTGCCGGTCGCCGAACCGGAATCTCAAGGTGAGGAACAACTCCAGCGCAACCGCAAGAGGCGGAGGCCGGAGGCGTCCCTTCCGTCGGCTGAGGCGGATTTAGCTATTCTGGAGCCGCCGATCGCCGCTCCCCCCGTTTCTTCTGTTCCGATGGCGGAGGGGTCTGGTCCCAGGCCGTCGGCGTCCAGCTCCAGGTCGTCTTCCGGCTACTTGAAAAGGACGGCGATCGCTGACGCCGAGACTCCTCGGGGAAAGCCCTTTTTCGGCCGTGATCCAGAGCTGGTCAACAGGTGAGAATGTTTTGAACTTTCCGAGCTAGGCGTTCTGAGTAAGTCTTAGGCTAACTCTTTTGGTTTCCTTGGTTTGCGCTGCAGGGTTCATCTCGCCGATCCGGACGTTGCTCCCATGGTGCTGGACTTTCTGTCGAGCAAGGCTCCGCAACAACCTATCGATGTCCCCGCTACGTTCGCTGTGCCATCACCTCTTTGCCCAAGGCTTGGACGATCGACCTCGATGCGATCGCTCGTCGGCGATCTGGAGACGCCATGCAGGCGACCGTTGCCCTGGCTCTTCAGACGGCGACGATGGCCGTCCAAGCTGCAAGGGATTTTGAGAGGCGACCCTCCACTGCTCATCTCCATCGCGACCTCGAGGCCGCCCGGAACAAAAATATCGAGGATGCCAACCGGATCCGGGCTATGGAGAAGGAGTATGAGGAGACGGCCAAAAAGGCTAAGCGGGATGTGGATCGATTGATGCAGGAGCTGAGCCGCTCCAAGGAGGCTGCCGACCGGTCCCGTGACGAGAAGCGCGAAGCTCGCTAGAAGCTCGCGGCGTCGCAGGAGGAGGCGACCGGACTGAAAGCGATGGTTGATCGGCTTAGCGGTGAGCTGGACGCGGCAAGGAAAGAGCTGGAGAAGTCCCAGGATGAGAATGCCGCCAAGGTTGCCGAGCTGGCGGAGGCTGAGAAGACGGCCGCGGAGTTGAAGGGCCAACTGAAGGCGATCGAGACCGATCCCTACCAAAGTGTGGCGCTCGCCGGCGAGTTTGCCTATTACTTGGCATATGCTGATGCTGTCCGAGCCGCCAAAGAGGCAGGGATCGAGATCGGTCCCTTGATGGAGAGCTTCAAAACTTACGCCCTCGCGCATCCTTTGCACCCGGAGTTCTCCTTGCCGATCCTTGACTTGGCCGACTTCGGGATCGACTTGAGTTGGTATACGGGTAAACTCATTCATCCCGAGGCCGAAGCCGATCCGCAAACCGAGGGCGAAGACCAGCAGGCGGAGCCTTGAGAGGCATTTTTGTTTTCCTTCAGCACTATGTACTTTTCGTTTTTCTTTTTGTAATGCCTTCGGCCCCGTGAATGTACTCAACTTGCGTTATGAATAAAATGTTCTTCTTTTCATACGATCGCCTTTGAATGTTTTCGCGCAACTTTTACAAGTATGTGTATGATTGCTTTCGACGTTTTGTTCATCCGATCGATTGTCTGAGTGTTGAAAGCATTGATATGTTTTGAATCGGAATTCTTACTTGTAATTTTTGTTGGACTACTTCGATCGTCCTGCGCGTGTTTGATCGAATGTGTTTGAGTGAGGCCGATCGTGTGTGGTTCCTTTTGTTCGATCGTATTTGGGATTAGCTCGACCCATCTCTGCCCCCTTGTTTTTGTTTGCTTATTGTAAGTAAGGAAACGAAAACTAGGTTGTCCGGCGGGCTACCTTCAGTTTCGTCGTTTCTGAAGAATCATGTATGGTTGGGGTGTTCGATTGACCGACCTCCCTTATCGTGTCTTTGTGTGCGAGGGACGTTGTGTATCCCGCGACTCACTTTTTGTGAGGGTCCTCCGTTGGACTACGCCTGCCTTGTGTTAAAACGAAAGGTGGGCGATCTTGGTCTGGGGGAATCCTTGCGCGGGGCGTCGTTGGTTTATTCGACTCCACGCCCGCGGCTTGTCAGCTCTGCTTCCACCTCGGCCCGCCATGAAGATGGCGACCCTCGACGGTGTACGTTGAGACGGGGGTAGTGGCACGTCGCATTGCCCGGGTTCACCAAGTTAGATGATGAACCATTGAGGGAGGGCGATCGTGTCCACTGATTAGTTTTGGAGGGTCCTTCGGCTACGCCGGCCTCGTATTCAAACGAAGGGCGGGCGATCTAAGCTCGAAGGAACCTTGCATGGGCGAAGCTGTTGGTTCCATCGACCTCCAGTGCCATGGTTGTATTGTATTCTACCTCGGATTGTCATTTTTGAACGACGATCCTCTACGGTATGTAATATGCTTGTGGGGCGATCGCCAGAATAGATGGGATAGAGAACAAAAAATATTTCATTATGTTCCTTGTACATTTGGCAGTGGAAAATGAATACAAAGTTATCATTGATAGTATTTCTTCAGATGTATAGCGTTCGGGGATACCGGTCCGAGTACCGTCGGGGTGTTCCACTCGTAGGCTCCCTTAGTTAGCCATTTCGATATTCTGAAGGGGCCTTCCCAACTTGGTCCAAAGACACCTGTGTGGGTTTGGATCTTTTTGAGGACGAGATCGCCCACTTGAAACCGCCTTTCCCTGACCTTTGAATTGAAGAATTTTTCGGATCTCCTTTTGTGGATAGTGTTCTTCATTTCCGAGGTCAGTCGACGTTCTTCGAGCATGTCGAGGTCGATCCGCCGGGCCACATCATTATCGATCGTCATCTCTTGTTCGGTTCGATGGCTGAGGACGGCGATCTCCGAGGGGATCACCGCTCGCTCAAGGCTAGGGCGAATGGGGTTTCGCCGTTGAATTGCGGGTCGTTGTTCGGTAAGACCACAAAACATCTGGGAGCTCGCCGCCCATCGTCCTAGCCTGGATTCGAGTCGCGCTTTAATTGTGTGTTTGAGGATTTTGTTCACCGCCTCTACCCGCCCGTTCGTCCGAGGGTGATAGGGAGCCGAGAACAACCTTTTGATTCCCCACTTATCACGTAATTGCATGACTTCTAAGCCGTCGAATCGCTTTCCATTGTCGGAGATGATGGCACGGGTAGACCGAACCGGCATATGATGTTTCTCCGATAAAGTTGATCACTTGCTCTTGGCCGATCTTGTTTAGCGGTTCGGCCTCTGCCATTTTGTGAAATAGTCGACCCGACGATGGCGAACTCTGACCTCCTGGAGCCGTCGGTAAGGGACCTATAAGGTCGATGCCCCATTGAGCGAATGGCCATGGGCTGTACATCGAGGTGAGCTGCTCGGGGGAGATTTTAATACTTGGTCCCATTACTTGACATCTATGACACTACCTGGCATAGGCGATCGCATCCTTACAAGTGACGGCGAGAAAAACCTTGCTGGTTGTCTTATGGATGAGAGCTCGTCCACCGTGATTTCCAGATTCCGTCGTGGATCTCGCTAAAACGAGCCGTCCTTCCTCCGGTGTAATACACTTGAGGAGGGGAAGACCGAAAGCTCGCTTGTAAAGACGATCGTTCGATAGGGTGTATCTGGTCGCTCGGAGCCGGAGTTGGCGAGCTTTGATACGGTCGTCGGGACCGTCCCGTCCTTCAATTATGTGATGAATGGAGTCATCCAGATTTCTTTGGTAACGGCAACTGTGGCCACCAGGTTTCTTTCGATTGCCGGCCTTTCTGACTTTGTAATTTGGATATTAGAGAAATCGGCTGCCCCATCCGACGATGCTAGCTTGGATAGGGCATCCTCCTGAGAGTTGTGCTCTCTCGGGACTTGTTCGATTTGTACTTCTTCAAATTTCGTGCACATCTCGGCGACCAGCTCTTGGTATTTGATCATCTGTTCGCCACGTGCCTCATATTCTCCTTTGACTTGGTTCACCACCAGGAGGGAGTCCATGAAGATATGGAGGCGACGAACGTCTAGGGCGAGAGCCAGGTCGAGCCCCCCTACCAAGGCCTCGTATTCGGCTTCATTGTTGGTCGCTCGAAACCCGAAACGCACGGCATTTGTGAAGCTTTGTCCGTTGGGGCTAATGAGGACGATCCCTGCCCCTGATCGCGAGTTGGTCGCCGAACCGTCAACGCATGCCTTCCAGTGAGTCGACCAACATGGGTCGGATCGTGAGGGAATGTTAACTCCACCACGAAGTCCGCCAGAGCTTGGCCCTTGATCGCCGTGCGAGGAGCGTATGTGATGCCGTATTGGGCGACCTCTAGTGACCATTTGAGGAGTCGCCCGTTGGTGTCCGGTCGATGTAGAACTTGCCTTAGAGGGAGAGTTGTCAAAACCTCCACTTGATGGTCGAAAAAATAGGCTCTTAGCTTACGGACACTCATGACTAGAGCGTAGGCGATCTTCTCCAAAGGTGTATAGCGTGTTTCAGCGTCGTGGAGCGCTTGACTGACATAGTAGATCGGCAGATGGACTAGTCCCTCCGCTCGCACCAAGACCGCACTCAGCGCGACCTCCGAGGTCGCTAGGTAAAGGAATAATTTCTCCCCGGGGATCGGCTTTGCTAGGATCTGGGGGTTGGATAAATATTCCTTTATTTTGGCGAACGCCAACTGACTCTCCCTCGTCCATGCGAACTTTTTATTTTTGATGGTCGCGAAGAAAGGCTTGCTTTTATCGCCGAGCCGAGATATGAAGCGGTTGAGGGCGGCGACAACCCGTGAGGCGTTGTACCTGCTTGATGTTCCGAGGTTCCTGCATGTCGAGGATCGCCTGTATCTTGGTGGGATTCGCCTCGATCCCCCTCTGGCTGACAATGTGCCCCAGGAATTTCCCGGAGCCCACCCCAAAGTTGCATTTCTTGGGGTTCAGCTTCATGTTAAACTTTTCGAGGATGGCGAATGTCTCGGCGAGATCGTTGAGGTGATCTTCCTTCTTGAGGCTTTTGACAACGATGTCGTCGATGTAGACCTCCATGGTCTTGCCGATCTGATTCGCAAACATCCTGTTGACCAGGCGCTGGTAGGTCGCCCCCGCATTCTTCAAGCCGAACGGCATCCGTACCCAAAAGTATATGTCTTTCTCCGTGTGGAAAGATGTGTGTTTTATGTCTTTCTCCGCCATTGGGATTTGATGATATCCGGCGAAGGCATCCATAAATGACATCATTTCGCAGCCTGCAGTACTATCGACCAAGTGATCAATATGAGGCATCGGAAAGTGATCTTTTAGACAAGCCGCATTGAGGTCGGTGAAGTCGATGCATAACCTCCAGGAACCAGTCGGCTTCTTGACGAGTACCGCGTTAGCGACCCATTGTGGGTCATCCGTAGCTACCCCGATTAACTTGTTGTCGAGCAACTTTTGGACCCCTTCTTCTAGCGCCAATTGTTGTTACCCAAAATATTATCCGAAGATAGTGTTGCTGGAATGATCGAGTAACCAACAAATGCGGGAGTACGTCCGTGAGAATTTAAATGACACAAGATTTGCCGGGGTTGTTAATCCCGGGCTTGAATGCTCTCGCGAGATTTTATTAAGATGTATACTGTTGAGTACAAATATTAACGTTAGAATCTATCACAAAGAGTGTAAAGAATTCTAGTTTTCTAAGCTGTGGAGCGTATAGAATGCCGGAAGAATCAGATATGGAGTTCTGTGAATTCTTGCTATGGATGTTCTATGTGTGAGAATGTCTTTCTATTTTCTCTCTCTTGTTTGCTGTGTGTTTCGAAGTCCTTATTCTGTGTTATGGACCTTCTATTTATAGCAGACCAAGTTCCTGGGGGCCCTCCTGCGATCGCATCCGATCGTCGTTATTTATATTATAATAAGACGGCCGATCGTCTCGTCGCGTGGGGCTTTTCCCTTAAAGTCTGCGGTTGTTACTGACAGTCGGTTGTACGATCTGACGGGGAACTCGTATGCGCCCTGAGCCGCTGTCACCCACCTTTTCGGCAGTACTGTTGGTAGGTGAAGTAGGTGACAGACTGTGAGCACAGGTCTTGTCTGTCAGTACTTTTCGCAGGTCTGCGGCCCTGTTGGTAGGTGAAGTAGGTGGCAGGCTGTGGGCACCGATCTTGTCTGTCAGCACCTTTTGAGATCTGCACGCGGGTCCCAGCCCGAGATTTGGGCTTTGATGACTTTTGACGGATGTTGGATTAATACATGGCACGAGACGATCGCCAATCAACAAAATACGATCGCCAATCAACAAAAGGCGATCACCGTGGGTGCCGAGTTCAGGGTGTTTGCCCCGAGCATATCTCTCAAGGTAGACTTCCCGACTGCTATGACGATCGCCTTCGAGGCGTGTTTAAATGCCGCACAACAACAGGGGCATAATGATGGCGACGAGGCATTCGAGCGATACTAGTCCGAGTTGTTCATGTTGGTCAGTCAGTTAGAGTGTTCTCCAGTTTGTCAGTCATTGTCGTTATGTTTTACCCGAGCAGATGCTCGTGGATGTTGTTGTATTTTATTTTTGGCCATGTAGGCCCATCGTTGTCGTTGAAATTCCTTATCGGAATATTGTGTCGGATATCATGGTAGGGACTATGATTTTCCCTTGTTGTTTAATTTAATGTATTTAAGTCATGTTCGCCTGGTGGATCTCCTGGCGTGGGTTCCACGGATCGTAATAACCCAATAGGATTTGGGGTGTTACAGAAGATGGTATCGTAGAGCTTTTGGGTTGTGAGATACCCCGATATGTGAGTTATGTGGCTCTACCGATGCGGTAGTAGTGGGACTGTCAAAGTTATGACAATGCAGACGAATGGGTTTGTGAGTCGTAATATTAGTACAACCGCACGAGTCATTCATTCATCGAGTCGTCGTCTGGGACTAGTATCGTGAGACCTCGAAGCTTCGTATGACCTGTGTAAGGACTCGATTCTCTTTATGTTCATACATTCATCATGTCATTAATTGTTCATGCTTTGTTGAAACCTATATGTGATAATAGTGTTATGATTGATTCATAACTAATTGGTTTGGAGCACGTGTGACTTGTGTAAGCGTTAAGGATCAACTCATTCATCAGTTAATAATCCTCAATCATCATTTTGATCTCATCAATCAGTTAATTCATTCATCACTCAGTTAATTCATTCATCACTCAGTCAATATCATTCATCACTCAGTTAATTCGTTCATCACTCAGTCAATATCATTCATCACTCAATCAATATCATTCATCACTCAGTTAATTCATTCATCACTCAGTTAATTCATTCATCACTCAGTCAATATCATTCATCACTCAGTTAATTCATTCATCACTCGGTTAATTCATTCATCACCCAGTCAACATCATTGCTCAGTTAATTCATTCATCACTCAGTCAATTCCTTCATCACTTAGTCAATCTCATTGTTCAATTAATTCATTCATCACTCAGTCAATCTCATTGTTCAGTCAATTCATTCATCACTCAGTTAATCTCATTGTTCAGTTAATTCATTCATCACTCAGTCAATTCAATTCATTCATCACTCAGTTAATCTCATTTTTGTTTGCTTATTGTAAGTAAGGAAACGAAAACTAGGTTGTCCGGCGGGCTACCTTCAGTTTCGTCGTTTCTGAAGAATCATGTATGGTTGGGGTGTTCGATTGACCGACCTCCCTTATCGTGTCTTTGTGTGCGAGGGACGTTGTGTATCCCGCGACTCACTTTTTGTGAGGGTCCTCCGTTGGACTACGCCTGCCTTGTGTTAAAACGAAAGGTGGGCGATCTTGGTCTGGGGGAATCCTTGCGCGGGGCGTCGTCGGTTTATTCGACTCCACGCCCGCGGCTTGTCAGCTCTGCTTCCACCTCGGCCCGCCATGAAGATGGCGACCCTCGACGGTGTACGTTGAGACGGGGGTAGTGGCACGTCGCATTGCCCGGGTTCACCAAGTTAGATGATGAACCATTGAGGGAGGGCGATCGTGTCCACTGATTAGTTTTGGAGGGTCCTTCGGCTACGCCGGCCTCGTATTCAAACGAAGGGCGGGCGATCTAAGCTCGAAGGAACCTTGCATGGGCGAAGCTGTTGGTTCCATCGACCTCCGGCCATGGTCAGATTGTATTCTACCTCGGATTGTCATTTTTGAACGACGATCCTCTACGGTATGTAATATGCTTGTGGGGCGATCGCCAGAATAGATGGGATAGAGAACAAAAAATATTTCATTATGTTCCTTGTACATTTGGCAGTGGAAAATGAATACAAAGTTATCATTGATAGTATTTCTTCAGATGTATAGCGTTCCAGGGATACCGGTCCGGAGTACCGTCGGGGTGTTCCAGCTCGTAGGCTCCCTTAGTTAGCCATTTCGATATTCTGAAGGGGCCTTCCCAACTTGGTCCAAAGACACCTGTGTGGGTTTGGATCTTTTTGAGGACGAGATCGCCCACTTGAAACCGCCTTTCCCTGACCTTTGAATTGAAGAATTTTTCGGATCTCCTTTTGTGGATAGTGTTCTTCATTTCCGAGGTCAGTCGACGTTCTTCGAGCATGTCGAGGTCGATCCGCCGGGCCACATCATTATCGATCGTCATCTCTTGTTCGGTTCGATGGCTGAGGACGGCGATCTCCGAGGGGATCACCGCTCATTCGAAGGCTAGGGCGAATGGGGTTTCGCCGTTGAATTACGGGTCGTTGTTCGGTAAGACCACAAAACATCTGGGAGCTCGCTCGCCCATCGTCCTAGCCTGGATTCGAGTCGCGCTTTAATTGTGTGTTTGAGGATTTTGTTCACCGCCTCTACTCGCCTGCTCGTCTCGAGGGTGATAGGAGCCGAGAACAACCTTTTGATTCCCCACTTATCACTGAATTGCATGACTTCTAAGCCGTCGAATCGCTTTCCATTGTCGGAGATGATGGCACAGGGTAGACCGAACCGGCATATGATGTTTCTCCGTATAAAGTTGATCACTTGCTCGCCGATCTTGTTTAGCGGTTCGGCCTCGCCATTTTGTGAAATAGTCGACCCGACGATGGCGAACTCTGACCTCCTGGAGCCGTCGGTAAGGGACCTATAAGGTCGATGCCCCATTGAGCGATTGGCCATGGGCCGTACATCGAGGTGAGCCGCTCGGGGAGATTTTAATACTTGGTCCCATTACTTGACATCTATGACACGACTGGCATAGGCGATCGCATCCTTCGAAGTGACGGCGAAAAAACCTTGCTGGTTGTCTTATGGATGAGAGCTCGTCCACCAGCGTGATTTCCTGCATTCCGTCGTGGATCTCGGCTAAAACGAGCTGTCCTTCCTCCGGTGTAATACACTTGAGGAGGGGAAGACTGAAAGCTCGCTTGTAAAGACGATCGTTCAGTAGGGTGTATCTGGTCGCTCGGAGCTGGAGTTGGCGAGCTTTGATACGGTCGTCAGGGACCGTCCCGTCCTTCAATTATGTGATGAATGGAGTCATCCAGATTTCTTTGGTAACGGCAACTGTGGCCACCAGGTTTCTTTCGATTGCCGGCCTTTCTGACTTTGTAATTTGGATATTAGAGAAATCGGCTGCCCCATCCGACGATGCTAGCTTGGATAGGGCATCCTCCTGAGAGTTGTGCTCTCTCGGGACTTGTTCGATTTGTACTTCTTCAAATTTCGTGCACATCTCGGCGACCAGCTCTTGGTATTTGATCATCTGTTCGCCACGTGCCTCATATTCTCCTTTGACTTGGTTCACCACCAGGAGGGAGTACATGAAGATATGGAGGCGACGAACGTCTAGGGCGAGAGCCAGGTCGAGCCCCCCTACCAAGGCCTCGTATTCGGCTTCATTGTTGGTCGCTCGAAACCCGAAACGCACGGCATTTGTGAAGCTTTGTCCGTTGGGGCTAATGAGGACGATCCCTGCCCCTGATCGCGAGTTGGTCGCCGAACCGTCAACGCATGCCTTCCGTGCAGTGTCGACCAACATGGGTCGGATCGTGAGGGAATGTTAACTCCACCACGAAGTCCGCGAGCTCGGCCCTTGAGCGCCGTGCGAGGCGCGTATGTGATGCCGTATTGGGCGACCTCTAGTGACCATTTGAGGAGTCGCCCGTTGGTGTCCTGGTCGATGTAGAACTTGCCTTAGAGGGAGAGTTGTCAAAACCTCCACTTGATGGTCGAAAAATAGGCTCTTAGCTTACGGACACTCATGACTAGAGCGTAGGCGATCTTCTCCAAAGGTGTATAGCGTGTTTCGGCGTGGAGTGCTTGATCGACATAGTAGATCGGCAAATGGACTAGTCCCTCCGCCGCACCAAGACCGCACTCGCCGCGACCTCCGAGGCCGCTAGGTAAAGGAATAATTTCTCCCGGGATCGGCTTTGCCAGATCTCGGGGTTGGATAAATATTCCTTTATTTTGGCGAACGCCAATCGACTCTCCTCGTCCATGCGAACTTTTTATTTTTGATGGTCGCGAAGAAAGGCTTGCTTTTATCGCGAGCCGAGATATGAAGCGGTTGAGGGCGGCGACAACCCGTGAGGCGTTGTACACGCTTGATGTTCCGAGGTTCCCGCATGTCGAGGATCGCTGTATCTTGGTGGGATTCGCCTCGATCCCCTCTCGCCGACAATGTGCCCCAGAATTTCCTGAGCCCACCCCAAAGTTGCATTTCTTGGGGTTCAGCTTCATGTTAAACTTTTCGAGGATGGCGAATGTCTCGGCGAGATCGTTGAGGTGATCTTCCTTCTTGAGGCTTTTGACAACGATGTCGTCGATGTAGACCTCCATGGTCTTGCCGATCTGATTCGCAAACATCCTGTTGACCAGGCGCTGGTAGGTCGCCCCCGCATTCTTCAAGCCGAACGGCATCCGGACCCAAAAGTACATGTCTTTCTCCGTGTGGAAAGATGTGTGTTTTATGTCTTTCTCCGCCATTGGGATTTGATGATATCCGGCGAAGGCATCCATAAATGACATCATTTCGCAGCCTGCAGTACTATCGACCAAGTGATCAATATGAGGCATCGGAAAGTGATCTTTTGGACAAGCCGCATTGAGGTCGGTGAAGTCGATGCATAACCTCCAGGAACCAGTCGGCTTCTTGACGAGTACCGCGTTAGCGACCCATTGTGGGTCGTCCGTAGCTACCCCGATTAACTTGTTGTCGAGCAACTTTTGGACCCCTTCTTCTAGCGCCAATTGTTGTTACCCAAAATATTATCCGAAGATAGTGTTGCTGGAATGATCGAGTAACCAACAAGTGCGGGAGCACGTCCGTGAGAATTTAAATGACACAAGATTTGCCGGGGTTGTTAATCCCGGGCTTGAATGCTCTCGCGAGATTTTATTAAGATGTATACTGTTGAGTACAAATATTAACGTTAGAATCTATCACAAAGAGTGTAAAGAATTCTAGTTTTCTAAGCTGTGGAGCGTATAGAATGCCGGAAGAATCAGATATGGAGTTCTGTGAATTCTTGCTATGGATGTTCTATGTGTGAGAATGTCTTTCTCTTTTCTCTCTCTTGTTTACTGTGTGTTTCGAAGTCCTTATTCTGTGTTATGGACCTTCTATTTATAGCAGACCAAGTTCCTGGGGGCCCTCCTGCGATCGCATCCGATCGTCGTTATATATATTATAATAAGACGGCCGATCGTCTCGTCGCGTGGGGCTTTTCCCTTAAAGTCCGCGGTTGTTACTAACAGTCGGTTGTACGGTCTGACGGGGAACTCGTATGCGCCCTGAGCCGCTGTCACCCACCTTTTCGGCGGTACTGTTGGTAGGTGAAGTAGGTGACAGACTGTGAGCACAGGTCTTGTCTGTCAAGATTTTCGCAGTCTGCGGCCTGTTGGTAGGTGAAGTAGGTGGCAGTCAGGCACCGATCTTGTCTGTCAGCACCTTTTGAGATCTGCACGCGGGTCCCAGCCCGAGATTTGGGCTTTGATGACTTTTGACGGATGTTGGATTAATACATGGCACGAGACGATCGCCAATCAACAAAATACGATCGCCAATCAACAAAAGGCGATCACCGTGCGTGCCGAGTTCAGGGTGTTTGCCCCGAGCATATCTCTCATGGTAGACTTCCCGACTGCTATGACGATCGCCTTCGAGGCGTGTTTAAATGCCGCACAACAACAGGGGCATAATGATGGCGACGAGGCATTCGAGCGATACTAGTCCGAGTTGTTCATGTTGGTCAGTCAGTTAGAGTGTTCTCCAGTTTGTCAGTCATTGTCGTTATGTTTTACCCGAGCAGATGCTCGTGGATGTTGTTGTATTTTATTTTTGGCCATGTAGGCCCATCGTTGTCGTTGAAATTCCTTATCGGAATATTGTGTCGGATATCATGGTAGGGACTATGATTTTCCCTTGTTGTTTAATTTAATGTATTTAAGTCATGTTCGCCTGGTGGATCTCCTGGCGTGGGGTCCACGGCACTGTAATAACCCAATAGGATTTGGGGGTGTTACAGAAGATGGTATCAGAGAGCTTTTGGGTTGTGAGATACCCTGATATGTGAGTTATGTGGCTCTACCGATGCGGTAGTAGTGGGACTGTCAGGTTATGACAATCTGGACAGTCGGGTTTTGTGAGTCGTAATATTAGTACAACTGCACGAGTCATTCATTCATCGAGTCGTCGTCAGTTGGGACTAGTATCGTGAGACCTCGAAGCTTCGTATGACCTGTGTAAGGACTCGATTCTCTTTATGTTCATACATTCATCATGTCATTAATTGTTCATGCTTTGTTGAAACCTATATGTGATAATAGTGTTATGATTGATTCATGACTAATTGGTTTGGAGCACGTGTGACTTGTGTAAGCATTAAGGATCAACTCATTCATCAGTTAATAATCCTCAATCATCATTTTGATCTCATCAATCAGTTAATTCATTCATCACTCAGTTAATTCATTCATCACTCAGTCAATATCATTCATCACTCAGTTAATTCGTTCATCACTCAGTCAATATCATTCATCACTCAATCAATATCATTCATCACTCAGTTAATTCATTCATCACTCAGTTAATTCATTCATCACTCAGTCAATATCATTCATCACTCAGTTAATTCATTCATCACTCGGTTAATTCATTCATCACCCAGTCAACATCATTGCTCAGTTAATTCATTCATCACTCAGTCAATTCCTTCATCACTTAGTCAATCTCATTGTTCAATTAATTCATTCATCACTCAGTCAATCTCATTGTTCAGTCAATTCATTCATCACTCAGTTAATCTCATTGTTCAGTTAATTCATTCATCACTCAGTCAATTCAATTCATTCATCACTCAGTTAATCTCATTTTTGTTTGCTTATTGTAAGTAAGGAAACGAAAACTAGGTTGTCCGGCGGGCTACCTTCAGTTTCGTCGTTTCTGAAGAATCATGTATGGTTGGGGTGTTCGATTGACCGACCTCCCTTATCGTGTCTTTGTGTGCGAGGGACGTTGTGTATCCCGCTACTCACTTTTTGTGAGGGTCCTCCGTTGGACTACGCCTGCCTTGTGTTAAAACGAAAGGTGGGCGATCTTGGTCTGGGGGAATCCTTGCGCGGGGCGTCGTTGGTTTATTCGACTACACGCCCGCGGCTTGTCAGCTCTGCTTCCACCTCGGCCCGCCATGAAGATGGCGACCCTCGACGGTGTACGTTGAGACGGGGGTAGTGGCACGTCGCATTGCCCGGGTTCACCAAGTTAGATGATGAACCATTGAGGGAGGGCGATCGTGTCCACTGATTAGTTTTGGAGGGTCCTTGCTACGCCGGCCTCGTATTCAAACGAAGGGCGGGCGATCTAAGCTCGAAGGAACCTTGCATGGGCGAAGCCGTTGGTTCCATCGACCTCCAAAGGCCATGGTCAGTATTGTATTCTACCTCGGATTGTCATTTTTGAACGACGATCCTCTACGGTATGTAATATGCTTGTGGGGCGATCGCCAGAATAGATGGGATAGAGAACAAAAAATATTTCATTATGTTCCTTGTACATTTGGCAGTGGAAAATGAATACAAAGTTATCATTGATAGTATTTCTTCAGATGTATAGCGTTCCAGGGATACCGGTCCGGAGTACCGTCGGGGTGTTCCAGCTCGTAGGCTCCCTTAGTTAGCCATTTCGATATTCTGAAGGGGCCTTCCCAACTTGGTCCAAAGACACCTGTGTGGGTTTGGATCTTTTTGAGGACGAGATCGCCCACTTGAAACCGCCTTTCCCTGACCTTTAAATTGAAGAATTTTTCGGATCTCCTTTTGTGGATAGTGTTCTTCATTTCCGAGGTCAGTCGACGTTCTTCGAGCATGTCGAGGTCGATCCGCCGGGCCACATCATTATCGATCGTCATCTCTTGTTCGGTTCGATGGCTGAGGACGGCGATCTCCGAGGGGATCACCGCTTCTGTTCCGAAGGCTAGGGCGAATGGGGTTTCGCCCGTTGAATTGCGGGTCGTTGTTCGGTAAGACCACAAAACATCTGGGAGCTCGCTCGCCCATCGTCCTAGCCTGGATTCGAGTCGCGCTTTAATTGTGTGTTTGAGGATTTTGTTCACTGCCTCTACCTGCCCGTTCGTCTGAGGGTGATAGGGAGCCGAGAACAACCTTTTGATTCCCCACTTATCACAGAATTGCATGACTTCTAAGCCGTCGAACTGCTTTCCATTGTCGGAGATGATGGCCTGGGGTAGACCGAACCGGCATATGATGTTTCTCCAGATAAAGTTGATCACTTGCTCTTGGCCGATCTTGTTTAGCGGTTCGGCCTCTGCCCATTTTGTGAAATAGTCGACCCCGACGATGGCGAACTTACAGCCTCCTGGAGCCGTCGGTAAGGGACCTATAAGGTCGATGCCCCATTGAGCGAATGGCCATGGGCTGTACATCGAGGTGAGCTGCTCGGGGGAGATTTTAATACTTGGTCCCATTACTTGACATCTATGACACGACCTGGCATAGGCGATCGCATCCTTCTGAAGTGACGGCCAGAAAAAACCTTGCCTGGTTGTCTTATGGATGAGAGCTCGTCCACCAGCGTGATTTCCTGCATTCCGTCGTGGATCTCGGCTAAAACGAGCTGTCCTTCCTCCGGTGTAATACACTTGAGGAGGGGAAGACTGAAAGCTCGCTTGTAAAGACGATCGTTCAGTAGGGTGTATCTGGTCGCTCGGAGCTGGAGTTGGCGAGCTTTGATACGGTCGTCAGGGACCGTCCCGTCCTTCAATTATGTGATGAATGGAGTCATCCAGATTTCTTTGGTATCGGCAACTGTGGCCACCAGGTTTCTTTCGATTGCCGGCCTTTCTGACTTTGTAATTTGGATATTAGAGAAATCGGCTGCCCCATCCGACGATGCTAGCTTGGATAGGGCATCCTCCTGAGAGTTGTGCTCTCTCGGGACTTGTTCGATTTGTACTTCTTCAAATTTCGTGCACATATCGGCGACCAGCTCTTGGTATTTGATCATCTGTTCGCCACGTGCCTCATATTCTCCTTTGACTTGGTTCACCACCAGGAGGGAGTCCATGAAGATATGGAGGCGACGAACGTCTAGGGCGAGAGCCAGGTCGAGCCCCCCTACCAAGGCCTCGTATTCGGCTTCATTGTTGGTCGCTCGAAACCCGAAACGCACGGCATTTGTGAAGCTTTGTCCGTTGGGGCTAATGAGGACGATCCCTGCCCCTGATCGCGAGTTGGTCGCCGAACCGTCAACGTACAGCTTCCAGGCAGGTCGACCGACATGGGTCGGACTGTGAGGGAATGTTAACTCCACCACGAAGTCCGCCAGAGCTTGGCCCTTGATCGCCGTGCGAGGAGCGTATGTGATGCCGTATTGGGCGACCTCTAGTGACCATTTGAGGAGTCGCCCGTTGGTGTCCGGTCGATGTAGAACTTGCCTTAGAGGGAGAGTTGTCAAAACCTCCACTTGATGGTCGAAAAAATAGGCTCTTAGCTTACGGACACTCATGACTAGAGCGTAGGCGATCTTCTCCAAAGGTGTATAGCGTGTTTCAAAGATCGTGGAGCGCTTGACTGACATAGTAGATCGGCAGATGGACTAGTCCCTCCGCTCGCACCAAGACCGCACTCAGCGCGACCTCCGAGGCCGCTAGGTAAAGGAATAATTTCTCCCCGGGGATCGGCTTTGCCAGGATCTGGGGGTTGGATAAATATTCCTTTATTTTGCGAACGCCAATCGACTCCCTCGTCCATGCGAACTTTTTATTTTTGATGGTCGCGAAGAAAGGCTTGCTTTTATCGCCGAGCCGAGATATGAAGCGGTTGAGGGCGGCCAGACAACCTGTGAGGCGTTGTACCTGCTTGATGTTCCGAGGTTCCTGCATGTCGAGGATCGCCTGTATCTTGGTGGGATTCGCCTCGATCCCCCTCTGGCTGACAATGTGCCCTGTGAATTTCCCGAGCCCACCCCAAAGTTGCATTTCTTGGGGTTCAGGTTCATGTTAAACTTTTCGAGGATGGCGAATGTCTCGGCGAGATCGTTGAGGTGATCTTCCTTCTTGAGGCTTTTGACAACGATGTCGTCGATGTAGACCTCCATGGTCTTGCCGATCTGATTCGCAAACATCCTGTTGACCAGGCGCTGGTAGGTCGCCCCCGCATTCTTCAAGCCGAACGGCATCCGGACCCAAAAGTATATGTCTTTCTCCGTGTGGAAAGATGTGTGTTTTATGTCTTTCTCCGCCATTGGGATTTGATGATATCCGGCGAAGGCATCCATAAATGACATCATTTCGCGACTGCAGATTATCGACCAAGTGATCAATATGAGGCATCGGAAAGTGATCTTTTGGACAAGCCGCATTGAGGTCGGTGAAGTCGATGCATAACCTCCAGGAACCAGTCGGCTTCTTGACGAGTACCGCGTTAGCGACCCATTGTGGGTCGTCCGTAGCTACCCCGATTAACTTGTTGTCGAGCAACTTTTGGACCCCTTCTTCTAGCGCCAATTGTTGTTACCCAAAATATTATCCGAAGATAGTGTTGCTGGAATGATCGAGTAACCAACAAGTGCGGGAGCACGTCCGTGAGAATTTAAATGACACAAGATTTGCCGGGGTTGTTAATCCCGGGCTTGAATGCTCTCGCGAGATTTTATTAAGATGTATACTGTTGAGTACAAATATGAACGTTAGAATCTATCACAAAGAGTGTAAAGAATTCTAGTTTTCTAAGCTGTGGAGCGTATAGAATGCCGGAAGAATCAGATATGGAGTTCTGTGAATTCTTGCTATGGATGTTCTATGTGTGAGAATGTCTTTCTATTTTCTCTCTCTTGTTTGCTGTGTGTTTCGAAGTCCTTATTCTGTGTTATGGACCTTCTATTTATAGCGCACCAAGTTCTGGGCCCTCTCGCGATCGCATCCGATCGTCCGTTATTTATATTATAATAAGACGGCCGATCGTCTCGTCGCGTGGGGCTTTTCCTTAAAGTCTCAAGTTGTTATTCCGATCGGTTGTACGATCCGACGGGGAACTCGTATGCGCCCGAGCCGCTCACCCACCTTTTCGGCGATCGTTGGTAGGTGAAGTAGGTGACAGATCGTGAGCACAGTGTCTTGTCTGTCAAGATTTTCGCAGTCTGCGCCTGTTGGTAGGTGAAGTAGGTGGCAGTCAGGCACCGATCTTGTCTGTCGGCACCTTTTGAGATCTGCACGCGGGTCCCAGCCCGAGATTTGGGCTTTGATGACTTTTGACGGATGTTGGATTAATACATGGCACGAGACGATCGCCAATCAACAAAATACGATCGCCAATCAACAAAAGGCGATCACCGTGGGTGCCGAGTTCAGGGTGTTTGCCCCGAGCATATCTCTCATGGTAGACTTCCCGACTGCTATGACGATCGCCTTCGAGGCGTGTTTAAATGCCGCACAACAACAGGGGCATAATGATGGCGACGAGGCATTCGAGCGATACTAGTCCGAGTTGTTCATGTTGGTCGA
Source organism: Orobanche coerulescens (assembly GCA_033398695.1). Lineage (NCBI taxonomy): Eukaryota > Viridiplantae > Streptophyta > Magnoliopsida > Lamiales > Orobanchaceae > Orobanche > Orobanche coerulescens. The sequence goes on from CM065806.1 coordinate 188,825,846, forward strand.
TCGATTAGAGTGTTCTCGTGTTTGTCAGTCATTGTCGTTATGTTTTACCCGAGCAGATGCTCGTGGATGTTGTTGTATTTTATTTTTGGCCATGTAGGCCCATCGTTGTCGTTGAAATTCCTTATCGGAATATTGTGTCGGATATCATGGTAGGGACTATGATTTTCCCTTGTTGTTTAATTTAATGTATTTAAGTCATGTTCGCCTGGTGGATCTCCTGGCGTGGGGTCCACGGCACTGTAATAACCCAATAGGATTTGGGGGTGTTACAGAAGATGGTATCAGAGAGCTTTTGGGTTGTGAGATACCCTGATATGTGAGTTATGTGGCTCTACCGATGCGGTAGTAGTGGGACTGTCAGGTTATGACAATCTGGACAGTCGGGTTTTGTAAGTCGTAATATTAGTACAACTGCACGAGTCATTCATTCATCGAGTCGTCGTCAGTTGGGACTAGTATCGTGAGACCTCGAAGCTTCGTATGACCTGTGTAAGGACTCGATTCTCTTTATGTTCATACATTCATCATGTCATTAATTGTTCATGCTTTGTTGAAACCTATATGTGATAATAGTGTTATGATTGATTCATGACTAATTGGTTTGGAGCACGTGTGACTTGTGTAAGCGTTAAGGATCAACTCATTCATCAGTTAATAATCCTCAATCATCATTTTGATCTCATCAATCAGTTAATTCATTCATCACTCAGTTAATTCATTCATCACTCAGTCAATATCATTCATCACTCAGTTAATTCGTTCATCACTCAGTCAATATCATTCATCACTCAATCAATATCATTCATCACTCAGTTAATTCATTCATCACTCAGTTAATTCATTCATCACTCAGTCAATATCATTCATCACTCAGTTAATTCATTCATCACTCGGTTAATTCATTCATCACCCAGTCAACATCATTGCTCAGTTAATTCATTCATCACTCAGTCAATTCCTTCATCACTTAGTCAATCTCATTGTTCAATTAATTCATTCATCACTCAGTCAATCTCATTGTTCAGTCAATTCATTCATCACTCAGTTAATCTCATTGTTCAGTTAATTCATTCATCACTCAGTCAATTCATTCATCACTTAGTTAATCTCATTGTTCAGTTAATTCATTCATCACTCAGTCGACCTTATTGTTCAGTCAATTCATTCATCGCTCAGTCAATCTCATTGCTCAGTCAATTCATTCATCACTCAGTTAATCTCATCGCTCAGTTGATTCATTCATCACGCAGTCAATCTCATCGCTCAGTTAATTCATTATCACTCAGTCAATCTCATTGTTCAATTAATTCATTAATCATCTAGTCCAAATCACGGTTCAGTTGTTGATCTTGTGAATCAAATTTTCAACCTTGTTAACTTGTTCAAGGTAATCATTTCAGGAATTTCATCAGATAGTCTTGTCACCTCACTTGATCTTTCATGCAATCTTATCATATTCCGGCGTCATGCCGACGATCGTTTTATTGCATTATTAATGCATTCATTGTGTTAGAGCGTGTATGCTCATTGTTATCATTCCGTCTCGTAATCATAATGCAATCTTCATACGAGATCTGTAATTATCACGTGACTTTCCTGCCTCGGTATGGAAAGAGTTGTCAGAGGGACATCGGACTCCGACGTCCAAGAGATCGTTTTCTAGTCGTCTTCGTGCTGGGAGAGCATCTTCATCTCAGACGACGAGTTCGACTATTGTTTGCTTTAACTGTGATACAATAGGACATTCATCACCGGTTTTGAGCAAGTTAATTCTTGCTCGGTAATAGGATAATCATTCATTTCATCGCCGTTCAATCATTCGCATAAGTCATTCATCATATATCAATCACGTTGAGACTTATAATTATCAAACTAATCATTCACTTCACGGGGAACAATGGTTCCAATCATTTCATTTGAGTTATCACTCATTGCGTTATTAGTTCACCTCGGTGAGTCATTCTTGATCCTTGTTGGATTTCTAATCATTTATCATTCATCATAGTCACTCTTTGTTTTGGTAACCTTTCGGGGTCATATTAAGCGGTGAGTTCAGATTTGAGTATTCGTTGAATCGTTGGGATCGAGGAGATCGATAATATGGAGGATATCGATGTTGGGTACATTTGAAATGTAGCCTTGTCTTTCGGATGACTGTATAACTCAATCCGTAATAATATATCGTGGTTGTGGATCATTTATTGTTGATCTATTTCATAATGATCGTATTTGAGAATCTTGAGATTTTGAGATCGTTTGATGCATTCCTTTTGGTATTGTACCGAGATTTCGTGATAATATGGGTGATTGTTTATTGTGATTCGAGACGTCAAGTCATGGGGACTTGGGCGTGCGATAGATATGGTTCCGAAGACTATATGTGCATTGCTGTTCTTCTTTGGAGGTGAATCAGTGTTTGTATGGGCATCCGATGCCGATGAGAAGCGAGCTTCCAGTTCTGGTGTATCTCATTGAGTTTTCCTCGCGGGATATTGCTTCTCCCAACTTGTTTTAAGTTTCGGGACGAAACTTCTTGTAAGGGGGGTAGTATGTAATATCCGCGATTTCGATTTCCAATAAAAATTTTTCTATTGTAATTCCATCTTAGCAACTCTATTGTGATCGTTTCCTCATTCCGAGAATGATTAATTCTGCACTTTTTGTCATCCGAGTTCGTCTCGGTGTCGTTCTGTTAAATTCCGTGTTCTTAAGCGACTTTTCCACGTATGAGTTCGACTTTGTAAAATCACCATTAATTCTTTGAAACTCCAAAAATTCTGAATCTTTTCAATATTATATAGAATCAAGTTAGCTTTCCAATGGTTCGAACAGTGAGTCAATCGGAGTCCGGACTAGGGAGTTATGGTCGAAATAGCTAAGACACACACATGCTGCTAATTTGGCCGACCCGACTGTACCGGGGGCCGCGGCTCATGCCGGCAGGGCCGCGGCACACTGCTGAGTCACTGCCGCGGCACACTCGTCCGGGCCGCGGCACACTCATGTTGCAATTTTCGGCCAAATCGTCTGTACCGGGGGCCGCGGCTCATGCCGACGGGGCCGCGGCACACTCGTCCGGGCCGCGGCACGCTGCCGAGCACTGGGGCAGATTTCGGCCCTGTGCCGCGGCACACTTCGGCCGGGCCGCGGCACATAGTGCAGTCTGCACTATAATTGCGGTTTTTTGTGAGATTCAGCCCATTTTTCCCATTTCTTCCACCTACATCCGAGAGAGAGGGTTTGTGGGAGAAATTTTCTTCATCAATCACTTGAATACTCGATTCTTCATCATTTTCTTTCGGTTGTGAAGCTCGGATCATCGATCTAATGCGTGTTCATCGAATCAAAGTGTTTGGATCTTCAAAGGTAAATTCTTGAAATCTCTTAAAATTTGATTTTTGGGAGTTTTGGCTATGATTTATTTTCCGTCCGAATTTGTTGAATCGGTTGATGTTTGTAAACATTATTAATCATGTTCTATGGATTGTATATCCATATCTTCGATTCGTTCAATCCGATTGATGATTCTTAAGTTCTTGAGGAACTTTGAACATTTAGTGTTCGATTAAATGTCTCAAAGAGTTTCCTTCGATCGTTGTGTTGTTTTCGTTCGATATTGTGTTATTGAATGAATTGTATTTCATTCAAGGTTGTTCGAGGCTTATATTTATCGGAGGTCGCCGTTCGTTGTTCGTGGAAGGATTTCATCGCCATCGGTTGAGGCAAGTTTTATACTTGTACTAGTCAATGAGATTAATGTTATCATATATGTGTATGAATGTGTTGTATCATTCCGAGACTTAGTCTCTTCTTGAATTCATTGATATTAAGAGATCGTTCGATACGATACCATTCGGCAATTATGCCAAATGTTTTTATTGTTCGTTAATGGCCGGTTCAAGGCATTGTGATACTCGTTGTTAATGTTATTATCGATCACCGGTTCGCGGTATCGATGTATCGATCGTTCTTGTTGATATTAATGTCGATTTAAGACGTCGTTGTAATCATTGTTATTAATGTTGGAGTTTTGTCCTTGATGTTGTTTTGGCCGATTAAAGGCGTTGACGTATTCATTTCTCTTCTTCGTTGTCGGTAACCGATTAAAGGTGCCGAGACATCCTTCATATCATTGTTATCGATTGGCCGTTCTAAGGCAATCGAGGTGTTCAATCATTCATTATATCATTGTTATGTAATACCCGGTTGTAATTCATTCATTATCATTCAGTAATTATCTGTCTGTATTTGTCACTCAGTAATTTTCACTCATTAATAATCACTCATCATTCATGATTCATTCAATTTCGATCACTGTTGGCATGTTGTAACCGTATATCAGTTACCGATCGTCATTTCGTCTCCGTTTATATATCGAGACGGGAGTATTATCATTTTCATCGTGATTGATAGTCTTGTACTGGGAGTATCATCTTTGGCATGTGTTGGACTTGTTCACTTTCACATTCGTATGTTATGTCGGATCATTCATCAGTCGTAGCGAGGAATCAGAGTTATCGGATTTTTCACCTTGTCCAGCAACGAGTTACGGCTGTAACGAGGGTTCGTTGATTTCAGGCCATTTTGAACGAACGGGACTTAGGCCATAAGGTTTCGGAATACGGACGTAAGTTGAGCAGGTACGGCCGTACGTGTCCAGCAGGTTGCCCAGGCATTTTTGGCCGAAGGCAAGTTACGGCCGTAAGAAGGGTAGGATACGGCCGTAAGTGGTATTCGTATATTTCAGGTTTTGTCAGACGGGAGGGACTTACGACCGTAAGGGTTTTGGCATACGGCCGTAAGACGAGGAAGGTACGGCCGTAAGGCTTGGCCGGATACGGTCGTACGTTACAGGCAGGGTGCCTGGTCATTTTTGACGAAGGGGGGCTTACGCCCGTATGTTTGGCTGGATACGGCCGTATCGTCCGATTTACGCCCGTAAGGTGTACGGGTACGGCCGTAAGGATGTCGGCAGGTGTTTAAGACGAGGACGAGTTACGCCCGTAAGTCAGGAGCGGATACGGCCGTAAGGCTGTCGGCAGGTGTTTGGACGAAGCCGAGTTACGGCCGTACGAGTTGGCCGGTTACGGCTGTAAGGCCGTTGACCTGGGATGTTACGGCCATAAGATGGCCGAGTTACGGCCGTAACTTCCGGCAGTTTATAAGGACTTGACCGGGACTTTTTCTTCATTTTCACCCTTCTCTTCCATCTTGTCCGAGAGAGAGAGCTTGAGGGAGGGATTTTCCTTCATCAATCACTTGAGTACTTGATTTTCTTCATTTCCATTCGATCGTGAAGCTTGGATACTTGATTTAACTCGTGTTCATCGGATCGAAGTGGTTGGATCTTCAAGAGGTAATTTCTTCAACATCTTGGATTTCGATTTTGTATTGGGATATGATGTTTTGGACGTTATAATCATGTTATATGGAGGGATATGCATATGATTATGAGTTTGTATAAAGATTCAATGGATTATTGAAGGATTATTCAAGAACACTTTGAATATTGAGTTGGATTTGGGGGTTTTCGATTAATTGTTGTTGTAATCATGATTTTGGATATTCATTTCGGATTATTGCTCATTTGGAAGATGTTTTGTTGGTTTGAAACACTTCTTGGGGTTTTGATATTGATATAATTGAAGTTCGGTTGTTAACAATCGAAGATTGGCCTCAACGTATTCGATATAATGCCCCAATGAACTTGGTTTAGTCGTTTTGACGTTTTGGGTTCATTATAATCGTGTTTGATTCGTATATTGAGCGGATTGTTGGTAATTGTGTTATTCAAGGTTGTTCGAGCGACCGACATTTCATTTAGGACATTTGTTCGTGGAAGGACATTCTTCATCGGTGTTGTGTAAGTTAATTCTTACTCGGTTAAAAGGATATTCATTCCTTTTGTTGTTGTTCATTCATAATCATAACTCATTCATCATTGTATTAACCGTATTGAGACTTGTAATTGTCGAATAATCACTTCATTAACAAGGAACGGCGGTTCCAATCATTTCATTGAACTATCATTCACTTCACTATTATTTTCATCACGGTGAGTCATTCTTGACCTTGTCGGATTATTATTCATTGATATTCATTTTGGTCATTCTCGTTCATATGACCTTCTGGGTTCATATTGCGTGGCCGGGTGTGGATGTGTGGAATTTTTAGTCGAGCACGCGACGGTCATGTATTGGGATCGATACATTGGACTGTGCACACGGTAACGATTACCTCCGTGAGACTAATTAGGTACAAGGACGGGTGTGTCCGGTCATTCGTCTTGTACACTTGCACAGAACATTACGAGCATACTATGATACTCCTCTTCAGCGTAATTCATAACTAAGGATATTTCATAACTAAAGATATATCATGATTGTGTATTTTCAACCCTTGAGGATTGTTGTTCTGTGTAACTGACCCCGTAGGGGGATTTTGTTTTCAGGTCACGGCAAGGCAAAGGCACGAGAAGAGCATGTTGACGGCGAGGAGTCCCAGTGATACTAGTAGGGCCCCCCGATCTTTTCAGTCATTCATGTCGTTGTCATTTATTTTCCGCTGCAAATTTTCATTTGGATACTCCGTTTCATTCAGTGTTGTGTATTTTATCTTCATATAAAATATACTAGTATTCGGTATTGTCCTGGTGTGTTGTACTTAAACTCCTCATCGGAGTATTTGGTAATATAATGTGGTTTGGTACTACAATTATATTATTTAATTCATCATTTTCATTTGCCTGGTGGGTCCCAGTCGGGGATCCACGACACTGTAATATCTGCCTAGTTTGGGGTGTTACAGAGTTGGTATCGGAGAGTGGTTTTGAATACTACCTTCCGAGTCATGTCTCATTTGAAATCATCGTCATCGGACTAGTATCATTGGACTTTCGCGTCACGTGTGACCTGTACAAATGCCGAGCCAATCAGACCAAGAACTGTAAGACTTCTAACGCCATGGTATAATTTCTGGCAATAATCATTCATTCATCATTCATCGGTTAACAATCCTCAAACATCATCATTCATTATGGTCAGGACGATCATGTTAACTCATTAATCACTCAATTCATTTCATTACTCAGTTGTTGATCTGGAAGATCATATCATTAATCTTGTTAACTTGTTCAAGATAATCATTTCGAGAGTTTCATCAGATAATCATTTCATCTCAGTTAATCATTCATGTAATCGCTATGCTAGAGCGTGTGTGCTCATTTTCATCATTCATGACGTAATCATAATGTGATATTCATGCGAAAGATATAATCATCATGTGACTTTCCTACTTCAGTATGGAGAGAGCAGGCAGATGACGCGGAGGACGAGGCCGCGGTGCGGGCAGAATCCCGAGAACTCGTGCGAACGCGAGGAATAATGCTAACTCATCTAGCAGCGACGCTGCCACTCATTCACCTGGGCGTGATCATTCACTATCGGGGAGTCGTACCCGGGACACGGCTCAGTCAGAAGGTGTTTGGGTCGATCCACTCACCTTTATGCAGGGCATGATGGCCCAGATGACTCAGATGACACAACTAATGGAGACAATGCATAACTCAGCTAATCAAAATCAGCAGGCTCCTCCGCCGCCACCTCAGAGGCAAGATATGAGTGTGGGCAGTATCATCGGCGACATCTCTTGCCAAAGGCCACCCACATTTGAGGGCTCATCTGAGCCGGCGGATATTGTTCATTGGCTCGAGCATTTCGAGAAGTTGTTTGCTATGGTGGAGTGTCCCGAATGACACAAAGTTTCAGTTGCGGCTTACTATCTGGGTAAGAGTGCTCATTCTTGGTGGTTGTCGTTGAAGCCCACCGATGGATCATGTACTTGGGACCAATTCAAGACTCTCATGATGGAGAGGTATTATCCGGCCCCACTCAGGGAGGCCAAGCTATCAGAATTATTCATTCCCGACCCCTCAGCAGACGAGGATGTTCTCGCCATTGCCGAGAAATTTCAGGAACTTATTCCTTTCGCCTCATCTATCATTCACTCCGAGGCAGATAAGATTAAGTATTTCAGCAAGAGGCTGAAACCCCGGATGCAGATGCAGTTACTTAATCATAATTTCACCACGCTGGCCGAATTCATTGAGAAAGCTCTTACTTATGAGATTACTGCTAAGGAAATTGCTAAGCAGCAACCTTCGTCCGCTAGCAAGAAATTGAAGAATCGTAATCAGTCTGAAGGCGGTCAGACAACCTTCAAGAAGCCTCGTCCGGGCACTACTTTCTCTGAGCGACCTCCTATGGCGCCCAAACCGGTGGAATCGCAGTCCCGAGCGGCCAGTTCGGCCATCACCTGTTTTAACTGTGGGGATCTTGGTCATGTCAGCACCAAGTGTCCGAGATAGACTGTCACGTCTCATAACTGTGGGATTGCTGGGCATAAGGCCCGTTTTTGCGGAAGGGACTCCAAACCTACTCAGGCGTCATCTCAGGCCCCGAAGCAGTCAGCTGTTCATAATCAGGCCACTCAGTCTGCGTCGTTCAAGACGACAGGAGCGAATAAAGGTGGAGCCTTTAGCCATCAGACGGGAGCGTCCGGTGCCGGGACTAGCAAGCCCCGGATTTATGAGATGAAGAAGACCGACGATCCCGAGGCCCGGATGATCTCAGGTACACTCGATATTCTATCTCAACCTGTGTGTACCCTTTTTGATACTGGTGCATCTCATTCATTCATTTCCGAGTCATGTTAGAGTAGGCTACGTCTGGGTAGTACTACTAGTTGTGAGCCGTATGTCATTGGTCTACCTGATGGTAGACGAATTATTGGAAATCATGAGATTCAGGATTGTCCTATTCAGCTTCATGGCCGTGTATGGCTAGCAGACCTAATCGTGGTGGATTTACCGAGAGACGACGTCATCTTGGGTATTGATTGGATGGATCGTCACGATGCCATCATTAGTGTCCGTAAGCGTATGGTCACTATCATTTCTGACGATAGGGTCGAATGTGTTTTTCAGGGAGGTAATCCCGGCTGTTCTGGTAAGGTCATTAACTTGATGAAAGCAGTGAAGTTACTCAGTCAGTGGTGTATTGGCTATTGGTGCTATATGACCAAAACCGAGAAGACACCAATAATGTTGACGGATATTCCGGTAGTGAGAGAATATGCCGATGTTTTTCCAGACGAGTTACCTGGTTTGCCTCCACAGAGAGATGTGGAATTCACGATTGAGTTGGAGCCTGGTACGTCTCCATTATCAAAGGCACCGTACCGGATGGCCCCGACCGAAATGCAGGAATTAAAGAATCAACTTGAGGAGTTGTTCGAGAAAGGTTATATCCGACCGAGTGCGTCCCCGTGGGGAGCACCAGTTTTGTTTGTCAAGAAGAAGGATGGTTCATTTCGCTTGTGTATTGATTATCGGGAGTTGAACAGGGTGACGATCAAGAATAAGTATCCTTTATCCCGTATCGATGATCTCTTAGATCAACTTTAGGGAGCTTCAGTATTTTCCAAGATCGACTTAAGATCTGGATATCATCAGTTGCGAATTCGAGAGTCAGATATCGCAAGGATAGCGTTTCGTACACGCTATGGTCATTATGAGTTCGTGGTAATGCCGTTTGGGTTAACTAATGCACCTGCGGTATTTATGGAGTTAATGAATCGGGTTTTCATCGACTTTTTGGATCAGTTTGTTGTTGTCTTCATTCATGACATTTTGATTTATTCTCGTGACCGACAGGAGCACGAGGTTCACCTTCATCAGGTTCTCGACGTGTTGAGATGAGAGCAACTCTATGGAAAGTTTTCCAAATGTGAGTTTTGGATGTCCGAATTGACGTTTCTAGGGCATGTAATTTCATCAGACGGAGTGCGTGTTGATCCTCAGAAGACGGAGGCTATCCAGGATTGGTTACCTCCGAAGAATGTTAAGGAAATCCAAAGCTTTCTCGGATTAGCCGGTTATTATCGGCGGTTTGTGGAAGGATTTTCTAAAATCGCTCAACCAATGACGAACCTTTTGCGAAAGGATAAGAAATACACGTGGTCCGATGCGTGTCAGCGGAGTTTTGAGGAACTCAAGAGCCGGTTAATTTCAGCACCTGTACTTTCCTTGCCACAAGGGACAGAAGGATTCGTGGTTTATAGTGACGCATCCGGACACGGTCTCGGATGTGTATTAATGCAGAATGGGAAGGTTATTTCCTATGCTTCACGACAATTGAGACCTTACGAGGTTAATTACCCGACCCACGACCTGGAGTTAGCAGCCGTGGTTTTTGCGTTGAAGATCTGGCGTCATTACATTTATGGTGTCACCTGCCAGATTTTCACCGATCACAAGAGTTCGAAGTATATATTTACTCAGAAGGAGTTAAATATGTGACAGAGGCGGTGGTTGGAACTAATCAAAGATTATGATATCGAGATCCTGTACCACCCGGGTAAGGCGAACGTGGTTGCCGATGCCTTGAGTCGTAAGTCCGTTCAGGAGCAAATGCTTGCTCGTTTAACAGTTCAGAAGGAGCTTCAGCAAGAATTCCTTAGACCCGAGATCGAGGTCTGGCTTCAGCGAGTGCAAGGGCAACTTTGCATGTTAGAGATTTCATCGCCACTTGAGGAGGCAATCAGAGAGAATCAGGGTTCAGACCCATCATTGTTGCGCATCCGTGAGGATGTGGCCCAAGGAAAAGCCCCTGGATTTGTGTTTCACGAGGATGGACTCTTGAGATTTAAGAATCGGTTGTGCGTACCGGCGAATGACGAGTTGAAAAACTCAATTTTGAGAGAAGCTCATGATACCCCTTATTCTGTTCATCCGGGGTCTAGCAAGATGTACAAGGACTTGAAACAAAATTACTGGTGGAGTAATATGAAGCGAGAAGTCGCAGAATTTGTTTCGAGATGCTTAACCTGTCAGCAAGTCAAGATTGAACATCAGCGACCGGCGGGTATGCTGAAACCTCTTCCTATTCCAGAGTGGAAGTGGGAAGACATTTCGATGGATTTCATCACGAGTTTGCCGACGAGTCATCGTGGCATGGATACAATCTGGGTAATTGTGGACCGTTTGACTAAATCGGCTCATTTCCTTGAGATTAAGGATACGTGGGGTCCCGAGAGACTGGCCCAGGTGTTCATCAAAGAAATAGTGAGACTGCACCGTACTCCTAAGAGTATCGTTTCCGATCGTGACGGGCGATTTATGTCTCATTTTTGGAAATCAGTTCATCGTGCTATGGGAACTCAGCTTAATCTCAGTACCGCTTTTCATCCTCAGTCCGACGGACAATCAGAGAGGACTATTCAGACATTGGAGGATATGTTGAGGGCATGCGTCCTCGATTGGAAAGACGATTGGGAAGCCCAATTACCATTGATTTCACGTACAATAATAGTTGGCACGCTTCGATTAAGATGGCACCTTACGAGGCCTTGTACAGTCGTCGTTGCCGATCTCCGTTGTGTTGGGACGACCTATCAGAATCAATCGACACCGAGCCCGATATGCTTATAGCCGCCCGGGAGAAGGTAGCTTTGATCAGGAGTCGTATGTTGACAGCTCAGAGTCGACAGAAATCATATGCAGATAATCATCGTCGACCACTAGAGTTCGAGACAGGTGACCACGTTTTGGTCAAGGTATCCCCGAGTCGAGGTATTTTCCGTTTCGGAAAACGGGGGAAGTTGAGTCCGAGATTCATTGGACCGTTTGAGATTTTGGATCGAGTAGGCGAGTTAGTTTATCGATTGGCTTTACCTCCGGCGTTGAGACAAATTCATAATGTGTTTCACGTCTCTCAATTGCGGAAGTATGTTGCCAACCCGAGCCACATACTTCAGTTCGACGAAATCGAGATCGCGGATGATCATTCGTATGAGAAGCGTCCTATACGAGCTTTAGAGAGGCGAATCAAACAGTTGAGGAACAAGACGATTCCTTTGGTCAAGATTCAGTGGTCTAGACACGGAGTCGAAGAGGCTACTTGGGAGACCGAGGAGAGTATGCGGGAGAGTTATCCCGAGTTGTTTGACCCTTAGTTTCGGGGACGAAACTCTTTTTAAGTGGGGGAGTATGTAATACCCGGTTGTAATTCATTCATTATCATTCAGTAATTATCAGTCTGTATTTGTCACTCAGTAATTTTCACTCATTAATAATCACTCATCATTCATGATTCATTCAATTTCGTTCACTGTTGGCATGTTGTAACCGTATATCAGTTACCGATCGTCATTTCATCTCCGTTAATATATCGAGACGGGAGTATTATCATTTTCATCGTGATTGGTAGTATTGTACTGGGAGTATCATCTTTGGCATGTGTTGGACTTGTTCACTTTCACATTCGTATGTTATGTCGGATCATTCATCAGTCGTAGCGAGGAATCGGAGTTATCGGATTTTTCACCTTGTCCAGCAACGAGTTACGGCCGTAACGAGGGTTCGTTGATTTCAGGCCATTTTGGACGAACGGGACTTACGACCGTAAGGTTTCGAAATACGGCCGTAAGTTGAGCAGGTACGGACGTAAGGCTTGGCCGGTTACGACCGTACGTGTCCAGCAGGTAGCCCAGGCATTTTTGGTCGAAGGCGAGTTACGTCCGTAAGAAGGGTAGGATACGGCCGTAAGTGGTATTCGTATATTTCAGGTTTTGTCGGATGGGAGGGACTTACGGCCATAAGGGTTTCGGCATACGGTCGTAAGACGAGGAAGGTACGGCCGTAAGGCTTGGCCGGATACAGCCGTACGTTACAGGCAGGGTGCCTGGTCATTTTTGACGAAGGGAGGCTTACGCCCGTATGTTTGGCCGGATACGGCCGTATTGTCCGAGTTACGCCATAAGGTGTACGGGTACGGTCGTAAGGATGTCGGCATGTGTTTAAGACGAGGACGAGTTACACCCGTAAGTCAGGAGCGGATACGGTCGTAAGGCTGTCGGCAGGTGTTTGGACGAAGCCGAGTTACGGCCGTACGAGTTGGCCGGTTACGGCCGTAAGGCCGTTGACCTGGGATGTTACGGCCGTAAGATGGTCGAGTTACGGCCGTAACTTCCGGCAGTTTATAAGGACTTGACCGGGACTTTTTCTTCATTTTCACCCTTTTCTTCCATCTTGTCCGGGAGAGAGAGCTTGAGGGAGGGATTTTCCTTCATCAATCACTTGGATTTCGATCGTGAAGCTTGGATACTCGATTTAACTCATGTTCATCGGATCGAAGTGGTTGGATCTTCAAGAGGTAATTTCTTCAACATCTTGGATTTCGATTTTGTATTGGGATATGATGTTCTGGACGTTATAATCATGTTATATGGAGGGATATGCATATGATTATGAGTTTGTATAAAGATTCAATGGATTATTGAAGGATTATTCAAGAACACTTTGAATATTGAGTTGGATTTGGGGGTTTTCGATTAATTGTTGTTGTAATCACGATTTTGGATATTCATTTCGGCTTATTGCTCATTTGGAAGATGTTTTGTTGGTTTGAAACACTTCTTGGGGTTTTGATATTGGTATAATTGAAGTTTGGTTGTGAACAATCGAAGATTGGCCTCAACGTATTCGATATAATGCCCCAATGAACTTGGTTTAGTCGTTTTGACGTTTTGGGTTCGTTATAATTGTGTTTGATTCGTATATTGAGCGGATTGTTGGTAATTGTGTTATTCAAGGTTGTTCGAGTGACCGACATTTCATTTAGGACGTTTGTTCATGGAAGGACATTCTTCATCGGTGTTGTGTAAGTTAATTCTTACTCGGTTAAAAGGATATTCATTCCTTTTGTTGTTGTTCATTCATAATCATAACTCATTCATCATTGTATTAACCGTATTGAGACTTGTAATTGTCGAATAATTACTTCATTAACAAGGAACGTCGGTTCCAATCATTTCATTGAACTATCATTCACTTCACTATTATTTTCATCACAGTGAGTCATTCTTGACCTTGTCGGATTATTATTCATTGATATTCATTTTGGTCATTCTCGTTTATATGACCTTCTGGGTTCATATTGCGTGGCCGGGTGCGGATGTGTGGATTTTTAGTCGAGCACGCAATGGTCATGTATTGGGATCGATACATTGGACTGTGCACACGGTAACGATTACCTCCGTGAGACTAATTAGGTACAAGGACGGGTGTGTCCGGTCATTCGTCTTGTACACTTGCACAGGACATTACGGGCGTGCTATGATACTCCTCTTCAGCGTAATTCATAACTAAGGATATTTCATAACTAAGGACGGGTGTTTTGATGATGATTTCAAAATCACTTAGTATCATATAATGCACGCTATACCATTTAGTAGCGTACGTTAAGCACCTTGAACAGAGAACTGGACAGAATATTGACCTCAAGCTTAGCGCACGCAACCGCTATGATTAGCGCATGGTACCTATACTTTTAACGCACGTTACAGTCCCATGTAACACACGTTAACAGACCAGGACAGTAAGCTCAATGTTGTCATCAGAAAATGATTAACGCACGCTAATGGAGAAACAACGCGCGCTATATGGATCAATTAACACACGCAAATGTGTTCATAGCGCACGCTAAGGCCTCAAGACAGAAGGTTCTGGAATTCAGACATGAAAGCAGGAAATGCACGTTAATGGTAAAATAACGCACGCAAATGTGTTCCTAGCGCACGCTAAGGACCAAAGACAGAGAGTTCTGGAATTCATACATGAAAGCATGAAACGCACGCTAATGGTATATCAACGTACGCTAAGTTGAGGAAGTAACGCACACTAATACCTACCATTAGCGCACGTTAAGTTCAAAATATATTCGTTGGTCATTCAACCATTGCACAACAAATTCAACATGAAAATCACGCTAAATCCGAAAAGCATAGTTTGACCATCTAGCGTACGCTAAGGATGATCATTAGCGCGTGCTACATTCGTAAATTATCCATTGGAAAGAGACGTTAGAGACAAGACCGTTCCCTTGCCAAAGTCAAAAAGAAAAGATGGTTGAGCAAGTCGATAACGCACGCTAAGTATATTGTTTAGCGCACGCTAAACATGATATTTTACCGTTGGACAGAAGAAGACCGTTCAACAACTTTGAGTCAAATTACCATTAGCGCACGCTAAGGGTACTATTAGCGCACGCTAATAGTGTCATTTTTCAAGTCATCAAAGAAGGTTGGTGGCTATAAATACCCACACCTTGGGTATCTCAAAACACACAACTTCAAGCAAACATACATACATTTGAGCTCAAAATATTGTTATTACTCTCAAGTAAGTTTATTTCATCAAGTTGTATAAGAAAAGATATAAAGCATTGTGCTTATATTTTTCAATTATATATTGTGTCTTTTTCATTGTGTTAGAGTGTTGCATCATTCTTTCACAAGTCGAATAAAAAAGTTCAATCTGGTGTTATTAAGATCCTTGATCTAGCATTTTTAGGATTGAATTTTAGATTCATAGTGAGGTTATTCTAGTTCCGATAGAATACTAGAAAAAGAAGTGTATTAATTATAGCCAGTTGTGCTTGGACCAATAGAAGACAAGCAAATTATATCGGTTGTGCCCAGACCAATAGAAGACGAGGCAAAGTGAAGTGTGGTTTATCCTTAAGCTAATATAAAAAGGAAACGAAGAGAAGACGTAGGCAAGTTGCCGAACCTCTATATATCGCTGTATCATTTACTTTCAGCACATTTAACTATTTCTTCGCGAGAAATTTTATTTATCCGCATTACCACTATTCAACCCCCCTTCTAGTGGTATTCTTATCTCTTCACAGTGGGTTATACTGACTCAGATTTTTCATAAGACAAAGAAAAGTCCAAGTCTACTTCAGGTTATGTGTTTAGCCCGGGCGGTGGAGCCATTAGTTGGAGGAGTATGAAGCAGAAATGCATCTCGGACTCTACCATGGAAGCCGAGTACGTGGCAGCCTCTGAGGCAGCCAAGGAGGCGGTATGGCTCAAGAACTTCATGCAGGACTTAGATGTGATTCCTGATTTGCCAAAGGGTATTACACTTTATTGTGATAATACCGGCGCAGTCGCAAATTCGAGGGAACCACGAGCCCACAAGGAAAGTAAACATATCAACCGCAAGTACCGCATCATACGACACTTCGTAAAGGAAGGAGACGTAGTTGTAGCCAGGGTTGCATATGAAGATAATCTTGTTGATCCTTTCACGAAAGGCCTACCCTCAAAAGTTTTGAAAGGCATGTGGAAGGAATGGGATTACAGTGTATGGCAGCATTGCTTTGAGTATAAATGGGAGAAATGGGAGACTATGTAATAAAGTAGTATACCGTAAAGCATGCTTTGAGTAAGTGGGAGATTGTTAGGGTTTTATACTGCAAAGCATACTTTATACTTGTATTACCTTATTTCCCTGTAACTACCTATGAGAATATTAATTACATTTAATCACATGTTTTGCATATTATTCACGTTATGGTTATGCAAATGAAATGTCTGATTATTTTATATTATAGATAATGTGGTATGTTGGTGTCACACGAAAGATCACAGTATCGATGCCTTATCAAATAATACAATAGTTCACAACCTATATAATTATTAGAAAAATTATGTGAAAGGTTGTAGTGTATACTTGTGATTAGTTGGTCTTGATTGTTAGCATGCATTAGCGTATTTGCATACGTCGAACTGGATCGAAGTGAGATAATGTCTTTTGTACTGGTTGTAAGAAGAACGTAAATCTCGGATAATTATTATTTCTTAATTCTAACTATATAATATTTAATTATGTATTTATAATATTTATTGCTTTGATTTACCATGGGTGAGAGTCATGATTGACTCAATAAGCATCGTATCTTGGGCAATAATTTTATTTATATAACAAGTATTATTATAACTAGAAATCATGTCCCGACTCGTGCGGATTGATGATGTCCCTTGAGGAGCTCGATAATGATTATTATATTAAACCCTATAGGTGGATTTAGTTCCGATATAATAATAAGGTTCGAGTGGTGCTACTCTTGGAAAAGATATTAATTAATTAAAGATGTCAGTAGTTTAAATTAATTAATGGACATTCGATATCTTAAACACAGAAAATAATATATTTAAATAAGGAGCCCGATTTCGTAAATTGGGATTTGTGTAGGAAGTGCAATATTAACTCTTTAGTGGACAGAGTTGATATTTAATAGACTCAATATATTAGGAAAGGTCCTAATATGGAAATTTGAGGTCTATTAGGAGTCCTTCCCTAATCCTCCTTGAGATCCCTAGAGTAGACCCTAACACCTATAAATACATCAATAGGGGTCGGCCGAAATTACAACATTACAGTCCAACAAATTTCGATTTTTTCTGCTTTGTGTTTGATTGTGGATCTTGACTTGTGTCTTCGATTCCATAATTGAATAAACACGATATTTTTCTAAAATGCCAATATATTCAAGAAAAATAGAGAGAAAGATCGTCAGGTAATTTTCTTGGGAGTGGTTCGACCGATTCAATTTGTTGTTAAAGGAAGTCTGGTAGATTGTTTCCCACACAACATCCGGATATAGACGGGATATACTCTATCTAAAGGTATAAATACAAGGAGATCAAGGAGAAATTCGAGGACTTTGCTTCAAAGGTAATGTAATATCCGGGGGTAAATTTTTTTTGTTTTACTGTTGTGTTGTATGTATTCATTTGGAATTATACAAGTGGTGTTGTATTTGACTGATACAATGTATATTGTATTGGGATATTTCGGAATCGGAATATTTATACTTGTCGTCGGTATTGTGTTGCCGATTGGATGTTGCTTGGTGAGTTTGGAGTTTGATTTTTTTTGCTAAGTATATTGGACCTAACGTACGCTACATGCATAGCGTTACGTACGTTAAGAGTGGCAGGTTACGTACGTAACACAGGGTATCTAATCGCATCTGACTTTCGGCATGTGGGGCCGAATGTGATTGGATCATGTTGGCCTTTCGAGGCAGCCAAGTCAACGAGCATTACGTATGTAATGCTTATGCTAATAATGTACGTAATGAATGGTTCGTTTTGAGGCAGTGAGTTCTGGCAGGAGTTAACGTATGTTACGTAGAGGTGATAACGTACGTTAGACATATAACGTACGTTAGACATATAATGTACGTTAAGTGGGCTGTATAGCGGTCGTAATGAGGTTTTCAGATTAAATATCTTGGTTGTTGGGATAAACAATCAGGTACTTTGTTTTGATAAGTGCCAACATACAACAAAAGGACAAAATACCAATCATACAGCAAGTAGTTGTCCCGAAGATGATCATACTGCTAGACAACTTATCCTGTATCTTGCGTTGCCTCAACATACAGCAAAAGGATAATTGCCCATCATACAGCAAGAAGCTCATCAGTTGATATGACACCAAGTATGGAAGTTGTCCGGAAACATTCATACAGCATCTTCTATACAGCAGCACTAAGAGATAGCCTACAACGTTGGAACCTACAGCTACAGCATTATAAATACAACACGTTGGATACAACAAACAGGTTGTAAGTGTTAGGATCTTCAACACTTATCCAACAGGACTGAAGACCGTTGAAACGGAACCTGCTTTATACGCTAAAGTCAAGCCAGCGTTTGAAAAGAAGTATTTAAATACTGACGGGATAAATTATTTAAATACCAGCCCACAAAGATCTTCAGACAAGGAGCAAAATCCGGATATTGTATTGTGCAAGTCACTCAACATGTTTGAATGGACTCTTTGCTCAACGGATCTATTCACAACGGATCTATTCCGAAAGATATTTATACCCCGAAGTTTGAAGATCAAAAAGAAATATAAATTCATACAATGAACGACTGAAAACTGAACAAACTAAGAAATACTGAGATTCACACGTGAACTTCATAAGAACAGTATATCAAGAGCAAACATATTTCTTCAAGCATACTGCCATTCTTGAGAGAAGAAATACTCAAGTGCTCAACCTTGAACAACACATCATCATCTCAAGCTTAAGAAGTCAAGATGTTCTTCAAACTCGTGTTCTTACATTCGAAGAAAACCATCAGCCCTGTGTGGACTGAAGATAGCCTTGCTTTTCCTGAACTGTGTGTGACAGATCTGCATTGTAGATGAAACTTTGGAACTGTGTGTGAAGAAGAAAGTCAAGTGATAGCTTTAAGCAATCTGTGTGAACGGTAGAAAGCGACAGTTTTTGTATCAATCTGTGTGAACGATACAAGGATAGGTTTGATTATAGTCATGTAGTTGTGTACGTAGTGATTATAATAAATATTTTACTCCTGTGTGGAGGACCAGTGGACGTAGAGGGGTTTACCTCGAACCACTTTAAATATTGTGTTATTTACCTTATGCAACTTATTGTTTTCATTACTGTGATTATTTTTAAGTACACATTGCATACCCTGTACGCACCAAGCTAATAGGAGAAAACCTAATTGCTGTATTTACAGCAACTTACTTTAACAGACTTCCATTACGCACTCTTATTTGAAAAACGTACAGCTTTTTGTATACTAACACTTTTCCAAGCTGTATTTTGTATACTTAGTGTCCAACATTGGTTTTGTATTTCATTTCTTCACGAACCAAAACCATTTTTCTCTCCCTAGAATCGTCCCTATGGACTTGTTCTTGATACTTAGACTCTTCCAACGTGATATTGGCTATCCTAACTTGGATTGGGACTTGAGGTTGGAAGCTTTTCATACTCCTTTGGTGTTTGAAGAGTTCATCTTGTTCTTCTTGGGTAAGTTCTCTTAATCTCTTGTTCTTCAAGTGATATTCGAGTATGATGTTGTTGTTGTTGTTGTTTACCTCGTGTAGTTATTGCTTGTTGGAGGATAGCATGATTCTTGATGAGTTTTTATAACTTATATTAAGAACATGATGATTATGTCTTGATGAGGAGTTGTTCTTGATGTTTTAGAATACTTATAGGTTATAATCATGTCTAGGAAGGGTTATATTAATATTTTTATATGATTAACATAGCTTTGATATGATTATTGTTGTTGTTTGTGTTCTTGGGAGATCCTAACCACTTTTTGTTATAGAATTATGGTGAATTATGTAATGATTATCATAGTCTTGAAATGGTTGATTTAATATTGTTGATTAGTCCGAATTCATGATGAATTGGTGGAGGATTATCGTTTGAACATCATGTTTGTTGTGTTGATGATGTTCTTGAGGTGTTAGTGATGATATTGGTGAGGTTATCATTTTGGGATGATTAATATGATGTTGTTCTTAATAATTCTTGTTGAATTGCTTTCACAAGTG
The DNA here is from genome assembly GCA_033398695.1 of Orobanche coerulescens. NCBI lineage: Eukaryota > Viridiplantae > Streptophyta > Magnoliopsida > Lamiales > Orobanchaceae > Orobanche > Orobanche coerulescens. The sequence continues at coordinate 188,846,091 of CM065806.1, forward strand.
TTAAGAATATTTGATCATATTGATTATTGAGGTGTCGGAGGACGTTAGAATTCATAGTTGGGGACTATGATATTCGCTTGTGTGGTTTGATCGATTCGAGTATGAATCAAGGTTTCCCATGGTGTTGTTTTCTATCGATATTGTGTTATTGAATGAATTGTATTTCATTCAAGGTTGTTCGAGTGCTTGTGACTGTCAGAGGACGCCGTTCGTCGTTTGTTGGAGGATTTCATCGCCTTCGGTTTGAGGCAAGTTTTATATATGTACTAGTCAATGAGATTAATGTTTTCATATATGTGTATGAATGTGTTGTATCATTTAGAGACGTAGTCTCTTCATGATTTTCGTTGATATCGGGGATTGTTTGATACGATACCCTTCGACAATTATGCCAAATATTATTGTTGTTTGTTAATAGCCGGTTCAAGGCATTAAGATACTTGTTAGATTATGTTGTTGTCGATAGCCGGTTTGCGGTATCGATGTATCGATGGTTATTGTTGACTAATGTTCCATTGAGATATCGTTGTGATCGTTGTTATTGATATCAGTGTTTTTCTGTTGATGTTGTATTGGCCGATTGAAGGCGCTGACATATTCGATTATCGTCTCTGTTTCTGGTGGTCGATTAAAGACGCCGGGACATCTGTTCTAATGGTATTGTTGTTTATTGATTGGCCGTTCTAAGGTAATCGATGTATTAAATTGGGACTGTCGAGGACATTTCCCATCCGTTGAGTCGTCGCTTGACCGTTCTAAGGTAATCAATGTATTGAATTGGGACTGTCGAGGATATTTCCCATACAATTGAGTCGTTGTTATCGATTGATCGTTCTAAGGTAATCGATGTATTTAATTGGGACTGTCGAGGACATTTCCCATCCGTTGAGTCGTTGTTATCGATTAACCGTTCTAAGGTAATCGATGTATTGAATTGGGACTATCGAGAACATTATTGGTTAGCCGTTCTAAAGATAATCAAGGTATTGAATTGGGACCGCCGAGGATGGTTCCCATCCGTGAGTTATTGTCGTCGAGTTGGCCGACTCAAGGTAGCACACTATCGTTCATGTGATTCGGTAATCTTGTGATCGTTATCGTACGTGATTATTGGTTTTGGAGGCTAGTCTCGGCTAGTGCTCGATGGGTAAGTTTGGGGCTTGAACCTTCGCGATTGGTTTCCCAACACCTACAGTTTAGTAGGTCACGGTCATGTTGATGATCTCATTATGGGTAAGTTTGGGGCTTGAACCTTCGCGGTTGATTTCCCAAGACCTACAGTTCAGTAGGTCACGGTCATGTTGATGATCTCATTATGGGTAAGTTTGGGGCTTGAACCTTTGCGGTTGGTTTCCCAACACCTATAGTTAAGTAGGTCAAGGTCATGTTGATGATCTCATTATGGGTAAGTTTGGGGCTTGAACTTTCGCGGTTGGTTTACCAACACCTACAGTTAAGTAGGTCACGGTCACTGGGTGATCCCATTTTGGGTAAGTCTGGGGCTTGAACCTTTGCAGTTGGTTTCCCAGCACCTGCAATTCAGCAGATCACGGTCATTAGATGATCTCATTGTGATACGGCTTCATGCCGTGGCTTCAGCCCTCATGTGATACAGCTTCGGGCTGTTTGGCTTCGGGCCATTGTGATGATTGGCAGCTACGGCTGGGTGGCTTTTAGGCCATTGTGATATTTTGAAGCTTCGGCTGAGGGCTTTCAGGCCATTGTGATGTATTAGTGTTTCCGTTGGAGCCTTCGGGCATTGTGATTCGTATCTATTTCAGCTTTGGTTTGGTTTACCTTCGGGTAATTCGTTGATTGTGTTCTATATTGATGATTCGCCGTTGGGCACTTGTGTTCTAACCTGTTGAGCAAGTATTGATCATATGCCGTGGGCATAGTGTTTCACGAATGCTCGGTTCTTACCTTGGTTTGAGCATTGCGTATTACCATTGTTATACCATTTATTCTACCTTTGGATGCATATCATGTTGTACATGTATTTGATATTCATTATCTGGATGACTGACCCCATGGGGGCGGAACATGTTCTCATGTTTCAGGTGTTTGCGAGGAGAGAGTTGAGACACAGGGGCATGACGATGGTGACGAGGCATTCGAGCGATACTAGTCTCGAGTTGTTTCGGTGTACATGTTGGACAGTCAGTTTGACATGTTCTCCAGTTTGTCGGTTGTTGTCATTTTGTGTGATCTGAGCGAGGCTCGTGGATGTTGTATTTTTATTTGGTCCATATAGGACATCGTTGTCATTGAAATTCCACATCGGAATATTGTGTCGGATATCATAGTAGGGGCTGTGATTTTCTTTGTTTGTAAGTTTAATGTATTTTAGTCGTGTTCGCCTGGTGGATTTCCTGTTGTGGGGTCCACGGCACTGTAATAAGGTGTTACAGGTAATGTATTCTTAGATCTCTTAGATTTAGATAATAACACTATGAATTATCATGGTTAGAGGCATAGATTAATATTGTTCATTTGAATTGCTTATTAATCTATTTAATTGATTATTTGACGAGCCTAAATAGATCCGATTCTTGAGGGCCAATTTTAGTAAATCCAAACCCACCGCTTCCGCTGCGTTTTATTTTCAACAATAACAAGCAATTTCTGCTGTGATGTCAAGTGCGTCATTATGGGGCATGTGTATCCCGTTATAGTCTATAGGACTAAATTGGATGACGGGTCCCCTGCTTACGGAGACGACCTCTTTGAACTGGCGATATTTTATTTTTTGCGTGTGAGCTTTTCTGGCCGGATTGGAAATTCCATATGTCGTTCCCCCTGATATCATATGAATCACTCCTTTCTTAGCTGGGGGGGTAGGGGGACCTCGAGGAGCCTCCCTTTTCATTCCCGTATCCCCCAGTGGTACGGGTGGCTTCTTCCGACCTCCGTTCATTTGCTGGTATGTGAACTCCATTAGGTGCCCTGCTCGAACCATCCTCTCTATCTCATCCTTGAGGTGCTTGCATTCGTCCATTTTATGCCCATAATCGTTGTGGAACCTACGCTAGAGTTCTGACTTTGGTTGGGTGGATCCATTGAAATGAGATGTAGGCCAATCAATAACCCTGCCCATCTTGCCTTCCACCGTTTCTAGGACATGCGACCTTTTCATTGTCAGTGGCTATATTGGTCGAACCTTGGCCGCTTCAGATTGATCTCGCTATTCGTTCGATTCGTGTTTCGATCTGTCCTTCACGGAGTACTTCTCCCCGAGGAATATTTCCTCGGGAAGGTAAACACCTCGAGCTTTTCTTGTGATTCCTCTATGTCCTTCTTGGATTCTTCGACGTTGATGTATTTGGAACATCGAGCTAGAACCTCGTCATATGTTCGGGCCGGTTTTTTAGCGAGAGATGTGTGAAGTAGTCCTGCCTGTAATCCTTGTGTCAGGGCACTCGCCTTCACTTCTTCAGACGACGAGGGTACCTCTAGACTGTAACACCCCCAAAACCGTATGGGAATATTACACGCCGTAAACCCTTTCCGCAAGGATCTACCAGGCTAAACGTCCATAAACAACCAAATGCTGGCCCGGCCAGGGTCAAACAATATAATAATACAGACCGTTAAGGTCACTTACACATAAACACACAGACCGATGAGGTCACACAACTCTATCAACAGGACTGACTAACAACATTACCCACACAGGGGTCGAAATACAATACAGCGGAAGACTGAATCAACTCTAACAATACAACTAAACTCTACCAACTTTCAACTCTTGATTAGTATCGCAGCTCGTCATCCCCTTATGCCAATCTCGTGATCGCCCCGAACTCCGCATGTACCTGGACGCAGAACAGACATCCACCCCCCGAATACTCGGGGGTTAGTAAAACTCCACTGTTTTACTAGTGCAAGTATCAAACCATACGAAATGTAACAAGCAAATAGCAACTACGAATTTAATACGGAAATCCATTATCAAAATGTTCCAGATTTGCTTTAGAATTTCGAACTCATGTAAGAGATATTTGAAAAGGAACACATCATCTGGGATTTTTAAAGGTAAAATCTTTTGGACCTCGAGTCCCAATTTACAAAACCTTTTCGTAAACAATAGGCCTTAGCCCGATTCTCGCTTTCAAAGCATACTAAATAATAAATCATTATGAGTCCGAGGTCCATATTTAAAATGTTACCCGAACAATCATCACACGATCACCGTTCGTACACATCATGTACCGAACTCCGAGGCCTCGACGGACCTTACCCGACCACACACACCGTTCGTACACATCATGTACCGAACTCCGAGGCCTCAACGGACCTTACCCGACCACACACACCGTTCGTACACATCATGTACCGAACTCCGAGGCCTCAACGGACCCTACCCGGCTACAACATCGTTCGTACACATCATGTACCGAACTCCGCAGGCCTCGCTGACCCTACCGGATCACACACCTTGTCCGTACACGTCATGTACCGACTCCGCAGGCCTCGCTGACCCTACCGGTTCACACACTTTGTTCGTACACATCATGTACCGAACTCCGCAGGTCTCGCTGACCCTACGGATCACACACACATCGACTCGACACAATTCATAATCATTAAATGTCAAGCCATTCCACATTACACCGAAATGTACAATCAAGTATGTAAACCAAAACAACACGAATATCATGATCATCACAACGACTCTTAACCAACATAACACACATTCGGTACACAATACATTGCACAACCACGTGTACAACCATCTCATATGTACATCGCAATCCCGCACAAATGGCACAACGCCGAACCGTATACCAATATATCACTATTATCACAAAGCCTTCAAATTTGGAAAACACAACCAACTCAAACGGAACATATTTACGAGGCAAGCAAAATCGTCATACATAGCATACGTAATTACTAGTCGCAAGATACAAGTCGTATAATAAGATACTTGCCTCGATAGTCGCACCCGAATATTCCGACGAATACGGCACAACCCGAAAACCCCGAACACCTACAATCCTCCGTGAAATCCAACGGAAACACGGTTACTATGAGATTAACAATTGAAAACAAAGGAAAACACGGTCAAGAATTGAAGGGAACCCTTTGAGACATTTAATCGGATACTAAATGTTCAAGGTTCCTAGAAAACCAAAATCCCGATCGGGTTCCAACGAACTCGAAATACGGATATACAATCCGTAGAACATGTCCAAAACAACGTTTATACAACAATTAATTGATCAAAACGGTTGGAATCGAAATCAAAAGGAAAACCCTAAAATCTTCAAAAACAAGGGTTCAAGCCAAAATACCTCGATTTGACGAAGAACACGGATTAGATGATGATATAATCAACACAAGCCTTCCACAAATGATGTTTCATGATGTTCCCGATCAAAAACCCTCAAATTCCGTGAAGGGTCGCGAAAAACGAAGGAAAATGGAAAATGGCCGAAAGATCCACGTCTGTGCCTTTAAATAGCCGACTGCCGATCACTTACGGCCAGAATCGGCCGCCTTACGGCCGTAACTCGGCACTTACGGCCGCATTCGCAGTCCTTACGGCCGTACCGCATTCGTCCTAAGGTTGCCCGCACCTACGGCCAGAATCTCGGCCCTTACGGCCGTAGAAAAAGATTCGTCCTAAGTTGCTGGCACCTTACGGCCAGAATCTCGGCCCTTACGGCCAGAACCGGCATTCGCCGTGCCATGCTTGCCGATCACTTACGGCCGTAATCGCACCTTACGGCCGTAACTCGCCAAAGCAAGACTGCCGCTGCCTCGCCGCGTGGCCACTTCCGACGGCCCCGACGACCCGAAACCCGAACTCGAATATGAATCGAAGATACGGTTACGAAGCACTCGCAAAGACGAATCCAAGCGCTAAGAGAACACACGATTCCGACCACCAAGGCTCAAAATTCGACAACGGAAGTAATTACCCCAAACTTTGGGAAATTACAAAAATGGCCCAAAACGTCCGAAAATCACGATACGTGATCGAATAACCAAAACGAAGTTCACAACACGTCTAATGAGTTAAACGGACTTACGGAAACTCGAATAGCAGCTTCGACGAGATTCGCAAGAATCGAACTCAAGCGGAAAAGCGTCTAAAAAGCTCTAACTCAAAGAAACGATACCGAAACGAACTCGGATGACAAAAGTGCGTAATTAAATATTCTCGTAATGACGAAGCGGTCAAAAGCGAGTCGTCAAACGGACCTCCGCTAAAAATGAAAATTACCGAAATGAAATTGCGATATTACATTCTACCCTCCTAAAAGAAGTTTCGTCCAAACTTAAAACAAGTAGGGAGAAGCAATATCCCGACAGAAAACTCAACAAGATACACAAGAAACGCATAACTTTCGTCCCATTCGCGAAACGTTACAAGCAACGCGAAGAATATACAGCGTGACAACACGCCACATGACAACCATAACAACGCCACCGCAATGATTCAAAACAATAACGATCAATTAACGACGCATCACATACCACATCATATGCACACATTTAATCAAGGAAATGTACGCGACAACAAGTCGCACCCGACTAAAACGGCTATGCGATAGAAACAAATAGAGTATTACGATAGAAATCATTCCGATTCTCATCAACAAGAAAATGTCCGACATCAAAACACAAACAATTCAAGATAACAGAAAATGAGAATACCGGATATTACACACTATCATACAAAAAAATAAGTTTCGTCCCGAAACTTAAACTAAGGTTATCACAGTGATACGAAACAAAATATAGCGACACATAATAAAATACCGTGCTCATGACCTCGTGGTCCACTGACACGCCTCCGTAGGTTCAACAACTAAACGAGAACTTACACAAAACAAAATATCATTCAACAAGTTCCAAATGTAAAAGCGTCACAAAAAAAAACATCTCTACACGCGAAACAATTCATGTAGCGAGTACCAAAAACACCATCACTAGACATCACTGGGCCCTCCAGAAGTAGGAATGGAATTCCGGTCCCTTATCATCTCGGCAACAATCTCGCAGTACTGAACTCGATGCCCCTCGTGTCCACAATTATAACAAGTCACTGGCGGTCTCTTACAATGCGCGCGTTCATGGCCTAGAACGTTACAATTGAAACACCTAGGAGCATTACCAGAACTCAAAGACACCGACTTGGGTCTTTTGGGTTCTCTAACTGACCGAGAAGGTCCCATACTCGGCTGATACGAGGGTTGAGGTGTGGGAATCCCAATTCCCTTACTTCCCGATACGTCATCGGAAATCTTCGCTTTCGCTACCGACACGGACTCGGTAGACATTATAGCCATCTCAAACGCCAAGGCTCGATCCTGATAGTCCTTCAAGGTTGTACACATAAAAGGAGCCATACACTGCCGAATCTGAGGTTTCATACGCATATCGAAATAACGAACCTTATCTGCCTCACTTTTCACGATCCCGAACCTAACACAGTGCCGATTATAATCGACTATCGCTGGGATATCGACACGTCTCGGGCGTAGCCGAAAAACTCGACAATCCTACGCTCTTCAACAAAGCGGCGACAATACTCGCCTCCATGGCGCTTTGAATTCACCCAAGTAGCGGTACGATCACTAGGCGCTACGGCCTCCCACCATCTGCAGATTCTGCCGAGTAGGTATTGAGCAATAGGCACTCTTCTCTCATCGAGGCAAGCTACGATCAAATGTTCTCCCAACCGGAAGAGCCAATTCTCCCACCCTAACGAGTCCGAAGAACCTACAAAACGGGCGGGTGCATTCTCATCACATCTCGTAACCACTTACCACCCGTTATCTTCATCCGAATCCCGTCTCGGTGTACGGTCCGATTCATAAGCGCCAACCGGTCACCACCGACGAAGGATGGTGGCGGCGCCAATATCAACATTACCTCGATGATTGCCGCCGATCACGACCACGACTACGACCACGCCCTCGCCACGGCCTCTCGGCATACCGACGGACGACCAATAAGAATAACACATCCAAACAAATATCACAACGTCAAGATAAGACAATAATTAGCAAAGACGTTAAAACATCAACACCAAGTCATCACACAAGTGCACGAACTAACACCGCAATTTTAGAACTTCATAAAAAATAATCCACACAAATACATCAACAGAGATGTTTGATTTTACCAAATCAAACACGGTCAAAACCACACACGTATCGCAGGGATCAAACACTAACAACAAAAATAAAATGCTTCCGGGGTATTATTCAAATGATAAAATTTTAAAATTCTCAAGTTTGAAAAAAAAATGGTGAAATGAAATTTTTGAAAACACTTATAATACCTCGGTCGTTTAATCAAAACTATATCAAAACTGTTTCGATTGAAGCTATTTGCAAAACAACACGTTGAGGCTTCAATCTTTTCGCTAGACGATATCGTCAAAATGACCTTATCAATATATCATTATCTTTACTAGCGTTATACGGGGTAACAACATGTTATCACGCCATCCATCACTAATATATCAACAGAGATTAAATAATCAAGGGGCATGGGTACAACTGTAATAACAAATTTCTAACGTGTCAGTCAAAATTTTACGGCCGTAACAACATGTAGTTTACGTTCGTAACAACTCTGAGCTTACGGCCCTAATGGAAAACATCTCACGGCCGTACCATCTAGCTGCAGGACTGCAGAATTGTCATGATAGCCCCCAACACACAAACACATAACATTTAAATTCTGAAAATTAAGGTCGTTTTGCAAAACAAGATTTTTCCAAAAATTTTGATTTCCACAAAAATGCTCAAATCAGTAGTCTTTAAGGAAAAACGTTTTCAAAGCTACCCGTAGCGGGTATAATTACAACAATCCAAAATAGTCGATATTAAAACCACATGCCCAAATGGCAAACAGGGTCGCCAATTCAATCACATACATCTCATGGCATCACGTTTAAATATGCAACAAAACCATTTATCGGAGTCTCTCGTGAACTCTACCGTGAAACCCATCAAGGTTCACAACTTTCACACCATACCAACCCACATGGTGGTTCAAGGGCCAAACATCAATACATCCAGTTCTATACGCATACAGCGTATCTAAGTATCAAATACAACTTCATTACACAACACTGTGTAAATAAAATTATGCACCACAAATATCACACATAAATAAAATCATGAACACAAATATTACGCATAAAAGAGGAGACTTACGTCCACAGGCCGCACGGAGACGACGCCGCCTACGATACTAATCTCATCCGACAACATATTCAACGTTGTGACTACGCACAACTCAACTTGTCACCTAACGACTCGAACGACAAGACAACACATTACTCGACAAATCACAACTCGACTCGACCCGACAGCCTAGGTTTCCGCAACCTAAGCTCCAATACCATAAATGTAACACCCCCAAAACCGTATGGGAATATTACACGCCGTAAACCCTTTCCGCAAGTATCTACCAAAGCTAACGTCCATAAACAACCAAATCTTTGGCCCGGCCAGGTCAAACAATATAATAATACACTGTTAAGGTCACTTACACATAAACACACGGGCCAGATGAGGTCACACAACTCTATCAACAGATCGACTAACAACATTACCCACACAGGGTGAAATACAATACTGGAAGACCGAATCAACTCTAACAATACAACTAAACTCTACCAACTTTCAACTCTTGATTAGTATCGCACTCGTCATCCCCTTGTGCCAATCACATCACTGCTCCCCGAACTGCATGTACCGGACGCAGCAGGACATCCACCCCGAATACTCGGGGTTAGTAAAACTCCTGTTTTACTAGTGCAAGTATCAAACCATACGAAATGTAACAAGCAAATAGCAACTACGAATTTAATACGGAAATCCATTATCAAAATGTTCCCGAGAAGCTTTAGAATTTCGAACTCAAGTAAGAGATATTTGAAAAGGAACACATCATCTCGGGGATTTTTAAAGCAGAAAATCTTTTGGACCTCGAGTCCCAATTTACAAAACCTTTTCGTAAACAATAGGGCCTTAGCCCGATTCTCGTTTCAAAGCATACTAAATAATAAATCATTATGAGTCCGAGGTCCATATTTAAAATGTTACCCGAACAATCATGCTACACGATCACCGTTCGTACACATCATGTACCGAACTCCGGAGGCCTCGACGGACCTTACCCGGACCACACACACTGATCGTACACATCATGTACCGAACTCCGGAGGCATCAACGGACCTTACCCGTACCACACACACCGGTCGTACACATCATGTACCGAACTCCGGAGGCATCAACTGACCCTACGCGGCTACATCATGGTTCGTACACATCAGGTACCGATATCCAGAGTCCTCTTCTGACACTTCCGGGATCACACTCCTTGTCCGTACACGTCATGTACCGTACTCCTGAGGCCTCGTCGGACCCTACCGGTTCACACACTTTGTTCGTACACATCATGTACCGAACTCCAGGTCTCGTCTGACCCTACGGATCACACACACATCGACTCGACACAATTCATAATCATTAAATGTCAAGCCATTCCACATTACACCGAAATGTACAATCAAGTATGTAAACCAAAACAACACGAATATCATGATCATCACAACGACTCTTAACCAACATAACACACATTCGTACACAATACATTGCACAACCACGTGTACAACCATCTCATATGTACATCGCAATCCCGCACAAATGGCACAACGCCGAACCGTATACCAATATATCACTATTATCACAAAGCCTTCAAATTTGGAAAACACAACCAACTCAAACGGAACATATTTACGGAGGCAAGCAAAATCGTCATACATAGCATACGTAATTACTAGTCGCAAGATACAAGTCGTATAATAAGATACTTGCCTCGATAGTCGGCACCCGAATATTCCGACGAATACGGCACAACCGGAAAACCCCGAACACCTACAATCCTCCATGAAATCCAACGGAAACACGGTTACTATGAGATTAACAATTGAAAACAAAGGAAAACACGGTCAAGAATTGAAGGGAACCCTTTGAGACATTTAATCGGATACTAAATGTTCAAGGTTCCTAGGAAAACCAAAAATCCCGATTGGGTTCCAACGAACTCGAAATACGGATATACAATCCGTAGAACATGTCCAAAACAACGTTTATACAACAATTAATTGATCAAAACGGATTGGAATCGAAATCAAAAGGAAAACCCCTAAAATCTTCAAAAACAAGGGTTCAAGCCAAAATACCTCGATTTGGACGAAGAACACGGATTAGATGATGATATAATCAACACAAGCCTTCCACAAATGATGTTTCATGATGTTCCCGATCAAAAACCCTCAAATTCCGTGAAGGGTCGCGAAAAACGAAGGAAAAATGGAAAATGGCCGAAAGATCCACGTCCAGGCCTTTAAATAGCCGACCACGGCCGATCACTTACGGCCGTAATCGGCCGGCCTTACGGCCGTAACTCGGCACTTACGGCCGCACGGCAGTCCTTACGGCCGTAATCGCATTCGTCCGGAAGTTGCCCGGCACCTTACGGCCGTAACTCTCGGCCCTTACGGCCGTAACGGCATTCGTCCGGAAGTTGCACGGCACCTTACGGCCAGAACTCTCGGCCCTTACGGCCGTAACCAGCATTCGTCAGGCCATGCTCGCCAATCACTTACGGCCGTATCGGCACCTTACGGTAACTCGGCCAAAGCACTGCTGCGGCCGTCTCGGCCACTTCCGACGACCCCGAAACCCGAACTCGAATATGAATCGAAGATACGGTTACGAAGCACTCGCAAAGACGAATCCAAGCGCTAAGAGAACACACGATTCACCACCCAAGGCTCAAAATTGACAACGGAAGTAATTACCCCAAACTTTGGGAAATTACAAAAATGGCCCAAAACGTCCGAAAATCACGATACGTGATCGAATAACCAAAACGAAGTTCACAACACGTCTAACGAGTTAAACGGACTTACGGAAACTCGAATAGCAGCTCGACGAGATTCGCAAGAATCGAACTCAAGTGCGGAAAAGCGTCTAAAAAGCTCTAACTCAAGAAACGATACCGAAACGAACTCGGATGACAAAAAGTGCAGAATTAAATATTCTCAGAATGACGAAACGGTCAAAAACGAGTCGTCGAAACGGACCTCCGCCGAAAAATGAAAATTACCGGAAATCCGAAATTGCGGATATTACATAGACATGCTTTGGTAAACCGAGTTACATAAGTCCTCAATGCCTCTCCAGAATATTGCTTGACACTGAATAAAGACATGAATGTTTTCTAGTGTGCTCTAGCGCTTGCGAAGTGGGTTAGAAACGTCGATATGAAGGCTTTGAAGCTGGTAATCGTCCCTGGTGGTATATGGTGGAACCAATCTTGAGCTGATTCTGTCAACGTAGCCAAAAATGCTCTGCAGCTTACGGGGTCCGAATATCGATGTAGTACCGCCATATTTTCGAACCGATATAAATGTTTGGTAGGGTCCGAGAGCCCGTAGGTCAAAGTGACCGCGCTGAACCCAAAAGGGAGTTCGGCCTGCAGTATCTCTTCTAACAAGGGATGGCCTTGATGGCTTTCTGAACCCTTCCATGCGACCTTCTGTCACAACTCCTCTAGCTCGTCCTGCATGATGGATATGATGGGATCCAGTGTTCTTTCTTGTTTAGATCGTTCCCACGTCCTTGGGTGGCTTTCTCCGTGTTCTTCCTGCTGGCTAATCTCATCCAGTCTGTCTGAGAGGATGGGTATTATTTTTTGAGGCATTTTTTATTTTTCGACCTCTCGGTTTTTCTGGATTCCGCTAGCGATGATGTCGGCTAGTGCTTCCTTCGTCAAGGTGATTGTTCTGGGTGCAGTCTCTTCTCTGGCTGGGGTGGTGGGTGTTTTTTCTGGAATTTCTCCTCCACCCGCAGTCGCTAATTGTTCCTCCAAATTTCTGGGCACCAGTTCTCCGACTTTCTTCTGGACTATCTCTTCCGCCATTGTTAATCTCACGTCTCAACTCTGGTGTGACTTGATGTCACTATTCCCACATACGGCGTCACTTGATGTAACCGATCTAGTCGGCAACCAAGAATCGGGTCAATCTTATAGGTTTGGTCTAAGAAAACCCGAATGTTTGATGAAATATCTCTCTGGATGTTTCTGATTACTTAAGCTTGGGAGGAACAACTTCTCCCTTATTTATAAAAGGGAAGAGAAGCCTCTCCCTAAGACCATGTTCCAAGCTTTAGGGGAAATCCACGATATTCAGGAATTCTGGCTGCGGCCGCCAATCCCGTGGATATCTAGGATTTCGACTGCAGCTGACAGTCCCTGGATATTTGGGATCTTTTCAGAAAGATAAAATCCCAGCTTTGCAGGGGTTTTATCTTTATGAGCCCGAACCCTTCCCAGCTTGGGGTAGGGTCATGTAGGTCGGACTCTTTCATGAGGGAACCCCCTTGTCGGGACCTCTCGTTCTTTTGAGAGGTCGATAGATCTGCCTGTCTTTGCTGACATTTGCATTATCTCTACTAAGCTCGGTTTAGGGTCAGTCAGGTCGGAATCCTTTAACATGGAATCCATTTGTCAGGGCCTCCCTTTATGACCAGAGGTAGGTAGGTCTGCCAGCTCCTTGGCTCCTTAGACTAGGTTTTTGGGAGGTCATATTTATCGTCCTATCAGTGGCGATAATAATAAAGACATAAATATTGGTGATAATTGAAGATGTCAAGGTTCAAAAACTTTGGTTTGAGAAACTTTCCAAATATTGTGAGAGAAAAAACATGTTTAAGAAAAGATCTGGAAGATCACTGGAAGAACCAGAACCTGAGTGGATGCACTTCGATTATGATCAATTTGTAAATGAAGAAGGTGTTTTTCCAATCTCTCCGGTTATGGGAGGAAATTTCAAGGCAGGCCTCCATATGTGTCACTTTCTGACATTGATGATGAATAAATCAAACATTTGATCCAACATTTGTAATACCTTTACAGAGAGGACCGCTATTTCTGTCAAAAGATAGATTGAAGAATGATGTTGGACAGTATCATTTGGGTAATAAAATAGATTATCGTACTGTGAAATCTGATAAGAATTATTATTACATTGTGTGCAACGACGAAAGTTATTTCGTATTGAGTGCCTCATGGAGGGGTGGATTTTGGACAGTGCACTCATGAATGAATACACATGCCTGTTTGAACAAAATTGCAAGGCCTTATGGAATTGCCTTATAAGATGTTCGGTGAATACATGTCCGAAAATACTATTAATGGCTGGGTATATTATGTCTCCAAAACCAGCAAGGTGGAGCATTGTTTGACAATCCATTACATCTTGTCATTGAGCATCGCTATTGCGGTGATATATGTAGACAACCAAGTTATATCAAAATGATTCCCTCGTACTTACATATATTGTAGGTGATAAATCTCAGTACCATAATTGATTTTGTGGTTGCTATTAATACTGGAATATTCAAATACATGTTTTATACTTTGGGAACTTCGCTACCTGGACTTCATTATGCTAGACCAATCACTATTGTTAATGGGACACAGCTTATACCGAGGAATATTGCTTGTAGCTGTAACAAAAGGTGAGACAATCAGATATTTTCACTTAAAATTTTCGGATTGGCACTATCAAGTGCATGAATCATGGAAGTTTTTTATGCATAAACTAAAAGCACCTTTGGTTGTCCAAGAGACCTCTTGATTGTTTCAGATGAACATAAATCCATAGCAAACTCTATAAAAGACGAATTCCTACGGTGCTCATAAGTTATTTTGTTACCATATTCATAAGAATTTGGCCAAGTATAATCATGTGGTGGCAATCTTTAATGCTGCAGCATACATTTATCGTATTGAGGACTATAATAGGCACATGGAAAGTGTAGAAATAGCATGTCCAGCTGCAGCCGCACACCTGAAAGAAGTTGCTGGTGAGGATTTGATCTCATGTGAAGTGTAGAGTCTATCTATTCGAGATGATGAATTCAAATGTTGTGGCACGAAGAACCGTCTTTTATGGGCTAGAATGCTGCCTGTTTGCTCAATTCTCGAGGTCACTCGAACTGTGATAGAGGAACGAACATTTGAGGGAACACGAGAATGAAAACAAGTGTCTTGAACCTTTAACAAATTGTGCTTACGAAACATTGATAAAGGCGGTTGGAGCTTGATCTAACATAAATGTTCAATTCTATAGGGATGGGGTGTTGAAAGTGATCTCTAATCACATACATTATGTTGTGGACTTGAGGGGGCAAAAATGTATTTGTATATAGTTCCAGCATGATAAGATATCGTGCAAGCATGTCCCTGCAGCTATAAGCTACCTCAACCACAACCAAACTGTGTAAATACATGATTATTACAAAATGTCCACACTTCGTCAAATGTATGATCGGTGATTCCAAAACCTCACCCTAGTGAATGATTCATGCCCGATAACATAAAGATGAAAGTTTGTGAGCGACCATACAATCCAAGGTAGGGCGACCCAAAGAAAAGAGATACCCATCCGGTGTAGAGTTCTTCGCTCATGTCCAAACATGCCTTAAAATGTGGAGGGAATGATAAAAAAATTGCACTGCAGTTATTCTCCAGCTCTTTGAGTATCAGACAATAGAACCATCTCCATGAAAAAAAGAACGTGCAAGAAAGAAGTCTAGTATATCTTGGTATTGTTGTGCAGAGATTTATACGCCTCGATGGTGATCGGCATGATGGTCAGGAGCCAGCCAAAGAAGACAGACGCTGGGCAAGCACCTAGCGATCGGCGTCCAAGGCGATCGTCTGTAGGCATCTATCGATCGCCAATAATATCTGACTGTAGACGATCGTCACATACTGCATGTAAATCCGACACCCGTCAAAGTCTTCAGAGACCAAATCTCGGACGTAGACCCACGTGCAGATCCACAAAAGGCGCCGCAAGATAAGGCCTTTGACCCCAGCCTGTCACCAACTTCACACCTACCGACAGGCCCGCCGAAAGGTACAAAGTGGGTCCTCCCCTGACAGCGACTCAGGACGCGTGCAGGTTTCCAATTGGCTCGCACAGCTGGCTGCCAGCGGCAGCCTCGGACTTTAAGGGAACAGCCCCACGTGACGGGACGATCGCCCATCTTATTCTAATATAGAAAACGGCGGTCGCCCACGATCGCCGGAGAGGACCCAGCAATCTTGTCTCCTATAAATAGGAGGCGTCCAACAGTGGCCAAGGGGTAGTGAAAAAACGTACAGAGAGACATTCTAAAAACAGTGGACTCACCTTACGAATGCATACACATTCACAGTAATACTCACTTACATATACAGAACACCAAAAAGCAAGAACTCACAGAGCTTCACATCTGGTTCTTTCGGCAATCTTCACGCTCTATAGCTAAGATAACTAGAATCTTTACACTCATTGTAATAGTATTCTAACATTAATATTTGTACTCCAAAGTATTTATATTAATAACATCTCGCGAGAGCATTCAAGCCCGGGACTAACAAGCCCGGCAAATCTTGTGTTATTTAATTTCCCACGGAAGTGTTCTCGCATTTGTTGGTTACTCGATCATTCCAGCAATATCATCTTCGGATAATATTTTGGGTAACAACAATTGGCGCTAGAGGAAGGGGGTTAACCTTAATTTTTATTCCGACCGTCTCGAAGAACACTCACTGTTCTCCGGGGCATATACTTGAAGAAACACTCACTGTTCTTCAAAGAAAAACCTTCAGAGACATGACATCTGCCACGACCTCTAAAAGAGCCACCCTGCGATCTGCCGGACATATCATTCCGTCCCAGACCGAATCCCAGCCTACGGCGTAAGGTGACCGCGGCGACGCTAGACTCTCACTCCCACCCCCGAGGGATGGTCCCAGCCTCTCACTCGATCAGTTCCAGACCGCAGAACAGATTAAGGAGGCTATAGCCATCCTCATGGAGCGACGGAGGGCATGCGACTCGCCCACCATTACTCCGTCACCCATCCGCCGAGCAGGCAAGCGGAAGCTCAAGGGGATATATGTTGAGAAATCGACAGAAAGCCCCGAGCCGCATGAAAAGGCTCTCGTAAGGCGGGACGACTCCATCTTCAGCCGCCTAGGGAGTGATCCCTCGTGGCGACCCGGGCGTTCAGGCCCCAGCCGGGAGGCATCGGAGTCCAAATCCGTCACCAAGAGTTCGGCATATCCGACTCCCAGAAGACAAGCCGGCCAACGGGCCCCCGCTCGCCCAAGAACTGATCCCGGTGGCGGAGAACTCATCATCTACCATGGGGCCAGGAGATCAGTACATGATCGCCTTGGCTCACGCTTCGGGAGCCAATCAGCGAGCAGTCAGGCTACGGCGAAGGCCGCCATGCAGCGCCAGCTCGACGAAATGAAGGCGCTCCTAGAGACTGGGGCAGGCGCCAAGAGATTGATCGTTGGACCGAGTGAGCCGCTCGCAGCCGAAGATCGCTCCCCCTCAAACACCTCTATACGAGGGGAGATGGGATCCTGAGACCCATTTGAGCAAATTCCGGATTTACATGACCAGATGCGGAGCATCGGACGCGACGAAATGCCGAATGTTCCCATTAACATTGGGCGACCTCGCCCACATGTGGTACATCTCATTACCACCTCGCTCGATCAATTTTTTTGAGAAGCTGGCGAACGACTTCACGTCGTACTTCGCCTCCAAAGTTGCTCGGACAGAAGGCCCCCACCGCATGATGAAAATCAGGCAGGGGAAGGACGAGCCCGATGAAGATTACATCGACCGGGTAGACGAAATAGTTTTCACCGGCGAGCCCATTAGCGACGAGATCGCTCTCTACTCGGTCCTAGGGGGATTCTACGGCCACTCGCCTATGTTCAGACACCTTACAAAGGACATCCCCCCGACCTACGCAATCTTCCGCGTCAGGGCCGCTGATTTCCTCGCTAGGTAGAGGATGCTCACCCTCCGTTTAGGTGAGGGATCTACCGGGGAAGGAAAGGCGCCATCTTCCATCCCAAGAAAGGCGGTCGCCAAGCCCAGAAAGGCGATCGCGAAGCCGCCCGGCGAATTCAAAGCTTTCGAGAATGTGGAGGTTCACCTCCTCCGTAACCTCAACCTATCTCCGGCCCACATCTTTAACGCCATCAAGGGGCGTGAATGGCTTAGCAAACCAAAGCCGGTGAGGGACCACGGTCATCTAGACCGCAGTAAATTTGTGTCTACCATAAGAGTCCCGGCCACAACACCAGTAAATGTCGCGACCTCCTCAGGCAACTCTAGAGACTGTTTGAGGAAGGCAAATTAGATAACTTGGTTACCAAGCCAGAGCCCTGAGCAGAGAAGACCGGGGGGCGCGAGCGCCGACAGAGCGACGGGATCCCTCCTAATCCGGTCGCCAGGATCGAGCAGAACGATCCATAGTATTCTGACGAATCAATCCCTCCGATCAACCATGGCGGTCGGATCAATATGCTTCAGGCGGGAGGTGGAAACCTCAGCGGCCTTTACCCGGTCTCCACCATGTCGAACAGAAAGCGGAAGGCCGAACTGAGGGCGTTCGCCGGGGTCCATGTCGTGGTACCCCCAGAGCCGACCATCTCCAAAGACGTGCTCATCACTTTCTCCAACAAGGATAGGGAGGGAGTGCAGTGCCCCAAAGAGGATGCATTGGTGATCTATGCATGTATCCTTGGGGAAATGGTCGATCGCGTGCTGGTTGACAATGGGAGCTTCTGCAATATCATATTCAAATCCACTCTTGACCAGCTCGGCAACCTGACCAAGTTCATCAAGCCATTTGACACCGTGCTCCAAGGGTTCGGCGACAGCACAGTCCAAGCCTACAGAAGGATCAAGCTCTCTGTCGAGCTAATATGTTATTACGATCCCAAGGTTAGGATTACTAGGAACCTCAACTTTGTAATCATAGATAGGCCCAGCATCTATAATGGGTTCCTAGGTCGTCCATTTCTAGAAACCTTCCAGGCGGTCGCCTCTTCCTTCTTTTACTGTATCAAATTCCCCACTGCCGATGGGACGGTCGGTACTGTAAAAGGAGACCAACTAATGGCTAAGAAATGTTTGAATTACTCCTGTGTCGTAACTTCTTTCAACATTTTCCGTACTATTTATAACATTGAGATGATCGGTAGTCAACCGATGGAGATCAACGAGTCGAGCACCTCGTATCAGCCCGACTCAGAAGACGGCATCTCACATCGATTAACGGACGACATCGAGCCAAGGATCGGTTTCGAGCCAAGCCTCGACATCGACCCAAGGATCGAATCCGGAGCGGGAAGTACAGATCGGCACGAGCGTCGACCTAGAATTAAAGGAGGATCTGATCAATTTATTACGTAAGAACATCGGAGTATTTGCTTGGTCGCATCAGGATATGGTCGGCATAAGTCCTGAACACGCTTGCCACTATCTAAAGATCGATCCGGCAAGGAAGCCTGTTCACCAGAAACGTAGAAAGTTCGGTCCGGAGAAGTACGCAGTGCTCGACATAGAAGTCAAGAAATTACTCGACAATAAACTAATCGGAGTAGCCACAGATGAGCCACAGTGGGTAGCCAACGCTGTGCTCGTCAAAAAGCCTAGCAACTCCTGGAGATTATGCATCGACTTCACCGACCTCAATACAGCATGCCCAAAAGATCACTTTCCGATGCCTCATATCGACCACTTGGTCGATAGTACCACAGGTTGCGAAATGATGTCGTTCATGGATGCCTTCGCCGGATACCATCAGATCCCAATGGCAGAGAAGGACATAAAGCACACATTGCTCCACACGGAAAAAGACATATACTTTTGGGTCTGAATGCCGTTCGGCCTGAAGAACGCAGGGGCGACCTACCAACGGCTAGTCAATGGGATGTTCGCCAACCAGATCGGCAAGACCATGGAGGTCTACATTGACGACATCGTGGTCAAAAGCCTCAAAAAGGAAGATCACCTCAATGACCTTGCCGAGACGTTCGCCATCCTCGAGAGGTTCAATATGAAGCTGAACCCCAAGAAATGCAACTTCGGGGTAAGCTCCCGAAAATTCCTGGGGCACATCGTGAGTCAGAGGGGGATCGAGGAGAACCCTACCAAGATCCAGGCGATCCACGACATGCAGGAACCGCGGAATGTCAAACAGGTGCAACGCCTCACTGGTTGTCTAGACGCCCTCAACCGCTTCATATCTCGGCTCGGGGATAAAAGCAAGCCATTCTTCGCGACCATAAATAACAAGAAGTTCGCATGGACAAAGGAGAGTCGAATAGCATTCGCCAAAATTAAGGAGTATCTATCTAACCCCCATATCTTGGCGAATACGATCCCCGGCGAAAAGCTATTCATTTACCTGGCGGCCTCGGAGGTCGCATTGAGTGCTGTTTTAGTACGAGCAGAGGGGCAAGTCCACTTGCCGATCTACTTCGTTAGCCAAGCGCTCCATGACGCGGAAACACGATACACGCCTCTGGAGAAGATCGCCTACGCTCTAGTCATGAGTGTTCGCAAGCTAAGGGCCTACTTCTTCGAACATCCAGTGGAGGTCCTGACAACTCTCCCCTTAAGGCATGTTCTGCACCGACCAGACACTAACGGGCGACTCCTCAAGTGGTCACTGGAGATCGCCCAATACGGTATCACGTACGCTTCTCGCACGGCGATCAAAGGCCAAGCTCTGGCGAACTTCGTGGTGGAATTAACATTCCCGACGAGTCTGACCCAGATCGGTCGCCCCGCTTGGAAGTTGTACGTGGATGGCTCGGCAACCAACTCGCAAGCAGGGGCAGGGATTGTCCTCATCAGCCCCGACGGCCAAAGTTTCACAAATGCTATACGTTTCGGGTTTCGGGCGACCAACAATGAGGCCGAATACCAATCCTTGGTAGGCGGGCTCGATCTATCCCTCGCCCTAGATGTTCGCCGTCTACACATCTTCATGGACTCCCTCTTGGTCGTGAACCAAGTCAAGGGAGAATATGAGGCGCGCGGCGAACAAATGATCAAATACCAAGAACTGGTCGCCGAAATGTGCACGAAGTTTGAAGAAGTTCTGATCGAACAAGTCCCGAGAGAGCACAACTCCCAGTCCGATCCCCTATCCAAAGTAGCATCATCAGATGGGGCAGCAGATTTCTCTAACATCCAGATCACAAAATCAGCAAAGCCGGCGATCGACAGAAACCTGATCACCACGGTCACCGTCGCCGAGGAGAACTGGATGACTCTTTTCATTAAATACTTGAAGGACGGGACGGTCCTAGACGACCGTATCAAAGCTCGCCAGCTCCAACTCCGTGCAACCAGATACACCTTACTGGACGACCGGCTTTACAAGCGAGCTTTCAGCCTTCCCCTCCTCAAGTGCACCACGCCGGAGGAAGGCCGGCTCGTTTTAGCCGAGATCCATGACGGGATCTGTGGAAACCATGCTGGCGGGCGAGCTCTCATCCACAAAACAACCAGGCAAGGTTTTTTCTGGCCGTCGCTTCAGAAAGATGTGATCGCCTATGCCCGATCGTGTCATAGGTGTCAAGTGATGGGCCCAAACATCAAGCTCTCCCCCGAGCAGCTCACTTCGATGTACAGCCCATGGCCATTCGCCCAATGGGGCATCGACCTTATAGGTCCCTTGCCGACGGCGCCAGGGGGCTGTAAGTTTGCCATCGTGGGGGTCGATTATTTCACGAAATGGGCTGAGGCCGAGCCGCTCAACAAGATCGGCCAAGAACAAGTAATCAAGTTCATTTGGAAAAACATCATATGCCGATTCGGTCTGCCCCAGGCTATCATCTCCGACAACGGAAAGCAGTTCAACGGCTTGGAGTCATGCAATTCTGCGAGAAGTGGGGAATCAGAAAGTTGTTCTCGGCCCCTTACCACCCTCAGACGAACGGGCAGATAGAGCCTGTAAACAAGATCCTCAAACACACAATCAAAGCAAGACTTGAATCCAAACAAAGATGATGGGGGAGCGAGCTCCCAGACGTTTTGTGGTCCTACCGTACAACGACCCGAAACTCGACTAGCGAAACCCCGTTCGCCCTCGCCTTCGGGACAGAAGTGGTGATCCCTTCGGAGATCGCCGTCCTCAGCCACCGAACTGAACAAGAGATGACGACGGACAATGATGTGGCCCGGCGGATCGACTTGGACATGCTCAAAGATCGGCGACTGACCTCAAAAATGAAGAACACAATCCACAAAAGGAGGTCCGAGAAGTTCTTCAATTCGAAGGTCAAGGAAAGACGGTTCCAAGTGGGCGATCTAGTCCTCAAAAAAGTCCAGACTCACACAGGAGTTTTTGGCCCGAATTAGGAAGGCCCCTTCAGGATATCTAAGTGGCTAACTAGGGGAGCCTACGAACTTGAGCACCCTGACGGCACTCCGGACCAATATCCCTGGAACGCCATACATTTGAAGAAATACTACCAGTGAAAACTTTGTATTCAGTTTCAGTTACCCAATGTACAAAGAGTATAATGAGATTTTCATATCCCATCTATATGATTCGCCTCGACGAAAACGAACAACTAAAAAGAGGACGGCTCGCTCGCCCTACAAAAGGTCATCATCTAAACCTGACAGATCTATACAAGCGATCGCCCCTCCAAGCACAACGTATACCGTCGAGGGTCGTCATCTAACATGGCGATCCGAGGTAGAAAAGTGCAGCCGTGGTCCTGAAGGTCGATGGAACCGACAGCTTCGTCCATGCAAGGTTCCTTTGGGCTGCGATTGCTCGCCCTTCGTTTAAATACGAGGCGTAGCTGAAGGACCCTCCAATTAAATCTGTGGACACACTCGCGCGCCCTCAAAAGTACATCATCTAACATGATGTACCCGGACAAGGCAACGCGTCCCTACCCCATCACACGTATACTGTCGAGGGTCGCCATATAACATGCCGACCCGAGGTAGAAGAGTGCTAACAAGCCGCGGACATAGAGTCTAATAAACCGACGACGCCCCGTGCAAGGACTCCTCCAGACCAAGACCGCTCGCCTTTCGTTTAAATACAAGGCGGGCGCAGCCTAACGGAAGACCCTAACAATAAAGTGAGTCGCGGGACATACCTACGGATGGAATGTCCCTCGCACATAAAGACAGGGTTACGGAGGTCGGTCCATCGAACTCAGCGACCGTGCACACAGTCATCCTCCCTCAAAGAATCGGCAAAACTCAAGATAGCTCGTCCAACATACTATTTTCGTTCCCTTACTTATACTAAGTAAACAAAAACAAGGGGCAAAGTGGAGCTATTCCTGAAATACGATCGGGAGGAAGGGACCATACACGATCGGTTTCGTTCAATAAAGTTACAAGTAAGAATTTTCAAGTGTATCAATACAATCGGATCCATTCAACATTCAAACAGTCGATCGTACAAACAAGGCATCAGATGCAATTGTGTAAACACTTGTACAAATTCATATGCAAACATTCAGAAGAGACGATCGTACAGATAAAGAATCAGACGCGAAGAAGTATTTTATTCCATTCAAAATGATCGTACATACAAGCCCGAAGGCAATACAAGAAAAACTAGAAATTACAAGCGAAGGAAAACAAAACAAATTCCAGCCTCACTCAGGCCACCCCCGACTGGCCTTCGCCTCCAGCAGGCGGATTGGCGGGCGCTTCCTCACCGGCTTCAGGATAAATAAGTTTATCCAGAAATGGATACCAGCTCAGATCAATCCCTTAGTCGGTGAGATCGAGGATCGGCGGGGAGAAGTCCGGCTGCAGGGGATGCTCGAGTACGTAGGCCTTGAAGGTTTCCATCATAGGGCCGACCTCGATCCCTACCTTCTTGGCGGCACGGATAGCGTCGGCGTAGGCCATATAATAGGCGAACTCGCCAACGTATCCCACATTAAGGTAGGGATCGGTCTCGATCGCTTTTAACTACTCCTTCAACCTCGCAGTCGTCTTGTCAGCATCCGCAAGCTCGCCTACCTTGGCGGCCAGTTCTCCCTTCGCCTTCTCCAGCTCGCTGTTGAGACGATCCACCGTCGCCTTCAGCCCAGTCACCTCCTCCTGCGAGGCCACGTGCATCCGGTGAGCCTCCGTCATCTGGTCGCGGAACCGATCCGCCACCCCCCGCGACCGATCAAGCTCCTGCTTCATCCGGTCAAGATCCTGCTTAGCTCGTTTGGCCGTATCCAGGTACTCCTTCTCCATGGCCGTTATCCGATTGGAGAAATCGGCGTTCTGATTCCGAGCGGCCTCAAGATCTTGATGGAGGTGAGCATTAGAGGGTCGCCCCTCATAATCCTTAACATCTTGGGCAGCCATCGTCGCCGCTTGGAGAGTCAGGGCGAATGTCGCCTGCACGGCATCTCTAGATCGCCGACGAGCAATCGCGTCGATATCGGTCGTCCAAGCCTTATGAAGAGAGGAGATGGCCCTGGAGACATACGAAGGGACGTCAAGGGACTGGTGAGGAGACTTGCTCGCCAAGAAATCCAACACCATCGGCGAGGTGTCCGAATCGGCAAGACGGATCCTGCAACACAAACAAAAAGAAACAAAGGAGTTAGTATACATCCTACACAAATAGCCTAACTCAGAAAGATCAAACCGGTCTTACCTGTTGACCAACTCGGGGTCGCGGCCGAAAAAGGGCTTGCCCCGAGGAGTTTCGGCTTCGGCGATCGCCACAGTTTTCAGGAAGGCAGCAGAGGGCCCGGACCCCTCCGCCATCGGAACAGCATATATAGGTGGCGCGGCAACCGGCGGCTCCAAAATGGATACCTCCGCGTCAGCAGTCGGCAGGGACTCCTACGGCCTCCGCCTCTTGCGGTTGCGCTGGAGCTGTTCTTCTTCCCGAACTTCCGGCTCGACGACCGACACCGTAGTAGGTCTCACCGCAGGAACAGGACGGGACGTCGTTGCTGGGGCACGACCAAAAGACCGGGGTTCGACATTGAATCTAAATTATTCTATTTACTGAAATATTCTATTTACTAAAAATCAATTTTCTGAAATATTCTATTTACTACTTGTCTTTTCCCCGCTACGCTGAGCCACCGAGACAAGTAGTATACTTAGCCAAAAGATCGGGGTTCAACATTGAGATCTCTCTCGGTGGCTCGGCGTAGCGGGGAAAATGGACCTCTGCCAAAGAAGAAATTCAGACAAGTTAGACATCTCTTTCAAATAGACGATCGTCACACAGGAAAGAGGAAGTAAAAATTTATACCTGGAAGCTTCAGATGACGAGGGAAGCGAAACAATCGAGCTCTCAACCGATGAAATTCGTGGTTGACTGAGCGAACGTCGATGTAGGAGTCCTGCAAACCGCGAATTCGCTCCCAGACAATCAAAAAATCAAAGGGGAGATCGCCGATCGCTGGAACAAGGGAGCCTGCAAAAAGGAAACCAAATTAGATCAGTTCAAGGTGTATCCAAATAAAGGTAGAGTTAAAACCCTTACTCTGTAACACCCCCAGAATACGTCCGGAAATGTTACACGCCGTAGGCCCTTCTCACAAGGATCTACCAGGCTAAACTCCACTAGACTACACAATGATCGACCGACCGGGGTCGATCTAAATACAACGCAGACCGACAAGGTCATTAAACAATTCAGAAACCAATAAATTTAATATCTCCATGACAAAGAATAAACTTTCACACAAAAAGGGATGACAACTCCATTTAATAAAGGAAAACCTACACCCGTGCAAGGGTGAGTACTCAACCAAATGGAAAATACCGACCCCGATGGAGTAAATGCAAAAGACTCTGACTCTTGTGTGATTAGCATCGTCGTCTTCCATCTCCTTCCAAGCTAATCCCGTGACGGCTCCCGAGCTGCCAAAACTCGAGCGCATAACAGCACCCACCCCGAAAACTCTGGTTAGCAACCGAATTTTGCTAGTGCAAGTACATAATATACAAGATATACGAACAATAACAACACAAAATTCAACCATCGTGAAGCTTTAACACAAACCAAACATTCCCAAAGTCAACACAATATAGCACTCGTATACACAAGGTGAAAAATAATCACATAGTCATATTCTCAATATGGAACATAACGCCAATCAAACTTTGGACGAGCCCAAGGAGTCAAAAGATTAAGTTCGAAAATCCATTTTTATAAAAGGAAAAGTATTTTGATAAGATAGTTTAAAAATATTATTAATGACTCGGGCCGTCTTGGGATTTTGGAAATTGAATGGGAATACCTTTAGAAAATAATTTCAAAAGCTCTCGGGTCCTCGACCCAATTTATAGAACACTGTCACTAACGAAATCATTATAACATCTCACGGGGTTCTCAAACCAATCAAAATAACATCATCACGAGATCAATCATCTCAACATTTCACAGGGTCCTCGACCCAAATCACAGAATAGCACCACAATACAATCGAAGGCACAAGCTCTCATTCGACATATCCTGCTCAAGACCCCCGATTAATTAACCCTCGGAGATTTCGTCAAACCTCCTTGGTTAATTAACCCTGATACCAACGCTTCAAAAACAAGTTGAAACAAACTTTTCAAAAACGCGAATCGCGGTCTATATCAAGACAAACGTTTAAGAGAGAGTTTGAAAGATTTAAGATACGAACATCGTTCGGTAATGGGGTCTTAGCTATCACTCAAATACCCGTAACCAATAAGCCTACCAGGCGCCTCCCTTGCGCACCTGTGTACCGGCGTTCACTTCCATCATGTTGGCCGCTCATTGAACATGTCACCGCACCGGCGTCACTCCCGCGAGAGCCGCCCCTTGCGCGCGCATTAGGTGACATCGGCGTTCACCACCCATATGGAGCCGCACATTGCAAAGATACACTGTGCCGAGTGCACGCCCCGCCCTCAGAGGTTCCCGGATACGACGTTTCTCACAACAAGTATCCACATTATCACAA
This sequence comes from Orobanche coerulescens, assembly GCA_033398695.1. NCBI lineage: Eukaryota > Viridiplantae > Streptophyta > Magnoliopsida > Lamiales > Orobanchaceae > Orobanche > Orobanche coerulescens. Next base: position 188,872,948 of record CM065806.1, read on the forward strand.
ACATCAAGCACATGGATAAACGTCACAACAATTTTCAACTCGGTACATCAAGTTACACAATTTTCTCCGCCAGTCCATAACCACACAAATAAACAATAACACGCACGTTATCAATCAAACTCAATCACAATAAGCCTTCAAGCATAACCAATCAACACCGCACATATATCCCTATATTGCGACTCAACCGAATATATATATATATATATATATATAACCTTACTATATTATAAGAGTAAATATAGTTTACCCATCAATCCAAGTCGAGTACGTCATCTAGTGTTAGTATTCATCACTCGTCATTCACCAATATAGGCGCTTATATCAATATATGTATATACATACATATATTCAACATATAAATATATATACATATATAAAACTAGATATATATATACATACACACACATATATATATATATATATACACACACATTTATACATCCGTATAAATTCATACACTTCGACAACAATGATTTCACGCAGTTACAATTCGTATATCAAGGTACTTGCCTCAAATCCAAAGCACGCGAAGCGACGAAAAAGCTTGACCGGCAACCCTCGAATCTTTCAACTAGGTCGAAATCACAAGAACAATATAATTACTACGAAGTCAATCACAAGAGGGATGGAAAACATACGAAATTCCCAACAAGAATTCGTAGAAACAAAAGATCGAACACTTGGGGTTCAATATTTCCCCAAGAACATAATCCGGACCCAAATACGGTAAGAAATACGAATCAAATCATAGGAAGAGAATCGATATAATCGATTGATGATATACAACAACAAGAATCAAGAAGAACAACCCGAAACTCGAAGATTCCGTAAATCTAGAGGAAGGGTTTACAAGATGTTTACCTCGAATCGAAGGTGAAGAACACGGATTAAGGATGTTAAACAACACCAAGAACTCAAGCAAGATGTAAACTTGGAGTTACAAGACCCCAAATCACCTTCCAATCACCTACGAGTCGCCCACCACGGAAAGACGAAGTGTAGGTGAAGAAATGACGAATTCGGTCAACTCCTCGGGTATATAAACCCAAGCCGTGTTACGACGTTAGCCATGGCACTAACGACGTTAGCTTGTTAACGCACGTAAGACTCCCATGCTTACGCACGTAACGAAAATCGCAATTCTGTACTATTTTACAAAGGCCGTTAGGTACGAATCGAGACATGCATTACGTACGTAAGGTGCCTATTTGGGGAGTACAGCACTAGCACAAGAAGGCAAGAAAGGAACCGAAAAAATCAATATGCAATGGTGAACAACTCCCGATGGTACGAACGTAAAGGATTCGAGGCGGCGAACTTAAGTGTTGAAGGAAAACCTATTCCCGACTACCCAAGGTTCGAATACGATAATGTATGATCACCCCCAAACTTTGGGAAATTACGAAACGGCCCAAAACGTCCGTAAATCACAATATGACATCAAGCAACCGAACCGAAACTCACAACACGTATAACAAAGCTCAACGGACTTATAGAAAACATGAAACCGTAGTTTCGAACCATTATCACATGAAATGAATCAAATAGCGGGAAAAGTCGCTCAAGACACGGATTCGCAAACAGCCCCTAACAACTCGGATGACCAAACACGCAGAACGAAACATTATCAAAATGTCAAAACGTCATAAGTGAGCTTCGAAACGAGAAAGATGCCGTAAACGAAAAGTACCGAAGAGAAAATCACGGTATTACATTCTACCCTCCTTAAAAGAAGTTTCGTCCGAAACTTAAAATAGAGAGCGATGGAACAACGATTTCAAACAAAATTTGCAAGAATCAAATTCGGATGAGAAAAGGCCACAAGAATCCACGAGATTTAGCAAAACTTCCGAAATTCGTTCGGAGGACGGTAGGCTAAGTAAAACAAGGTGGTTTAAAATCGTCGAGGATCACAATTGAATTACCAACAATGAAAGGTCACACAATACTGAAAATATCAAGAAAAGTACGGGTAATACATTCCCACATACTAAAAGATATTACGACCGAAACTTAGAACAATAAGAGTTGGAAACGTAAAGCAATGAAACGAAATACGATCGAAGTCACGATTGTTTGAAACAACAACGATTAAGACATAGTACAAAGTCTTCATTCTCCCATGCTAGGATCTTCGAAGGAAACATAGGGTTTCGGGACACTTCCCGATCACTAGCTCGCTCTCTCTCGGGCGGCATTCTTTGCCAATTCGGAAACTGTCTCACAGTGTTTCTCCCGATGACCTTCACACCCACACCGGTAACAAGTCAAGAGTGGAGAGGGACAATTTGCACGAACATGTCCCCGACGATTCTGATTGAAACATCTTCTCTTCTTACCGCGAGTCACCGATGCCGGTTTGGGATTTCAGCTGCTCACTCCCGACCGCGAAGATGACGCTTTCGAACAACGTGAGGGCTTGGGAGCCTTAGTCTCCTCACCGCCGTAAATTTTCCCGATACCCTCGGTCTCTTTGCTTCGCTCGTGGGCTCGACATCGAGGAGATTTCATAGAATATCGTTTGATCTCGATACTCCTTCACCGTAGCATGGATAGTTGTCGACGAACCACCTTGTCGCTTTCCACTTCCGTCATCACACTTACGTCCGCCAAGGCTCGACATACTAATACGTATAGTACCATTCAAAGATTATCAAATAATCACTGACAAAGATACCACCCTTATCAACACAAGGTTTAGTTAACATCTATAGAATAACGGTAATATCGTAAAGCATAGAGTTTTATGAAGTTAACTCCGGTCCTTCGACTAGGATGATCATTATATATATATATATGTGCTTAATGAAAACAAATTTTTGAAAAAGAGAGCGAGTCACGTTACGCCCAAAGCTTGTAAATACTGTCCTTTATTTGGAAGAGGGAGTTTATACAACGACTTTAAAAATTATTTTCGAGCAATGCATAAAAGAAAATTGAAAGTTGAATCGTAACTAATTTGAAATATTTCAAGTGTTGAGTTCCAAATACCACAATTTGAAAATCTTTCCTCTTCTACCAAAATGTCTAATCGAAAGGATTTTTCGCCGAAATACGTGACCATTTGACATGACTACATTAAATAACGGGTTTTCACAATATTATAAAATTTAGTAGCACCGCTTTAAAATGTTCGTGCCATTACAACACCGTGGGCCCCACACCGGAACACACCAGGCTGAAAACTATTTTTAAAACGTTCAAAATGCCAAAAGGCCGATGACGGTAGTATTTTCAAGTAATCACAAAAGTCATTTATAAAATATCAAATACCGTTATAAGAATACCGTCAAAACATGCAAGACAAAATGCCAAAACTCGGTTTAGGGAATCGGTTTTACGAAATAAAATTCAGTTTGCAAGATACCAATAGCCATTTCAAAATACTCACGCAGCGGATAAAATTAACACTCAAAGATTTATTGTAATAAAATGTAGACATTGGTAAGTACACTCGACTTCCTAAGCATACTACATAACCATTCTCAATCGGACCGAATACGCATGTTACATCCTAAATCAATAATATCACCAACAAGTTACAATCTCTAGTTCACATTAAACACATTATCACAATATAATCAAATACATATATAAAGGGACTTACGATCGGAAGACTTACCATCACGGATTGCCTGAAGATGATGTCGGAACCACGATACTAATCACAACTCTGACGCGCGCGACTTACACAGGACATGGACTTGACCCAACGGCCTAGGTTTTTCGCAAACCTAAGCTCTGATACCATAATTGTAACACCCCCAGAATACGTCCGGAAATGTTACACGCCGTAGGCCCTTCTCACAAGGATCTACCAGGCTAAACTCCACTAGACTACACAATGATCGACCGACTGGGGTCGATCTAAATACAACGCAGACCGACAAGGTCATTAAACAATTCAGAAACCAATAAATTTAATATCTCCATGACAAAGAATAAACTTTCACACAAAAAGGGATGACAACTCCATTTAATAAAGGAAAACCTACACCCGTGCAAGGGTGAGTACTCAACCAAATGGAAAATACCGACCCGATGGAGTAAATGCAAAAGACTCGACTCTTGTGTGATTAGCATCGTCGTCTTCCATCTCCTTCCAAGCTAATCCCGTGACGGCTCCCGAGTGCCAAAACTGAGCGCATAACAGGCACCCACCCCCCGAAAACTCGGGGGTTAGCAAACTGGAATTTTGCTAGTGCAAGTACATAATATACAAGATATACGAACAATAACAACACAAAATTCAACCATCGTGAAGCCTTAACACAAACCATACATTCCCAAAGTCAACACAGTATAGCACTCGTATACACAAGGTGAAAAATAATCACATAGTCATATTCTCTATATGGAACATAACGCCAATCAAACTTTGGACGAGCCCAAGGAGTCAAAAGATTAAGTTCGAAAATCCATTTTTATAAAAGGAAAAGTATTTTGATAAGATAGTTTAAAAATATTATTAATGACTCGGGCCGTCTTGGGATTTTGGAAATTGAATGGGAATACCTTTAGAAAATAATTTCAAAAGCTCTCGGGTCCTCGACCCAATTTATAGAACACTGTCACTAACGAAATCATTATAACATCTCACGGGGTTCTCAAACCAATCAAAATAACATCATCACGAGATCAATCATCTCAACATTTCACAGGGTCCTCGACCCAAATCATAGAATAGCACCACAATACAATCGAAGGCACAAGCTCTCATTCGACATATCCTGCTCAAGACCCCCGATTAATTAACCCTTGGAGATTTCGTCAAACCTCCTTGGTTAATTAACCCTGATACCAACGCTTCAAAAACAAGTTGAAACAAACTTTTCAAAAACGCGAATCGCGGTCTATATCAAGACAAACGTTTAAGAGAGAGTTTGAAAGATTTAAGATACGAACATCGTTCGCAACGGTCTTAGCTATCACTCAAATACCCGTAACCAATAAGCTCGCCAGCGCCTCCCTTGCGCACTGTACCGGCGTTCACTTCCATCATGTTGGCCGCTCATTGAACATGTCACCGCACCGCGTCACTCCCGCGAGCCGCCCTTGCGCGCGCATTAGGTGACATCGGCGTTCACCACCCATATGGAGCCGCACATTGCAAAGATACACCAGGCCGGAGTGCACGCCCGCCTCGAGGTTCCGGATACGACGTTTCTCACAACAAGTATCCACATTATCACAAACATCAAGCACATGGACAAACGTCACAACAATTTTCAACTCGGTACATCAAGTTACACAATTTTCTCCGCTACCCATAACCACACAAATAAACAATAACACGCACGTTATCAATCAAACTCAATCACAATAAGCCTTCAAGCATAACCAATCAACACCGCACATATATCCCTATATTGCGACTCAACCGAATATATATATATATATATATGTATATATATATAACCTTACTATATTATAAGAGTAAATATAGTTTACCCATCAATCCAAGTCGAGTACGTCATCTAGTGTTAGTATTCATCACTCGTCATTCACCAATATAGGCGCTTATATCAATATATGTATATACATACATATATTCAACATATAAATATATATACATATATAAAACTAGATATATATATACATACACACACATATATATATATATATATACACACATTTATACATCCGTATAAATTCATACACTTCGACAACAATGATTTCACGCAGTTACAATTCGTATATCAAGGTACTTGCCTCAAATCCAAAGCACGCGGTTTACGAAAAAGCTTGACCTAAGAACCTCGAATCTTTCAACTAGGTCGAAATCACAAGAACAATATAATTACTACGAAGTCAATCACAAGAGGGATGGAAAACATACGAAATTCCCAACAAGAATTCGTAGAAACAAAAGATCGAACACTTGGGGTTCAATATTTCCCCAAGAACAACAAGAACATAATCCGGACCCGAATACGGTAAGAAATACGAATCAAATCATAGGAAGAGAATCGATATAATCGATTGATGATATACAACAACAAGAATCAAGAAGAACAACCCGAAACTCGAAGATTCCAGAAATCTAGAGGAAGGGTTTACAAGATGTTTACCTCGAATCGAAGGTGAAGAACACGGATTAAGGATGTTAAACAACACCAAGAACTCAAGCAAGATGTAAACTTGGAGTTACAAGACCCCCAAATCACCTTCCAATCACCTACGAGTCGCCCAGCCACGGAAAGACGAAGTGTAGGTGAAGAAATGACGAATTCGGTCAACTCCTGGGTATATAAACCCAAGCCGTGTTACGTACGTTAGCCATAGGCAGCTAACGTACGTTAGCTTGTTAACGTACGTAAGACTCCCATGCTTACGTACGTAACGAAAATCGCAGAATTCTCTGTACTATTTTACAAAGGCCGTTACGTACGTAACTGAGACATGCATTACGTACGTAAGGTGCCTATTTGGGGAGTACAGGCAGCTAGCACAAGAAGGCAAGAAAGGAACCGAAAAAAATCAATATGCAATGGTGAACAACTCCCGATGGTACGAACGTAAAGGATTCGAGGAGACGAACTTAAGTGTTGAAGGAAAACCTATTCCCGACTACCCGAAGGTTCGGAATACGATAACAGAAGTGATCACCCCCAAACTTTGGGAAATTACGAAACGGCCCAAAACGTCCGTAAATCACAATATGACATCAAGCAACCGAACCGAAACTCACAACACGTATAACAAAGCTCAACGGACTTATAGAAAACATGAAACCGTAGTTTCGAACCATTATCACATGAAATGAATCAAATAGCGGGAAAAGTCGCTCAAGACACGGATTCGCAAAACAAATTCGGAACAACTCGGATGACCAAACACGCAGAACGAAACATTATAAAAATGTCAAAACGCTCGCAAGTGAGCTTCTGGAAACCAGAAAGATGCCAGAAACGAAAAAGTACCGAAAGAGAAAATCACGGGTATTACATACTCGGATTCCTCTCCCGAAAACTGGTGGGGATCTCCAACTCTTCCTCCGGCTTATCGGACGATGCCGACCTCCATGCTCCGCCGACCCAGCACCACTTTGCCAGGTCGCCCCGAACCTTGTTCGGCACCCCAAGGACCACCCTACCCATGCGACCCTGGATATGGTAGCCGCCGACTGATCCCTTCTACGCAGTCAGCTTGAAAAGATAGTTCATTTCCAGCGCAGAAAGCAGACGGAACAACCGATGACCGCCAAACAATGTCAAGGTACTGATAATCTGCAGCCAGGCGTTCGACGTCAACTGGAGCGGCGCCACATTCCAGGCGGTCAGCAAATACGACACGGCGAACGGCAAGGGAAACCGCAATTCGGCCTCCAGGATCACTTCATTGACAGCGACCATACCCTCGGGAGGCTGGTCGGCACGTTCGTTCTCCGAGGGCACGTACAATGAAACATCGGAAGGGATGTGTAATTTCTCCCTCCAGCGAATCAAGTCTTTCCTGGTCGCCGAACTCCGGATCTGTCCAAGGGTCCATAAGGAATGGTCCGCGGTCCGGAACGACGTCCGCTTCATGGGCTCGTAGGGGTGGGCGGCAGAATATGCTTCGAAGTCAAACTCGGGACATGGTCCGGCAATCATCTCCATAAGCTTAGCAAAATCCAAATAGGTGGGGCCGAACACACTATTATGCTCCCAGTACAGCCTTACCGCTTCATCCTCATCCACCGGCGAGCCCCTCTGCTCCGCCGCCGCCGACCTCGCCACGTCAGCTTCATTGAAAAGCTCTTCAATCTCCGCGGGTGCAATCCCCGCACGAGTGGCCTCGATGGCCGTTTCCATATGAAGACCCACAGGGGTTTCTTCCCGGTCAGGCGAAGCCGCGGCAGCGGAAGAGCTACCAGCCTCGTATGTTTTAGATCCTCCTCCAGACATGTTCTTAAAAGTAAAGGGGGAGAGAAATTTTTGTTCTTACCTAGAAAGAAAGACGGTCGGCATAAGGAGCTTCAAAGAAATTCGGCAGAGTCTTCGTCTAAAAAGCAAGGGCGCATAAAGAGTTGAACGGAAATGGCCCTAGCCGTTTTTATAGGCTGGAGCGGGGGCCTCTGTGCAAATAGGCAGAATCCCAGGGGCTGGAGTGCAACCGTCGGGGGGGACACATTAAAAGCAGCCCTCGAAACTCGCGTACACGTCGTTTCAAGGGCACGCCAGACGACAAGACTGACAAAACCGTCGGACTCCCCCAACGATAGCGCGACGCGTGTCCCTGCAACGTTTCAAGAGCCTGCCTCCATTTCCCGCTATTTCCAACGCATAAGGAGATCGTCCGGATTCGAAATCAGATCGTCCGGATTCGAAATCAGATCGTCCTTGTCACAAGCGGACGACCCAATCGTCTAGAACAAGTGATCGCCAACAGTGCCACCTCACCCCATGTTTTCAGCATCGGAGCGAGTTGGGGGGCAATTGTTGTGCGGCGATTTATACGCCTCGATGGCGATCGGCATGATGGTCAGGAGCCAGCCAAAGAATACAGACGCTGGGCAAGCACCTAGCGATCGGCGTTCAAGGCGATCGTCTGTAGGCATCTAGCGATCGCCAATAATATCTGATTGTAGAGGATCGTCACATACTGCATGTGAATCCGACACCCGTCAAAGTCTTCAGAGACCGAATCTCGGATGTAGACCCACGTGCAGATCCACAAAAGGCGCCGCAAGATAAGGTCTTTGACCCCAGCCTGTCACCAACCTCACACCTACCGACAGGCCCGCCGAAAGGCACAAAGTGGGTCCTCCCCTGACAGCGACTCAGGATGCGGGTTTCCCATTGGCTCGCACAGCTGGCTGCCAGCAGCAGCCTCGGACTTTAAGGGAACAGCCCCACGTGACGGGACGATCGCCCATCTTATTCTAATATAGAAAACGGCGGTCGCCCGCGATCGCCGGAGAGGACCCAGCAACCTTGTCTCCTATAAATAGGAGGTGTCCAACAGTGGCCAAGGGGTAGTGAAAAAACGTACAGAGAGAGACATTCTAAAAACAGTGGACTCACCTTACGAATGCATACACATTCACAGTAATACTCACTTACATATACAGAACACCAAAAAGCAAGAACTCACAGAGCTTCACATCTGGTTCTTTCGGCAATCTTCACGCTCTATAGCTAAGATAACTAGAATCTTTACACTCATTGTAATAGTATTCTAACATTAATATTTGTACTCTAAAGTATTTATATTAATAACATCTCGCGAGAGCATTCAAGCCCGGTACTAACAATCCCGGAAAATCTTGTGTTATTTAATTTCCCACGGAAGTGTTCTCGCATTTGTTGGTTACTCGACCATTCCAGCAATATCATCTCCGGATAATATTTTGGGTAACAACAGGTATAAAATCGGATATTTGCACCATTTGTGCGGAGGCATAAATAAATTGTGGAAAATAAATCACACAAGGATTTATAGAGGTTCGGCTATTAACGAAGCCTACATCCTCTCTTGATGTATCTTTTTTTTTAGGATTAAGATCAAAACCTCTACGCCTCTCTTCTATCGGTTGAGGGATTACCGTTACAAGCTCGTCTTCTATCGGTCCGAGTAAAACCTTTTTTCCTTTTCTATTGGATAAGGAATCAACCACTCTAGCTTTCTATTGGTACTAGATAAACCTCACTAAGATAGCGATTGTGATTCTAACAATGCCGGATACTTGATTCTAATAACACAGAATCCAATCGTATCTTTTCTTTTACCTCTCATGTATAATGTTGAATGTATAAACACTCAAACTAACAATATAAGCTCAATATCACAACAACAATGTAAGTATATGAATATAAGATCAATGTCTTGATTGCTTGGAGTTGTTGTAAGGAATAATACCAAAGATGTGGTATTTATATCCTTCATCCACCAAACTAGCCGTTAGTCTGTTTTGTCTAATTAGCGTGCGCTAGGCTTTCTCTTTAGCGTGCGCTAGTCTGTTCCAGTTTCATTCTAGTAGCTTCGTTTCTTCTATTACGTACGTTATGCCTTCTTTGTTATGTACGTTATCTGACTCATTTAGCGTACGTTAACCATGATTGAGTAGCGTGCGTTAACGTAATATATCTGTTGCCTTCACTTGTCAAACTATCCGTTTGATGCTTGACTTTCCGCCGAATCTTTCCAACATTCTGATTGACTTGATTCAAACTGATATTTAGCGTGCGCTAAATATCATCTCTTGTGTGCGCTAATACTGACTTTGTTGGCCACTAAGTATACTGGATACAGCTTGGGAAATGTTTTAAGCAACAGGCTGTACTGATTTTTATAATCTGAGTGCGTAGCGGAAGTCTTGTCTGATAAGTTGTCGATCTGACAACTCGGTCCTAATCTCTGTTAGCTTGGTGCGTACGTGGTTTTGCGATGTATACTTGTATAAATCACGCTTTATGAAAACAAGAATGTAAAGGTAAATAACACAGTATTTAAGTGGTTCGAGGCAAACCCCTCTACGTCCACTGGTCCTCCACACAGGAGTAAAATGTTTATTATAAATACTGCGTACACAACTATGTATTTATAATCAAACCTATCCTTGTATCGTTCACACAGATAGACACAAAGACTGTCGCTTTCAACCGTTCACACAGATTGGTTAAAGCTTCCTTCTTGACTTGCTTCTTCACACACAGTTCCAAAGCTTCGTCCTTATTCGTCCCACACAGGTCAGAATAACTTGTTGAGTTCACACAGAGCTCAGTTTTTACACAAAGGTAAAAGGTAGGTAACCAGGTAAGAACAGCAGCTTGAATATGATGCTCTTGAGCTGATGATGGCTGTTCTTGATGACTGAGTATATTTCTTCTTTCTCAGATATGGATTGATGCTAGAAAGAAACATACTTGCTCTTGTAAGCTTGATGTGATGATAATGAATATTCAGTCTTTCAATGGTTTGAATATTGCTCGTAAGCTTGTATGTATTCTTCTGTTGGTTGTATGTTTCACGGGGATATGTTAGGCGTATTTTTATGCGTTTATTTATCATTATTTTATATCCATTTTAAGTCTAAATCTGCATAAATGAGCTTTTAATGCACTATTCTTATATGTTTTGCAGGAAATTGGAGTCCGGAAGCCTAAACGACGAAAAACGGGCGAAAACGACGATTTCTGGTCACGAGCCGCGGCACAAGGAAAGCGGGCCACGGCACACGCACGGCACACCAAGACGCCGAGCGCACTGTACCGGGGGCCGTGACACGCACTTACTAAGCCGCGGCCCATGAAGAAAAACTGCGCCCAGGGCTGCGCGCTGAACATTAGGGACCGCGGCACGCACTTACTGAGTCGCGGCCCGCGGGGCGGTTTTGCTGATTTTGCCGCGTTTCTGAGCCGTTTCTGAAGCCCGTTTTCGACCTAATCCATGGACGTGTTTTGGAGACGAAGGATGGTTATAAATAGGAATTAAAGGTCTGAAAATCGAATGATCGAGATCGAAGAGAAGCAGAAAACACCCAGGAGCAGAGAGCGGAACCTAGGGAACGGAGGAATCCAAGTTCTTCGACTGCGTTTGATTTCTATTATGCTTTCTTTTATTCCTTGTGTATTCTTATTTTCTAGCATGTCAGGCTAGAACCATATTCTAAAATTTTGATGAAACCGAGGTTTTGACGAATTAACTTTTGATTTTGCATTATTAAAATATATTTCCCTTTCTTATTGAGTTTTCCCAATTGTTTTAATTACTGTCAATTATGTGGCCTATGATTGATTTGTTTTGATTACGCAACTCGAATCGGGAGAGGAGAGTTGGTAGGAAAAATTGGTGAGAACCGTTTTATCTTGTGAGATAGGAATATACTCATAGGAATTACGTGGCCTTTCTGAAGATTTCGTACTTTTTGCCTATTGTCGAATTAATTCAACTAGGAATAGAGTGTGTTATTCGCTTTAGAAAATTCTATTGACCTCGGGAGAGGCGGTAGAGTATTTTAGCAATCTTCGCCTTCAATAAAGTGGGAAATCATTAAATTCATATAATCAAGAGTAATTCGGATAAACCGAGGTGGATTCACGATTAATCCCTTATTTTATCTTCTTCCTTCGAACAATCGAGTTTACTATTTTTTTGCTTTTATTAATTTTCTTTAATTATTGCTTGCATCTCCAATTTCGATAGTTCAAATAAAATTAGAATACGAATAAATCAGTAATTAGTAAGTCAGTCCTCGAGGGAACGATATCTTACTTATCACTTTATTACTTGCTTACGATAACGTGCACTTGCGTTCACCAAAATTCGCAACAAGTTTTTGGCGCCGTTGCCGGGGATTGATTATTTTACTAATATCGATTTCAGTATTTCTAGTCCTAATTTGAACCTTATTTTATTTTTGTGTAATTTTATTTTATTTGTTTTCCTTTCAGGAATTTCTGGTTAGTGCATGAGAAAATTCGGTAACGAAGGCCTATTACCTTTGGATACTGAACTCGAGCGCACTCTTCGGAAAACCAAGAAGGAAAAACGTGAGCTACCGACAAAAGACAACATGGCTGATAACACAAAAAATCACGGAGGAGATAATCTTATGCAGTAAGCTCAACCGGCATTGGCACTCCGTGATTATGCAATGCCACAAATAAATGCAAAATTTTCGGGGATTCGGCGTCCAACCATCCAAGCAAACAACTTCGAGATCAAGCCGGCTATTATTCAGATGGTACAAGCAAGCCAATTTTGTGGACTGGCAAACGATGATCCCAACGCGCACATCGCTTCATTTCTCGAGATATGTGACACCTTCAAGAATAACGGTGTTACCGATGATGCTATTCGTCTGCGGCTTTTCCCTTTCTCTTTGAGGGACAAAGCCAAGTTTTGGTTGAATTCATTACCGACGGGCTCTATCACGAATTGGGCGGAATTAGCACAAGCCTTTCTGCCTTCCGGGTATCCCAGAAACACACATCTCACAGAACGTTGCTCAAGCTTATCATTTTTCTGATGCACATAAGCAGAGCAGTCAAATACACGAAGATTAGAAAAATCAATAGATCGACCAGACCAAACACATTCAGGATAATTACCATTCAACGGCACAGAGGGAGATCTATTTATCAAATAAGCAGCAGTAAGTAAAGCCTCACCCCGGAACTTTTTCGAGAGCCCAGACATAGCCAACATGCTTCTGACCCTTTCTAGCAAGGTTCTATTCATGCAGTCAGCCACCCCATTCTGTTGGGGTGAATAAGGGACAAACTTATGTCTCTCTGAATACCAAATTGAGCACAAAGCTCATCAAACATTTGATTGCAAAACTCAAGGCCATTGTCGGTCCTTAAGATTTTAATTTTCTTCCCAGTTTGATTTTCAATCAACATTTTCCAATTTTTGAATTTCTCAAATACATCAGATTTGTTTTTCAGAAGGAACACAAAGACCTTACGGGAATAATCATCAATCACAGATAGAAAATATCTATTTCCACCGTGTGTGGGTTCACTAGATGGCCCCCACACATCAGCATGCAAATAATGCAAAGTGTCATAAGTAGTAGGAGTTCTAGGGTGATGGGGATTCGGAAACTTAACACGATATTGTTTACCTACCACACAGGAGTCGCAAAACGGCACAGGGGACAATTTATCTTTCCCAAACACCCCTTGTTTTTGCAAAATTTCCAGACCCTTATCACTAATGTGGCCTAGACGTTTATGCCACAGATCTGTTGAGTCACCTTGGACAGCATTCACAAAAGAATCATATTTTGCAATTTTCACATAGAGGTTATTCCGTTTTATTGCTTTGAAAATACACAAGTTTCCTTTAAAGATTTTCATAATCCCATTACCCCACTTACCTTCATACCCCTCATCATCAAGGGTACCACAAGAAACAAGATTGTGACACAAATCAGGAACATGCCTCACGTTCTTTAAAGTTAACAAATAACCAGAGTCACATCTTATCTGAATATCTCCTAAACCATGAACTTGACACTTTTTCTCATTAGCCATAGAGACAGACCAATTTGTCACTTCTCTATATTCATAAAATAGCCTTTTGAAAGGCGACATATGAAACGTACAAGCAGAATCAACAAGCCACTCATTTTCACACAAAGTGAGAGTATGCACAGTATTAGCTTGTCCACAAATTTCAGAAACCATGAAAACTTCATCTTCACGGCCATTTTCAGCCACAAGGTTGGCATTATCATTTTGATAAATTTTCTTAGGTTTAGTGCACTCATGAATGTAATGACCAGATTCACCACAATTATAGCACTTACGGTTCTTAGGTCGAGACTTTGACCTACTCTTCCATTTGCCTTTCTTCTTTTCAGAAGAATTACTCTGTAGATTTTGACTTGATGAAGGTTTCAGTTTTCGAAAGCGGTTTTGAGGCCTTCCCCTAACAAAATTAACCTCACCTAGAGATTTATTCCCCTGATTGTTTTTCAAATCCAATTCTTTACTTTTCAAACCGTTTATAACAGTATCAAGAGTTACTTTATCTCTGCCGTACTTAATAGCAGACTTAACATCACTGTAAGAATCAGGGATGGCATTTAAAAGAACAATAGGGGTATATTCATCAATATTTTTATAACTGGTTTGTTTGATATCCTGGATTAATTTTGTAAAAGTGTCCAGGTTATCATTTATATCCTTTGAAATATCAAGTTTGAACCGGAAAATATTTTCAAGTAAAAACAGTTTGTTAGGCAAGGAAGTTTCAGTATAAGTCTCTTCCCATTTTTCCCATAAAGCCTGAGCTGTATCATGTTTACCGATTTTCCGAATTACGACCTGGATGATTTAGGATAATTGATGAATACACAAACTCATCTGCCTCGGCCTTTTTATCGGAAGCAGTGTTGTCAGAAAAAGATTGATCAATTGCTTTGAAAACTTTTTGTTGAATTAGAATGCCCTTCATTTTTTGTTGCCAAATTTGAAAATCTCCTTTACCATCAAAAGGTGCAATGTTAAAGACAGGGAAAGAGCCCATTGTAACACACAATATAAGGTAATCACAAAGACAACCGCAAATCACACAGAAAAGGAAGCACACAGCTCATGGGAATCAAAATTCAGGGACTCGATTTTATTTTTGAGATTAAAACCCGTTTAAATTAAAACCGGGATCCTCAAGCTCTTGACAAAGATACGAGGGACACTTTCAGTCCTGGCAGCGCAAGATTAGTGCTGTTTTGGATTTTAAGGTTTTAATTTGTTTGAGTTTTAATTAAAGAAGGAAACAAGAGTCGCCCGAAAAACTGAATCCAACCAGATAACACAGAAAATAGGCCACGGCAAGCAAAACAGTTTAAGGAGAGCAGTTGACAATAGAACCGAAGCTAGCAACAATAATAAAAGAGAGAGGTTCAAGCCGATATACCTGAGCGGAAACCCGGATGGGTAATTCTGTATCACCACGAAGCCAAAGAAACCCGACACCCGACAAAACGGTCTCCGATACCAGTGTTGGGTATCGGGTCGTACAATGGCTAAAGAAAGGATCGTTAATAGAAGCGGATTAAACGAATATAACTATTACAATTATATTCAACGGGAAAGGGATTAAGGATTACAGGTCAACTAATGAACCTATAATAAAAACAATATAATTATTTAAATAAACCCCAAGAACAAGCTGACCCCAAGAATACGATCGTCCAGAACCAATCTGTAAATCACAAAGATTCGTATAAGTTAGCCGAGATAACGATATTACCGATCGAAATACACTAAGTATTTAAGGCAGCAAGAATGCAGTATATATATATATATGTATATATATATATAGATATATATAACAAATATATATATAATATATATATAGATAAATACTGAAACTGCAGTGTATATATATATATATATATATATATAATAATAAATATAGATAAATAATACGAACAACCGGAAGAAAAATAAGGGGCAAGAAACCCCCTTTGTGAAATAGATCTTTAGGCTCAGATCTTCCGAACCCTTTGCAATTTGACACCAAGAATGTTCGATTCCACGAAGGACGAACGCCGATCCACCGCCGGCCGGCACACAGCCCCGGTAGCACCTATTCTAACCCAGAAAACCTCAGAAAACTCAGGACACAAACCCGATCTCCCTCAAAGATATCACACCACAGATATCACTCTTGTTTTCACTCGGATTCTCAAGGCACAAAACGTTTTTCTCTTCTCGGTGTCTCAAAACTCCAACCCCGGCCGCGATATATATATATATATATATATACACACACACACACAAGTAGGGAATCGGATGTCACGGGATTCTATTGTGATATTCAATCGCTCACGAGGAAGAGGAGGAAGGAGAATAGAGAGCAAAATCGACGGTTTGATCGAGAGATAACTCACGAGAGAGAAAGGAGGAAAAAAAGGGGGAGACGGGTGAGAGATGGAGGCGCAGAAAGGAAAAATGAGGGAGTAGGGTTAGGGTTAGGTTTTTATAAGGGGAGTCGGACGGTCCAGATCAAGAGTAGAAATTAAGTCTGGATCGAACGGCTCCAATTAAAGAGCTGCCACGGGCTGGGCCAACACTTATGTGATATGGGCCGAGGGGGGAGATATATTTTGGGCCTGGTTGGGCCAAAATACTAACAGTATGACTTATATTGCGGTCTAATCAAAGTAGACTGGTTGGACGTCTTTGATGGAGCAGGGTCCACAATTGCCCGAGGAGTAGCAAGATTATCAAACTAAATAGGGCTGATATTTGCAGATAGTATACACTATGACACATCTAGAGTTTTTATAGTGTGGAAGGAGGATGAATGAATTTATATTTTTTGTGTCATGATGTATTGTATAATAATTTAAAATACAGTTACCTATTCTGATGTTTGATATAATCAACATATAGTGGAAATACTTCAATCATAAATAAACACATACAACAACAACAACATCTAAGCCTTAGTCCCAAAATGATTTGGGGTCGGCTAACATGAATCAAACTTTGAAACCGTCAATAATCGTTACATAAATAACATAAAGGGAAAAAAGAGGGAAAAAGTAGAGAAAAAAGCAAATAAAAAAAGAGAATGAATGAAAAAAAAAAGGAAAAAAAAAAAAAAAAAAAAAAAAAAAGAAAAAAAGATAACATGAAATAAAAGAAAATAGGAATTAAAAAAAAAAGAATCAGACTCCATCCACCATCCGTATTCTTTCCCGCCACATTTGCCTCTCCATCGCCATACTTTCTCCAATTCCAAGAAACCGCATATCATTTTCAATCATCTTTATCCAAGTTTTCTTGGGTCTTCCTCTACCTTTCACAATATTACTTGCTCCCCAACTTTCTAGCCTCCTCACTGGGGCATCAATAGGTCTTCTTCTCACATGACCAAACCATCGTAATCGATTCTCCATCATCTTGTCTTCTATAGACGCAACTCTTACCTTCTCTCTGATCACCTCATTTCGAGCCGATCCTTTTTGTATGACCACACATCCATCGTAGCATACGCATCTACGCCACATTCATCTTTTGAACGTGACACTGTTTCTGACCCAACACTCGGTGCCATATAACAAATAAGCAGGCCTAATTGTCGTGCGGTAAAATTTACCCTTTAATCTATGAGGCATGCCGGTATCACATAAAACCCCTGTGGCACTCTTCCACTTCAACCACCCTGCCTTTATTCTGTGAGCCACATCGCCATCTAGCTCTCCATCCTTTTGGATAATAGATCCAAGATACCGAAAGAAAGTGGATCCATGAACAACTTTCCCATCAAATGTGATCATCCCCGCCTCTCTATCACTGTTTTCGCTAAACCTACACTCCATATATTCAGTCTTACTTCTGCTCAGCCTAAAGCCTCGAGCTTCCAAAGTATCCCTCCAAAGTTCCAATTTCTGTTGCACTCCAACCTTCGTTTCATCAATCAACACAATATCATCTGCGAACATTATACACCACGGCATGTCATTTTGAATTTCTCTTGTCAATTCGTCCATGACTATGGCAAAGAGAAAAGGACTAAGAGCAGATCCTTGATGCACCCCAATCGTAATAGGGAATTCTTCTGTCCTCCCAACATTAGTACGTACACTTGTACTAGCTCCCTCATACATGTCCTTTATAATGTCAATATATTTCCGCGATACACCCTTCTTTGCTAAGGCCCACCAAAGTACTTCTCTTGGTACTTTATCATATGCCTTCTCTAAATCAATAAAAACCATATGCAGATCTTTCTTTTTATCTCGATAATGTTCCATCAACTGCCGGATAAGATAAATTGCTTCCATGGTCGATCTTCCAGGCATAAATCCAAACTGATTTTCTGTTATCTTCACACATTTCCTGAGCCTTTGTTCAATCACTCGTTCCCACAACTTCATGGTATGACTCATTAGTTTAATTCCGCGATAATTAGAACAACCTTGAACATCACCTTTGTTCTTATACAAAGGGACGAGAATACTTTTCCTCCATGCTGATGGCATCTTATTGCTTCTCCAAATCTTATTGAAAAGCATAGTTACCCATTCGATCCCTCTCTCCCCCAAACACCTCCAAATTTCAATAGGTATACCATCTGGTCCTTCTGCTTTCTTTGACCCCATCTTCTTCAATGCAATTGTCACTTCACCCTTTTGGATTCTTCTCTTAAACTCTCGGTTAACCATACTTGAGGGGATGTTTAAATTCCCAATATCTTGTTCTTGATGTCCATTGAATAGGGTATCAAAGTATGACCTCCATCTCTCTTTTATCTCTTTATCTTGAACCAAAACTTTTGGTCAAGATCTTTACACATTTAACTTTTCCAATATCTCGCGTCTTCTTCTCTCTCATTCGAGCAAGTTTATAGATATCTTTTTCCCCTTCTTTAGTATCTAATCTTGCATATAATTCTTGATTGACCTTTGGTCGGGCATTTCGCACCGCCTTTTAGCTTCATTCGAGCTTTCTTGTACTTCTCATAATTCTCATCGCTCGAGCATTTACCCAAGACCTTATAACATTCACGTTTGGTCTTTATCGCTTGCTTAACTTCATCATTCCACCAAGATGTGTCCTTACTTGATGGTCTGTTTCCTTTAGATTCTCCTAGGACTTCTTTTGCAACTTCCTTTATGTTGTGTTCCAACAAGTTCCACATCGAATCTATATCCATCTCCGTGCAATCAGACCAAATACCACTATCAGCCATCTTAGCCACAAAAGTATGTCGACTCTCCCCTTGGAGCTTCCACCACTTAATTCGAGGGTCAACTTGTGGTCTTCTCTTTCTTAAGTGCCTCTTACCTCGAAAGTCAAGCACCACAACCCTATCTTTGTGTTGCAAGACTCTCACCGGGTATTACCTTGAAATTAGTAAAACTTTTCCTCCAAACATTCCTTACTAAAAAGAAATCAATCTGACTTGCATTACCTCCGTTTCTATATGTCACCAAATGAGAGTCCCTTTTCTCGAACCAAGTGTTCATAATACCCAAGTCATGAGCTAATGCGAAATCCAATATATCATTTCCTGCTTCATTCCTATCCCCAAAACCAAAGCCACCATGAATGCTCTCAAAGCCATCTCTGCTAACACCGACATGCCCATTGAGGTCACCACCAATGATCAATTTCTCACCCATAGGAATTCGTTCGACAACCTCTTCCAAATCTTCCCAAAATTCTTGTTTATTCCGATTTTCAATCTAATAAACATATAATTGGAAATACTTCAATCATAAACACACAAACAACAGTAAAAATAAAAATATAAATACTTATTTTGGTGTTCGATTTAATACACACAGTCGAAATACTTTAATCGTAAATAATCACATGATACTTAGATTGACAAATACAACTACTTATTCCGGCGTTCGATAACAAACACATAATAGAAATACTTCAATTGTAAATAAACACACGATAGTAAAATAAAAATACAACAAGTAATTCTGATGCCTGATATAATAAATACACAACTAATATACTTCAATCATAAATACACACACAATAGTATATTTTTAAAGTACAACTACATAGTCCGACGTTCGATATAATAAATACAGAATGGGAATACTTGAATCGTAACTAAACACAAGATAGTAAAAAATAAAAATACACTAATTATTTTGGTGTTCGACATGATAAACACACGATGGAAGTACTTCAATCATAATAAACACATAATAGTAAATATTCAAAACACAACATCTAGGACAAATCAACTACTTTTACATTTGGGGCTTGTTCAGGTTGAAACGATGCTTGGTTGGATATTTTGGAGCAGTGTGGTTATCAGATTGGTATATACTGTTGGAATATTTATTCCACATATTAATAAATTATGTTTTGATGATTAAAGTTGCTAAACAAAACAAAACAACATAAAGGCGAAGCAAAACGACGAAGCAGAGGAAGACGCAAAAAGTTGCAATCTGGACTGCATTAGCGCATGCAAGTCATCACACGTTAGCGCGCATATCAGCCAAGTTCGAAGTTACCTGTAGTGAAGTTAGCTGATGAGGTAGCGCACGCTACACATAGTCATTAACGCACGCTATCGAAGGACTGTTACCGTTGGGAAGATATTCAAACACAGAATGATGTATGCAATGAAGTCAGTATTAGCGCACGCAAGAGATGATATTTAGCGCACGCTAAATATCAGTTTGAATCAAGTCAATCAGAATGTTGGAAAGATTCGGCGGAAAGTCAAGCATCAAACGGATAGTTTGACAAGTGAAGGCAACGGATATATTACGTTAACGCACGCTACTCAATCATGGTTAACGTACGCTAAATGAGTCAGATAACGTACGTAGCAAAGAAGGCATAACGTACGTAAGAGAAGAAACGAAGCTACTGGAATAAAACTGGAACAGACTAGCGCACGCTAAAGAGAAAGCCTAGCGCACGCTAATTAGTCAAAACAGATTAACGGCTAGTTTGGTGGATGAAGGCTATAAATACCACATCTTTGGTATTATTCCTTACAACAACTCCAAGCAATCAATACATTGATCTTATATTCATATACTTACATTGTTGTTGTGATATTGAGCTTATATTGTTACTTTGAGTGTTTATACATTCAACATTATACACGAGAGGTAAAAGAAAAGATACGATTGGATTCAGTGTTATTAGGATCAAGTATCCGGCATTGTTAGAATCACAATCGCTATCTTAGTGAGGTTTATCTAGTACCAATAGAAAGCTAGAGTGGTTGATTCCTTATCCAATAGAAAAGGAAAAAAGGTTTTACTCGGACCGATAGAAGACGAGCTTGTAACGATAATCCCTCGACTGATAGAAGAGAGGCGTAGAGGTTTTGATCTTAATCCTAAAGAAAAAGATACATCAAGAGAGGATGTAGGCTTCGTTAATAGCCGAACCTCTATAAATCCTTGTGTGATTTATTTTCCGCAATTTATTTATGCTTTCGCACAAACGGCGCAAATATCCAATTTTATACCAACAATTGGTATCGGAGCGGTTACTCCAATACGCGGCTTAACATCCGAGGAGAAGATCCAAAATGGCTTTTCAAATGGCTCCAGTCGAAGGCCTTGCTCTCAACCGACCACTATTTTTTGATGGGTCGAATTTCATGACTTGGAAGAAGAAAATGTCTATTTTCATCCGAGCTTACGATATCGAATTATGGAAGGTGATATGTCTTGGTCTCAAAATTCTGACGAACTCAAACGGAACTCTCAAAACCTTTAAAGAGTATGATGATGCGGATTGGAAAAACGACCATTATAATTGCAAAGCCACGCAATTATTATAACGTGCTTTAAATCCGGAAGAACATAACCGGATATCATCGTGTGATAGTCCCAAAGAAATCTGGAAAATGCTTGAGGTAACACACGAAGGTACGTCTCAAGTCAAGGAGACGAAAATTAACATGCTCCTTCACGAGTACGAATTATTCCAAATGAAGGACGATGAATCCATCTCGATTATGCTCGACCGATTTTCGGTCATCACTAATGGATTAGCATGTTTCGGAAAACCTCTTTCGAGTAGTGAGAAAGTAAAGAAAATTCTCCGATCACTACCTCGAGAATGGGACGGTACGGTTACGGCAATAATGAAATCTAAAGATTTAAATAATCTTGATTTTAGTGCTCTCGTTGGTTCTCTTATTAACTACGAGATTGTTCTAAAATCTCGGAATGCCAAACTGAAACCGAAGGAGAGGTCGATAGCCATGAAGGCTAAAATATCGAGAAAGAAAGAAGAAATCCCGGTAGACGAAAGCGATGAAGAATCGGCATATTATGCCAAGAATATTAATAAGTTCCAACACTTATTAAACCGGAGGAAGAAGGATATTCAAGCGGGCGAATCTAAGAAATTCGACAACACCTGTCGATTATGTGGTAAACCAGGCCACTTTGCTAAGAACTGTCGTGTAAAATCCAAGGAGGTTTTAGTTGCAACATGGAGCGACGAAGATCCCGATGAAGATTTTCTAAATCAAAATAATCTCGCGCTCATGGCCCGGAGTTCATTCGACGATAGCGACGTCGAAAGACAAGTAAGTAATTCTTACGACGAACTTCTTGAAGCATTCGAATTATTACATACCGATTATCAAAATGCTTTAAAAGAAATTAAATCCCTTCAAACTAATATAAATCTTTGGAAATTGAAAATTCCAAAATTCTTGAAAAGGGAAAATTTGTCGAAATCGATCATTCAAAATGCGTTCAAAACGAGAATATTTTAAAGAATGATCTTGTTAAAGTTCAAACCGAGCTCAAAAATTTAACGAAGAAATTTTCTCTCGGAAACGAGAAATTTGAAAACATGCTCTCGGTTCAAAAATACACGTTAAATAAAGAGGGGTTAGGATTCAAACCACGTTTTAAAAATGAATCCGTAAATTTCAAAATACCCCGGTGTGAAAAATGTTTGAAAATCGGGCATCACATTTTAAATTGCAAAATCCCAAGACAGACGATAAAAGTTAAGAAAATTTGGGTTCCTAAAAGAACAACTGTTTCAAATATCGTCTACATCTCAAAAGAAAAACCGACTTTCGGTTGGATCCCCAAAAACTAATTTTAACAATTGGTATTATACTCAGGGGGAGTAATATCTTTAAAAGGGGAGATATTAATTTCAGGGGGAGTTTTATACCCTAGTATTATATATCTTTATAATATTGCATACTTTTCATGCATATTTCTTTTTGTTTATTGGTATCCTCTATCTTTTACACTTTTTGCTGAATACAAAAAGGGGAAGAAGAAGATTGAATCGGATAAAAGCGTCATGAAAGATATGACGAGAAAAATAAAAATGAGGAGAAATAATAAAAACCGAAGAAGTCGAAAAGAAGAAGAAAGCATACAAAAAGGGGGAGAAACGAAGGAGTTGAAAAATGACAAGAAAATGGGTGAATCTAACGAAACAATCAAAGCCGAAAACTTTGATTCGTATAAATATAAATATATATATACATTTTTTTTACAAGTTTTATCCAATTCAAGAGTTGTTTTGTAATCATCAAAAAGAGGGAGTTGTTGGAATATTTATTCCACATATTAATAAATTATGTTTTGATGATTAAAGTTACTAAACAAAACAAAACAACATAAAGGCGAAGCAAAACGGCGAAGCAGACGAAGACGCAAAAAGTTGCAATCTGGACTGCATTAGCGCACGCAAGTCATCACACGTTAGCGCACGCTAACGGGAGTTCTCTGCATATCATCCAAGTTCGAAGTTACCTGTAGTAAAGTTAGCTGATGAGGTAGCGCACGCTACACATAGTCATTAACGCACGCTATCGAAGGATTGTTACCGTTGGGAAGATATTCAAACACAGAATGACGTATGCAATGAAGTCTGTTGGGAAAAACAATTTTGTTTTGATAATTACCAAACAACAAAACTTGATACAGCAAGCTAGCATACAGCAAGATGAAAAATGCGCAGCATACAGCAAGCCGCTGTATTGAAAGCCGATTGAAGTTGTCAATTATGTATCGAAGACTTTTTCATCAGCATACAGCGAGCTCTCGCGCTACCAAGATACAGCAACAAAGTCTAAGTAAACGCCAAATATGGAAGCTTCCCCTCAATACAACATCCTTCCATACAGCACCGGACTACTCCAATATGCCTACAGTATAATTGGATACAGCATTCACATCGGAAAAGGACTGAAGACCGTTTGGAAAGGAATCTTTGGTATTCACTAAAGTCAAAGTCTCATTTGATAAAGAAGTATTTAAATACTTAAAGGATAAAGTATTTAAATGCTGAAGCCGACAGAGATCTTCAAATCCCGCAATATCCGGATCCTGGTCCTTTCAAGTCAAATATCAAGTTGTCACAGAATCTTGCTCAACGGATCTATCTCAACGGAAATATCCAAGAAAGCTATTTATACCCCAGAGTTTGAAGATCCATATTAAGGATATCCCCGTGAAACATACAACCAACAGAAGAATACATACAAGATTACAAGCGATATTCAAACCATCGAAAGACTGAATATTCATTATCATCAGATCAAGCTTACAAGGCCAAGTATATTTCTTTCTAGCATCAATCCATATCTGAGAAAGAAGAAATATACTCAATCATCAAGAACAGCCATCATCAGCTCAAGAGCTTCATATTCAAGCTGCTGTTCTTACCTGGTTACCTACCTTTTACCTTTATGTAAAAACTGAGCTCTGTGTGAACTCAACAAGTTATTCTGACCTGTGTGGGATGAATAAGGACGAAGCTTTGCAACTGTGTGTGAAGAAGCAAGTCAAGAAGGAAGCTTTAACAAATCTGTGTGAACGGTTGAAAGCGACAGTCTTTGTATCTATCTGTGTGAACGATACAAGGATAGGTTTGATTATAAATACATAGTTGTGTACGCAGTATTTATAATAAACGTTTTACTCCTGTGTGGAGGACTAGTGGACGTAGAGGGGTTTACCTCGAACCACTTAAATACTGTGTTATTTACCTTTCGCCGTTACTGTTTTCATAAACTGTGATTTATACAAGTATACACTGCAAAACCGTGTGCGCACCAAGCTAACAGGAGATTAGACCGAGTTGCTGTATCGACAGCAACTTACTGTATTGCAAGACTTCCGCTACGCACTCAGATTATAAAAATCAGTACAGCCTGTTGCTTAAAACATTTCCCAAACTGTATCCAGTATACTTAGTGGACAACAAGTGGTATCAGAGCGGTTGATTCTAAAAAGAATCAGTCGTATTTTTAACTGAATCAGATCTTTAAAATCACTTATTTTTCGAAAACAATTTATCTTTCCTATTTCCTCATATATGGATACCTCATTAATAAGCAAGGTACCTATGTTTTCTATTAACGAGTTTGATGACTGGAGAAACAGGATGAAGAACAGACTCAAGGCCTTCATTGGAGAATCAAAAGCTTCACCCGCATCGACAAAGACTGAGTTTCTTCAGGTGGTCACTTACAGTGACTCGTCTGATGATGAGCTAGAAGATAGAGCCTATATGTGCTCTATGGCCGAAGTTAAAGAGGAAAATGAAGACGGCGATGATGATGAGGTAAGCTCTACCTCAACTATTCCTGTAAATACATCTCATACCTTTGAAAATATGTTGAATGAATTTAATAACATTCAAAAGGCCCATGAGATATTGAAAAGAGAAAACATACAGCTTGAAATTTCTAACTTAGAGCTGAAGGAAGAAAATGACTTGCTGAAGGATAATTACGAAAATATGTCAGTCGATTGCGAAAACAGCAAAGTAAATTTAGAAAAACACATGGAGAGCAATCATCAACTTGCTCACGAATTAAATGAGACTAAGTCTCATCTTGAAAGCAAGACAAATGATTTGGCTCTACTTGAAGCCAAAGTAAAATCTCTCGAGAAACGTGAAGGAGAATTAGAGACAATCTTGAATTCTTTCGAGAAATCCTCTAATAGAATGGAAGAGATCCTAAGCACTGGGCAACATGCTCATGATAAAAGTGGCTTAGGGTACAACTCGTTCTCCAACAAAGAAAAATCCAGTACGGTATTCGTCAGGAGTGAGGAATCCATTCCTGTATCGAAAGAAATTCCGAGTCCTGTGAAGGAACCAGTTGCACCGCGAACAGCGAAGGCTGCCATTCCACCACCACGTTCATATTCCGCATAAATGGAATCACGGCCGTCTGCACTGAAAGGCGCAATCCACAGCATGCTCCACAAGCATATCATAAGCGCCAGCAGCCATTCAGAAGGAAGGCTGTACCCAATTATCCAAGGCCCGCACGGTAGTACTTTCAGTACAGCGCGCCTAGATATTGGATACAGGAGCCCCGTTATGCATCAAGAAAACAGGTCGCAACGCAGTATCAACAACAGATTTGGGAATCCAACTGGAGACCCAGGAGGCAATCTGTAAGATCTATGAAAATGGCTCCACCTGCGAGACGACAATCGTACTGGAATAACAACTATAATTCTCGATTATTCATGCATTATAATTATCATGATTACAACAACTACGTGCATGCCCCACGTAGATATCGAAATAATGGACCAAAAGTAGCCTACAACAAACCAATTGTTGTCCGGCAAATTTGGGTACCGAAAGGCACTATCACAACAGGAACCAAATTCACTTGATTTCTATGCTTCCACATGAATCGGGAAACGCTACAGCTAGACTCCCTGTAAGTTCTTATGCTTTTACTCATTAATTGAGGGGAATCTCAGAAGACCCAAGAATACTGATTCGCCATTAATTAACTGTACACTCAGAACAGTCAATACAGCACTGTAGGACAAAGAAGGCATGAAACCTTCCTATAGCTGATGTGTGCATTAATTAAGGGGGAATACAGTACGACCCATGAATACAGTGTTAATCTGAACATTAATGTAAGAATTGAATCATGTATGTACCTTTTAAGGGGGAACGATGTATTATTCATGGATACAGTACTTACACTACATGACATCAATTATGCTTGATAATTTTATTATATTGTGTATTGCAAACAGTTTTAAGTCCACATGTCCTGTTTTTATTCAAACTTTGTTTTTAAACGCTTTGCACGAAATCTAAACTTCTCTATCTCGA
This sequence comes from Orobanche coerulescens, assembly GCA_033398695.1. NCBI lineage: Eukaryota > Viridiplantae > Streptophyta > Magnoliopsida > Lamiales > Orobanchaceae > Orobanche > Orobanche coerulescens. The sequence goes on from CM065806.1 coordinate 188,899,980, forward strand.
ACAACGCGAACTTTAACTCATTCAATTTTTATTGCTGCAATCAAACAAGTTTAAATATTAAGCTGTAAGAACTCGTCTGCGAACAGTTCATAGGTTAAGCTGTATTTATCACTAGACTTCACTGTAAGACTGTGCCTGCGCGCCAATCATAAGTTTAAGATATAATACACTTCCCTATTAGATGCTATTATTTTAGAACTTGCCTGCGAGCAGTTCTTATTTCTTTTAGACAAAGTGCTGAAGACCAGATCATTTGACAGAAGATCAAGAAGTCTGCTCAAGATGTTATCGAAAAAGGGGAAAATTGTTCTTGACATTATCGAAAAAGAGGGAAACTGTGGAGATAATCAAATCCTGTATCGAAGTCTTCTCAAATTACCAACAAGTGGTTATCAAAAAAAAGGAAAGGGAAATTATTTTAGCTTAAAGAGGTTTTGGCATCAAAGTTTTGGAATCATCAAGAAAGTTTTGGAAATTATCAAAAAGGAGAAAATTGTTGGGAAAAACAATGTTGTTTTGATAATTACCAAACAACAAAACTTGATATAGCAAGCTAGCATACAGCAAGATGAAAAATGCCCAGCATACAGCAAGCCGCTGTATCGAAAGCCGATCGAAGTTGTCAATCCTGTATCGAAGACTTTTTCATAAGCATACAGCGAGCTCTCACGCTACCAAGATACAGCAACAAAGTCTAACTAAACGCCAAATATGGAAGCTGCCCCTCAATACAGCATCCTTCCATACAGCACCGGACTACTCCAATATACCTACAGCATAATTGGATACAGCATTCACATCGGAACAGGACTGAAGACCGTTTGGAAAGGAATCTTTGGTATTTACTAAAGTCAAAGTCCCGTTTGATAAAGAAGTATTTAAATACTGAAAGGATAAAGTATTTAAATACTGAAGCCGACAGAGATCTTCAAATCCCGCAATATCTGGATCCTGGTCCTTTCAAGTCAAATATCAAGTTGTCACAGAATCTTGCTCAACGGATCTATCTCAACGGATATATCCAAGAAAGATATTTATACCCCAGAGTTTGAAGATCCATATCACGAATATCCTGTTGCGAATTTCGGTGAACGCAAGTGCAAGTTATCGTAAGAAAGTAATAAAGTGATAAGTAAGATATCGTTCCCTTGAGGACTGACTTACTAATTACCGATTTATTCGTATTCTAGTTTTATTTGAACTATCGAAATTGGAGATGCAAGCAATAATTAAAGAAAATTAATAAAAGCAAAAAAAATAGTAAACTCGATTGTTCGAAGGAAGAAGATAAAATAAGGGATTAATCTAGGATTGTGAATCCACCTCGGTTTATCCGAATTAGTCTTGATTATATGAATTTAATGATTTCCCACTTTATTGAAGGCGAAGATTGCTAAAATACTCTACCGCCTCTCCTGAGGTCAATAGAATTTTCTAAAGCGAATAACACACTCTATTCCTAGGTGAATTAATTCGACAATAGGCAAAAAGTACGAAATCTTCAGAAAGCCCACGTAATTCCTATGAGTATATTCCTATCTCACAAGATAAAACAGTTCTCACCAATTTTTCCTACCAACTCTCCTCTCCCGATTCGAGTTGCGTAATCAAAACAAATCAATCATAGGCCACATAATTGACAGTAATTAAAACAATTGGGAAAACTCAATAAGAAAGGGAAATATATTTTAATAATGCAAAATCAAAAGTTAATTCGTCAAAACCTCGGTTTCATCAAAATCCTAGAATATGGTTCTAGCTTGACATGCTAGAAAATAAGAATACACAAGGAATAAAAGAAAGCATAATAGAAATCAAACGCAGTCGAAGAACTTGGATTCCTCCGTTCCCTAGGTTCCGCTCTCTGCTCCTGGGTGTTTTCTGCTTCTCTTCGATCTCGATCATTCGATTTTCAGACCTTTAATTCCTATTTATAACCATCCTTCGTCTCCAAAACGCGTCCATGGATTAGGTCGAAAACGGGCTTCAGAAACGGCTCAGAAACGCGGCAAAATCAGCAAAACCGCCCCGCGGGCCGCGGCTCAGTAAGTGCGTGCCGCGGCCCCTAATGTTCAGCGCCCAGCCCTGGGCGCAGTTTTTCTTCATGGGCCGCGGCTTAGTAAGTGCGTGCTGCGGCCCCCGGTACAGTGCGCTCGGCGTCTTGGTGTGCCGTGTGTGTGCCGCGGCCCGCTTTCCTTGTGCCGCGGCTCGTGACCAGAAATCGTCGTTTTCGCCCGTTTTTCGTCGTTTAGGCTTCCGGACTCCAATTTCCTGCAAAACATATAAGAATAGTGCATTAAAAGCTCATTTATGCAGATTTAGACTTAAAATGTATATAAAATAATGATAAATAAACGCATAAAAATACGCCTAACAAATACCCCCAAACTTGAGCATTTGCTTGTCCTCAAGCAAAAATCAATTTCAAATAAAAAGTATCTTGAATGATCGTGCAAATCCATAGTGCTCAACTAAATCAATACTACCCTGAAAATCTCAAAGAATAATACGAGTATCGTAATAGTGAGTCACATCAAGGACACTGATTCCACAAAGTAATCATTTTTAGTGCTAAGCAATCGTTCATGAAGAAAATCAAGCTCTAAGATTAACAAGCGTGAATTTAATCGACCGCCAATATGAATGGTTAGATTAAACAAGCTAACTCGCCCAGTCCCACAGTCTAGTGGCAAAAATTCAAGAGTTTCATCGTAAAAAAATAATCCTCGGACAGTATTCCCTTATGTATGATCATAATAAAGATTCGAGTTAACCACTAGGTTCGGATCTCGGGATGTTTCATCAGGATAATCTTAGAGTGGATTTTCATTCTCATGTATTGGGGAACCGTTTGACGTAAAAGACACTCATGGGGCACATGGATGCTTCTAGTTACTAAGTCCCCCTCTACAGCGGAGAAAAAACTCGAATAGCTATTCCTGCACGTCCGATTCAAGGTTGCTGTTTTACGCGAGAGTAAACAACGGGTCACGTGAATACCCCCGGTTACTAGGCTTCCCATCATCGGCAAATGCGATATTTATTAACTATTAGTCTATTCAGGGTTGTCGTTTTACGCGAGAGTAAACAACGGGTCACGTGAATACCCCCGGTTACTAAACTTCCCATCATATAATATGTATAATATCTCGACTTTTTGGGAAAAACTGTCCGACTCTAAACTCAATTTAAGTGCCTACAAGACTCATGTTACTGGACGACTAGCTACGCGAAAAGTGTAACCAAACGTATAGACGGTGATTTGAAAACACGTATGTATCCTTTCTTATACGCTAAGATTTCTACAACAACGAAAAAAAATTCAGACCTAAATGAATACTCAAAGGAAACAGATATTGCTGACTGCAAACTCGACCAAAACTCAACCGTTTCTTCAAAAAGAAATCAGTATCATAACATTAGTTTTACACAATGAAGCACGTAAAATCCACGAATGCAAATAAAATCAAGACAAGCAAGGCTAGCGTCAAAAATAACGAAAAATACGAAAAATAACAACCAATAAGTAAAAAGCAACTGAAAGTAACCCCCCCCCCCCCACAAACTTAGGATATATATTGACCTCAATGGACACAAATAGTAATATGCAATAAGAGAAAAGGTCAAGTACTCCCCTAATGTCAGCTCAGGAACTGGTGCCGGCCTCGTCCGGCGAGGAGGGTGGTGTAGATGGCCTAACTGGTGGGATGATGGGCTCGTCCGGGTGCAGTATATGGCTCGTCCACGCAGAAAGGTAGTCCTGATGGTACGCATCCCTCGCCGCCAAGCGCCTCTCCTCACATCGATTGGCCCGGCGGGCCTGCTCTCTTATCTCCTCCCGAACAGTTGCGAGGATGCTCTCTCTCTCTGTCCGCATCTCCTCTCTCATAGCGGCTAGGTGGCTCTCTCTATCTCTCCGCATCTCCTCTCTCAGGCTGTCGAACATCGCCTGAAGGTGCACTCTCTCGGGCGGCGGGCTGGACTCCGCTCGCTCATGTGTCAGAAGAAGAGGCTCGGGGGACTGCTCATGTGCCTCGTCAAGAAGGAATCCTCGTCCGCGAGCATGTGCCGGCGCTCCACCCCACTGGTCAAAGTGAGAAATAATGCGATGATCAATCGGACCCTGGGGTGCTAGCATTGGCTCATCATCCTACCAAGTCATGCCCGACTGGCGGCATAGAGCGCAAATGAGAGAGGGGTGCTTCAGCCCTGTCTTGGCCCCTCCTTGAATGCACTGAAGGATAGATCGGACCAGATGAGGGGCCACATCGAATCTGAGCCCGGTGGTGATAGCATATAGTAGTCGAGCACGAGAGAGTAAGACTGAGCGAATCTGCGAGGTAGGATCGACTCGTGCGCAGAGGAAGTATATCCAGGCTCGCCCGAGCCGAATGAGGCGCGAACTCTTAAAATAGAAGGCTGAAGAACCCGGGGCGCGCGTCTCCCAGATGGAACCGGGCTGTGTGAGTGCCTCAAGCAGAGCCTCCCTCGTGAGGCTACTCATAACCCGCGTATACGCCGTCTCGTCCACCACTGGCAGCTCAAATAGTCTCCGAATTATGGTCACTGAAAAATCCACAGTATGGCCCCGGACGACGACCTGAGTCCGAGTATCTGATGGCCCGAATATGTCGCAATAGAGTGCTAGCGTAAAACTCCTGGACGATAGAGATCACAGCCGGCTCGGGAGGCGCAGTGAAACGAGCCCATCCCATCTCGTCAATCATAGTCAGAAGCTCACCGTCCTGGGGGGCAGGAGTGAATCCCCGCTCCGGGATTAATGGTCGAGGCCGGATTTTCTCATTGAATATTTTGTGAATATCCGGATCGGAGAATTGATGAGATTCCAATTCGGCTTGGCTTCGTGAAGTCTCCCCTCTTGTGGGGGACGATTGTGTCCTAGCCCTCGTGCTAATCTTCCTTTTTCTAGCCATGGCGAGGTTCCTGAAAAGATAAACACCAAAAATTACACAACCTTTAAGCAAAACCAGACCACTGTCGACTTAAGATATGCTAAAATTGAATATAGAGTCTTGCACCATCGTAAGAGGAAATTAAGGCTGAGCTTTCAAATTTAAACATGATGTAAGGGCTAGGGTACAATGTAATTCGATAATCAAATTCGTTGCATATCGTTTTAAAACGTTTGGCTCAAAAATTTTCATTTACGCATTTTATCAAACACTTAACATGCATGGGTTTAAATGAAGAACAAGAATTATAATGGCTAAATCCAATCCCCAAAAATAACAACATAAATCGATAGTCATGTCAAACGACAAATAACATCAACAATCCATACATAATCAACAAATACCATCTCAATTAATCAACAATCACCATATTCCAGCTCAATTTTGATAGAACTTTGAAAAAAAACTAACATATTCAACATTGAATGAAGAACATTACCTCACTTTGCAATTCATGTAGCATTTAAGATCAAGGATTGAGAATTACCTTGCTTGGATTGAAGAATGCAAGAAGAAAAAGAATTGAGAAGGGGTCGTCTGAGTGCTTGCGCGAAGGAAGGGAAAGACACTTACAGTTTGTCAGTCGATCGAGTATAATAAGGAAGCTGGGGCGGTTCAAATTCGCAACAGGTGCCGCGGCACAGCTTAAGTGAGCCGCGGCCCAGAGTACAGCCTGCCTGGGCGTGTTTGCTATGTCTCCATGTGTCGCGGCTCAACATATGGGTGCCTCGGCTCGTCGTGTAAGTGTGCCGCGGCACATTTGGTCCGTGCCGCGGCACGGAGTACAGCTTCCTGGGCGTTTATGGGGCCTTTGGCGTGCCGCGGCTCGGTATATTTGTGCCGCGGCTCAGAGATCTAGTGTGTCGCGGCTCAGTAAGGTTGTGCCGCGGCGCATGGTACAGGAAGGTTAGTCTTTTTCCTTCAACATGTGTGTGCCGCGGCTCACTATCCTTGTGCCACGGCTCAGCGTTAAATTCTCCCCTGGGGCTATTCCTGCACAGAATTTTCAAAGGAAAACACCAAGAACGTGAGGGATAAACATATCAAAGCAAAAATGATGAAGAATAAAGACTCTAAAATGCATGAAAACACTGAAAAGTAACATCTACAACTAATACTCAGGTTGCCCCCCGAGAAGCGCTAAGTTTATAGTCTTCAGCCGAACCTTTTGAAAATCAATTTGCTTTTCGCAAACACCATTTGAACTCCACCCCGTCCATCGAACCGTTAATATGTGTTTTAAATTTTTGACCATTGGTCTTTAACAATTCGATTTTCGGTTTGGACACCCAATGTTCTTTGCGAAAAGATTTGAACAAAAACAACTTTCCAAAACACCCATATTGCACATGACTTGGCACCCGTTTCACTTCCGGCTTATTCTCTTTTTTCACGAACGAACTTAAGACAGCATTAGAATTTTTCGTTGGTGGATGAACGGTTGATGAAGACGACATGTCTAAATGCCTAAGATATGCGACTCGTTCTACATTTTTCTTAGACGTCGGAGCAACTAACACGGATTCTGAACAGTTCGACCAACAACTCTCCCGGTGTGTGTCTTTCTCAAAGTTATCAATTTGTGAACACTTCTGATCCTTGTTAGGACACGGAAGAGATCGAAACACTTTGAATGTGACTTGCTCATCTTCAACCCGAAGTATTAATTCACCCTCCTGAACGTCAATAAGGGTCCTTCCGGTGGCTAAGAACGGTCTACCCAAAATAATCGGAATCTCATGGTCTTTTTCCATATCAAGCACAATGAAATCAGCAGGGAAAATGAATTTATCGACCTTGACCAAGACATCTTCTATTACCCCTCTCGGGTACTTGATGGATCTATCGGCTAGTTGTAAAGAGACCAGGTTTCGCTTCCCCAATTCCTAGCTTCTTGAAAATAGAAAGAGGCATGAGATTAACGCTGGCGCCGAGATCACATAATGCTTTATCAAAAGACAAGTTCCCAATAGTGCACGGTATAGTGAAGCTTCCTGGGTCCTTCAATTTAAGCGGGAGCTTTCTCTGCAAGATTGCGCTGTACTCTTCAGTTAGTGCCACTGTTTCATATTCCCCGAGCTTCCTTTTGTTAGATAAGATTTTCTTCATAAACTTCACATAGCTAGGCATTTGATCTAAGGCGTCGGCAAATGGAATGTTGATATGTAGTTTCTTGAAGACGTCAAGAAACTTGGAGAATTGTTTGTCCAATTTTTGATTTTGCAAACGCTGTGGAAATGGGACGGGAGGCACATAGGCTGTCGGATTATCTGGAAACAGTTTCGAGCTCTTAGAAACTTGTGATTCCTCGGTCGCCGAATTTTTCTTCCCCTCATCTTCACCTCTCTTTTTGTTCTGCCTAGGCTGCTCACACACTTCCTTCCCGCTTCTCAAACCAATGGCATTAATACTCTCTCTGGGGTTCGTCTTGGTTGTACTTGGCAAGGTACCCTCAGGGCGGGCTGTTAACACATTTGCTATTTGACCCAATTAGACTTCCAAGTTGCGAATAGAGACGGAATGGTTTTGCAAGGTTGCTTCCGTACGGGTCAAGAACTGACTCGTATTTGCTGCTAATTTCGCCATTGCCTCCTCTAGAGAGATCTTTGGAGCGGGAGGGGGTTGCTGTTGGTGTTGAGCAAACTGAGGTTGGTTTAAGTTTTGTCCGTTTTTCCATGAAAAGTTGGGGTGATTTCTCCACCCCGGATTATATGTGTTGGAATACGGATTGTTCTGCCAATTCCCGTTCCCCACAAACTGAGCTTGTTCCATCGGAGGTTGCTCGAAAGGATTTTCGACTTGGCACTCTGCGCTAGGATGAGATCCGTTACACCAATTACATGATTCCGTGGTAACGGAGGTAGGAGCATGTGAAAAAGCTTGCAATTGCTGAGTCAGCACTATGACTTGTGCTGATAGTGTAGAGATCGGATCATTGTCGGAAACTCCCATAACTCGCTTTGGGTTCACTCGTTCGGAAGTCCACTGATAAGCATTTTCAGCCATTGCCTCCAATAGAGTGTGGGCTTCGGCCATTGTTTTGCCCATTATCGCACCTCCAGCAGCTGCATCAACAAGAGTGCGTGTAGAATCACTCAGTCCGTTATAAAAGGTTTGAATTTGTAGCTAATCCGGTAAACCATGGTGTGGGCATCTCCTTAGCAAATCCTTGTATCGCTCCCAAGCTTCATGAAGCGACTCCATATCAAATTGCCCGAAAGTAGTAATCTCGTTCCTTAGTCTCGCTGTCTTCGATGGTGGAAAAAACTTAGCCGGGTAAAAGGCTATAGGGTTTGGCTGAAAGGCCAACCCGGTTTCAAAACCATTATTAGTCGAGATATTGTTTTCAACGAAAATGAATTTCCTTGCCTTTTACCGGATCCGGAAAACCCTCCTGCTCCTAATGAGGTGGAACTGCACATTTCTTTAGATAATCTGGATAATGTGCAAACAGAAACGAATCTTGATAATCATGATAATGCTGATGTGCATGATGAAACAGAAGAAGTTCTTGAAGATAATTTGCATGATTATCAACTTGCTCGAGATAGGCCTAGAAGAGAAATTAGAAGACCTTCTCACTTGAATGATTATCATATGGCATCATATGCATTCAATATATTTGAATCTATTGATAATTATGAACCCAAAACATATGATGAAGCTTTGAAATCTGAACACTCAGAACAGTGGCTTTATGCAATGAATGAAGAAATGACTTCATTGCACTCAAATGAAACTTGGGCTCTTGTGCCCCGACCGCCCAACTGTTCGGTGGTTGACTGTAAATGGATTTTCAAAGTTAAGGAAGAAAATGAGTTGGTCAGATTCAAAGCTATACTCGTTGCTAAGGGTTTCACCCAGAAAGAAGGTATTGACTACACTGAGATCTTTGCTCCGGTTGTTAAGTTCACTACTGTGCGTATCATGCTTGCTCTAGTTGCTCAATTTGATTGGGAATTAAAACAATTAGATGTCAAAACTGCCTTTTTACATGGTGAACTTGAAGAAAAACTTTATATGAGTCAACCTATAGGCTTTATTGATCCCAAGTTCCCTAATCATGTTTGCTTGCTTAAGAAATCCATTTATGGTTTAAAACAATCACCTAGGCAATGAAATAAGAAGTTCGATGAATACATGCTCTCACTTAAATTTTCAAGAAGTAATTATGATCATTGCTTGTATTACAAAACTGATTCCAAAAATCCTGTTTTCTTACTCATATATGTTGATGATATGCTCTTAGTGAGCCCTTGTGTGAAAACAGTTGATCATGTCATTAAATGCTTAAGTGCGAAATTTGACATGAAACACCTTGGTGATGCTAAGCGCATTCTTGGGATGAATATCTTTCGTGATAGGAAAAATTCCACCATTGTTATAAACCAGGATTCCTATGTGCAGAAAATTATATCCAAATTTTCTATGAGTCAGTCTAAATCAACCTATGTGCCTCTAGCTGGTCATTTCCTGTTAAGTAAAGATCAATCCCCGAAAACTGAAGATGATATCAATTATATGAAAAAAGTACCTTACTCAAATGTCATTGGCTCGGTCATGTACCTAATGGTAAGCACAAGACCTGACATAGCTTATGCTTTGAGTTGTCTTAGTCGTTATATAGCTAACCCAAGGGTTTACCATTGGCAAGCCGTCAAATGGCTCTTAAGGTACTTGAAGGGCTCAACCAGGTATGGTCTTAAATTTTCTCGACACCCGCAAGGTGTAAAATTGGTTGGATACGTGGATTCTAATTACGCTGCTAATCGTGATAACCGCAAGTCTACTACTTCATATGTGTTTACTTTGTGTGGCACACCGATCAGTTGGAAGTCTTAATTACAATCTATAGTTGCTTTATCTACTACAAAATCTGATTATGTTGCTATAACAGAAGCATTAAAAGAAGCTATATGGTTAAAAGGACTATTATCATAAATCGGTTTTCTAAAGGATAAAGTCGAAGTTTTTTCGGATAGTGAATCCGGTATTCAATTGTGCAAGAATCCAGTTTTTCATGATATAACGAAACATATTGATGTTCGTTTCCATCTCATACGAGATGTTGTTGCCAAACGTATAATCTATCTTGAAAAAATACCCTCCCAATTTAATCCTTCAGATATGGGTACTAAGTGTTTACCCGTCGAGAAATTTAAATCTTGTTTAAAAAGACTGAATTTTGATTCAGTCGAATAAATTTTTGAACTTTGTGTTCTTTAGGGGATCTCTTTGTGAGTTAGTCTTCTTTGTGAATTCTTTTACCTTATTTACTTTGTGTATGTGCAGGTAACCCCGGAGATAGGCGATGATGAGTCTTCTCCGAAACCCGAAAATACAATTAGACTGGTTGGCCCAAAAGGGTGGAGAAATGTTAGTATTTTGGCCCAACCAGGCCCAAAATATATCTCCCCCCCCCCCCCACCTTCGGCCCATATCACATAAGTGCTGGCCCAGCCCGTGGCAGCCCTTTAATTGGAGCCGTCCGATCCAGACTTAATTTCTACTCTTGATCTGGACCGTCCGACTCCCCTTATAAAAACCTAACCCTAACCCTAACCCTACTCCCTCATTTCTCCTTTTTGCGCCTCCATCTCTCACTCGTCTCCCCCTTTTTTCCTCCTTTCTCTCCCGTTAGTTATCTCTCGGTCAAACCGTCGACTTTGCTCTCTATTCTCCTTCCTCCTCTTCCTCGTGAGCAATTGAATATCACAATGGAATCCCATGACATCCGATTCCCTACTTGTGTGTATATATATCGCGGCCGGGGTTGGAGTTTTGAGACACCGAGAAGAGAAAAACGTTTTGTGCCTTGAGAATCCGAGTGAAAACAAGAGTGATATCTGTGGTGTGATATCTTTGAGGGAGATCGGGTTTGTGTCTTGAGTTTTCTAAGATTTTCTGGGTTAGAATAGGTGCTACCGGGGCTGTGTGCCGACCGGCGGTGGATCGGCGTTCGTCCTTCGTGGAATCGAACATTCTTGGTGTCAAATTGCAAAGGGTTCGGAAGATCTGAGCCTAAAGATCTATTTCACAAAGGGGGTTTCTTGTCCCTTATTTTTCTTCTGGTTTTTCGTATTATTTATCTATATATATTATTATATATATATATATATATATATATATTTGTTATATATATATATATATATATATACTGCAGTTTCAGTATTTATCTATATATATATATATATTATATATATTTGTTATATATATCTATATATATATACTGCATTCTTGCTGCCTTAAATACTTAGTGTATTTCGATCGGTAATATCGTTATCTCGGCTAACTTATACGAATCTTTGTGATTTACAAATTGGTTCTGGACGATCGAATTCTTTTGGGGTCAGCTTGTTCTTGGGGTTTATTTAAATAATTATATTGTTTTTATTATAGGTTCATTAGTTGGCCTGTAATCCTTAATCCATTTCCTGTTGAATATAATTGTAATAGTTATATTCGTTTAATCCGTTTGTATTAACGATCCTGTCTTTAGTCATTGTACGACCCGATACCCAACACATACAAACTGCAGAGTCCGTTCTCGGCAACTGTGGTTCGGAAGAGGAAAAACATGGATGAGGAGGAATTTAAGATGAGGTTGGACAGCGATAACAAGTGAATTATTTAATTATATCTTTATTATTCCCTTATTTGAATTAGATTGTAAATTATATACTATTATACTGAATTATGGCGTACATGTTTAAACAAATTAAATTGTAGTGTCAGTATAGCTGTTGCATATGTACTTGAATGGTCGTGGTTTTCTATGCTGCATGATGGATCCAGGTTGATTGAGGCAGAAGTACATTTTTCAATTTTAATATTTATACTTTATTATTGAAGTTTGTAATTATTGAAATTGTTTGGAATATCGAACATCTAGACGCGTACATGAGGATGCTCCAATTTGACCCATGGTTTGTAGGCATGCAGTGGACCGACGACCGGGCTGAACCAGCGGTGCTAGTTCAAACGAGCTTTCTGGTAATGCCAAAATATTAAGTTGTCCTTTTTTCTCAAATTAATTGCTCACTTCCTTATGCTAACAAAATTATTTTGTATTGGTCAATATGTATGATTTTACGAGATAATTGAGAGAAGCGAATACCGTATATTGTGATCGGGATGATGTTTCTAGTCAGCCACGTTGGTATGAGACCATTCTGGAGCGATCATCGCCCTTGATGGGAACTTGACATGGTGATAATCTATTTTTTAAAAATTCATTCGTATTTTGATAATTCTTTATTTATTGTGTTGACACTATATTTTTTTATGCATTCCAGTTGTTGACTATTCAGAATATCTTGCCTGACATGACTAATTGACAGTCTATATTGAGATCACGCGTAATGCCATCATCATGCACGATCCTCTCACTCGGGATGACCAGGCGTGGATTTATTTAAGGATGAAGCAATCAATGTGTATACTGCATTTCATTCCTATGATTCTATAACATGCTGCCTTCTACTAGTATCACCCTAATGTAAGATTGATTGCAGAGTTTACTCTTGCCACATAATAAAAATACTTCAATTACAAATATTCACACGATACTAAAATGAAAATACAAACTACTTATTCTGGTGTTTGATATAAAACAGTCAATCAAAATGCTTCAATCGTAAATAAACACATGATAGTAAAAATGAAAAAAATACTACTTCCTCTAGTGTTAGATATAACATACACACAGTAGTGAATATTCAAAGTACAATTACTTAGTCCGATGTTCGATATAATAAACACATAATGTAAGTACTTCAATTGTAACTAAACACGATAGTAAAAAATAAAAATACAATTACTCATTCTAGTATTTGATATGATAAAATACAATGGAAGTACTTCAATCATAATAAACACAATAGTAAGTATTTAAAATACAATATCTAAGACAGATACAACTACTTTTATACTGGTGGCTCGTTTAGGTTGAGATGATGCTTGGTAGACATTTTGGAGCAGTGTGATAATCAAAATGGCATATATTGAAGGTGTTGTTTGCACGTCATTTTCTAGATGGAGTTGGTTCTGTTGTCTGATCCTCAAATAGCTGGGGAATAACTGCAGTGCAAGTCTTTTGATTGTATCTTGTACATCCACATATAAGGCATGTTTGGACTTTACGAGTATGAGTGGAGAAAACTACACCTGCTAGGTATCTTTTTGGCCTGCATGCTTGCACGAGATCATATCATGAAGGAACTACATAAAAGTGCATTTTTGCTCCCTCAAGCCCAACATAATGTTCAGATAGTGGTCACCTTGAACACCCCATTTCTAAGAAATTGAACATTCATGTTCGATCCAACTTCAACTACCTTCGTCAATGTTTCGTAAGCGTGATTTGTTAAAGGTTCAACGCACTCATTTGCATTCTTGTGTCGCTCAAATGTCCATTCCTCTATCACATTTCGAGTAACCTCGAGAAGTGAGCAAATGGACAGCCTTCTAGCACACAGAAGACGGTTGTTCGTGCTTTCCACCGTATTTGAATTCATAACCTCAAATAACTGGACTTCGCTCTTCAAACGAGCCCATCTATCCTCACCAACAAGTTCTTCAGGTGTGCGGCTGCAGCTGGACATGCGATTTCTAAACTTTCCATGTGCTTATTATAGTCCTCAATACGATAACTATAAGTTGCAGCATTGAAGATTTTCACCACGTGTTGACCACAAATAGCCAAATTCATCTTATTATGGTAATAACATAACCCATGATGCTCTAGTGGGAATACTTCTTCTATAGCATTTGCTATAGATTTATGTACGTCTGAAATAACCAAGAGGTCTTTTGGACAACCAAAGACTGCTTTCAGTTTGCGCATAAAAAACTTCCATGACTCATCACACTCGACGTAGCCAATCCCTAAAGCAAGTGGAAGTATCTGATTGCTCCCATCTTTTGTAACATCGACAATCAATATTCCTAATACTTACCCTTCAGATGCATCCCATCAACAATAATGATTGGTCTACCATAACACAATCCAGTTATAGATACTTCCAAAGTATAAAATATGTATTTGTCTGTGTGTGGATGTGTATATGTATGTCATGTGTGTGTGTATGTCTGTGCCATGTGTACGTGTGTGTGTGGGGGGGGGGGGGGGTTGCAGAATGTGTTTGTGTTTGTGTGTGTCAGCGTACAATGTCAGGTGTGTGTGTGTGTGTATATATATATATATATATATATATATATAATATCCGCGATTTCGATTTCCAATAATTTTTTTTCTTGTGTAATTCTATCTTAGCAACTCTATTGTGACCGTTTCCTCATTCTGAGAATGATTAATTCTACACTTTTTGTCATCCGAGTTCGTCTCGGTGTCGTTCTGTTGAATTCCGTGTTCTTAAGCGACTTTTCCACGTATGAGTTCGACTTTGTAAAATCACCATTAATTCTTGGAAACTCTAAAAATTCCGAGTCTTTTCAATATTATAGATAATCAAGTTATCTTTCCAATGGTTCAAACGGTGAGTCAATCGGAGTCCGGATGAAGGAGTTATGGTCGAAATATCCAAGGTTGCACCATGTGCCTTTTTGTCTTTGGAGCGGTCAGACCGCGGGCCGCGGCCCTTTGGCCGCCGGCACAAAGACAAGATGTCTTGGGCGCTTTTGGCCGTGGGCTGCGGCACACTCATCCTGTGCCGCGGCACACAGTACAGGTTTGCCTATATCAGCGTTTTCTTGTGGAATCATCCTCATTTCATCACTTTCCTTCTTCCTCTCCTCCTTGGGCGATTTGTGGGCGATATTTTGGGCGATTTAGCATCATCAAACTCAAATAATTTCATCTTCTTCAAGTTGTGGTGTGGATTAACAACATGTTTGTGGATTCTTCATCCTAATCAATGTAATTTCTTGAAATCTCCTAAAATTTGATTTTTGGGAGTTTTGGCTTTGATTTTATTTTCCGTCCGAATTTGATGAATCGGTTGATGTTTGTAAACATTATTAATCATGTTCTATGGATTGTATATCCATATCTTCGGTTCGTTCAACCCGATTGATGATTCTTAAGTTCTTGAGGAACTTTGAACATTTAGTGTTCAATTAAATGTCTCAAAGAGTTTCCTTCGATCGTTGTGTTGTTTTCATTCGATATTGTGTTATTGAATGAATTGTATTTCATTCAAGGTTGTTCGAGCGCTTATATTTATCGGAGGACGCCGTTCGTTGTTCGTGGAAGGATTTCATCGCCTTCGGTTGAGGCAAGTTTTATACTTGTACTAGTCAATGAGATTAATGTTATCATATATGTGTATGAATGTGTTGTATCATTCCGAGACTTAGTCTCTTCATGAATTCATTGATATTAAGAGATCGCTCGATACGGTACCTTTCGGCAATTATGCCAAATGTTTTTATTGTTCGTTAATGGCCGGTTCAAGGCATTGTGATACTCGTTGTTAATGTTATTATCGATCACCGGTTCGCAGTATCGAAGTATCGATCGTTGTTGTTGATATTAATGTCGATTTAAGACGTCGTTGTAATCATTGCTATTAATGTTGGAGTCTTGTCCTTGATGTTGTTTTGGCCGATTAAAGGCGTTGACGTATTCATTTCTCTTCTTCGTTGTCGGTAACCGATTAAAGGTGCCGAGATATCCTTCGTATCATTGTTATCGATTGGCCGTTCTAAGGCAATCGAGGTGTTCAATCATTCATCATATCATTGTTATCGGTTGGCCGTTCTAAGGCAATCGAGGTATTCACTCATTCATCGTGTCATTGTTATCGATTGGCCGTTCTCAGGCAGATCGAAGTGTTCAATCATTCATTGTATCATTGTTATCGATTGACCGTTTTAAGGCAATCAAGGTATTGAATCATCCGCTGCATCATTGTTATCGGTTTGCCATTCTAAGGCAATCGAGGTATTGAATTGGGGCTGTCGAGGATAGTTCTCATCCGTTGTGTCGTTGTTATCGATTGACCACTCTAAGGTAATCGAGGTATTGAATTGGGACTGTCGAGTACAATGCCCATCCGTGAGTCATCATTATCGTGTTGGCCGACTCAAGGTAGCACACTATCAAAATTGTGATACGGCCGTGCGTGGCCCACTAATTGTGATACGGATTCGTGTCGTGGCTTCGCCCTAATTGTGATACGGCCGTGTCGTGGCCCGGCCCTAATTGTGATACGACTTCGTGCCGTGGCCCTAATTGTGATACGGCCGTGCCGTGGCCCTAATTGTGATACGGCCGCGTGCTTCGCCCTAATCGATACAGCTTCAGGCTGTTTTGGCTTCATGTGATTGTGATATTTGACAGCTTAGGCTGAGTGGATTTCAAGCCTTTATTATTGTCTTGGTAATTTCATTGGAGCCTTCGGGCATTGTGATTCAATATTAATTCAGTTCTGGTTTGGTTCATGTCGTGTAATTCATTGTGGTACTCTATAATTATGATTCACCGTTGGGCATTTACGTTCTAACCTGTCGAACAGGTATTAATAGTATGCCATGTGTAACACCCCCAGAATACGACCGGGAATGTCACACGCCGTAGACCCTTATCACGAGGATCTACCAGGCTAAACTCCAAAAGACTACTCAATGATTGACCGACCGGGGTCAAAATTAAATACAAAGCAGACCGACAAGGTCATTAACCAATTCAGAACTAACGACATTCATATTACAATGACAATAATAAACTAGAACACCGAAAAGAATGACAACTCAATTTAATAAATGAAAACTACACCCATGCAAGGGTGAATACTCGAACGACAGAGAAATACCGACTTAATGAAACAAAAGAAAAGACTCGACTCGGTGTGATTAGTATCATTGTCCTCCATCTCCTTCCAAGCCAATCCTGATCGCTCCCGAGCTGCCAAAACCTGAGCGCATAACAGGCACCCACCCCCCGAAAACTCGGGGGTTAGCAAACTGGAATTTTGCTAGTGCAAGTACATAATATACAAGATATACGAATAATAACAACACAAATCTCAACAGTCGTGAAGCCTTAATATAAACCACACATTCCCATAGTCCACATAGAATAGTATCACATACACAAAGTGAAAGATAATCACATAGTCATATTCTCTGTACGGAACCTAACGCCAATGGAACTTTAAACGAGTCCAAGGAGTCACAAAAATCCCTTTTTATAAAAGGAAAAGTATTTTGATAAGAAAGTTGGAAAACATTATTACTGACTCAGGCCATCATGGGGTTTTGAAAATCAAATGGGAATACTTTTAGAAAATACTTCAAAAACTCTCGGATCCTCGACCCAAAGATGTGGAAAACAATTTACAAGAAAACCATTACAACGTTATTCGGGGTCCTCGACCCAATGCAAGAATAATCATCACAAAGACAATCAAAGGCACGACCTCTCATTCGACAATTCCCGCTCAAGACCCTTGATTAATTAACCCTGGAGATTTCACAAACATCCTTGGTTAATTAACCCCAATACCAACGTCTTAAAAACAATTTGAAACAAGCTTTCAAAAACACGAATCACAGTCTATATCGAGACCAGTATTTTAAAAGAGTTGAAAGAACTTTGAAATACGAGGATTGTTGAGAACGGGGTCTTAGCTATCACTCGAATATCCGTTACCAATAAGCCCGCCAGCGCCTCCCTTGCACACTGTGCACCGGCGTTCACTCAACTATTTTGGCCGACAATTGAACATTTCACCGCGACGGAGATAACTACTGACATAGACGCCCCTTGAACTCGCATTAGTTAACACCGTTGTTAACCAAACATATGGAGCCGCACATTGCAGTACACTGTGCCGGAGTACACACCCCGCCCTCAGAGGTTCCCGGATACGACGTCTCTCACAACAAGTATTCACATTATTACAAACATCAAGTACACAATCAATCAATTCAACAATTATCAAATCAATACACCAATTCACACAATTTATCCGACAGTCCATAACCACACAATAAACAATAACACGTACATTATCAATCAAGATCCAACACAATAAGCCTTCGGCACAACCAACCAACGCTACACATATATCCTTGTATTGCGACTCCACCGAATATATATATATATATATATATATAGATATATATATATGTATATATACATATAACCTTACTATATTATATGAATAACTATAGTTCATCCATCAATCCAAGTTGAGTACGCCAACTAGTGTTAGCATTCACCACTCGTCGTTCACCGACATAGGCATACATATCAATATACGTATATACATACATATATTTAACATATAAATATATATAAATCTATATATATACACACATATATATATATATACACACACATATATATATATATACATATCCGTATAATTTCATACACTTCGACAACGATGATTTCACGCAGTTACAATTCGTATATCAAGGTACTTGCCTTGGTAATCTCTCGCGGATACTCCGAAAGTACGGTCGGTTGGCAAAATTCGGAACTCCAACGAAAACAACGATCGGAAGGGCTCAACACCAGATTTTTTGTAGGGAAATCGTCCCTAATATCCTATCATCGAATAAACAATCAATCATACGAGGAAAAACATCACAAAACGACCAAATTCCTCTATGCGGCATTTCCCCGGACACTTTGAAGGCGTCAAACGGAAGTTCATATAATCGACGAATCGGAAATGGTAAAACCGTGGAAAGATGATGAAAATGATAGAATACAACTTAATCTACAATTATCCATCAGTAATTTAAGTTCATAAGGCTCAAACGGACGAAATCTACCAAGATCCCCAAATTTCCCAAAGTTTGGATTTTAGGAAAAACTAACCTTGATTCGGTCGATTGAAGGATGTTATGGATTGATCGATCAATGATATGGACTCGGGATCTTCGTGGTTTTGTTGTTCAACAACATGCCTTATCGCTCTCATAACCTCCGCCGCGGAAGGAAGAGAATGAAATGAAAAAAGGTGTTGAAACAGTGCTCGGCCAAATATATATCGCAACCGACTAGCGTGCGCTAGGTTGTCCGGGTAGCGGCGCTTATCGGCCGGCCACGCCGAGAAGCGTGCGCAAGTCATCGGCGGCGGCGTGCAATCGGCCGTCCAGACCTCTCGGACTAATCGTCCGGCCAGTAGCGTCGCCGGCCGAGCCGATAGCGTGCGCTAGCTGCCGGAGTTAGCGCGCATTGTCCAGGTGTAGCATGCGCTACTCGCTGTCTGGCCGAAGTCAGACCTCTTGCCTAGGCTGCACAGGCGATTAGCGTGCGTTACCTCCCGGCGGATGGCGTGCGCTACTCCTGCGGTTTAGCGCGCGCAGCTGTCCCGGCCAGAAGGCCGGTCCCTCGCCGCTGTCACCGTAAGCGGTGCCCAAGATCCGTGCCGGTTCCTCCCGCAACCGTCCGCCAACGCTCGGTCGCCGTGGCCCGGCGACGACGATTCCTAAAAATGCACGAACGAACACGACGAAACGCCATGACAACAACATCGATCCGAAATGAAATTAACATACAACAAATCACCACCTATGGCCATAAACACAAAATCGATTGTCGAGAAAAATAATACCGACGCTCTAAACCGAGAAATTTCCGGTCTAAGAAAAAGAAAAATTCGAATAAATCAAAATAAAAATCTCGGATATTACATTCTACCCCCTTAAATTAAGTTTCGTCCGAAACTTAAAATAGAGAGCGCGGAACAATCAAGGAAATAACTACTTGCTCGGCCCCAAATCATCACGAGCAAAGCGCGAGTGCAAGGTTCCAGAATACGATGAACCACCTAGCAAGTACAAGGCGCTTTAAAATGGTCGAAAGGTGCGCAGATGAACTACCAACAACGAAAGTCGTCCCATACCGAAAATACTAAGAAGAGTACGGGTAATACATTCCCCCATACTAAGAGGACATTATGATCCCGAAACTTAGAACAACAAGAGTTGGAAACGTAAAGCAATGAAACGAAATACGATCGAAGTCACGATTGTTTGAAACAGCAACGATTAAGACATAGTACAAAATCTTCATTCTCCCATGCTAGGATCTTCAGAAGGAAACATAGGATTTCGGGACACTTCCCGGTCCCTAGTTCTGCTCTCTCTTAGGGCGGCATTCTTTGCCAATTCGAAAACTGTCTCACAATGTTTCTCCCGATGACCTTCACACCCACACCGGTAACAAGTCAAGAGTGGAAAGGGACAATTTGCACGATCATGTCCCTGACGATTGCAGTTGAAGCACCTTCTCTTCTTACCGAGAATCACCGATGTTGGCTTGGGATCCCAGCGCTCACTCCCGACCGCAAAGACGACGCGTCCGAACGACGCGGGGGTTTGGGAGCCTTAGACTCTTCATCGCCCAAAAATTTCCCAGATGTCCTCGGTCTCTTCGTTTCGCTCGTGGGCTCGACCATTAAGGACATTTCATAGGATATCGTTTGATCTTGATACTCCTTCACTGTAGCAAGAATAGTTGTCGTACGAACCACCTTGTCGCTTCCACTTCCGTCATCACACTTACGTCCGCCAAGGCCCGACATACTAATACGAGATAGTACCGTTCAGCGTTATCAATAATCGGTTGCACAGTATACCACAATTATCAACATAAGGTTTAGTTAACATCTATAGAATATCGTAAAGCGTTAAGTTTTATGAAGTTAATTTCGAGTCCTCCGACGATGACGATCATTATATGTATGCACTTAATGAAAATAAATTTTTGGAAAAGAGGGCTAGTCACGTTGCGCCCAAGACTCATAAATCATCTTTTATTTCGGAAGAGGAAGTTTATATAACGACTCTAAAAATTATTTTCGTGTGATGTATAAAAGAAAAATCGGAATTTTAATTGTAAAAAATTTGAAATATTTCAAAATTGTTGAGTCCCAACTACCACAATTTTGTAAATCTTTCCTCTTCTTCCAAAATGTTTATTCGAAATTTTTTTTTTTCCTAGATACTTGACCATTTTACATGACAACATTAAATCATGGTTTTTCACAATGTTAGAAAATTTCAAAGCACCACTTTAAAATATTCGTGATACTACACGTCGTGGGCCCGTGTCGGAACCCACTGTGCTAAGAATCATTTAAAAAATGTTCAAATTGCCAAAAGGTCGATGTTGGTAATATTCTCGAATACTCACTAAGTCATTTATAAAAATATCAAATACCGTCATAAGAATACTATCAAAACGTGAAAGACCAAAATATCAAAATCGGTTTGCAAGATACCAAAAGCCATCTTAAAATACTCATGCGGCGGATAAAATTAACATTCATAAGTTTATTCTAATAAGTGTAGAAACAGATAAATATGCTCGACTTCGAAACATATTACATAACCATTTTTGCTCGGACCGCATACGCATGTTATATCCTAAAACAATAATATCACCAACAAGTTCCAATCCTTAGTTCACATTAAACACGTTAGCACAATATAATCAAATACGTATATAAGGGGACTTACGATCGGGAGGCTTACCATCACAGATTGCCGGAAGATGATGTCGGAACCACGATACTAATCACAACTCTGATGCGCGCGACTTACACAAGACATGGACTTGACCCAACGGCCTAGGTTTTTCGCAAACCTAAGCTCTGATACCATAAATGTAACACCCCCAGAATACGACCGGGAATGTCACACGCCGTAGACCCTTATCACGAGGATCTACCAGGCTAAACTCCAAAAGACTACTCAATGATTGACCGACCGGGGTCAAAATTAAATACAAAGCAGACCGACAAGGTCATTAACCAATTCAGAACTAACGACATTCATATTACAATGACAATAATAAACTAGAACACCGAAAAGAATGACAACTCAATTTAATAAATGAAAACTACACCCATGCAAGGGTGAATACTCGAACGACAGAGAAATACCGACCAGAATGAAACTAAAGAAAAGACTCGACTCGGTGTGATTAGTATCATTGTCCTCCATCTCCTTCCAAGCCAATCCGTGATCGCTCCCGAGCCGCCAAAACACGAGCGCATAACAGCACCCACCCCGAAAACTCGGGGTTAGCAACCGGAATTTTGCTAGTGCAAGTACATAATATACAAGATATACGAATAATAACAACACAAATCTCAACAAATGTGAAGCCTTAATATAAACCACACATTCCCATAGTCCACACAGAATAGTATCACATACACAAAGTGAAAGATAATCACATAGTCATATTCTCTGTACGGAACCTAACGCCAATGGAACTTTAAACGAGTCCAAGGAGTCAGAAAAATCCCTTTTTATAAAAGGAAAAGTATTTTGATAAGAAAGTTGGAAAACATTATTATTGACTCAGGCCATCATGGGGTTTTGAAAATCAAATGGGAATACTTTTAGAAAATACTTCAAAACTCTCGGATCCTCGACCCGGCATGTGGAAAACAATTTACAAGAAAACCATTACAACGTTATTCGGGGTCCTCGACCCAATGCAGAATAATCATCACAAAGACAATCAAAGGCATGACCTCTCATTCGACAATTCCGCTCAAGACCCTTGATTAATTAACCCTCGGAGATTTCACAAACATCCTTGGTTAATTAACCCCAATACCAACGTCTTAAAAACAATTTGAAACAAGCTTTCAAAAACACGAATCACAGTCTATATCGAGACCGGTATTTTAAAAGAGTTGAAAGAACTTTGAAATACGAGGATTGTTCGATATGAGGTCTTAGCTATCACTCGAATATCCGTTACCAATAAGCTGCCAGCGCCTCCCTTACACACTGTGCACCGGCGTTCACTCCACTATGTTGGCCGCCCCTTGAACATGTCACCGCGCCGCGATCACTCTGACAGAGCCGCCCCTTGCACGCGCATTAGGTAACACCGGTGTTCACTAAACATATAGAGCCGCACATTGCGTACACTGTGCCGAGTACACACCCCGCCCTCAGAGGTTCCCGGATACGACGTCTCTCACAACAAGTATTCACATTATTACAAACATCAAGTACACAATCAATCAATTCAACAATTATCAAATCAATACACCAATTCACACAATTTATCCGACAGTCCATAACCACACAATAAACAATAACACGTACATTATCAATCAAGATCCAACACAATAAGCCTTCGGCACAACCAACCAACGCTACACATATATCCTTGTATTGCGACTCCACCGAATATATATATATATATATATATATATATATATATATAGATATATATATATATATATGTATATATACATATAACCTTACTATATTATATGAATAACTATAGTTCATCCATCAATCCAAGTTGAGTACGCCAACTAGTGTTAGCATTCACCACTCGTCGTTCACCAACATAGGCATACATATCAATATACGTATATACATACATATATTTAACATATAAATATATATAAATCTATATATATATACACACATATATATATATATACACACACATATATATATATATACATATCCGTATAATTTCATACACTTCGACAACGATGATTTCACGCAGTTACAATTCGTATATCAAGGTACTTGCCTTGGTAATCTCTCGCGGATACTCCGAAAGTACGGTCGGTTGGCAAAATCCGGAACTCCAACGAAAACAACGATCGGAAGGGCTCAACACCAGATTTTTGTAGGGAAATCGTCCCTAATATCCTATCATCGAATAAACAATCAATCATACGAGGAAAAACATCACAAAACGACCAAATTCCTCTATGCGGCATTTCCCCGGACACTTTGAAGGCGTCAAACGGAAGTTCATATAATCGACGAATCGGAAATGGTAAAACCGTGGAAAGATGATGAAAATGATAGAATATAACTTAATCTACAATTATCCATCAGTAATTTAAGTTCATAAGGCTCAAACGGACGAAATCTACCAAGATCCCCAAATTTCCCAAAGTTTGGATTTTAGGAAAAACTAACCTTGATTCGGTCGATTGAAGGATGTTATGGATTGATCGATCAATGATATGGACTCAGGATCTTCGTGGTTTTGTTGTTCAACAACATGCCTTATCGCTCTCATAACCTCTGGCCGCGGAAGGAAGAGAATGAAATGAAAAAAGGTGTTGAAACAGGGCTGCTCGGTCAAATATATACTGGCAACTGACTAGCGTGCGCTAGGTTGTCCGGGTAGCGTGCGCTATCGGCCGCCACGCCGATAAGCGTGCGCAAGTCATCGGCGGCGGCGTGCGCAATCGGCCCGTCCAGACCTCTTGGACTAACTGTCCGGCCAGTAGCGTCGCCGCGGCCGCAGTAGCGTGCGCTAACTCGCCGAAGTTAGCGTCGCACTGTCTGTCAGAAGCGTGCGCTACTGCTGGTCTGGCCGAAGTCCAGACCACGCTAGATCGCTGGGCCGATTAGCGTGCGTTACCTCCGGCGATGGCGTGCGCTACTCTGCGGTTTAGCGCGCAATCGTCGGCCAGAAGCGTCGCTAGGCCGGTCCTCCGCAAGAATCCCGTGATGCCCGGCATCCGTGCAGTTCCTCCCGCAACCGTCCGGCCAGCGCCCGGCTGTCGTGGCCCGACGACTCGATTCCTAAAAACGCACGGAACGAACACGACGAAACGCTCGCGGACAACAACATCGATCCGAAATGAAATTAACATAGAACAGATCACCACCGATGGCCATAAACACAAAATCGATTGTCGAGAAAAATAATACCGACGCTCGGAAACCGAGAAATTTCCGGTCTAAGAAAAAGAAAAATTCGAATAAATCAAAATAAAAATCTCGGATATTACACCATGGGCATAGTATTTCACGAATGCTCAGTTCTTACATTGGTTTGTGAGCATCTCGTATTATTATTATCATTGTACCGTTTCATTCTGCCTTTGGATGCATATCATGTTATATATGTATTTGATATTCATTATCTGGATGACTGACCCCGTGGGGGCGGAACATGTTTTCATGTTTTAGGTGCTTGCGAGGAGAGAGTTGAGACACAGGGGCATGATGATGGCGACGAGGCATTCGAGCGATACTAGTCCGAGTTGTTCATGTTGGTCAGTCAGTTGGAGTGTTCTTGATCATCGGTCATTGTCATTATGTATTACCCGAGCAGATGCTCGTGGATGTTGTTGTATTTTATTTTTGGCCATGTAGGCCCATCGTTGTCGTTGAAATTCCTTATCGGAATATTGTGTCGGATATCATGGTAGGGACTATGATTTCCCCTTGTTGTTTAATTTAATGTATTTTAGTCATGTTCGCCTGGTGGATCTCCTGGCGTGGGATCCACGGCACTGTAATAACCCAATAGGATTTGGGGATGTTACAATATATATGTGTGTGTGTATAGATGTGTTTATAATCACGGTTGTGTTTGTATTTGTGTTGAAATTATAGACGGTGAAGATGAAGGCGTAGAGGAAAGTCTTGATAAATTGGTCTACAAGCGAATTTGTGTATTGGAATCTACAGAGCGAGTTCGCATTTGGAATTTGTGCTCAGGGCGGTCGTTTAAGAATTTAAATTATGATCCCCATCACTAGTTAAATCGAGATATAAATCCTCGGTTGAGTATCGTTGGTCGTTTGATCCGATCAATAAATTAAGGGGCTCAATTGAGGTATTATATCATTCGATTAATTACCTGTTATTATAAGATAATCAATTGAACCTTTATATTATATTGTCTATTATGTTAAGGTTGGGATTTCAATGGATCTACCGGGTTGACCGATCTTGGCTTATGTCGAGTGTCCTGTTTATACCTCTCATATTTCTTTGAATACAAACATGCTTGTTATTAATTGCATTATTGTGATTGCGTGATTGTGTTTAGATAGTAATTATGTGGTCGATTATATAGAATATGTGTGACAATATAGATTGGTGATAGATTCCTTAATATGGCATAATCATATTAGTTTGCATTAATACACTTGTGTTATTTTTTACTCGAGGATTGTATGTGTGGTATTTGTGAAATTGGATGAATGAGTTTCGTGGTGATTCCATGGGAATGATAATTGATGTATCGTTGGCCGGGTGGGTTGCTCGTTGGATTATATATAATTATGGATTACATGAGCGACCTTAGGAGTACGTGTTTATCGAAGAAGCCATTTCTAGCATGTACATCGACTATATATATATTATATTCCAATATCTTGAAACTTGTGGAAATATTTGAAAGCGCATATGAGTGAGAAAGGTTGTATCGTTCACCCAAGGATGTCCGACGGGCGTATAGAGATTCATGCCTTGAGGGGCGCATCGCGAACGCGAGGTTATCCACCTAGGGACGTCCAACGGGACGTATAGGCTTTCGGACCTTGAGGGGCGAAACACGGATAATCATTGAGTGGTTTGCATTGATTTGGGTCGAGGACCCTTATTGTTTTGATGATAAATGTGATATTTCCAAAATATCACAATGTTCTGTTTCGATGTTGAGGTACATTATATATATATATATATATAAGTCTTTGGCACTTGGCTAGGGTGGCATCAATATTGAATGATATGTATTTGATTTTTGGTTTATATTTTTGGTAAAACTACTCGAGGTATCAAAAGTGTTTTCAAACTTTGTTTTAGAGATTTATACGATCTCAAGGATTTTGAAATATTTATATTAAAGTGAATACCTCGTGGAATTTTAAAAGAATGTTAATAATATTTACTTGTATATTTATATCCTGAAATATGATTGGTATAGTTTGTATATTATATACTTGCACGAACAAAATTCCAGTTTGCTAACCCCCAAGTTTCTGGGGGTGGATGCCTTTTATGTATTCAAGTACTTAGGGTTGGGGAGCATTCACAGGATCAACATGGAAGATGACAAAAGATCTTGATGCTAATCACAAGAGAGTCGGTATAGTGTCATTATCGTCATGTTGTGTTTTTCTTCCGCTCATGTTCTACCCTTGCATGGGTATGTTAACGTTTTATAGTATTTGTGTATCAGGAATATACATGTGTTGTCGGTTATCATCATTGTATTTTGTTTATTATTTTTGTATAGATTGACCTAATTGGTCAATTATGGTTTGAGTTGTTCTATGTTTGCCTGGTAGATCCTTGCAAAAAGGGTCTACGACGTGTGACAACCCAAAAATGATCTGGGGGTGTTACGATGTATTCACCAAGCATCTTAGAAAGCAACTGCTTAGGTGTCTTGTGATTTGGGTCAAATTGGCAAGTGTATTCATTCATGAGTGCACTCTCCAAAATCCACTACTCTTTGAGACACTCAATAAGAAATTACGTGTTTCGTCTGTGCACGCGATAGAATAACGACTCTTATCAAATTTCACAGTACGGTATTCAGTTTTACTTCCCAAATATTACCGCCCAACTGCAATCTTCAATATATCTTTTGACAGAAATACAGATCATCTGTGTAAATGTATTACAACTGTGGGATCAAACGTTTCATCTATATCATCATCAATGCCAAAAGGTGACACATATGGAGGTCTGCCTGGAATTTTCCACCCAGAACCGGATGGATGGGTTGGAACACCTTATTCATTTACTAATCAATCAAAATTAAAGTGCCTCCACTCAGCTTCTGGTTCCGGCAGTGATCTTCTAGATCTTTTCTTAAACATACCTTCTAACAATATTTGCAAAATATCTCAAAATTAAAGTTTTCGAACCTCGACATCCTCAAGATTGATATCATTGATATTTATGTCTTCGTTATCACCACTACCACCACCACATGAATTTATAGGAGCGCAACCATCAAATTGAGAACCACTAGATCCTTAAGGAATTCGCATAAAACTTGAAATCGGGTCAGTCATATAATCGATATGATTGAAAGCATAAGGTGTTAGGAAAGAGCTACATCCAGGTATGTCAAACTATGGAACAAATGAGGGAACTGTTGAAGGAATATTGTTGAACTGGGAAAAAATAAAATTAGCAGTAGTAGTCTGAGATCTTGAAAAAACGGGTTCCATTGTCAGATCATTTGAAAAGGTTGGATAACCACTCAACTGTAAGTTATTATAATCGATAGTTGTAGTCTGAAGGCTCACAAAAATCACATGGTCCACCTTGAGTTGCAACAAGTAATTTATATCAAAATCGTTCTTTAACTTCATTTTTCTTCTTTTTTCCTTCACAATCAATTGAATATAGAAAATAATCATATTTGTTCTATCAGCTCCAACAAAACAATGAATATTGTCTACCACTATTGTATAGCTCATTCCACCAACTGGTACATGTAACATTGGTTCATCTCCACCACGATAGTTTAAATCATACCACTTGTTGTTAAACAAATAGTAACCTTTTTTTTTTTCAAAAACACATGTAAAATAAATTTACAAAATCTAAATTACGTTAAATAAAACCAAACTTTATAAAATTTATACATTAATTATTATTTGATTTTTTCTAATATCTCAAGTAAAAATATTAGTTGAAATTCCGCTATGCAATAGATAAAATTCCATTGTTAATTAAGTTAAGCAAGACATACCTTTTATTTTTTGCAGTTGAAACAACTTCCGCTATTTGAGGTGAGAGAGTACTCCTAATGTGAGAATAATTTTTTAAAATAAAAGAAAGTATAAAAGTATTCCGCAAGAAAGTCGTATGGGCATTACAGGTTACTCGAGCAGTGTATTTATCCATCCTTTCAATAATTATTTTACTCAAGTGGTAAAAATAGACTCGGGTGCTTGCTCGACTGGTTACTCATGTCACCCTCTGACTTGACTTGTGACTCCAATTATTACTCAATCGGTTACCTGTGTACAAAATCTGACTCAAATGCTTAGTCGAACATTACTCAAATGCTTACTCGTGTCCACAATGCGCCTCGAATGCTTACTCAAAGGTTTACTCGAATACTTACTCGTATATAAACTCTGGCTTGAATTGTTACTCGGATGATTACTAGAAATGTTACTCAATTAAAAATGTGACTCGATAGGTTACTCAAATGATTATGCAATTATAAATCGTGACACAAAAATGATTACCCGAGCGAGAATCCTACTCAAAATTGTACTTTATGATATGGTTATTCGAATTGATATTACTAGAATGTCGATTATGTAACTCGAATAAATTCGAGTAAAAGTCATAAGTGATACTTTGAGTATCAAAAGAGTTTTGTTAAACCTGGAGCAAATAAGAACTCTATTACATGTTTGTGAGTAATTGATTACTAGTTACACTTGCTTAAATAATTGATTTGAGTTCAAGAGAAGATAATCGACCACATGATTGTGGAAATTGCAACATAAACATTGGTATACGTTTATGAGGATAATCTAATCATACGAACGCGAGGGAGTTAATTATGAATCTTAGATTGTGATATTCATAATTAATAGTTAATCCATTTCAACTTCGCTCTAAGGAAAGATTTGGAATATTTAAATGATTAATCCTACAAGTAGAGGAATTAGTTTTAACTATCGACTGCGCAGAATGAATTAGGAAAAAAACATATTCTAGGATCATTACTTCTTTGAATGATTGTTACTTATAATTTTCCTCCTTAGTTATTTCTTACAATACTTCGCTATTAATTTCATTTATCTATTCTCGATTATAAATTAATTCTCAAACTCCAGAACCATCTAGATAAAATCCAAAATATTACAATAACAAGTCACAAATTCATGTCTATGTGGGATATGACATTGTCTCAGCTCTTACTATAATAATTACACCGTACACTTGCGGTTAGCGAAAATATTTAGCGAGCAAATGGGAGAATATAAGGGTAACTGAAGTGAAGGCAAAGAGTCGGACATGTCGCCAGCAGAGCACAATTAGTGTTCGAATGAGACTATTGGTATCATTGATATGGTTTTCGAAACAAAAACATGTTTGGTTCACAATAAACCTAAAAGCAAAATTGTATATGGTTCCCAGTAAACCTAAAAACAAAATTATGTTTGATTCTGAATATAACTAGAAGGAAATTCGTGTTTGGTTCTCGATGAACTAAAACTGCAACTATGTTTTGGTTCTCAATACTAAAAACAGAACTGTGTTTGATTTTTGATAAACCTTAAATATGCCAACTTTCAGCTGTTTGGTTGATTAACAATCGAACTTTCAGCTCAGAGAACTTAACCACTAGTTTTAGACTTATCCTCGAAACGCAGTTCGACCATTCCAACATAATAATCAAGTTTCGTTGCCGTTGCCTCATAATGCATCAAATTTGATTATCCCTTCATTATCCATTTTATGTTTTTCTTGTAATTCATTTTATAAATTATTTTCGGTTTATTACCGTAATCAATTCAAGGGTGAGTGTTGGAATTGCAGGAAAAAGAAATTTATGACCTTTTATATAAGAATTGTGTAGTAGTTATAAAATACACCAATATACAAAGGAGTTGCATTATCTCTAGCCTCCCTCTTTTATCTTTTTCTACAACATAAGAATAAATGAACTTTTATTTACATGACTACTAATCTATAATGGCGTGTGCTTGTTCTAAATTTTTTTAGTTCAGAAAGTATTGTCTTCTAATTATTGACGAACAAAATTTACAACTTAGTCAATGAACATAAACATAATTTACGAAGATGAAGATATTTACAAACACGCTCCTTAACAAATTCAAACATTTAAAATTCAAGATGAGCTCGAGCTTGATAATATATTATCCAACTCAGCCCAAGCTCGAATTCGCTAGAAAAATAAACGAACAAAGCCAACCTCACCTCGGCACTACTCGTTCACTCCCTACCAAGCGAAAGAAGACATAACTATAAAAATATCTTCAAAATCAAACAAACTTTAAAGTTTTCAAAAATGTCCAAAATATTAAGATTTAAAATGAACCAACTATAATATTTTTATATGCATGGAAGGGTATTTTGGAAAAATAAAATTGCTTATTAAAGGTGTAGGTGTATGATAAAATAAAAATCTCGATAAGCTTTTTTGTAATAATTCTGAATATTAATCATTTTTTTAATTAGATCAAATATTGAGCATACTTTTTTAAATTTAACCCAAGCGAAAAACATGATACAAACAGTAGACTCACGCAGTTTCTTTTTTCAAACAACTTCTCTTATATCTCGCTATAATCCGCAGGAAATGGATTAAAACCACTTCGAGCCATAGTTTCTAACGGTCCGAACAGCGGCTTTGGTAGATCATCCCAATCATACCAATCCCAGCCCTCGCATTTATCAGGCTCGGGATTTTGAGGCATCTGATTAGGATCAGCCAAAAATGCACGCATAAATATCGCAACAATATGCAAAGGGTTATCCACCTTGGAGACGACATTGTTGGTTACGGTTAGAAACTGGACTTTATCAATGTCTAGACCTGTTTCCTCCTTCACCTCTCTTGCTGCACATTCCTCAAAGCTTTCACCTGAAAATCATCGTGACCGGGACTATTTAAGGGTGCTATAGAACAAGAAGTGTCGATGCACGCTATGTAACATGATTTCCATATACTACGATACATAAAGTGTGTGAATGTCATATGTATAACACTAGCTTCATTATGTAAATGTGTTGCATAATGGTACCATAAAATAGAAGATTAGTTACCAAGTGCATCTCCAGCCCTTGCTGCATAATAGAGTGACTCTCTAAAAATAGAGTAAAGGATACTCTCAAGCAATCTTTTAACGAATTAACTTTATATACTAGGCAACTTCATTACAACACCACACCCAAAAGGATTCGAAACCATGACCTCACACCACAACACATGGTGAGAAGCTCCAATGTTACTACGATATATGCCTTGGTTGATAGAGTTTCACCATTCGTAGTATACGTATTTTCTCTGATTTCACTTTAAGTGAGATGGTATGGAACTCTTGAAACATTAATTTCACAACGAGAAAATCCAACAGCCACAATGATATACCTCCATGCTACCCCTACCCAAGTCAATAAGGCCATATTATAAGTTTTGACTCCGACTATGCGTGAGAGGCGTGTTAAAACATTAATCATACATTGGGAAAAAAATATAAGACTTCTCTTCATTATAATATAGATCATGAGTTACTCCTTTCATTGAGGCTTGATTTTGAGAAGGAACTCCAGACTTTTAACAGAGACATCCACGATTAGAAAGGAGGTCGGAGGTTCGAATCTTGCTCCCCCATATTCTCCAATTCGTTAAAGATTGAAATTTCTATTTTTCAATAAAATAATTGTATATATGAAATTATGGAAATATAATTATAATATGTATTCGAAAAATTATAACCTAATTTTTTATCATGGTGTTTTTATTCCATTTTTTAGCCTTTTTTCGACGACCATGGGTTATCCAAGGGCTTTCCGTTCGCGTCGTATTCATGGACTCCACCATTGGTAGTTCATACCTCCCACACAATCCATCCCTTCATTCAGAATCTCAAAGTGTGAGTACCACCAGTTGGTTACTTCGTCTCGAGATAGCGTAACCCAGTGCGAGAAGTCATGAAACCCACAGTTCGAATGTAAAATCCACGAGTAAAAAATCTCTATAACCCAGAATAGGTTAGCACATGAAGAAAGATTACGGGGAGATTCGATTGTAAAATCCACGAGTAAAAAATCTCTATACCCAGAATAGGTTAGCACATGAAGAAAGATTACGGGGAGATTGTAAGAAGAATGTTTCCTGCACGGCTCTTAGCTCAAAATTCATGGAATTTTAGGGAAAAAAACTGTAGGTTTAAGGTAA
The DNA here is from genome assembly GCA_033398695.1 of Orobanche coerulescens. Lineage (NCBI taxonomy): Eukaryota > Viridiplantae > Streptophyta > Magnoliopsida > Lamiales > Orobanchaceae > Orobanche > Orobanche coerulescens. Next base: position 188,932,578 of record CM065806.1, read on the forward strand.
TTACACAACCAACCCAAAATATTCCAAAATTACAAACATCGCTTTAGATAATACAAATATCCATTGAGGTTTGTATTTTCTTGTAAGATTAGCATACACTCTAAGAAGCACATAACATGGGAGGATTTGCACTTTTTCTTATTGTATTGTCGGCATGATTTTATGATTTACCGTTTAATTACTGAGTAGATCTAAGTGATGATCGGCTTACCGAACTCAAGGTGGCCGCCAGGAAGCGCGAAGGTATCACGGCCAACAGAGGAGCGGCGCCGCCCCAACAGCACATTTCTTTCCTTCAGCAGAAACACCACCACTGCCACTTTTGGCCTTGGCGCCTCCCCACCAACCCCCATTTTCCACTTACTCTGTGTCCTACTCTCACTACCAGATATATATATTTATATTTAATATATAGTGCTCTGTGTCCCCAAGAGTATAGACTGGTGGTAAGTCGTAAAGTAATTGGGGTGGAAACACTCCAACGTCGGGTTCGAATCTATGTGGTGACAATTCTTTGTTGAAATATTGCAAGGTTTGTTGCTGGGTTTGTGTCTCGTTGGTCATCTCCCTTGCAGGGCTGCCATTAGTGCACATCCGTCGATTTATAACCCGCCTGGTCAAGGGATCTCTGATACAGGTGGGGGAGTTTCTCGACTCTCCCTTACCAAATATATATATTTAAGATCAAATGAGAATGATCCTTATCTTGTGAATTGCGAATATGCATGAGTTTTGTACTAATTATGCATGAAATATATGCATCTCGTGCATCAAAATTGCAATGCAATAAAATATGCATTATATGCATCAAAATATCGATGCATCAAAATATTGCATTATATGCATCAAATTTTTGTGAGAATAAATTTAGGTCATCCATTTATCAAGATAATAAATCTAGGTCATCCATTTATCAAGATCTATGGATGAAATCCATTCTTATTTCTTAACATAAATTGCATTCTCACCTGAACTCACTCATATATATATATATATATATAGTATTCGGGTGAATAATTCCGTACTAATTATATATTGTGGATCCAAAAAATGAATACAATATATTATATGTACAGTGAATCCACAATAAATATGTAATGATTCACGTTCTTATTTTAAAAATTGGTTCCTATTTGAATCAATTCCTATATATAGATACTATTATTTTATAAAAACTCACTTGGGCTGCCACGCTCCTTAGCACATACGCACCGACCGGCTCGGTCGTGGCCCTTCGGCCTTGTGACTTGGGACTTGTGTGATGTGTGTCTTGATTCTTGGTTCTTGATAATTGGACTTTGAGCTGGACTTGAGCGACTTGAGTCTTGTTGCTTGGGGTCTGGGTATAATAGTTTTACAATCGGACCCAATAAACATGACTCAAACTTGAGCAAGCCTGAACTGACCAAAACTTGGAGAGTTTCTTCTAAATTATGACTCTTCACACTTCAAATTGAAACTCACAAAATTAAAATGATGTGTTAAGACCACTTATGGAGAACGCTTGAATCGAAGGATTACTTAGGTCCTGTTTGGGGTGGTTTTCTGTTTTCGGTTTTGAAATTTTCAAAAACTAAAACCAGTTTCTGTTTTGAGTTTTAAAAATTTCAGAAACCAAAACTAGATTGAGTTTTGAGTTAAGAAATTTTCAAAAATCAAAACTATAGTTTAAAACATGAACATAAAAGTGATATCAAAGTGGAAGTTGACGGTGGATGGTGGTGATCAAAGTAGTGGTTGACGGTGGTAGAGTGGTGGTTAGGGATCGCCGGTGGTGCTTATAGAGGTTGTTGGCGATGGTCGGAGAGGTTGTCGGAACGATGGTCGGAAGTCGGCCGTCGAAATGGTGGTCCTTGGTCAAAGTGGTAGTTGACGGTAGTCGGAGCGGTGGTCGTCAGTGACCAGAGTGGTGGTCAGAGTGGTGATCGATGGTCGAAATGTTGGTCAAAGTGGTAGTTGACAGTGGTCGGTGGTGGCCGGGGTGGTGGTCAGAGTGATGGCTGAAATGGTGGCCAGTGGTGGTGAAAGTGGTAGCTAAAGGTGGCCAGAGTGGTGGTCGTCGGTGGCCAGAGTGGTGGTCGGTGGTGGCCGGAGTGATAGTCGGTGGTAGTCGGAGTGGTGGTTGGTGGTGGTGAACGGTGGTCAGAGTGGTGGTCAGTGGTCGAAACGGTGGTCAATGGTGGTCAAAGTGGTAGTTGACGGTGGTCAAAGTAGTGGTCGGTGGTGGCCGGAGTGATGGCCGGCAGCGGTCAGATTGGTGGTCAATGGTTGTTGAAGTGATGGTTTGTGATGACGTGTTGGTGTTAAAACAAAAACTGAAATTATAAAACCTCTTTTTCTGGTTTTGTGTTTTGATGGAAAATCGTTTCGAAAATAATGAAAAAACCAATTCAGCACCATTTTACCCAAACATGTTTTGGTTTTAAAATTGACTTTTAAAACCAAAAACCAAAAACCAAAAACTCGCAACCACCTCAAACGGCCTCTTAAATATCAATAGCTCCTTAATCTACAGTGACCCCACTAATGAAGCGATTTCGCTCTGGTAAGAAGACTTAAATTGGATGCGAAGGGTTCACCTATTCATTGTATCGGAAACGTTTATAAAAAGAAAGAATAATGTAGGTCATAATATAATGACAACAAATTTGATGGCAAACACGTAAGTAAACTAGCACAATTTAAGAAAACCATGACTTATGATGCATAAAGTTTTTGATATGGAGGAAATACGACTCAATTAGAACTTAGTTTATTTCCGGTTGGAAATTGGTTTAACAAAAGTAATTTTTTGATTTAATTTTGAATTAATTTACTGATAATAAAATATCGAATTCTTAGAGTTAAATATTAAATTGTGAATCTACGTTTCGAGGAGATAAAAAGTAGGATTTTATATTTCTCAATGTTGATTTCCGATGAGTGAAAAATAAATAATTAAAATTAATCATTTAATATGTATTTAATGAAAAGTTGAAGAGTTTTAGTGTGAAATGAAAGGCCATCTCACATTGCAAAAATGAACCTTTCTTTATTTGTTTATTAGTAACAAGATGTATGAGTGGTTCAACAAGGTAGTAGTCTACACTAGTGAGACGGCGCTGCGAAGACCGTCGCCACCGCCGCTCGGTGCTGAATTGGTAAAATGGTGCTGAATTGGTTTTTTCATTATTTTCAGCACCATTTTACCCAAGTTGCCCAAATCCAGCCCAAAGTCCAAGAATCAAGACCCAAGGCCTATGCCCATACCGATCCGGGCGGCGGTGGCGACTTGGGCTTGGGCTGAGATTAACTAATTTTGCAGCCAAGTCCAACCGAAATGAATCAGTCAGGTATGATCAAGTTTGAACTACTGAGCTGACCCAGACTTAAAGAGTTCCTTCTGGAACATGACTCTTCATACTCCTACAAGTTGCTACCTGTGAATTTAAGCTGGTTAACGTTATTTACTGAGGTGACTCATCGATTGAAGGGTTATAGGACAATTAAAGGCAATTTAACATGTAGTAAACCTCATGTGATGGAATGATTTTGGACCATAGAAAATGGGGTCCTTTGCATTTCATTGGAGACACCAAGCAACGTACATAAATCATATTGCAACATATATTATATCTCCACTTCCGTACTCATTTTTCAGCACCAATCATTTCGTCGGAGTTCTGAATTTTAGAGAGCACCTAATTCAGAAACGTCAGCAGTTGTATCTTGGGAATTTCTTGCCTGATCCATACGCTCTTATACGGGGGCAAAATAGTCCTACGAAAAGAGTTCGACTTGCCTCTATTTTTATTTTTTTTCTGAATTTTTTATTTCCGTAGTTTATAACATGCGGCTTATTTTTTGTAACTTTATTGTAATTACATTGTTGGAAATTCACAAATTAACAATCATAAGACTGATTTCTTTTTCGTAATTTCCAATGGCTACCGATGCTGATGCTGCCACTGTCGTGCCGCCGCTGCCACTGTTGTTGCCGCTGCTGCCAAAGTTCATGATGCACCTGCTGCTCCAACCATTGCAGTGCATGCCGAGAAACCCGAGAAAGTCTTGGGTGTTGATTTTAAGAGATGACAGCAAAACACACTGTCTTGTCTCATTATCTTGGGGCTTGATGTTTACCTCAAGGATGATCCTCCTGTGGTGAATCAGACGAAAATTGGTCGTATAAAGCGCTTTGATTATGATCAGTGGTGTAACGGCGACTTCATGTGCCGTAATACGATTTTAAATGGGTTGGTTGATTCTTTGTACAAGGTGTACCGTCAAATCAAGACCTCCAAAGAGCTCTGGAATTCTCCGAAGAAAAAGTGCAAAATCAATGATGCTGGAACCAAAATATTCGTGATCAGACGTTACCTGGACTTTCAGATGACGAACTTTAAAATCATTATTGAACAAGTCCAATAATTTTAATTAAATGTGCACGAAGTTAGTGTTGAAGAAATATTTTTACCTGAACCGTTTGTTATGGGGAGAGGAAATTAAGAAGTCTTACTAGTTGGAATGACTTCAAAAATTACCTGAAACACAAAGGAAAGAAAATGCATTTAGAGGACTTAGTTGTTCGATAGAATTGAGGAAGACAACTGAATGTCTGATTCTAAATTCTAAAGAGGCCCGATGGAGGCCATGTTGGAATATTCAATTTCATATAATTATAAAAAGATTTTGATGATGTGTTGTCGATCAAAGCAAAACAACAAAGAAGCCAAAGACACTCGGAACGGGAAAAGTCAGCTGACCTAATCAGTCGGGAAATGCTAACTGATCAGATCAGAGAGTAAGTCACCTAATCAGACGAGACAGAAAAGTCACCTGATCAGACGAGTCAGAAAAGTCACCTACTGATGAATTAGCGCACGCTACAGACAACGATTAGCGCACGCTATCGAGCAACACTTAACGGACGTAACACAGGGAATTTAACGTACGTAATAAGTTTGAATATGAATTCAAACAAGGAGCCGTTGAAGATGACGTCATGGAGCAGGGCAGCATGCAATGGATATTTTGACTAAAGTTAACGTACGTAATGTGATGTACTTAACGTACGTAACAAGACTTATTTAACGTACATAATGGAAGAGCTAACGTACGTAAAGGATGGACAGAAGCCATTGGATTGAATCTGCAAGCGAATAACGTATGCTACATGAAGGCGATAACGTGCGTAAAGGCAATAACATATGCTATGCATGAAGCATAACGCACGTTAAAGAGAGGCAGTAAGCTAACGGCTAGTTGAGGCCTTGGAGCCTATAAACATCACTTCTAATGGTTTTCAACATACAACAACCCCTAGCAAATCATATATTGCTCAGATATCATTGTATTCATTATTGTTGTTGTATTTGTGCTTAATTGGTAAGTGTTTGAGTGTTCATACACGAAAACATACACAAGAGAGAAGATACGGATTGTAGATTGATTCGGTGTTATTAGGATCATTGTGTAATATCCGCAATTTTCGATTTTTGGTAAATTTCTTTTTTTCGACCGGAGTCCGTTTTGACGGCTCGCTCATGACCGTTTCGTCATTCTGAGAATGATTAGTTCTACACTTTTTGTCATCCGAGTTCGTTTGGGTGTTGTTTTGTTGAGTTCTGTGCTTTTTAACGACTTTTCCGCACTTGAGTTCGATTCTTGCGAATCTCGTCCGAAACTACTGTTTCGAATTTCCCGCAAATCCGTTTAACTTTGTTAGACGTGTTGCGAACTTTGGTTTGATTATTCGATCACGTATCGTGATTTCCGGGCGTTGTGGGCCATTTTGTAATTCTTGAAAGTTACGAGTATCCATATCTGTATTTGTCGTCTTGACCCTTTTCTTGGTCGCGTATGATTAATTATTGCATTACGTTTTCATCTCGAGTCGTTGATGTCGCCCGCGAACTTTTCGTCGTGTTCGTTCCGTGCGTTTTCGGAAATCGAGGCATCGGGTCGTGGCGGCCGGCAGTGGACGGACCGGTGCGGCAATCTTCGGAAGTCTTGGCATCGCCGAGCAGCCCGATGTAATATGTCGAACAAAGCATCGTGTGCCGCGGCACACCTATCCGGTGCCGCGGCACTGTGCAGCCGGTGCCGCGGCACACCTATCCGGTGCCGCGGCACACTCGTGTGTCTTCCGCGACCAAAACCGATCAGACCGTGTGCCGCGGCACACGCAGGCTGTGCCGCGGCACAATGCTAAAACCTGGGCGGAAGTTTTCGGCCTGTGCCGCGGCCCACATCGGCTGTGCCGCGGCACACGCAGCGGGATTTGCGCAGACTCGTGCTTAGTAGGCGAGATCGGTCGTCTCCTTCCCCATTTCCACCGTCGCGAGAGGAGTGATAGAGAGGGGGAGAGTTCTTCATCCGGGTCGATTTTCATCATTTCTTTTCGGTTGTGAGGCTCGGATAATCAATCTAACGCGTGTTCTACGGATCTTGGTACTTGAATCTCCTAAGGTAATATTCTAAAACCCTATTTTCGATTAACTTGGGGGTTTTGGGTTTTTCTTCCGATTCGTTTCGTTTTGTTGGTGGATTCATGATGTATACGATTAATATTGTTAGTATCTTTAGTTTCCCTACGGATTCATGGATATTTTGTGGATTTTTACGGAATCGAGAGGGTTTGGTTGTAGTCCGCCCTCGTTGTTGTTTTGGTATGAATATACATGAATCGTAGGCGGGGTTCAGTGTATTCCATTTCCATAATCGTTTAGAAGTGGTTGTGATTGTGCTATTCGAATCGTTAGGTTCATTTTCGGTTCCTCGCGGCCGTGCTTGATTCTTCCGTTCCGTTCATTGTCGTCTTCCTTTTCGTTAGCATCGGGCGCCCGAAGCTTCGGTTGAGCCGTATCCGTTCGTGGTTCAGTGCTCGTGGTATCGAGGCAAGTACCTTGCCCATACTTTTCTCGTTTTATGATTATGATGATCGGTGGTCGTCTTGATGTGTTTATTTGGTTATTTGAAATGAAGTTTCAAAGGATTTCGGTTTGGCCTCGTTAAAGGCTTTCTTTCAAAACGCGTGTGTTTTGTGAACGGTACTTTGAGAATTGATTATGATTTGATTATTTTGAACGTTGAAGGATTTGATGATGATACTCCTATTGTTTAAAGTTATGGAATCGTGTATTCCGTATTTAATCTTGTTACTGTGTTTTGAAGAGTTTGATAATGGTGTCGAGTTAATGGCCATCTCTAGCAAGTATCCTTATGAACTTACAATCTTGACATAGTAGTTTTGTATGAGAAATTGTCTCTGTGTGTATGCTCACTACGGGTTAGACTCGACGGGGTCTCGGTAGGGGTCCACGGAGGTGTGGATCGACGAGCTTTGCTTTTAACCACTACGGGTTAGATCCGACGGGGTCTCGGTAGGGGTCCACGGAGGTGTGGATCGACGGTTAATTGTGGTGAATTTTACAAATGTGGTTTGATCATTGGCATTTCCGGAAATGAGTGCTTTTGAACGGTTTTCATGATTGCATGCATTGACTAAGTGTGTAAGAGGTAAGTTGTTCGTTTGGCCTACTTGGCTAGGATGGCTATAGAGTATTTTGTTGTTTGTGTTAAATACTTTAATTGTGGATTTTGATGTTGGTAGGCGAACCTTGTGGTCGTTCTTGTGTATTGTGAGTTGATGAGTTTTGGGGCTAAAATCCCAATGGTTTGTAAAAGTCGTTTTACGGATTTGGGGCTAAAATCCCAATGGTTTGTAAAAGTCGTTTTACGGTTTTGGGGCTAAAATCCCAATGGTTTGTAAAAGTCGTTTTACGGATTTGGGGCTAAAATCCCAATGGTTTGTAAAAGTCGTTTTACGGATTTGGGGCTAAAATCCCAACGGTTTGGTAAATGTCATTTTTCGGAAAGTAAACCTTTGGGGCGGTGACCCCTTTTGTCTTTTGGATTTTGAAAATTAGGATTTGATAATCCTAAATTGTTTTCTATTAAAACTCTCGATGGCATTCTAAACCGTTTTATAAATTACTCCCATTGATTTATGATATTTCGATTTTGAAATGTTTTCTCAAACCCTTGCCTCGGGAAGTACTTTTCGTTTCGTTTGGAACCTTGAGGATTCTGGTTATTATTATTCGTGGAATGTGAATTGTATGGCTCGTATTTGCACTTTGTTCTTGCACTAGCAAAACGGTGGAGTTTGCTAACCCCAGTATTCGGGGTGGATGTCTGTTTTTGCATTCGGGTTTTGGAGCATAACACGAGTCGGCACGAAGGATGATGAAAATGATCGATACTAATCACATGAGGAACCGTACATCGTGTGTTGGTTCGGTTGTACTTTATTTTCCATTCTTTGTATTGTTCCGTTATGCAGACGGTGTAGTTGTATTTTGTCCCCTGCGTGGGCATGAGTTGTATGTATTTGTGGAAAGACCAAATCGGTCTACTGAGTCATTGTAGCCTCGAAGGCATTGTCGAGATGTTAAATGTCGTTACCAGCCTGGTAGATCCTTGAGGAAAGGTTCTACGGCGTGTAATATCCCTGAGCGGATTGGGGGTGTTACATAAATGGTATCGGAGCTTAGGTTGTGGAAACCTAGGCTGTCGGGTCAGTGGTGTCTATTGAGTTTTTGTCTCGTCGGATTTTGTCTGACTAAGTCGTGTCGCGACGCGTGTGACACGAGCTATTTTTATGATTATTTGTTAAGTGGTGGAATCCTTATGTGAATTTTGATTTCACGATATGTATTTAGTCGACTCTCGTATTTGATTTATACGAGGAATGTCGTCGCTTGTGATGTCTTTTTATTGTTGTTTTTGTTCGTTTTTGATGATTTTCGAATCGATTTGCACGTTTTACAAGTCCTATTGGGGAAGCTTTGTGCTTATACGCGTTCGACTTGTTCACTAGCTTGATGGAGGGTATTTTATCAGTGGTTTTGTTCTGAATGTGGTATTTTATCGTTTATTTTCGTTTAAAGACATGTATTGTCTTGATTTTAAACGTTTTGATGCGTGTGTTAGGAGTTGTTTTAGTGAACGTCGATATGTGTGAGTTTTGGGCATTCTGGTCTATTGGATTTTTGAAAACCTTGAGTGTCTTAGAGAAATAAATTTCGAGACATACTTTCCAAATGAGTTATTTTCTTGTGGTACATCCAAGGTGCCGCAATATATTTCAAAAAGAATTTCTACTTCGAGGACCAAAATGCTTTGAGATATTTTCAATGTTTTAGAAACATTTTTATTTAGACCCGAGGGTCGAATATTCTGAAAGTTTTCACTAAGAGAAAGTGTCCTCATTTTTTATCAAATGCGAAATGGTTCTCCAATGTCTCGATAACGATGTTTCACGTTTATACTTTTTGAAAGGTGATACTCAAGATCAACCAGTATTCTTCAAATTATTTTCAAAACAAGGGTTTCGTTTTTAAACTTATCCATTCCCGTTTGAGGGCTGGGTACATATGTATGATGTTCACGTTGTCATTTTGATGTTTGCTCCCGAGTATGACCGAATTGGCGGTGTGAGCGTTGAGTCGTTTTCCACACATTTGTTGTGTTAGCCCTCTGTGAGAGGTGGAATGTTGGTGTTGAGTGTTGTCGTCTCGTGGTGATTTCGTGTTGTCGCGCATGTGCGAGCTGTTAGAACTTGGGTTGGTATGGCCGTGCGCATCGGTGATCGTTTCGTTATGTGTCGGTTGTTTAATGTCTTGTTACCTTGCTTCTGTTTTTGTGAATTTCGTGGACGAGGTCGGAGGTAATGCCCGTACTATTTTGACTTCGTATTTTCTCTTTCTCCAGTCTATCGATTCGCTCATGTTCGTTGATACTTTATGAACTTGATCTGTAATTCGGTTTCATCGTCCGAACGAGCTACGACCTTGTTGTGGGTCGATCCGGTTATCGCTGTGACTTTTCGGGTTGATTCGATTCTTGTGAACCTTGTTCGGGAGTGACATCATCTGGTTCTATTAGTTCTTTTATTCGAAGTGGATCGGATTTGGAACTCTTATGTTTTCGACTCTGTCGACTCATTTACGTTTGTTGACATTTCTGAGCTTGTCCTGCCCCTTGTTTTTCTTTATCGAACAAGTGTGGTATCATTTCGGAATAACTCGTTTGTCGTTGTGACTTTTTAATTGCTATTCCCTTTCCTGTGGATCTTATGTAAACGCATACGTTGTTGTTTTCACCGGATCATATATTGTCTCGGGTCGAGATGTGAACCTTGGAGTTGTTGTTTGTATTTTATTGATTCTTCGTGATTCGAACATGATTGTTCGCTTTTTGTTGTCTCGACCGTTGTGGTTCGGTCGTTTGTTTGTTCGGTTTTTGTCCTCGTTTCGTGATTGTTGAGCATTCAGGCTCCTTCCTAATTCCCTTAAGTTTGGGAAATTAGTCTCGTTTTTGATCTTCCAACCCTTGGGCGGTGGAATTCCGTATTAGTTCAGCGATTGGCTCGCGTTTCGATTGATGTACCGTTGGGCGGTCAATCATACCGACTTTCGTTCGTTGTGTTTTGTGTTTGTCGGATAATTGAATTGGCTATATTATCCGTTTGATGAAGCTTTTCATTTGTTGGTTTTATTTTATACATAACGGCGACGTTGTGTTGGTCGTGGAGCGTGTTTTCACTCCGTAGGTCTCTTTGCGTTTCTTGCGGCGTTTCGCCGTTTAGCGCGAGTTTTCTATTTTGTGTATCTCGTCGAGTTTTCTGGCAGGGATATTGCTTCTCCCTACTTATTTTAAGTTTCGGGACGAAACTTCTTTTAAGGAGGGTAGAATGTAATATCCGCAATTTTCGATTTTTGGTAAATTTCTTTTTTTCGACCGGAGTCCGTTTTGACGGCTCGCTCATGACCGTTTCGTCATTCTGAGAATGATTAGTTCTACACTTTTTGTCATCCGAGTTCGTTTGGGTGTTGTTTTGTTGAGTTCTGTGCTTTTTAACGACTTTTCCGCACTTGAGTTCGATTCTTGCGAATCTCGTCCAAACTCTTGTTTGAATTCCCATAAATCCGTTTAACTTTGTTAGACGTGTTGCGAACTTTGGTTTGATTATTCGATCACGTATCGTGATTTAGGGCGTTGTGGGCCATTTTGTAATTCTTGAAAGTTACGGGTATCCATATCGTATTTGTCGTCTTGACCCTTTTCTTGGTCGCGTATGATTAATTATTGCATTACGTTTTCATCTCGAGTCGTTGATGTCGCCCGCGAACTTTTCGCCGTGTTCGTTCGCGCGTTTTGGAAATCGAGGCATCGGGTCGTGGCGGTGATTTGACGGACCGGTGCGGCCTTATCGGAAAGTCTTTGAGCCGCCGAGCGAGCCAGTGTAATATGTCGAACAAATCGCATGTGTGCCGTGGCACACCTATCCGTGCCGCGGCACACTCGTGTGTCTTCCGCGACCAAAACCGATCAGACCGTGTGCCGCGGCACACGCAGCCGTGCCGCGGCACAATGCCAAAACCTCGGAGCAAATTTTCGGCTGTGCCGCGGCACACTTCGGCTGTGCCGCGGCACACGCAGCGGTAATTGCGCAGACTCATCCTTATTAGACGAGATCGGTCGTCTCCTTCCCCATTTCCACCGCATCGCGAGAGGGAGTGATAGAGAGGGGAGAGTTCTTCATCCGGGGGTCGATTTTCATCATTTCTTTTCGGTTGTGAGGCTCGGATAATCAATCTAACGCGTGTTCTACGGATCTTGGTACTTGAATCTCCTAAGGTAATATTCTAAAACCCTATTTTCGATTAACTTGGGGGTTTTGGGTTTTTCTTCCGATTCGTTCCATTTTGTTGGTGGATTCATGATGTATACGATTAATATTGTTAGTATCTTTAGTTTCCCTACGGATTCATGGATATTTTGTGGATTTTTACGGAATCGAGAGGGTTTGGTTGTAGTCCGCCCTCGTTGTTGTTTTCGGTATGAATATACATGAATCGTAGGCGGGGTTCAGGGTGTATTCCATGACCATCATCGTTTAGAAGAGGTTGTGATTGTGCTATTCGAATCGTTATGTTCATTTTCGGTTCCTCGCGGTCGTGCTTGATTCTTCCGTTCCGTTCATTGTCGTCTTCCTTTTCGTTAGCATCGGGCGTTCCGAAGCTTCCCGGTTGAGCCGTATCCGTTCGTGGTTCAGTGCTCGTGGTATCGAGGCAAGTACCTTGCCCATACTTTTCTCGTTTTATGATTATGATGATCGGTGGTCGTCTTGATGTGTTTATTTGGTTATTTGAAATGAAGTTTCAAAGGATTTCGGTTTGGCCTCGTTAAAGGCTTTCTTTCAAAACGCGTGTGTTTTGTGAACGGTACTTTGAGAATTGATTATGATTTGATTATTTTGAACGTTGAAGGATTTGATGATGATACTCCTATTGTTTAAAGTTATGGAATCGTGTATTCCGTATTTAATCTTGTTACTGTGTTTTGAAGAGTTTGATAATGGTGTCGAGTTAATGGCCATCTCTAGCAAGTATCCTTATGAACTTACAATCTTGACATAGTAGTTTTGTATGAGAAATTGTCTGTGTGTGTATGCTCACTACGGGTTAGACTCGACGGGGTCTCGGTAGGGGTCCACGGAGGTGTGGATCGACGAGCTTTGCTTTTAACCACTACGGGTTAGATCCGACGGGGTCTCGGTAGGGGTCCACGGAGGTGTGGATCGACGGTTAATTGTGGTGAATTTTACAAATGTGGTTTGATCATTGGCATTTCCGGAAATGAGTGCTTTTGAACGGTTTTCATGATTGCATGCATTGACTAAGTGTGTAAGAGGTAAGTTGTTCGTTTGGCCTACTTGGCTAGGATGGCTATAGAGTATTTTGTTGTTTGTGTTAAATCCTTTAATTGTGGATTTTGATGTTGGTAGACGAACCTTGTGGTCGTTCTTGTGTATTGTGAGTTGATGAGTTTTGGGGCTAAAATCCCAATGGTTTGTAAAAGTCGTTTTACGGATTTGGGGCTAAAATCCCAATGGTTTGTAAAAGTCGTTTTACGGATTTGGGGCTAAAATCCAAACGGTTTGGTAAATGTCATTTTTCGGAAAGTAAACCTTTGGGGCGGTGACCCCTTTTGTCTTTTGGATTTTGAAAATTAGGATTTGATAATCCTAAATTGTTTTCTATTAAAACTCTCGATGGCATTCTAAACCGTTTTATAAATTACTCCCATTGATTTATGATATTTCGATTTTGAAATGTTTTCTCAAACCCTTGCCTCGGGAAGTACTTTTCGTTTCGTTTGGAACCTTGAGGATTACTTTTTATTATTATTCGTGTAATGTGTATTGTATGGCTCGTATTTGCACTTTGTTCTTGCACTAGCAAAACAGTGGAGTTTGCTAACCCCGAGTATTCGGGGTGGATGTCTGTTTTGCATTCGGGTTTTGGAGCATAACACGAGTCGGCACGAAGGATGATGAAAGATGATCGATACTAATCACATGAGGAACCGTACATCGTGTGTTGGTTCGATTGTACTTTATTTTCCATTTCTTTGTATTGTTCCCGTTGTACGGGTGTAGTTGTATTTTGTCCCCTGCGTGGGCATGAGTTGTATGTATTTGTGGAAAGACCAAATCGGTCTACTGAGTCATTGTAGCCTCGAAGGCATTGTCGAGATGTTAAATGTCGTTACCAGCCTGGTAGATCCTTGAGGAAAGGTTCTACGGCGTGTAATATCCCTGAGCGGATTGGGGGTGTTACACATTGATCCGGAATTATTAGAATCATATCTAAATCCAAGTGAGGTTTGTCTAGTACCCATAAAAAGCTAGATAGGTTGATTCCTTGTCCGATAGAAAAGGAAAACGGTTTAACTTGGACCGTCAAAAAGGCAAGTGTGTTACGGTTTATCTCGGACCGATAGAAGATGAGATTGTAACGGTAATCCCTCGACCGATAGAAGAGAGGTGCAGAGGTTGATCTTTAACCATAGAAAAATATACAGAGAGAGGATGTAGGCACGTTTGGCCCAACCTCTATAAATCTTGTGTCGTTTATCTTTCTGCACTTTAAATCGCTTTCGCAACGCAAAAGAGTTTGATAACTCTATCTTCCACCATTCTAAGTGGGTGCCAAATTTTTTTCAACAATTGGTATCGGATCGGGTATCCATATAAATCGGCTTAACATCCGAGGAAGATCCTATGGCGCTCCAATTTGCCCCGGTCGAAGGTCTTGCTTTAAATCGACCTCTATTCTTTGATGGATCGAACTTTATGACGTGGAAAAGGAAAATATCGACATTCATTCGAGCCTACGACATCGAGCTGTGGAAAGTCATATGCCTTGGTCCGAAGATTCCCACGAACTCAAACGGTATTCTCAAAAACTTTGAAGAGTATAATGACGAAGATTGGAAGAACGACCACTATAATTGCAAAGCAACATAATTATTATATTGTGCTTTAAATCCGGAAGAACACAACCGGATCTCATCTTGTGATAGTGCCAAGGAGATATGGAAAATGCTAGAAGTCACACACGAAGGCACAAATCAAGTCATGGAGACGAAGATTAACATGCTTCTCCACGACTACGAGCTATTCCAAATGAGAGACGAAGAATCCATTACCATAATGCTCGACCGGTTTTCGGTCATTACGAATGGATTGGCTTGTTTCGGAAAACCCCTTTCGAGTAGTGAAAAAGTAAAGAAGATCCTACGATCACTATCTTGGGAATGGGACAGAACGGTGACAACGATTATGGAATCAAAAGATTTAAAAATCTTGATTTTAGCGCCCTTGTGGGTTCGCTAATTAATTACGAGATTGTACTAAAATCTCGGAATGCAAAGCAGAAGCTGAAGGAAAGAACAATAGCTTTGAAAGTTAAGATGTCTCGAAAAGAAGAAATCCCGGTGGACGAAGATGACGAAGAATCGACATATTATGCCAAAAATATAAATAAGTTTTAAAACTTATTGAACCGGAGAAGGAAGGACATCAAATCGGGCGAATCTAAGAAATTCGACAACAACTGTCGAATCTGTGGTAAAGAAGGCCACTTTGCTAAAAATTGCCGAGCATCAACTTCCAAGAAGGAAGTACTCGTTGCAACATGGAGTGACGAAGACGATGACGATGAATATATTCAGAATAATCTCGCACTCATGGCCAGAAGTTCATTCGACGAAAGCGACGTCGAAAGCCAGGTTAGTACATCATCTCAAGATGAACTTTTTGAAGCATTCGAACTTTTGCATACCGATTTTCAAAATGCTTTAATTGAAATTAAATCCCTCCAATCGAAAATTAAATTATTGGAAGTTGAAATTTCCAAAATAAAAGAAAAAGGAAATTATTTGAAATTGATCATTCTCTATGTATTGACAAAGAGAATACATTGAAAGATGACTTTTGAAAGTTCAAGACGAACTCAAGGTTTTAACAAAAAAAATTTCTTGCGGAAATGACAAATTTGAACAAATGCTTTCCGTTCAAAAATATTCTTTAAACAAACAAGGGTTAGGATTCAAACCGTATAATAAAACCGAATTCTTAAATTTGAAAATACCCCATTGCGATAAATGTTTAAAATTTGGGCATCACATTTCGAATTGCAAAAACCCACGTCGGACGATAAAAACTAAAAAGATTTGGATTCCAAAAGGAACCATTATTCCAAATATCGTCTATGTTTCAAAAGAAAAACCAACTATCGGTTGGATCCCCAAAAATCAAAATTAATTTTATTCAAATTACTATTTAACTCAGGGGGAGTTTTATATTTTTATGGGGAGATATATTTTTCAAGGGAAGTTTACCCATTAAAGTTATCATATTTAATTTTATCATCTATTTTATTGATTATTATTGCACTTTTTGATTATGACAAAAAGGGGGAGAAGAGTAGAATATGATGGGAGAAAAGGAGAATACGAGTCATGGAAGAATGACGAGAAACATAAAAACAATTACAGATCATGAAAGGAGGAGAAAAGACGAAGAAAGTAAAATCAAAGAAGAAGTTGAAAAGGAGAAAAGAAAAGATGGGGAGAAGAAAACTAACGAAACGGACAAAGTCAAAAACTTTAATTCGCATAGTGTTTTTAATTTTGCAGGTTAAAATTCCATTGAAAAATTATTGTTTTGTCATCATCAAAAAGGGGGAGATTGTTGGAATATTCAATTCCATATAATTATAAAAAGATTTTGATGATGTGTTGTCGATCAAAGCAAAACAACAAAGAAGTCAAAGACGCTCAGAACGAGAAAAGTCACCTGACCAGATCAGTCGGGAAACGTAACTGATTAGATCAGAGAGTAAAGTCACCTGATCAGACGAGGCAGAAAAGTCACCTGATCAGACGAGTCAGAAAAGTCACATGCTGATGAATTAGCGCACGCTACAGACAACGATCAGCGCACGCTATCGAGCAACACTTAACGTACGTAACACAGGGAATTTAACGTACGTAATGAGTTTGAATATGAATTCAAACAAGGATCCGTTGAAGATGACATCATGGAGTAGGTCAGCATGCAACAGATATTTTGACTAAAGTTAACGTATGTGATGTGATGTACTTAACGTACGTAACAAGACTTATTTAACGTACGTAATGGAAGAGCTAACATATGTAAAGGATGGACAGAAGCCATTGGACTGAATCTGCAAGCGAATAACGTATGCTACATGAAGGCGATAACGTGCGTAAAGGCAATAACATACACTATGCATGAAGCATAACGCACGTTAAAGAGAGGCAGTAAGCTAACGGCTAGTTGAGACCTTGGAGCCTATAAATATCACTTCTAATGGTTTTCAACATACAACAACCCCTAGCAAATCATATATTGCTCAGATATCATTGTATTCATTATTGTTGTTGTATTTGTGCTTAATTGGTAAGTGTTTGAGTGTTCATACACGAAAACATACACAAGAGAGAAGATACGGATTGTAGATTGATTCGGTGTTATTAGGATCATTGATCCAGCATTATTAGAATCATATCTAAATCCAAGTGAGGTTTGTCTAGTACCTATAGAAAGCTAGATAGGTTGATTTCTTATCCGATAGAAAAGGAAAATGGTTTAACTTGGACCGACAAAAAGACAAGTGTGTTATGGTTTATCTCGAACCGATAGAAGACGAGATTGTAACGGTAATCCCTCGACCGATAGAAGAGAGGTGCAGAGCTTGATCTTTAACCTATAGAAAAAGATACGGAGAGAGGACGTAGGCACGTTTGGCCCAACCTCTATAAATCTTGTGTCGTTTATCTTTCTGCACTTTAAATCGCTTCCGCAATGTAAAAGAGTTTGATAACTCTATCTTCCACCATTCCAAGTGGGTGCCAATTTTTTTTTTTTTCAACAGGACAAAAGAAACTTGCTTAAACATGGATCCTCTAGAAAAAAGAGGGAACCGAACCATATTCAATACAAAGGAAAACAACCTTTTAAGGCAAGAAAAATTACGGTAAATTACCACAAGCGTGGTAAACCGAACCACAAGGCAAAGGACTATCGATTTCCAATTAATTCAAATGTTCTTGAACATGGCGATGTTGACATGTTAGATAGGGATCTGTCAGTCATTGTTGAGGAGCTGGACGGGGAGGTCTCAGCTATAATGATTTGAAAGCAATATGGTACAGAATGACTTGCTTGGTACGTTGATACTGGGGCTACTCGTCAAGTTTGTTCTAATAGGGATATGTTCTCGTCCTATACTGTTACTTAGGGCTGAGCACAAATGGTCTGGACCCGGTTTTTACTCGGACCCGGACCGGACCTATTAATTAGGTCTGGGTCCCGGGTCTGCATTTTGTCTAAAACCGGGTTCCGGTCCGGACCGGGTCAAAACCCGAAAAATCCGGGTCTAGCCCGGAACGACCCGGTAAAATACAAAAAAAAATATTTTTTATTGTAATTTACCCTCGGTGGTGATGAAATAATGATGATTAATGGCTCGATTATGATTGCACATTATTCTAATTAAGTTTATTTATACTAAAATATTGTTGAAGTTGGGAGTTTGATGACTAAATGAAGATATTAAGATTGATAATTGTATTTTATGGGAGTATGTAAAGAAGAAAGCATTTTATATGTAATAAAAGGACACATAATATGCAAAAAAGATTTTTTTTTTTTTTACAAAATCGGGCTAGAACCGGGCTAGCCCGGACCGACCCAGTTTTACCTGGTCCGGACCAGGTTAGCCCGGTTCTGAACATGTCCGGGCTTCGGGTCGATAAAGTCCGAGCATTTATAATCCGGGCCATTCCGGACCGGGTCGGTCCGGGCCGAGTCAGACCCGGTGCTCAGCCCTACTGTTACTGATGGTAGAAAATTGGATATGGCAGACGCTACTTCTTTTATGATTACAGGTGCCGGAACGTGGTACTGAAACTGACCTCTGGAAAGGATCTGCTCCTTAAGAATGTGTTGCATGTCTCATATATCAAATAGAACTTAGTTTCAGGCTCTTTACTAGTTAGTCAGGGTTTAGGATAGTCTTTGAGTTTTGAAAATTTTATAAAAAATGTGAAGTATGTTTGAAGCAAAAATGGCTAAATTGCCTTTTCATTTGTGGAAAAGAATACTACTCCTCTAGAATTAATTCACACTGATGTGTGCAACTTAGAATTAATACAAACTAGAGGAGGTAAAAATACTTCGTTACCTTTATAGATGATTGCATAAGATATTGTTTTGTTTTTCTTTTGAGAAGCAAAGATGAAGCAATCGAGGCCTTTAAAATGTCTAAAAATTAGGCTAAAAATCAATTGAATTGTAAAATAAAAACCGTCCGAAGTGACAAAGGAGGTGAGTACATTACACCATTTGAACAATTTTGCAATGATCCAAGCATAATTCACCAAACTACTGCTCCTTATGCTCCTCAATCAAATAGAGTTGCTGAGCGGAAAAATCGTACGCTGAAAGAGATGATGAATGCTTTACTAATAAATCCAGAGTTGCCACATAACATGTTGGGGAAGCTATTCTGACAACTAACCTCATTATAAATAAAGTGCCACATAAAAGAAAGGATAAAACTCCGTATGAGTTATGGAAAGGGGGCAAGCCTTCTATAATTTATCAAGCTCGAACGGATTGGATTCGTCTTCATGATCGTTTACAAGAAAAAATTATCAAAGGACTACGAGGGTATGTGTTGGCCACAAAGTATACAGGATACAGCTTGGAAAGTATTTTAAACAACAAGCTGTACAGTTTTCAAATCTGAGTGCGTAACGGAAGTCTTGTTAAAGTAAGTTCTTGTAAATACGGCAACTAGATATGAAGTGTATACTTAAAGATAATCACAAATATTAAAACAGTAAATGCAGAAGGTAAATGACACGGTAATTAAAGTGATTCGAGGTAAACCCCTCTACGTCCACTGGTCCTCCACACAAGAGTGAAAATGTTTATTATAAATACTACGTACACAACTACGTATTTATAATCAAACCTAATCAATATATCGTTCACACAGATTGATATAATGATCTTAGCCTTCAACCGTTCACACAGATTAGTTTAAGATTTCACTTGACTGGCTTCTTCACACATAGTTCCGAAGCTTCATCTCTTCAATGCAAGTCCGTCACACACAGTTCAGGAATAACAAGGTTTCTCAGTCCACAAAGGGCTGATGGGTTTTGTTCAAGGGTTAGAACAATATTTGAACAACAGCTTTGACTTTCTGAGCTTATAGCTGATGATGTGTTGTTCAAGGTTTGAGCACTTGTATATCTCTTCTTTCACAAATAGTAGTATGCTTTGGGAGATATGTTTGCTCAGATGTATATGATGATAACTTTGTTGTAGATAATTTTGTCAGTGGATTTCGTGTATCAGTTATTCGTTGTATTCAGATCTTCAAAGGCTGGGGATATATATAGCTTTCTCGAATATATCTGTTGATATAGATCCTTTGAGCAAGATTCCGTTTCAACGGGATGATGTGTTTGAATAAAACACGATCCGGATTTTGCGCTTGATTGAAGATCTCTGATGATTTGATATTTAAATACTTTATCCTTCAGTATTTAAATATATCTTCTTAAACGGGACTTTAACTTTAGCGATTACCAAAGATTCCTCCTTGTACTGTTTGGATGCTGTATGGAATGATAGCTATATTGTCGATTCGAGACAGCTTCCATACTTAGTCTTATGAGACTCCTTTGCTGTATGATTGATTCACTGTATGCTGGGGCTACGAGAAGTCTTCGATACAGGTTGATACCTTTGATCAGTTTTTCGATACAATTGTTTGCTGTATGCTATATTGGCACATTGTCAAAACATTATGTCAAAACTTTCGATACAGGGATTGTCATTCCGATAGTTTCGATACAGGATTGTTATCCCAACAATTTCCCCCTTTTTGATAATTTGCCAAGTCCTTCCAAGTCTTCCTTTTAAAACGTTATGATGTTATCCAAACATCCTTGATGATCCCAAAACTTTGACACTTAGCATCTTGAAGGAGGGCAGACTTCTTCGTCTTCTGTTCGAATGTTCTGGTTTTCAGCAATTAGCCTAATACTAAGAACTGCTCGTAGGCAAGTTCAGCTTTTATCAAAAGAGTGTTACATAATTAAACTTATGATTGGCGCGCAGGCACAATCTTACATAGTATTCTAGATACATACAACTTAAACTATGAACTGTTCGCAGACAAGTTATTCCAGCTTATGTATTAAAAACAAGTTATATACTTGTATACAGCAAGGATAAATTAAGTGTTTGTAAATATACAATAACACAGTAGATTACGAGTTGTAATCTTTCAAGACAGGCAAATATTTTATTGATATTGAAAAAAAAGTACAATATTTTGCTGTTTTGAAAGTAAAATTACAAAGATAATACAAGGGATTCAACTCCTGTAATCTGAGTGTCTCCATGGATTTTTGGGGTCATTCTTGGTATTTTTCCACCAGTTCTGATGAGCGTCCCTGTCTCGATTCAGATATAAGGCTCGTCCTTCATACGATTTATCAAAGACTAGGATCCAATCTTCTGGATGGGTAACCAAGTCACCTTGTCTATGCTTAGACTTCATCTGCTGCTGTAGCGGGAGCGTTCATTGTTCCAACCTTTTCTTGAACTCCTCTGCGGCTTCCTGTACCATCCTGCATCTGTTGAATAATGTGGATTCCCTGATAAGAACAACAAAGTGTCTTAGCAGTTCATTCCTCCTCCAGTTCTTGATTTCTTGTGCATTATGCTGTCGGTCGGCCAGGAGCTTCATAGCTTGCGATTTTTGGACTAGGCACTTCCAAGGATACTTAGAATCCTGAAATTCTGGTCGATCTCCCTATATTTTAACGTTCGGCGTTGAAATACGGGCTATATCAGCAGTGATGGAGTCTTCAAAAGGAGCTAGCATTTCCTTCTCTTGCTCCAACCGTGTTCGCCTAGCAGCTTCCCTCGATTTTTCCCCCTTTTTGGCGTCATCAAGGTATGACACCTTCTCATCAAGACGTACCAAGATTTGCAAAGCAGCATCCTGTTTCGTCTCAAAATTTGTCATTTTCTCAACAAGGGAGGTGAGCACCTGCGACATATCTTGAATTTTCTTATCGTGGGCTCGGAGCTGGGAACCGGTTTCAATCATAGATGATGCTGTCTTGGCCTAGGACACGCGTAGCTTTGATTGTTCTTCTCTCAGGATCTGCTCCTATTTTTCTTGCAATTGGCTTAGGGCCTGCTTGAAGACGTGTGGCAAGATAGTGATGGCTTCTTCCACTCGGGAGACTTCGTGCTTTAGACCTGTCATCTCTTCAACGACAGATGTGTGTAGCTAATCAAGAGCTTTTTCCACATAATATAGAGCATTGACGGCGTCCTGGATGAAAACTCTTTGGAGGCCAAGAGCATGTGATCGCTCTTTCCTTGTGGCTGTCCTAGTAGATTCTGGCTGGGCGAAATCGTCAACTCCATTCAACCGTCTCAAGTTCACATTGGGATGTGAATTGAGTTGGACATCCTCAGGTATTATACCGTCGTCGGATTCCAAGGCGGTTGAGGGTGCGAGAGCTTCAGATTCGGGCTCGGCTACAGGGGGTGATGCATCCTCCTGTTCTGAAGTGGTTTCTGAAGACATGGATACAGGAGGGACTGATTCCTCCTGCTGTCTCTCAGCTTCCGCCTGCTCCGGCAGAGGGACTGATTCCTCGTGCGGGATGGATCTGGATTCTTCTTTGACTTGGGCGGCGTCAGGCCCGGGTGCCTGTTCCACGATTGG
Source organism: Orobanche coerulescens (assembly GCA_033398695.1). Classification (NCBI taxonomy): domain Eukaryota; kingdom Viridiplantae; phylum Streptophyta; class Magnoliopsida; order Lamiales; family Orobanchaceae; genus Orobanche; species Orobanche coerulescens. The sequence continues at coordinate 188,954,765 of CM065806.1, forward strand.
TTGATCCCCGGCGACAGGTTCGGGTGCCTGTTGCGAAACTAATTGTTCCTCCGCGACATGAGGGACTGAATCCTCCTTGTCGGGAACAATGTCTTGCTGTTGCGAAGGGGACTAATGAAGACTTGATGTCCCTTCACCATTATGTTGTTAAAGCTGGGAGATTTCTTTTTCTCTAGCTTCCTCACGACTCATCCTTAGACCAGCCTGAATGGCGTTGTCATCATCGTCTGAGTCATGGTCTGATTTTGGACTTTCAGGAGATTCCACGGACTTAGCTTTTCCTTTATTTCGTGCTTCGGCTTTGTCAATAAGCTCTTTAACACATAGGTTGTCCCATTGGATCAGGACAGCTACATTTTGAGCGTCCGTCACTTCCAAAACAAATCTTTCTTCGCTGCTCCATTCACTCCAATTGTACAGGTTTTCGTACGGAGCAAGTCTGTAATTCTTAAGCGTGTTCAATTTGCACAGAAAATAGGGTTTTGGTAATAATTGTGTTCGGGGAGGGGCTGCGTACATCGTCTGAGTCCGATGTTGGCATGGGTTCCTCTACAGGTGTGGGATCCTGTATCGGAGAGGGATCCCTTACAGGGGGCTACCCTGATGGGAGATGGATCCTTAACGGGTGTGGATTCCCGCATAGGAGAAGTAGCTTTTGGCTCCAAAGTGGCAGCTGACTCGCCAGAGTCTTGTATGTTGGCAGATGTCTGAGCATTCATCATAGCCACCAAAGGCTCGAGATCTACTGTATCGACAGTAGTAGGAATCTCTTCCACTAATTGTTCAGTGGGTTGAGCCACGGAAGGAGCATCCTTGGAGGTTTCTGTAGCCTTAACTTTTGAAAGCCTCCTTAGCTTTCTTTTCAGCTTCTCAACAGCAACTGGAGTTTTCCTGTGAGATCTTTTTCTCTTCCTTGAAGTCTCCTCGCTCTGAGACTTCGAAGATACGTCCCTTGGGTCGGCATAAAGGGGCAATTTACGAACGTAAGGTCTGTTTGCAATAAGGGGTCCTTTCTTGAAAACGGTGGGTCTGATGCTTCCCATATAAATGCGAGAAGTGATCTTGTTTGCTTTTTCATCTTGCGGAACACCGCATTTGGTCAGAATATAATTCAAAAGCAAACCAAAGGATTTCTTCTGCAAGACAGGCTTAGAAACTTCTTCCTGCAACCGTTTGAGGATGATTTGACACCAGTTGACCTTCTCACAGGTCATAATTGCAACCATCATCCTGAACCTAAGATTGGTGCACATCTCGAACGCACCTGTTCTGTTCTCAATAACACGGAAACAGAAATCGTGTAAATAGATAAAAGGTAAACAAAAGGTTTTCTTATGACAAGAGGTGTGAACCGTTTCCACCAATGCTGAACCGGTGAACAGCCCACAGTAAGCGGTCAACAGTTCTTGGGACCCAAAGGTCTCAAGATCTTCCATTTTCAGGCCATCAGCAGGAAGCCTGTAGATATTTTGGATAAGCTCTTGGTCAACACGAATTTCGACTCCACGAACGACGGCTGTGATGTCAGCAACATGTCCTTTCTGAGCCAGTGAAAGGAAACGAACAACAGTATTGAGGTAGAACTCCTCAACCAGATGAACATCAAATCGTTCAGCGTTGTGGCTGCCAAGGCGATAGAGGCATTGCTGACGTATCCTCATGATGACGTACTCCATCGATTCGACGTCATCCACTTCGGAACGAACACGTTCAGGCACGACAGATCTAGAAAAGATCCGTCCGTCGATGATGTTGGAGGGTTTCTTGAGAGAGATGGAAGAGGTCTGAGAAGATGCCATTGATGATTCTCGAAGAAAAGTTAAAAAGGATTCGAAGAGAATGCAGTAAATACAAAAAGGTTTGTAGGCTGTATGCTCAAGAACTCTTACAATATGCAGAAAGCGTAAAGAGTTTCAAATGGCATTTACAGTCCTTTTATAGTGGGCGGCGAAGAAGGGTTTTCAGAGAATGAATGGTTAGATTTAAGGGATGGGAACCGTTTGTTTGAAATGAACGACCACGATAGACTAAGTGTAACCGGTAAAACTTATCCATCTAATTTAAAATAGAAGCAGATCCCACTTCTGACTTATCAAATTACCCTTATTGCCCGAAAAGGCGGTGTACAATTAATAAAGAAATTTGAAACATCGCGGCTTTGAAGATACCAATGTCCAAATGTCGTGTAAAGCATTTAATGCAAACAACATGTAATAATGACAGGGCACGTGGACATAAAATATTTTAAAATAAATAACATGATAATTGATTTCCCATTGTTGGTGCTGTATCCGCGAAAATACAGCGTTCCCCCTTAAAAGGTACATACGGGTTTCACTTTGATATAGCAACTTTCAAATTAATACTGTATTCATGGGTCATACTGTATTCCCCCTTAATTATTTCACACATCAGCTGTAGGATAATTCATGTCGCTACAGTGCTGTTCTGATGGTCTGAGTGTACAAATAACTAACGGTGGATACTGTATTCTTGGGTCTCACAGCATTCCCCCTCAATTGCTTAGTAAGAGCATTAAAAAATTACAGGGAGTTAGGCTGTAGCAATCCCAATTCATGTCGAAGCATACAGAATTTTGCTGTGTCGAGAGGCTTGGTAAAGATGTCGGCCAACTGGATATCTGTATGAACTTTTTCCAGCCGAACATCCTTGTTCTCAACATGATTCCTAATGAAATGATGTTTCATGTTGATATGCTTGGTGCGCGAGTGCAATACATGGTTGTGAGTGATAGCAATTGCACTTGTGCTATCGCACATAATCGGCGTTTCTTTGGCTTCAATTCCATAGTCTGACAGCTGTTGTTGCATCCAAAGAATCCGCATACAGCAACTACAGCAGCATAGTATTCTGATTCTGTCGTGGAAAGTGAGTTTGCCAAATGCTTCTTACTGAACCAAGACACAAGTCTAGGTCTAAGAAAGTGACAAGTTCCGCTTGTACTCTTCCTATCTAGCTTGCAACCTCCGAGATCCGAGTCGCTGTAGCCAACTAAATCAAATCCGCCTTCTTTAGGATACCACAGTCCTACATCGACTATTCCTTTGACGTATTTTAGGATTTGTTTAGCTGTTGCGAAGTGTGATTCTTTAGGTGATACTTGATATGGCGCACACACTCCCACAGCAAACTGGATATCGGGCCTGCTAGCCGTTAGGTACAGGAGTGAGCCAATAAGCTTCCTGTAGAGTGATTGATCAACCGGCTTTCCAGCTTCATCAGCACTAATTTGCATGGAAGTGCTCATGGGGGTTGACGATGATTTGGAAGTATTCATTCTAAATTTGTTGAGAAGCTTCTTGCTGTATTTTTCCTGGTTGATGAAAATCCCTGCAGGCAACTGTTTTACTTGCAAACCTAGGAAATAGCTAAGTTCTCCCATCATACTCATTTCAAATTTACTTTGCATGAGATGCGAGAACCTTTGACATAAAGCAAGGTTAGTTGAACCAAATATTATATCGTCTACATATATTTGAACCATCAGGAGGTCATCACCTTTCTGTATTTTGAACAAGGTCTTGTCCACAGCACCTTTCTCGAATCCATTATCGGTTAGATACTGGGACAAAGTCTCATACCATGCTCTAGGGGCTTGCTTAAGTCCATACAGTGCTTTCCTTAGCCTGTATACTAGGTCTTCGCCTTCTGGATTGACAAACCCTGGTGGTTGTTCAACATATACTTCTTCAGCAAGGTCTCCATTCAGGAATGCACTTTTGACGTCCATTTGGTATAAAATGAAGCTTTTATGGGCGGCAAAGGCTAAAAATATCCTAATAGCTTCTAGTCTGGCTACAGGGGCAAATGTCTCATCGTAGTCTATGCCTTCTTCCTGTCTATAGCCTTGAGCGACTAGTCGGGATTTATTCCTGATAATGAGTCCATTTCTATCCTTCTTGTTTCTACATACCCATTTGGTTCCAATTACTGATTGATGCGTAGGTCTGGGTAAAAGATACCATACGTTGTTTCTTTCAAAACCGTTAAGCTCTTCTTCCATAGAAGTGATCCAATGAGAGTTGTTGAGAGCTTCTTTGGTAGAAACAGGTTCGTATTGGGCTAAGAATACAGCAATGGTTCACATATTAAGTCTTCTAAGCTTGGATAGAGATTTCCATTCAGGAAATGGAGGTATCTCTGACTCAGGGTCTTCTTCCGCACATAGTACATTTCCTTGTGTACTCTGTATTCTCCTACGGTTAGACACACCAGCATCAATGTTTCCAATGATCAGCTCTTGCGGGCGATCTCTCAACCATCTTATGTCGGGTTCTAATTCGGGGTCCCGTACTGTATATTGAGTTGTTGTAGTTTCGGTTTCAGCTTGTACAACATCGGCTTCATCTGCATCAGTTCTTATAGCTGCGGAGTTGATTTCTAAGTCAACGACAGGTTCTATAGGGGTTGGTGGATCAACGATGGAAAGTTGTTAGATGTTCTGAGAAAGGTCTTCTACTCCTGTAGGATCATAGTGAGGTTCATCGAATACTACATGAACTGATTCCTCAATGGTTAGCTTCCTTTTATTGAAGATCATGTAAGCTTTGATAACAGAGGAATATCCTACAAATATCCATTCATCCGATTTCTCAACGAATGTTCTAAGTTGATCCTTACCGTTGTTCAAAACGTAACACCTGCATCCAAATATTTGAAAGTACGAAACTAACGGAGTTTTGTTGTTCCATACCTCGTAAGCTGTTTTGTTGTGATGCTTGTTGATGATACAGCAGTTTTGTGTGTAGCATGCTGTATTGGTGGCTTCGCCCCAGAAATGCTGTGGCAACTTGCTTGCGGCAATCATTGTCCTTGTTGCTTCCTTCAGCGTCCTGTTCTTTCGCTCGGAAACACCATTTTGTTGAGGTGTACGGGAAGCTGAGTATTCGTACTGTATCCCATTTACCGAGCAGTACTGCTCAATAAAACGGTTAGTAAATTCTGTACCTCTGTCGGAATGAATGGACACAATACTCGACCCTTTTTCATTTTGAAGCTTTCTCAGGTGCTCGGGCAGCTTTGATGTTGTTTCCTTCTTCTTGCTTAGGAAAATTGTCCAATCATACCTGGGATAATCATCAACAATAACGAGATAGTATTTCTTACCTCCCAAACTTACCGGGTCTATAGGACCATAGAGATCCATATGTAGCATTTCCAAAACTCTGTGGGTGGAAAGGTAGGATTTGCTTTTCAGGGTGGACTTGATTTGCTTGCCTTTCTGACAGGGTCCACAAACGTTGTCTTTCTGGAATGAAACATTTGGCAATCCTCTAACCATTCCCTGTCTGGAGAGTTTGTTGATAGTCTTGAAGTTGATGTGTGACATCCTCTTGTGCCATAGCCAGCTTAGATCTGCAGTGCCTTTGGCAACAAAGCAAGGAATTGTGGAGCTCGTAGGCATCTAGTCAGTAATATACATATTACCTGATATGATTCCTGTGAGCACAACTTCTTTGGTCAGGATGTTCTTGACTCTACAGTGATCTATATAGAACTTCACCGAGAACTGTTTGTCACAGAACTGGCTACTACTAAGTAGACTGTACTGTAAGCCTTCAACATAAGCTACATCGGTGACTTTGAATTTTTCTACAAGTAGGGTTCCCTTCCCTCTTGTTCTTCCTTTAGATTTATCACCGAAGCGCACTTTTAGACAGTGACCTTCTACGTAATATGATAACTTGCTTTTATCTCCTGTCATGTGCCGGGAACATCCGCTGTCGAAGTACCATATGTCCTTCTCCAAAATGTCATGTATGCAAACAAATTAAGTAGATTTAGGTCCCCTTTGATTGTTGGGTCCATGGATGTTAGTGCCTTTAGGTACCCAGATTTTCCTGACAGCAATAGGTTTACTGTAGTATAGTTTAGGTCCGTAATTGCGATTTCTACGTGGGGTATGTACGTAGTCGCTATAACCATGATAGTTATTATGCATATAAAATTCAGGGTTATTATTAGTCCAGTACGAATGCTGTCTTAGAGGTGGAGCCATTTTCTTCGGCCTTATAGCTTGCCTTCTGGGTCTCCAGTTGGATTCCCAATGCTGTTGCTGATACTGTGCGGAAACTTGCTGTCGCGAGAAATGACGGGGCTCTTGTATCCAATACCTAGGCGTGCTGTACTGAAAGTACTGCCGTGCGGGCCTTTGATATTTGGATACAGCCTTCTTTCTGAACGGCTGTTGGCGCTGTTGATATGCTCGGGGAGCATGCTGTTGGGTGCGCCTTATAGGTCTGAATGGCTGGTGATTCTGCTGTCTGGAATATGACTGAGGTGGCAGAATGGCAGCTTTTGCTATTCGCGGTGCAACGGATTCCTTCACAGGACTAGGAACTTCTTCCGATACAGGAATGGGTTCCACACCCCTGACAAACACAGTACTAGTTTTCCCTTTATTGGAAAATGAGCTGTATCCTAAGCCACTTTTATCATGAGCATGTTGCCCAGTGCTTAGAATTTCTTCCATTCTTTTGGATGATTTCTCGAAAGATTTCACAATGGTCTCAAGTTCTCCTTCTCGTTTTTCGAGAGTTTTTACTTTAGCTTGAAGCAGAACAAAATCATTTATATTGCTTTCACTATGAGATTTACTCTCACTTAGTTCATGAGCAAGTTGATGATTACTCTCCATGAGTTTTTCATACTCGACTTTGCTGTTTTCACAGTCAACAGACATATTTTCATAATTTACTTTCAGCAAGTCGTTTTCTTCTTTCAGCTCTAAGTTAGAAAGTTGGAGCTGTATATTTTCATTTTTCAATGTCACATGAGCCATTTGAATGGTCTTAAACTCATTCATCATATTTGAAAAAGTATGAGATGCATTGGAGGGAATAGCTGAAGTTGAGCTTACCTCATCATCGCTATCTTCATCTTCCGGAATGTCCTTGGCCATAAGGCACATATAGGCTTTATCTTCGAAATCATCATCAGATAAATCACTGTCAGTGACTACTTGAAGACATTCTTCGGATTTTGATGGTACGGGGGAGGCTTCCGATTCACCAATCAGGGCCTTGAGCTTGTTTTTCCAAGCACGTCTTCTTTCATCCTTTTCTTGTTGCTCGGATTCTGGCAACCTTTGAACTTTGGGATGAGGACATTTATTTGCATAATGCCCTGGTTTCCTGCAATTATAACACAGGTTAGCATGACCAGATGAAGCTTCAGTACTTACCTTGTGTACATGCTTGGGCCTGTATGGAGTCTTTCCCAACTACTTGATAAACTTCTTGAACTTATGCATGAGGAGCGCCATTTCGTCTTGCGACAGGATGTCGTCATCGTTGTCAGCATTATTATGAATGGGCTTTGATGAGATCGGCATGCTGTGTCTTCGGTTGGATACAGCGGCTAAGGCTGTAGTCCTGGCGGGAGATTCTTCAGCTTTCTCTCTCCTATCTATATCGTACTCAAATGCCTTGAGGTCAGAAAAGAGATCAAAAGTAGATATTTCACTAAGATTGCACGACACATGCATAGTTATAGTCTTAATGTCCCATCGGGCAGGTAGTGATCTGAAAATTTTTAGGTTTTTCTCCCTTTGGGTATAAATCTTGCCTAATGCTTCAAGTTCACCAACAATGCCAGTAAATCTGAGGTCAAGTTCCTCAAGTGTTTCAATTGGTTTCATTTCAAAAGATTCAAATTGCTGAGTTAATTTTGAAATCTTGTTTTCTTTTGAGAGCTCAGTTTCCTCACAAATTAACTTGAGTTTATACCAGATATCCTTGGCTGATTTGCAGCTCTTTACCTTAGAGAATGTGCCTTTGTCAAGAGTGACAAATAGCGCATTCTTCGCGACATTGTCGAGGTTGGCGCGCTTTCTTTCGTCAGAAGTCCATTGTTCGCGCTCTTTCTCGAGCATCTCTGCATGAGCATGGCCTTCAATCCTTGGGGCCGGATTTACCTTCATGATCTTTATGGGGCCATCCTGTATGACAAAAATCATCTCTTCGTGCATTGCTGCAAGATGAGCCTCCATTCTAATTATCCAATCATCAAATTCGTTAATAGAAAACATAGGAACTTTATTGATCAATGATGAATCCATATGAGAATAAGAAGGAAAAAGACTGTTTTTCAACAAAAGTGATTTAAGGATCTGATTCAATAAAAAATACGACTGATTCTTTTTAGAATCAACCGCTCCGATACCACTTGTTGGCCACTAAGTATATAGGATATACCTTGGAAAGTGTTTTAAACAACAAGCTGTACGGTTTTCAAATCTGAGTGCGTAGCGGAAGTCTTGTTAAAGTAAGTTGCTGTAAATACAGCAACTAGATATGAAGTGTATACTTAAAGATAATCACAAATATTAAAACAGTAAATGCAGAAGGTAAATGACACGGTAATTAAAGTGGTTCGAGGTAAACCCCTCTACGTCTACTGGTCATCCACACAGGAGTGAAAATATTTATTATAAATACTACGTACACAACTACGTATTTATAATCAAACCTAATCAATATATCGTTCACACAGATTGATATAATGATCTTAGCCTTCAACCGTTCACACAGATTGGTTTAAGCTTTCACTTGACTGGCTTCTTCAAACACAGTTCTGAAGCTTCGTCTCTTCAATGCAAGTCCGTCACACACAGTTCAGGAATAGCAAGGTTTCTCAGTCCACAAAGGGCTGATGGGTTTCGTTCAAGGGTTAGAATAATATTTGAACAACAGCTTTGACTTTCTGAGCTTATAGGTGATGATGTGTTGTTTACGGTTTGAGCACTTGTATATCTCTTCTTTCAGAAATAGCAGTATGCTTTGGGAGATATGTTTGCTCAGATGTATATGATGATAACTTTGTTGTAGATAATTTCGTCAGTTGATTTCGTGCATCAGTTATTCGTTGTATTCAGATCTTCAAAGGTTGGGGATATATATAGCTTTCTTGAATATATCCGTTGATATAGATCTGTTGAGCAAGATTCCGTTTCAACGGGATGATGTGTTTGAACAAAACATGATCCGAATTTTGCATTTGATTGAAGATCTCTGACGACTTGATATTTAAATACTTTATCCTCCAGTATTTAAATATATCTTCTTAAACGGGACTTTGACTTTAACGAATACCAAAGATTACTCCTTGTCCTGTTTGGATGCTGTATGGAGTGATAGCTGTATTGTCGATTCGAGACAGCTTCCATACTTAGTCTTATGAGACTCATTTGCTGTATGATTGATTCACTGTATGCTGGGGCTACGAGAAGTATTCGATACAGGTTGATACCTTTGATCAACTTTTCGATACAGTTGTTTGCTTTATGCTGGATTGGCACATTGTCAAAATATTCTGTCAAAACTTTCGATACATGGATTGTCATCCCGACAGTTTCGATACAGGGATTGTTATCCCAACAGTATGATTTCTATAATTCTTATCTTCGTCAATTTTTATATATTCGTTTACACGATGCTTGATCAATCCTGTTAGGGGTTCGGTTGTTCTCCGATCAGACCGATTTATTTTTCTGTTGCGTAACTTTATTTTTAATTACTGAATCCCAACAATTTTATGAATATATCTATAAAAAATAGTAAATGGGTAAGTATGTAAATATTAATCTTTTTAGTCCATATATTACATTATATCACCATCAAAATTGATTTGCTAGTCTAATATAGTGGGATTTAGTTTTATTAATTTAACCGAATTTATTTTCTAAAAAATACAATTTATTTTGTTTATTGTTTAAAATTCTAATTATTCCATCTTTGAGAAGAAATTTCAAAACAAAAAAATATTAAAGAATTTTTTTTTAGATGAACTAAGAAAAAATCATGTAATTTGTAAACAACAACTTTAGGTATTGAGAAAAAATTAATATTCATTCTGAAAGATGCAGAAATGACGTTTAGATCAACTTTAATAAATTTTTGGTGAAAAGAATAAATATTAAAAAAATCCAAAAGATAAATGATTGCTTTGAAGAAAAGTAGGATGATAATTATTTCTTGTTTTTTTATATATTATAATTTATCTAGAATTAGAATTAAATTTTAAATAGGTTTTTGAATTTTTTATAGAGTTACGATATAATATTTTATTTTTATTTTGTATTATTATTATCTTTTATTTTGATATGTATAACTTAAGTATGTATATCATAAAGTTGTTACAAGTACTTAAGTATGTACATCATAAAGTTGTTGTGTGTCGTTACCATCTAGTTGATTTGGGCAAGTGGTGAAAGCTTATGTGTTAGGATAAATATTCCTGTTTTGATAATCGCCAACGTACAGCAAAGAAGTCTTAAGAAGCCAGAATATCGCTAAGTATAGAAGCTGTTAGGAATCTCCGTATAGCCCGTCCATACAGCAAGAGATCTTCTACAGAGTCCAATTCTACAGTGCTTGCATCATACAACAGAAGTAATATTATGTTGGATACAGCAGTCAGACTGTAGGTGTTTTACTTAGTACAACATAATCCAACAGGACTGAAGAAAAAGCATTAAACCGTTGTGAGATAAACATTGTTTATTCATAAAGTATTCACGGTTAAAGCAGCATTTATTGCTGATAGGACAACATTTAATGTGGCCGGAGAGAGACAAGTCTGAACGCGCTAAAGAGCATTTAAGGCGAAGTCAAAAAAAATGTCTGGAGCATTAAATGCGCCTGCTTTATTTCAAACATTCAGCAGCTGCCAATTAGAAATGTCAACATCTCACCAACCAGCAACGACTATATTTATAACGGATATATTTCCAAGGTTATAAATAGCCCCAAGCAGAGGACATTGCTCACAGAAGTGTAATTCATTCTCGCGCATACATCTGACAGATTGCTCTGACATTCTAGCTATTAAGGAGCAGCATATTTCGTGAGCATACAACAGTATTCAAGCGAAGAAATATACTAAGTCCTCAACGCAAATAACACGGCATACAGCAAACGCTCATAAAAGATATAGTTGTTGTTTGGAATCCTACCTTTAATCGTTGAGATAATGAACCTAGCCCTGTGTGGACTAAGGTTCCTTGCATATTCCGACCTGTGTGGGAAGAATATCATTGAATATGAAGCTTCGATCTGTGTGAGAAGAAATGAGTCGTGAAAGATATTGAAGCCAATCTGTGTGAACGGCCAAAGCTACAGCCCCTGTATCAATCTGTGTGAACGATACAGAGACATGTTTAGTTAAAGTCACGTAGTTGTGTACGTAGTGATTTTAATAAACTCTTTACTCCTGTGTGGAGGACCAGTGGACGTAGAGGAATTTACCTCAAACCACTTAATCTTGTGTGTTATTTACTTTCCGTCCTTACAGTTTTCATTTAGACTGTGATTTATAAGTATACCTTGTGAAAACCCTGTACGCACCAAGCAAACAGGAGAATACCGAGTTGCTGTATTTACAACAACTCACTATCAGACTTCCGCTACGCAATTAACTTCAAAAATCGTACAACTTATTGTATTTTTACCTTCTAAGTTGTTTACTGTGTACTATGTGGCCAACAAGTGGTATCGGAGAGGTTGATTCTAAAATGAGTCAATCGATTTTCAGTTGAATTAGATCCACAAATCACTAGCTTTTGAAAATCTTGTTATATTTTCATCATCTTTTCTCTATCTTTATTGGGCACCTCTATGATAAACAAAGTTCCTATGTTCTCCATTAATGAGTTTGATGACTTGAGGATTAGGATGTAGGCTCATATTGCAACCATGCACGAAGAAATAATATTCATCATCCAGAAAGGTCCAATAAAGATAATGAAGGTCAATCCAGCAGCGAGGATATAAGGACAGCCTCACGCTGAAATGCTCGAGAAGGAGCGCTAGCAATGTACAACGGACGATCGCAAGCGTGCGAACCTAAAAAATGTTGCTAAGAATGCGATGTTTGTCACTCTCGACCAAGGCACATTCTCAAAGGTAAAAAGCTGTAAGACAGTTAAATAAATATAGGAGAAACTCAAGCTTATTTGCGAGGGAACTGAGCTCTCGAAAGAAAACAAAATTTCTAAACTTACTCAGCAGTTCGAATCTTTCGAAATGAAATACTCCGAAACGCTTGAGGAGCTTGACCTCAAATTCACTGGCATTGTCGGTGATCTTGAAGCATTGGATAAAGTGTATACCCAAAAGGAGAGAAAATTAAAAATCTTTAGATCACTCCCTGCCCGATGGGACATTAAGACTACAGCTATGTGTGTATCCTATAATCTAAATGATATCTCTACTTTTGATCTCTTCTCTGACCTCGAAGCTTTTGAGTATGATATTGACAGGAGAGAAAAGGCCGAAGAGTCACCCGCCAAGATTACAACATTGGCTGCTATATCTGACAGGAGACACAGTTCTGCACCCAGCACATCCAAATCAGCACACAAGACTGCAGACAACGACGATGACATCCTGTCGTAATTTGAAATGGCCCTACTCATGCACAAGTTCAAAAAGTTCATCAAACAGTCTGGAAAGACTCCCTACATGCCCAAGCCTTTTCACAAGGTAAGCTGTGAATCTCCTTCATCCGGTGATTCTAACTTATGCTATAACTGTAGGAAATCAGGAGACTATGCAAATAAGTGTCCACATCCGAAAGTGCAAAAGTTTCTAGAAGCTGAGCAACAAGAAAAGGATGAATAAGACGTGTCTGGAAAAACAAGCTCAAGGCCCTGATTGGTGAATCAGAAGCCTTGACAGCGTCAAACAAGACCGAGGAGTGCCTTTAGGCAATCACTGACAGTGACTCCTACGACGATGAGATCGAGGATAAAGCATATATGTGCTTTATGGCCTAATAAATACAGGATGATGAGGAGAGCGATGATGAAGTAATTTAAAATTCAACTATTCCTGTAAATGCATCGCATAGCTTTGAAAATATGATGAATGAATTCAAAAACATTCAAAAACCCCACGAGACACTAAAACGGGAAAACATACAGCTCGAAATTTCAAAGTTTGAGCTGAAAGATGAAAATGACTTGCTGAAGAACAACTATGAAAATATCTCTATTGATTGCGAAAACAGCAAAGTCACATTTGAAAAACTCATAGAAAGCAATCATCAACTTGCCAAAGATCTAAATAAGGCTAAGTCTCATAATGAGAGCAAGACAGATTATTATGCTTTGCTCGAAGCTAAAGTAAAAACTCTCGAGAAGCGAGAAGGAGAATTAGAGACCATCCTAGAATTATTTGAGAAATCTTCTAGACGGATGGAAGAAATTCAAAGAACTTGGCAGTATGCCCACGATAAACGTGGCTTAGGATATGACCCATTCTCCCATAAGGGAAAAATAGTACAGTTTTTGTCAGGGGAGTGGAACCCATTCCTGTACCCTAAGAGACCCCAAGTGCCAAAAAGGTTACAGATGCCCCTTGTACAACGAAGGCTGCGATTCCGCCTCCAAGTTCATATCACAAACAACGGAAACCTCAGCCTCCTAGACATGTAAGACGTGATCAACAGTATGCTCCCCGAGCATATCAACAGCGCCAATAGCCATTCAGAAAGAAGGCTATATCTAAATATCAAAGGCATGCATCGCAGTACTACCAACAGTACAATGCGCCAAGATATTGGATACAGGAGCCCCACTATCCATCTAGAAAGCAGGCTGCCACGCAGTATTAACAAGAGCTCTGGGAATCCAACTGGAGACCCAAAAGGCAAGTTGTAAGGTCAAGGAAAATGGCTCCACCTCCTAGACGGCAATCGCACTGGAATAATAACCCTAAATTTTACATGCACAATAATAAAGATTACAGCGACTACCTGCCTGCCCCACGTAGAGATCGCAAGAATGGACCAAAAGTAACCTACAACAAACCAATTGCTGTCAGGAAAATTTGGGTACCTAAAGGCACTAACATACATGGACCCAACAATCAAAGGGGACCTAAATGTACTTAAATTATTTGCTTACAGGATATCAAAGAGAAGGACATCTGGTACTTTGACAGCGGATGTTCTCGACACATGACAGACAATATTAGCAAGCTGTCAGATTATGTAGAAGGTCGCGGTCCAAAGGTGCGTTTCGGTGACAAGTCCAAAGGAAGAACAAGATGAAAGGGAACCCTGCTTGTAGGAAAATTCAAAGTCACTGACGTAGCCTATGTTGAAGGCTTAGAGTGTAATCTACTTAGTATTAGCCAGTTCTGTGGCAAATAGTTCTCGGTCAAATTCTATATAGATCACTGTAGAGTGAAGGACATCAAGACCAAAGAAATTGTCCTCATAAGAAGCAGATCAGGTAATATGTATATTTCTGACTGGAAGCCTACGAGCTCTACTATTCCATGTTTTGTTGCCAAAGGCACTGCAGATCAAAACTGGATATGGCACAAGAGGATGTCTCATATCAACTTCAAGACGATCAACAAACTCGCCAGACAGGGAATGGTCAGAGGTTTGCCCGATGTGTCATTCCATAAAGACAGCGTCTGTGGACCCTGTCAGAAAGGTAAACAAGTCAAAAACACCCTGAATAGCATATCATACCTGTCCACCCATAAGGTTTTGTAGTTGCTACACATGGACCTCTACGGCCCTGTAGACCCTGTAAGTTTGGGGGAGAAGAAATATTATCTCGTTATTGTTAACGACTTTTGCATGTATGCTTGGAAAATCTTTCTAAGCAAGAAGAAAGAAACAACAACGAAGTTGCTAGAGCACCTAAAGAAACTACAGAATGAGAAAGGGTTGAGTATCATGTCCATTAGTTTCGACAGAGGTACTGAATTTATAGAGCAATACTGTTCGTATAATGGAATACAGCACGAATACTCAGCAGCCCGGACTCCTCAACAAAATGGTATTGCCGAGTGAAAGAATAAGACGCTCAAGAAAGCAGCAAGAACCATGATAGCTGCAATCAAGTTGCCGCTACGTTTCTGGAGAGAAGCAACAAATACAACATACTACACATAAAACCTCTTTATCATCAACAAGCATCACAACAAAACAGCCTATGAGGTATGGAACAATAAAACTCCATTAGTTGCATACTTTCACATCTTTGAATGCAGGTGTTATTTTATGAATAATGGGAAAGATCAACTCAAGACCTTCGACGAAAAGTCGGATGCAGGGATATTTGTAGGATATTCCTCTATCAGCAAAGATTTCAGGATCTTTAACAAAAGGAAGTTGACCATAGAGGAATCTGTCCATGTAATGTTCGATGAACCTCATCATCATCCTCCAGGAGTAGAAGGCATAACCCAGACCATCCAAACTCTTTCTATTGATGATCCTCAAACTCCAATCGAACTTGTCGTGGACTTAGAAATCAATCTCGCAGCTGTAAGATCAGAAGTAGTTGAAACTGATGTTGTACAAGCTGAAGACGAAACTATAGCACCACAAGATACAGTACAGGACGCCGAACTAGAACATGACGGGAGATGGCTGAGAGATCATCCTCAAGAGTTGATCATATGTGATATTGATGCTGATGTATCTACCCGTAGAAGAATACAGAGTACACAAGGAACTGTACTGTGTGTGTAAGAAGAGACCAATTCTGAGAAATCTCCATTTCCTGTATGGAATCTCAAGCTGAACTTAGGAGACTAGCTATGTGCACCCTAGCTGTATTCTTAGCCCAATCCGAACCTGTTTCGACCAATGAAGCTTTGAATAATTCTCACTGGATCACCTATGGAAGAAGAGCTAAATGTTTTCGAAAAAAACAATGTATGGTATCTAGTACCCAGGCAAGAACATCAAGCTGTAATTAGAACTAAATGGGTATTTAGAAAAAAGAAGGATGAGAATTGACTTGTAATCAGGAACAAATCTCGTCTAGTCGCACAAGGCTACAGACAGGAAGAAGGCATAGACTATGATGAAACATTTGCCCCTGTAGCCAGACTAGAATCCATCAGTATATTCCTAGCATTTTCCTCCCATAAGAGCTTTATAGTATATCAAATGGACGTTAAGAGCGCATTCCTGAATGAAGATCTCGCTGAAGAAATATATGTTTAACAACCACCAGGGTTTGTCAACACTAAAGATTGAGATCTAGTGTATAGGCTACGGAAAGCTCTGTATGGACTTAAGCAAGCACCTAGAGCTTGGTATGAAACCCTGTTCCTGTACCTAATCAACAATGGGTTTGAGAAATGTGCTGTGGACAAGACTCTCTTTAAGATACATGAGGGATATGACCTTTTAATGGTGCAAATATATGTCGATGATATTATATTTGGTTCTACTAACCTTTATTTATGTCAATACTCTCTCATCTCATGCAAAGTAAATTTGAAATGAGTATGATGGGAGAACTTAGTTATTTCCTAGAATTGCAGGTTAAGCAATTACCTACAGGAATCCTAATCAACCAGGAAAAGTACAGCAAGGAGCTGCTCAACAAGTTTGGGATGAACAATTCTAAATCCTCGTCAACCCCCATGAGCACTTCCACGAAAATTAGTACTGACAAAGATGGAAATCCGGTTGATCAATCACTCTATATGAAGCTTATAGGCTCACTCATGTACCTAACGGCTAGTTGGCCTGATATCTAGTTTGTTGTAGGAGTGTGTGCTCGGTATCAGGCAGCACCTAAGGAGTCACACTTCACCACATCCAAATGAATCCTTAAGTACATAAAAGGAACAATCGATGTAGGATTGTGGTATCCTAAGGTAGGAGGATTCAATTTAGTAGGCTACAGCGACTCGGATCTCGAAGGTTGTAAGTTGGATAGGAAGAGTACAAGCGGTACTTGTCACTTTCTTGGACCTAAACTTGTGTCATGGTTTAGTAAGAAGCAATTGGCCAACTCACATTCTACAGCTGAGTCGGAATATTATGCCGCTGGAAGTTGCTGTATGCAGATTCTATGGATGCAACGACAGCTACAGGATTATGGAATCAGTGCTATAGAGACGCCAATCATGTGCGATAGCACGAGTGCAATTGCAATAATGCACAACCCTGTATTGCACTCACGAACTAACCATATTGATATGAAGCATCACTTCATCAGGAATCATGTTGAGAATAAGGATGTTCGGATCGAGAAAGATTCATACGGATATTCAGTTAGCCGACATCTTTACAAAACCTCTAAGCACAATCAGGTTCTGCATGATTCACCAAAAATTGGGAATGCTACAGGCTGACTCCCTGTAAGTTTTTACATTTTACTCATCAATTGAGGGGGAATGCTATAAGATCCACGAATACAGTATCCACTTTGATTAAATGTACACTCAGAACAAGTCAGATCTTATTGTGGGAAAAAGAAGGCATGAAACCTTCCTACAGCTGACGTGTGCATTAATTAAGGGGGAATACAGTACTACTCATGAATACAATATTAATCCAAAAATATTGTAAGAATTGAATCTTGTATGTACCTTTTAAGGGGGAATGCTGTATTTTCGCGGATACAGCACATATAGTGTAGGATATCAATTTATATTATAATACTATTCTATTCGTACAAATAATGTTTTAAGTCCATGTGCCCTATCTAAATTTCAAACGTCTTATCCTTTAATGGTTTTAATGACACCTGGACTTTATTGCCTCAAATACCGCGATGTTAAATTTCAAACCGCCGTTTAGTGTAATAAGGAAGATGAACTGTCAGAAGTGGGACCGGTCATCATTTCAAAACTAAAGGATTAGACGTACAAGTTACTATGAATCCATCATGTACGTTCTTTAAACGACGGTTCCCATCCCTTAAATCTGACCGTTCACTGTATAACCCTAATCTTCCCTGCATCCTATAAAAGGACTGTATTTTGATCCCTTAAACTCTTTACGCTTTCAGCAAATGAAACGAGATGTTGACTTCACAGACATCTTCCCTTTCAATGAAGAAGAAGAAAACTATCATCGATGGGCGTATCTTTGCCAGATCCATAGTGATGGAAAGAATTGATCTTGAAGGAGAAGACAACGTAGGAATGATAGTGGTTGTTTCTAGGGTGAAACAGCAAGGGCTGTACCGCCTTGCTAGCCACCATGCTAATTTGTACGACGAGCAGATCGTGGAGGAGTTCTACTTAAATGCCTCTTTCAAATACTCATATCAGAGGAGAGGAGGTGAGATTTATGACATCATTGTGGTGGTTCAAGGGATTGAGATCTCTCTGAACAGAGAGCTTTTGGAGGATATCTACAGGTTGCCATCTGGCCTGAAGATGGAGAAGTTGGAGACCTTCGTGTTGGAAAGCCTTCTAACAGCATAGTGGAAGTTGTTCACTGGCGATGAAATGGCTAAAAATATCCACCGCTCTTGTCACAAGAAAAACTTTACCCTACCGTATGTTTATCTGCACGATTTCTATTGTCGGGTTGTAGAGAACAGGACCGGAGCGTTTGAAATGTGCACTAACTTGCGCTTCAGAATGATGGTGGCCATCATGTCTGGAGAGAAGGAGAACTGGTGTCAGATTGTGCTGAAAAGAATTCAGGAAGAGGCTGTTAAGCCTGAATCTGCCAAGAAATCTTTTGGCCTCATCCTGAATTACATTCTCACTCATTGCGGAGTGAAGCAGTATGCAAATTCCAAGAATATTGGCACTGGGAAGTTTATTGGTGGGATCAAACCTACCGTGTTCAACAATATCCACTGCTTGCTAAGAGGCCCCATCCTCGAAGCATGACCATTTAAAGTGACCCGAGGGACGTCACTTTGAGGATATCGAGCGAGGAGAAGAAGAGGATGAGAAGCGTTCCCGACATCCGTTCGCATCAAGACGTCGAGAAGAAGAGAAAGAAGGCCAAAAAGTTTTCTAAGGCTGAGCCTACAGTGACTTCAGCGGTCACTGTAGATGTTCCGCCTGTTCCTGTCGATGTATCAACCCCACAGGGCGCAAACCCTTTGGAAGAAACAATTGCTACTAATACAGCAGATTATGAGCCTGTGGCGGTTATGACGGATGACCAACTTCTTGCCAAGTTGGAAGGTTCCAGCGCGTCGGATGCCCCTTCGGATCCGAAAGCTATTACTCCAAACAGGGCACCACTCATGTACAGAGTCCCTCTCCCCACAAGGTACCATCCCCTATTCTAGATCCCTCCCCACAACAGGCTCCCATACCTGTTAAGGATCCCATCCGGACAGTAAATCCCACTACTGTACGGAGTCCCTCCCCAACTGACATTATCAATAATACTCTCCTCCAGGTCCAAATCAAGGAAGCTTACGAACGCTTCAAAATTTGGAAGTCCTACATGGTCGCCCCGTACGACACCCTCTATCACTAGGCTAATTGGAAGAATGAGGAATTATTCACACTGGAGGTCACGGACACCCAGAATGTCGAAGTCTTGATCCACTAAGAGGATCACTTTTGCCGCGAGCTGATCTCCGACTACTACACGACAAAAGAGAAGGCTAGACTGAAGGGGAAGTCATAGTCTGGTGACAAAGCTCCATCGCCTAGACACCACTCCGACTCTGACTCAGACGAAGACGATGATGCCTACAGGTAGGTCTACGGATTAGCCGCGAAGAGGCCAGTGAACTAGAGATAGCCAGGCTTCAATCACAACAGGGTCAGTGGACATCTGACAAACAACAGTCCCCTCCCCCGCAACAGGAAGCAGCTCTAGAACAGCAACAGGAGGAATTAGTCCCTCCTGTCATCATCTCCGAATAGAAAGCTGCTCCCATATTGGAAACCCATCCTGTACCGCAAACCGTGCCATCCGCCAAGAGGATTCAGTCCCTCTTCCGGATCAGGAGGAATCTAAGAATCGGCAGAAGGATTCAATCCCTCCTGTACTTCCGACTACAGAAGAGCAACCCAGATAGTAGGAATCAGTCCATTCTGTCACCCAGACTGAACTTACAGCACAACCTTTCGAAACCCGTGCTTCTGAAGCTCCTGCCCCAGATGCCCCTGTATCTCCCATCTCTATCAGCTCCAAATCAGATTCTGATGACGGTTTTCTGCCTGAAGACAGACCACGAAAACCCCGCCCTCATGTGGTCCTTCGTTAGCTTGAAGAACCTGAGGATTTGAAGATTGCGCACCATGGCTCCCCACATGCCGAATCTCGTTTCGAGCAACTACATGCCATCGGTCGCCAAACAGTGTTTCTGCAGGACGCCGTCAAGGCCCTGTACGATGTTGGTAAAGAAGTCGATTGGATGCGTGAGCCTGCAGAGGACGAGATCCCTAAGCTAAAATCTGCGATTAACAATGTGGAAGACGCGTTCCGCCTGATGCCTACATCATTGTGGCAAGCGCTCAACCAACTCAAACAGCAATAGGAGCGGATCCTGAGGCAAGAACA
Organism: Orobanche coerulescens; assembly: GCA_033398695.1. Classification (NCBI taxonomy): domain Eukaryota; kingdom Viridiplantae; phylum Streptophyta; class Magnoliopsida; order Lamiales; family Orobanchaceae; genus Orobanche; species Orobanche coerulescens. The sequence continues at coordinate 188,975,039 of CM065806.1, forward strand.
AGAGAAGCTCAGAGTTGCTGAGGCTAAAACGGTTGCCGACCTCCAACATACTGGGACCAGGCTGACTGAGCATGATCATAAGATTGATTATCTGTGTTTAGTTGTCGGTACGCTGGTTGAAAGCGTCAATGATCTAAAAACCAAACAGGACGAATCCATGAAGCTTCTTAAGGAAATTCACGGCAAGGTACCAGATCTTGATGATGCCAAAAAGGGGGGAAAGTCCAGAGAGGCTGCCCGGAGATGGGGAATGGAGAGAGAGAGAGAGAGAGAGAGAGAGAGATACGCAGCACTGGAAGAGAGTGTTGCTACTGCCACTGGACGACTGGACGGACCTGGGCCTAGTCAAGCTGCAAGGGGATACAAGGTGACTGGTTCTCGACCTAAGTTCTAAGACCCCAACTTCCCGTGGAAGAATTGTTGGAATATTTTATTCCAAATATTCATTATCGAGTTTTGATGATTAGTTGTTTAACAAATAAAACAACAAGGACGCAAAACAAAACAACAAGAAGTCGAAGACGCTCGAACCGGACTAAAATGGCAAGTATAACGTACGTAATATAGGATACATAACGTACGTAATGCCAATCTACCTGATCAGACGAGAGTATCACCTGATGGAATAACGTCCGCAAAGTGTAAAGAATAACGTACGCTAAGACAAGATGATAACATACGTAATGCGGAGGACATAACGCACGTAATTAAGATACAAATTCAAATGTTGGAACCGTTGAACGGACAAATGATGTCATGGAGTACGTCAGCATGCAACGGATATTTTGACTTATGTTAACGTACGTAAAGGGAAGAGTATAACGTACGTAAGGGAAGAAATGAAGCTACTGGACTGATCTGCATTTAGCTTAACGTACGCAACAATATGTTGTTAATGTACGTAACATATCTAACGTACGTAATGGAAGGCTATTAACGTACGCTATGAAGTCAGAAAGAGCTAACGTCTAGTTGAGGCTTTGGAGCTTATAAATACCACTTCCTATGGTATTGAACAAACAACAACTCAAAGCAATTGATTCATTTATCAGATATTGATATACATATTCTTGTTGTTGTAATCGAGCTTATATTGATAAGTGTTTGAGTGTTATACACGAAAACATACACGAGAGGAAAAAGAAAGGATAAGATTGGATTCGATGTTATTAGGATCAAAGATCCGGCATTATTAGAATTGCAATCTATATCCACGTGAGGTTTGTCTAGTATCCATAGAAAGTAGATAGGTTTATATCTTGTCCAATAGAAAAGGAAAACGGTTTAACTTGGACCGACAAAAAGACAAGTGTGTGAATGGTTTATCTCGGACCGATAGAAGACGAGAATTGTAACAGTAATCCCTCGACCGATAGAGGAGAGGTGTAGAGGTTGATCTTTAACCTATAGAAAAGGATACAGAGAGAGGACGTAGGCACATTTGGCAGAACCTCTATAAGTCTTGTGTCGTTTATTTTCCGCACCTTTAAATACGATTCCGCACAATAGCACGTATACCTGTTATTATACCAACAAGAATACTGTGCGAAAGCCTTCTGAGGTTTTGCTGCCTACTGACCGATAGCCTTCAGCCAATGATCTGAAGAATTTCAAGAAGAATGAACTGGTGAGATACTTATGTACTCTCATCAGGGAGTCTGCCATTTTCAACAGGTTCAAGATTCTGGAGGATGCCGCCAATGAATTCTCAAGGCTGTTAGCAGAAGGAAGGCTACCCCTACAACTGATGATGAAATCCAAGCACCAGAAGAGTGAATGGGTCACCCATCCGGATGACTGGATCCTTGCCTCCGATCAATCCCCTAAAGGAAGGCGTATTTATAGGGATCGAGGCAATGACTCCCTAGTCAACTGGTGGAAAGGAACTGTAAATGATCCTGACCGGAGGCCTTGGAGGCATTCTCAGTTTAGGAACTAGCCTCTGTTAATTTTAGTTGTATTTCTTTCTACTGTATGTTTACCGATGGAGTACTTATCCTTGTAATTTTTATCTTTCAAGATTTGTAATAATCCTTATCATAAATAAAATTTGATTTCTTGAAAGATTACAGCTCATAATCTACTCTCACTGTTTTCACTATATTGATTACGTAGCATTATTATATTTCAACAAGTATAAATTTATTAACTCATAAAGCTGTAAGAACTTGTCTGCGAACAGTTCATAGATTAAGTTGTATACAATTTAGGTTTCACTCTATAAGATTGTGCCTACGCGCCAATCATAAGATCAGTTGTAATACATTTATTCATGTAGGATTTTCATTTTATAACTTGTCTGTTGGCAGTTCAAATTTCTAAACTAAGTAATGAAGATTATATCAATCGAACATAAGACTTGAAGACAGCCTCTTTGTATTTAGAAGAAGGTATCTAGAGGAAGTTTTGGCATTATCAAAAATGGAGAAATTATTAGGATAAATATTCCTATTTTGGTAATCGCCAACGTACAGCAAAGAAGTCTTAAGAAGTCAGAATATCGCTAAGTATGGAAGCTGTTAGGAATCTCCGTACAGCCCGTCCATATAGCAAGAGATCTTCTACAGAGTCTAATCCTACAGTGCTTGCATCATATAGCAGAAGTAATAGTACGTTGGATACAACAGTCAGACTGTAGGTGTTTTAGTTAGGGAAAGTACACCACAATTCAACAGGACTAAAGAAAAAGTTTTAAACCGTTGTGAAATAAACATTGTTTATTCATAAATATTCAAGCAGCATTTATTACTGATAGGACAACATTTAATAGGGCTGGAGAGAGACAAGTCTGAACGCGCTAAAGAGCATTTAATGCGAAGTTAAAAAGAATGCCTGGAGCATTAAATACGACCGGCTTTAATACAAACATTTAGCAGGCTCCAATCAGAGACGTCAACATCTCACCAACTAGTAACGGCTACATTTATAACGGATATATTTCCAAGGCTATACATATCCCCAAGCAGAGGACATTGCTCACATAAGTGTTATTCATTCTCGCGCATACATCTGACAGATTGCTCTGACATTCCAGCTATTAAATAGCAGTATATTTCGTGAGCATACAGCAGTATTCAAGTGAAGAAATATACTAAGTCCTCAACGCAAACAGCACAGCATACAGCGAATGCTCATAAAAGATATAGTTGCTGTTTGGAATCGTTCCACCTTTTACCGTTGAGATAATCAACCTATCCCTGTGTGGACTAAGGTTCCTTGTGTATTCTGGCCTGTGTGGGAAGAATAGCATTGAATATGAAGCTTCGATCTGTGTGAGAAGAAGTGAGTCGAGAAAGAGCTTGAAGCCAATCTGTGTGAATGGCCAAAGCTACAGTCCCTGTATCAATCTGTGTGAACGGTACAGAGACAGGTTTAGTTAAAGTCACATAGTTGTGTACGTAATAATTTTAATAAACTCTTTACTCCTGTGTGAAGGACCAGTGGACGTAGAGGGGTTTACCTCGAACCACTTAATTTTGTTTGTTATTTACTTTCTGTCCTTACTGTTTTCATTAAAACTGTGATTTATAAGTATACATTGTGAAAACCCTGTACGCACCAAACAAACAAGAGAACACTGAGTTGCTTTATTTACAGCAACTCACTATCAGACTTCCGTTACGCAATTAACTTCGAAAATCACACAGCTTATTGTATTTTTTCCTTCTAAGCTGTTTACTTTATACTCTGTGTTCAATATTATGTATGCTGCTTGAATATTTTATATCAATTGAGTTCATACAGTTTCATTATTTTTTATTTAATATTTTATTAGTTGTGGCTTATGTGTCAACCGAAGCATGTGAAGCTGACACATAAGCAATTGAAGCACCATAACTTGTGTTGTTACCCAAAATATTATCCGAAGATGATATGCTGGAATGGTCGAGTAACAAACAAATGCGAGAGCACGTCTGTGGGGAAAGTAAATAACACAAGATTTGCCGGGGTTGTTAGTCCCGGGCTTGAATGCTCTCGCGAGATATTATTTATACGAATACTTGGGAGTACAAATATTAATGTTAGAGTACAATTACAAAGAGTGTAAAGACCTTATTTATCTTAGCTCTTGAGTGCTGAAGATTGCCGGAAGAACCAGAGATGATGCTCTGTGAGTTCTTGTAACAACGATGGAGTGCTGTGCTGACTGTGAGAAATCGACAGTCTCTCACTGTGTGAATTAGCTGGACTCTCGTATGAAGTAGTTTCTGTACTTGTGAACCTTTAAATCTGGAGTTCTCTGAACTGTAGGGAGTTCTCGTTTTTGCCGACCGTCTTCTGGTTAAGAGGTTCTGAGAGAGAAATCCTGGATAGATTCAAGAGAAAGTCGAGAGTCTGAATTTTTCTAAACCTCTCTCCAGTTGCTGGAGGCTCTCTATTTATAGGGCTGGGAGTCGCTGGGCGATCGCCTCTGCTGTATTATAATAATTGGACGATCGTCTTTAGCACATGGGTTGGTCTCCTTAAAGTCCGCAGCAACTGCTGGCAGCCGGATGTACGAACCAGTGAGAAGCCAACACGCGTCTATGTCGCTGTCTTGGGAGGCCCCACTTAGGACCTTTCGGCGGGTCTGTCGGTAGGTGAGGCCGTCCTTGTCACTGACAGCTGATGATGGGCTAGAGTCAACGATCCATGTTCTGCGGCGCCATTCGCGGATCTGCACATGGGTCCTTTGCTTTGTGATCCAGTCTTTGTAGACTTGTCGGACGATGGCCTTACTCGTGGCATAGGACAGTCATCCATGGTCGTGCACGAGAGTCGGTCGCTAGGTATCAAGAGACGATCGCTCCGGGAGGTCGATCGCTAGATACTCGAAGATGGACTGTTACCTTCGACTTGGCAAGTTTGTCGTAGCTCATTTGGTCGTGAACTCGGTCGCTTGGACCTTATACCGATCGCCGTCGAGGCGTATAAATCGCCGCACAACAATTTCCCCCCAGCTCGCTCCGATGTTGGAGACGTGGGGTGAGGTGGTTCTACTGGCGATCGCTTAACTTGGACGAGTGACTCAGCATTTTACGGAACAGGCAATCGTCTTTGAGCGGATTGGTTTTGAATTTGGACGACCTGGTCAGTCGCTGAAATGAGCGGAAAATGACAGCGGTTGTGGAAAAGTCACCGGGGCATGTGTCGGGTTCCTGTTGGGGGAGTCCGACGGTTCTGTAGGGCTGTCCTTTGGCGTGCCTTCGAAACGACGCGAAATGCGGGACTCGAGGACAGCATTAAACTCTGCCTTTCTGACGGTTGCACTTCGACCCTCGAGATTCTCCTTAATTGCACGGAAGCCCCCGCATTCCCCTATAAAAAGGGCTGGGGTTACAAGGTTAAAAACCTTATGCGTTTCTGCCCGAGGAGGAGACATAGTTGATTTCTCTTGAAGCTCTTCGTGACGATCGTCGTTCGACCCGGACCTTAGGTAAGAACAAAAAATTCCTTCCCCCTTTCTTTGAATATGTCTGGAGGAAGATCAGATGAGTACGAGTCAGGTAGCACTTCCGCTGCCGGGGCTTTGACCGCCCGGAATGAACCTTCTGCGGAATTTCACGTTGACACCGCCGTCAAAGCCATCCGTGCCGGGATTGAGCCCGCGGAGATCGAGGAACTTTTTAACGAGGCCGACGCGGCCAAGATGGTGGAGGCCGATCGGATCCGTTCACTGAAACGGGACGGCGCGATCGGCAAAGCCTTCACAGATTTAGCCGACTTCATGGAGAGATTGGCCGGCCCTCTACTCAAATTTAACTTCAATGAATACTCGATCGCCCATCCTTATGAACCTGTAAGGAGGACGTTGTTCCGGGTTGCCCGCCGCTCTCCGTGGACCCTTGGCCAAATCGGGAGCTCGACGACCAGGAAGGATCTGGATCGTTGGAGGACGAGGTTCCACATTCCTTCAGATGTCAGCCTCCACGTGCCTGCCGAGAACGAGCGAGCCGATCAACCTCCCAAGGGCATGGTCACCGTCAATGAGGCGATAATGGAGGCTGGACTACGATTCCCGCTACCGTTCGCTGTCTCCTATCTGTTGACTGCCTGGTACATGGCGCCGCTTCAGTTGACTCCGAACGCCTGACTGCAAATCATTTGCACTTTCACTCTGTTTGGCGGCCACCGGTTATATCGTCTTCCTTCGCCATTGGAGATGAACTCTCTCTTTAATTTGACGGCTCAAAAAGGCACGGTTGGTGGATATCACATCCAAGGTCGCTCGGGCCGGGTGATTCTTGGAGTCCTGAATAAAGTGAGGGGCGACCGTCAAAGTGGTTCTGGGTCGGTGGTGCTTGGAAATCGACGGCGAGCGACAATCCGATGGACGAGTTGGATATTCCCACTGGCTTTCGGGAGAGGAGTCCGAGTAAGGATTTAGACTCTCCCCATGTTCGGACATTTTCTGAACTGATCTGATTTTGGTCATCTTTTTGCAGGTGTCATCGTTCCGGCAGCGGGCGACCTTGCTTTTGACTTTGCGATCGTCTGGGAGAAGATACGGAGCCTTCATGACGACCGTCTAGACGCCCGCCAAATTAACAAAGAAGCCTGCTGGTTGGCAGCTCGACTGTTTCGCTACCCTCGGCATCTAAAGGTTCCAGATACGAACTCTTGCGATCTTCTTTGATATGCCAATCGACTCGACTAAGGAAGATTAGTGACTTCGTAATTTGTTTTCTTTTGCAGAAGTTCGTTTCCCTTGCTTCCCAGAGCCTCCTGCTGCGATTGCCATGTCTAATCCAGGGGTTATGAACCGTCTTCGCCAAGTAAAAAAGGGGAGCCGAGCTCCTTCTGCTCCGCCGCGACCGACCCCGGAGGCAAGACCTCTCCAGGAGCCTGTCGTCGAAGTGCGGGAGTCTCGGGAGGAGGAGCAGCTTCGGATTATTCGCAAGAAGCGGAGGACCGTGGAGCCCTCGGCTCCTGTCACTGCGGACGAGACGCCGATCTCTGTGCCACCAATTTCCGCGATTCCTCCGGTAGAGGGGTCCACGCCATCCTCGGCTTTTCTTCAGACCATGGCGACTGCTGAGACCGAGACTTCGCGTGGCAAGCCGTTTTTCGGTCGTGACCCAGAGAAGGTCGAGAGGTAAGCCTGGTTGTTTTGCCAAGTTATGAAACCTGTGTAGGAAACACACTTAACTCATTTGTCATTTGTGCAGGATCTGCCATTCCGTCCCGAGCTGCTCGCTGATGGTGCTGGACTTCCTGTCGAGCAAAGCCCCTCGAGAGGTCACCGAGATTCCCTCCTATGTTGCTCGGGCCATTGCTTCCCTCCCGAAGACCTGGACGACCGACCTGGATGCGATCGCGCGCCGGCGATCTGGTGATGCGATGCAGGCTACCTTCGCGCTGGCCCTCCAGACGGCGACGATGGCTGCCTAGGCCGTGCGGGACTATGAGGGGCAGCCATCCACTGCCCGTCTCCATACAGACCTCGAAGCCGCACGGAGACAAGTCATTGAATATGGCGATCGGCTCGCGTTCATGGAAAGGAGCTCCGTGGAGGCGGAAAAGCAGATGAAGTAGGATGTCGACCGGGCGCGGGCGGCGACAGACCGGATGCGGGACCAAATGACAGAAGCCCGCAGGTCGCACGCGGCCGTGCAGAAGGAGGCCGACCAGCTGAAGGTGACCGTTGATCGTCTGACCAGCGAGCTTGCATCTTCGAGGGAAGGGGAGGCCGCTAAAACTGCCGAGCTTGAGGGTGCTAACCAGACGGTTGCTGATTTGAAGGGAAAGCTGAAGGCGATTGAGGCCGATCCCTTCGTTAACGTGGAGTACGTCAGCGAATTCGCCTATTACATGTCTTATGATGACACCATCCGCGCCGCTAAGAAGGGAGGGCTTGAGGTCGGCCCTTTGGCTGAAAATTTCAAAGCCTATGCGCTGGAGCATCCTTTGCAGCCTGATTTCACAGTGCCGATCCTCGACCTTTCCGTGGATCTCGGGATCGACTTGAGCTGGTACCCGCTGCCGGACAACCTTGCTCATCCGGGTGCCTCGGAGGATGGGGGTTCAGAGCCTGCAGCTGGCGATGGAACGGGCGCCGATCCTTGAGTCTGCTTTTTTACTTGTAATTTTTGTAGCTTTCGTTGTACTTCTTCCTTCGGGCGATCGTGTTTGTACTTTTGTATTTCAAGTAATGAAATGAATATTTGTTTCTTGATGTATCGCTTGAATGATTGTCTTTCTGAGTCTTTTGCATGACTCTATACGAGTGTGTGAGTAAAGATTGTTGCGTGTACAGCTCCAAGTGAATTGATAAACTCATATTTATAACTTTTACAACAAAGTCGATCGCTGCACATACATCTGAAAAATGGCGATCTCCGTATGTAATTGTATAGGGACGATCGTGGTATATATAGCTCCGCCCTTCCCCCTTGTTTTTGTTTACTTAGTGAAAGTAAGGGGACGAAAATAAATCGTTGATTGAGCGGTCTTCAATTTTGCAGATTCCTAGAGGAAGGCCGACCATCCCGGTCTAGAGGAACCGTGCACGATCGCGGAGTTTGATGGAACCGACCTCCACGACCATGTCTTGTGCGCGAGCGACATTCCGTCTGATGGCCAGGTTCTCGCGACTCACTTAATTTTGAGGGTCCTCCATAGGCTGCGCCCGCCTCTTATTTAAACGAAGGGCGTGCGGTCTTGGTCTGGAGGAGTCCTTGCGCGGGGCGTCATCGGATTAATCGACTCCACGACCGCGGCTTGTTAGCACTTTTCTACCTCGGACCGCCATGTAATATGGTGATCCTCGATGGTATACGTTGTGACGGGGGGAGGGACGTGTCGCATTGTCCAGATCCACCATGTTAGGTGATGGACCTTTGAGGGCGGGCGAACGTGTCCACATATCTGTTTTGGATGGCCCTTTGGCTATGCCCGCCTCGTATTTAAATGAAGGGCGAGCGATTGCTGCCCAAAGGGACCTTGCACGGGCACATAGAACGGTTCTATCATCCTCCACAGCCATGTCGACACTCTTCTACCTCGGACTGTCATGTCAGATGACGATCCTCGAAGGTATACGTTGTGTAAGGGGAGGTGATCACTTGCCTAGGTTCTTCATGTTGATGACGAACTTTAGAGGGCGAGCGAGTCATCCTCTGATTTGTTTTTTGGAGGGTCCTTCGGCTACGCCCGCCTCGTATTTAAACGAAGGGCGAGCGACCGCTGCCCAAAGGAACCTTGTATGGACGGTTCGTCGGTTTCATCGACCTTCGCGACCCATGGCGGTACTTTTCTACCTCGGACCGTCACGTTAGTTGGCGATCCTTGACGGTATACGTTGTGCTGGGGGAGGCGATCGTTGCCTAGGTCCATCATGTTTAATGAAGAACTTTTAGAGGGCGAGCGAGTCATCCTCTTTTTCGAAGCGTTTTCTCAGGCAGTAGCCCTTGGTTTGACGAGGAGGGAATCGGGGAGAGACTTCCGAAGTTTCCTCCTCTTGATTGAAGCATATGGATCCGGTCGCCGAGGTTGATCGAGTGGTCGACTCGTATGAGCTTTTCGGCCTGTTCGCGTTCGACTATGACGACCGTATCGGGAGATCGATGGGGCTCCGGGTAAGCCAATAAACTGTCCAACTTGCCCTCCTCGAACAATCTCCAGAGTTGTCTGAGGAGGTCGCGGAATTGGTTGGTGCTGTGACCGGGACTCTTGTGGTAAGCACAATATTGATTGTGGTCCAGATGACCGTTGTCCCTTATCGTCTTTGGCTTGTTTAGCGGTTCGCGCCCCTTGATGGCGTAAAAAATGTGGGCCGGAGTTCGGTTGAACTTGTGGAGGAGATGGGCTTCCACATCCTCGTAGGCCTTGAAATCATCGGGTGGCTTGGAGACCGCCTTGTTGGTTTTGACGATCGCCGTCTTTTGGACGGAAGGCGACGTCCCCTCGCCTAGGCGGAGGGTGAGCAGCCTCTGCCTGGCCAGAAAATCGGCGGCCTTAGCGCGGAAGATCGCGTAGGTCGGGGGGATGTCTTTCATGAGGTGCCTAAACATGGGTGAATGACCATAGAATCCCCCCAAGACCGAGTAGAGAGTGAGCTCGTCGCTGATGGGCTCGCCGGTGAGGGCTATTTCATCCACCCGATCGATGTAATTTGCGTCGGATTCGTCTTCCCCCTGCCTGATTTTCATAATGCGGTGGGGGCCTTCTGGTCTGGAGACCTTGGCGGAGTAGTATGACGTGAAGTCACTCGCCAGTTTCTCAAAGGATATGATTGATCGCGGTGGTAGTGAGACGTACCACCTATGGGCCAGCTCGCCCAACCATAACGGGAATATTCGGCACTTGGTCGCATCTGATGCCCCACACCCGGTCATGTAAATCCGAAACTTGCTTAGGTGAGTCTCGGGGTCCGATCTCCCTTCATACAAAGGTGTTTTGGGAGGAGCGATCCTTGGTTGCACGGGGGCAATCTCGATGTGGACCGTGGGTGGCTCAGTCGGTCCGATGATATTTCTACTGGCGCTTGCCCCAGTTTCCAAGAGCGCTTTCATCTCGTCGAGCTGGCGTTGCATGGTGGCCATCGCCGCGGTCTGGCTGCTCGCGGCCAGGTGCTCGGAGCGGGAACCGAGGCGATCAAGTACTGATCCCCTGGCTCCGCTGTCGATGATGTCCTTACCGCGTGGCTTGACTCTTTGGCGGATGGGGGCCAGACGGCTGACCTGCATATGGCTCGGAGTTGGGTAGGCCGAACTCCTGGTGACGGACTTGGATTCTGTCGTCTCGTGGTTGGGGCCAGAATACCCCGGTCGCCATGATGGATCGATGCCCAGGCGGCTGAAGACGGAACCATTCCGCCTCACGAGAGCCCTTTCTCGCGAATCGGGGCTTTCTGACGATCGCTCGGCCAGTAAACCCTTGAGCTTCCGTTTGCCCGCGCGGCGGATGGCTGAGGGGGTTATAGCGAGCATTGCGCATGCTCTCCGTCGCTCCCTTAGGATAGCCATAGCCTCCTCGATCTGTTCCGCGGTTTGGAACTGGTCGAGCGAAAGGCTGGGGCCGTCCCTCAGGTGCGGGATCGAGAGTCTCGCGTCGCCGCGGCTACCCTCTGCCGTAGGCTGGGGATCGGATTGAGCCGGAATAAGGCGTCCGGTGGATCGTGGAGTGGCTCTCTTCGATGTGGTGGCAGATGTCATGATTCTGAAGGTTTTTCTTTGAAGAAGAGTGAGTGTTTCTTCAAGTATATGCCCCGGAGAACAGTGAGTGTTCTTCGAGACGGTAGGAATGAAAATGAAAGTTAAGAGGGCCCTTCCTCTAGCGCCAATTGTTGTTACCCAAAATATTATCCAGAGATGATATGCTGGAATGGTCGAGTAACAAACAAATGCGAGAGCACATCCGTGGGGAAAGTAAATAACACAAGATTTGTTGGGGTTGTTAGTCCCGGGCTTGAATGCTCTCGCGAGATATTATTAATATGAATACTTGGGAGTACAAATATTAATGTTAGGGTACAATTACAAAGAGTGTAAAGACCCTAGTTATCTTAGCTCTTGAGTGCTGAAGATTGCCGGAAGAACCAGAGATGATGCTCTGTGAGTTCTTGTAACAACGATAGAGTGCTGTGCTGACTGTGAGAAATCGATAGTCTCTCACTGTGTGAATTAGCTGGACTCTCGTATGAAGTAGTTTATGTACTTGTGAACCTTTAAATCTGGAGTTCTCTGAACTGTAGGGAGTTCTCTTTTCTGCCGACCGTCTTCTGGTTAAGAGGTTCTGAGAGAGAAATCCTGGATAGATTCAAGAGAAAGCCGAGAGTCTGAATTTTTCTGAACCTCTCTCCAGTTGTTGGAGGCTCTCTATTTATAGAACTGGGAGTCGCTGGGCGATCGCCTCTGCTGTATTATAATAAGCGGGCGATCGTCTTTAGCACATGGGTTGGTCTCCTTAAAGTCCGCAGCAACTGCTGGCAGCCGGATGTGCGAACCAGTGAGAAGTCAACACACGTCTATATCGCTGTCTTGGGAGGCCCCACTTAGGACCTTTCGGCGGGTCTGTCGGTGCCGTCCTTGTCACTGGCAGCTGCTAATGGGCTGGAGTCAATGATCCATGTTCTGCGTCGCCATTCGCGGATCTGCACATCGGTCCTTTGCTTCGTGATCCAGTTTTCTTAGACTTGTCGGACGATGGCCTTACTCGTGGCATAGGACGGTCGTCCATGGTCGGGCACCAGAGTCGGTCTCTAGGTACCAAGAGACGATCGCTCCGGGAGGTCGATCGCTAGATACTCGAAGATAGACTGTTACCTTCGACTTGGCAAGTTTGCCGTATCTCATTTGGTCATGAACTCGGTCGCTCGGCCCTTATACCGATCGCCGTCGAGGCGTATAAATCGCCGCACAACAACATGATATATGGAGACGAAGCATGAGAAACAACCATGTAGGCTCAGCGTATCCTGCATCAGTATATAGGGGAGATTATCATATTGCAACCTATTTTTAGTTTCTCTAGTTTGGGCCTGAAATTTAGACTTTTTGAAAAAGTAAATTTTTTTGGGTTATCTATACAATATATATATAAATTACTTACAAAAATAAAACAAGAGTAAAATATTTACAAACCTAACATATGTTGCCAATGTGATTCTTATCATCATCCCTACAAATTAGGCATTTTCATTCCTACAAATTAACATTGATTCAGTTACCAAAAGACTTCCTCTTCATCTTCATTTTTATTTACGTATCGATACAATATAGATAATATATTTTACTGATTCATTTGTTTCCTTTTTAACCCATCTTCTTCATCTCTTCTTTTTTTCTGCGTTTTGATTTGTCGGTCGATGGTAGATCTCTTGGCTATAGATTTATCACTAAGCAGCACGACATAGATGGCAGTTGGCACAAATTATCGATTTGCCTTGTTGTTCGAGATGGAAAGTGAAACTTAAATGGTTTTGTTCATATATCTGGTCTGGTTGACTCGGCATTAGCGACTGGTGATGGGGTGAGTTCTTAAGCTAAGGTCTGAATTCCTAAACCTTTTGCAGCGGCGCATGGCGTGAATCTATGAGGACTAATTTTGATTGTTTTGGATTATTTATGGTAATCGATCTACAAAAAATTACAACAAACATTGGATACTTTCTGAACCAATTTTGTTTACTACTACACATGTAACTGGATACTTGTTGTAACTCTGCATTATTTACTTATATTATAGAAAATATTGAGCAATATAATTTTGCATACCTGTAGTATAGATTATTCATTCATAGTGATATTTGCTTATTACTCGTTATTTTGTACTCTTTTGGAAAGGAATACAATTACATATATTAGCTTACCTATGTTATATGATTAGGATACCAGAATATATTGTTTGCTTACTTGTTAGCATCGTAAAATACTCCTTATTAAAGAAATGTGATGGTATCCACTATGTTGTAATGGGGTAATCAGTAATTTATTTATGAGTATCCACAAACCTATTAAATTAAATTTAAAAATTTAATCCACAACCATAGACTTTTTTCAATTTTTCGCCAATCAATTTAATAATTACTCTCTTATCCTATGAAAATACTTGAATCAGGTAAAGTGATTTCTGAGAGGCACATAAATAACCTATCATTAAATTTGAATATTCTAAAGAGAAATATACTTAGAAAAACGGTCAACCATATCAAATACCAAATAGTAAGAAATATATTAACCATTATTCGTATGTGAATTCTCAAGTAATCAGAGGGTTGTAAACGAACCTGAAAGCTCGATCCGGTTCGAGATATTCGGCTCGAAAAAACTCGATCCGTAGCTCGATTCGGCCCCTCAAACTTAGAGCCAAACCCTAATATTTGGGGTTCGTAGACCGGACCAACCGGTTCGGCTCGACTTGGATACTGTAGCAAAGGCCCTTTAAAAACAACTCTCCCCCAGCCCAACTAATTCTATCAGTTCATTTAAGCAAAAACACAGTCCTAGTCCAATTTGTGGATGCTTCATGCAATATTTTTGCTTCATGTCTTAAATATGATGTAAACCTATGTTGAAAATCTGATAAAGATACAGATATCATTTATCTCATTTTTTTCATTTCTCAGCAACTCTCATCCATTTAATTCAGTCACCCGTAAAAAAATGAAACGTTTAGTGAAACGGTTCGGCTCGATTCGCAAAATTCGGCTCGGTTCGAGGTATTCAAACGTATACCCAAACGTTAAATTCTAAGATTCGACAAGAACCTAAGGTTCGATATTTTCAAATGTATACTCAAATTCGGTATAATTCGGTCCGTTTACAGGCCTAAGTAATCATAGTCAATTATAGATAATGATTATAGTAAATAAAAAAGATCCTTTTGACCATATTGTGTTGAATTTATCATCCTATATGGCTTTCGACTGGGCTATGGGGCTCGGGGAAACTAGGGTTTATGTGGGTTGATGATTTTGGGATTCGGTGATAAATTCGAGATACGCAGTGGAAAATAAACTGGTCCAACTGGATAAAACCAAACCCAAAAATGAATCGATCAAGCATCGTATAGATGAATATAAAATGACGAAGATAAAATCTAGAAGTCATACCCTCGTAGACCTTTGATAATATCTTCTTAAAGGAAAAATTCCCGAGCCAAACTTTGATTGTTTCCGGTCACCAATACAAACAAGAATTCAATTCGTTCTAACTTGATGAATGATCAAACACCGAAAAATACCGAGTGTCTCTATGTTATCACGCGTCGGATATTGATCGAAAAAATAATATATCAATTCGTTCTCATAGAACACGGCTAGGAATTGATACGGTATTTTTATTCTCTTCTCTTCTTCCTTTTCTTTCTCTTCAAGATGAACAAGAAAATAAGAAAGAAATTTTTCTCTCTCTCTCAAAATACCTCACGGCCAGCAACAATTTTTTTTTAGTTTGTGTGTGTTTCACTTGATTATTAGGTGTGTAAGACTTACACATTTATAATACAAAGTGAGATCAAATAATGAGAGAGGAGGTTTTCACTTGATTATTTGGTGAAAGATGAGGTTTTTCTCTTTATGATCCTCTAGCTCCTCGGGGCTAACTCGAGCGACCGCTAATCAATGTTTAATCTCGCGTCAAGCGGCGGTGTGGGAGTATTTCCTTGCTGGGAACCCGGAGGTGCTGACCAATCAGTGCATTTCTCAGAAGCTGTCTGGGAACCTGAGGCGCTGTTAATTACTTAAGGGCTTCTCTTTGTGCGCATAAGTGTACAGAAAAGGCATTGGGAACCCTGGAATTGCTCGAGCGACTCGCGATTTACTTCTCTCAATGGGTTAGGAGTGGGTTCATTGAGGGACTAGGATTAGTCCGGCGAGGTTGGGATCACCTAGTTATCAAAAAAAAAAAAATGAGATTCCAAATCTCATCCATTTGTCCTCAATCTTATATTATAAGTATAACACACCCCACACACCACATGACACCTTCCATGCATGAGAGGGGGCGGCCCACTTGAGTTTGGTGAGAAAACGAGCCGAGCCACTCGGTTCGTGTACCGGACATTCGCGTGTCTAGTCCGTTAAGTACACTTCATTTTATCTCAAATGTATTTATACTTAATGAATTAATCTAATTAATAAATTTTATCAAATACAAAATTATAATATTATATTTTCAAGAAATAAATATTTATGAATTAAATTAATCACCCGGTAATTAATTTCAATTCACTAGACCGCATGATTTATCAAATAAATCAAATTAGATATCTAATATCCAATATTAATGAAGAGATATTAAATACATATTTTATTCATCAAATATCCTTGTGCGCGACTCCATAGGTTCGTCTTAGTCGGCAATGGGAGAAACCAAAGAGTACGTGTAACACTTAGCCAGTCTAGTTCTCTGTACCGTAACCCAACTAAGATCGAATGATCAGATCATTCCAAAACCAATATGTCGTTAATACTGTATAAGTATAAACCCTTCAATCATATATCCCGGTCAAGTATTAGGGTCACGGTAAAGTCAAACCCTATTATAACTTGACTCTATGCATTTGTAAATACAAACTGAGATCACCGAGCTCTTGTGTGTCAAATACAACTAGCTCTAACTGCTTTAGCCAAAGACTTATGATCTCATTTGCCATTAACTGCATATAAGGCTGTAAACAAGCCGAACTGTACCGAACCTTCACAGGGTTCGGCTCGGCTCGAACTTATTCGAATCTTAGGTTCGATTCGGCTCAAAACTTTCGAACCTCAGAATTTGAGGTTCGATTCGGCTCGAAGGCTATTATTTGTTTTTATAGTTCGATTTGATTCGGCTTGAATTTTCGAACCGTTCGAATATAGTTCGGTTCGGCTCGAGTTAAAGTCTAGTATAACTCCATAAGTCCAATATAGTTCGAATATAGTTCGGTCCGGTTCGCCAAAGCTGAATGGTTCAGCCTCGGATGGGATGGGTTTATGTCTTGGGCCAAAGCCCCTCGAATCGAGCCGAATCGTTCGTTCCGATTCGCCGAATCCTATTTTATAAGGTTCGTCTCTACGTTTGGTGCCCCGAATCGAGCCACGAATCGAGCTTTTTCGAGCCGAATCCTTCTAACCGAATCGAACTTTAGGTTTGTTCACAGTCTGAACTGCATAGGACATTTACCTGCTCACTAACAGGAGAAAGAATCCTATCTTGGTATTCAGTAGAGACTGCTACATGCCCACTAAGTTGCATTTCGAGGTTGACCCCACCAACCAGTGATTGGATTGAACTACTCTAATGACTAACTTAATGTCACAAGCACATTTCCTACTGAAACCTCAAGTCAAAGGTCCACGTATGCCAATCACAACCTTTCGATTCAGTCATTGACAATCCCTGACTGATATCCATGTGACCGAATCGAGGTGATTCATGTTCGAGTATACTAATCCCATTAGCATACCTATAACGTGTGCTCCCACTAACCCTTAGTGAAGATAGGCACTCTACATGTCAAAGTACACGTTATACAAGTCTTGTCTAAACTTACTGCCGAGTTAAGTTTTATCGACTTGCGAACCAGTTAAGCATTCGAGTCCTAAACACTTCCAGTGCCTATCTCCTTATCTCCATAAGAAGTGGAATGTTTGCTCTTAAATGCAAGGACTATTATTTTATATACCAAATCACAATGCTTGTGATATACAATAATATAGAAATAGTAAATACCTTATTTAATATAATATTCATAACAACTATGCAATGCTCTCACTCTCTCATCCTTTGAGTGGCATTCGAGGGCATATTCCTAACAATCTCCCGCTTGCACTCAATGCCAAAAACAATGGTATCGAATACCCATACTCTCCATATGTCTCTCTAAGACCTTCTGAGATAGTGGCTTGGTAAGCGGATCAGCAACGTTATTTGCTGTGTCTACTCTCTGCAGTATAACATTCCCTTACTGAACCATTTCTCTAACAAAATGATATTTTCTCGTAATATGTTTGGTGTTGTGGTGATCCCTAGGCTCCTTAGCCTGTGCAACAGCTTCGTCATTGTCACAAAACAGCGTCACGGGATTCTCTGCGTTAGGAGCCACTTGAAGTTCCTCAGTGAACTTCTTAACCCAAAAAACTTCTTTAGCAACCTCCATGGCTGTCTGATATTTGGCTTGACATGTAGAGATTTCAGTCGATCTTTGCTTGGCATTTCTCCAAGAGACTGCACCACCATTCAGAGTAAAGATATACCCTGATGTGGACATCTGAGCATCCATGTCCCCCGAAAAATCTGAGTCTGTATAACCCATCACTCTAAGTTCTCCACCGCCGTATGTAAAAACCAAGTCTTGAGTCCTCTTCAGGTACTTAAGAATGTTATTCACAACAGTCTAATGTTCCTGCCCTGGACTTGACTGAAACCGACTTACTATGCTCACAGCATAGGCAATGTCTGGTCTAGTGCAAATCATAGCATACATGAGGCTACCAACTGCCGAAGCACAGGGTACCTTGCTCATTTCCTTTCTGTCTTCCTCACTTTGAGGACACATCTCTAAAGAAAGTTTTGCACCATGTTGCATAGGTAGGAACCCTCTTTAGAATTTTCCATCCTAAATTGCTTCAGGATCTTTTCTATATAGAGGGCTTGAGAAATACCTAACATTCTTTTCTCCCTATCCCGGTAGAGGCGAATACCCAGAATATAGGTAGCTTCCCCAAGTCTTTCATTGAGAACTCTTTAGGAAGCCAAGCTTTCACATAACTGAGCATTCCTACGTCATTTCCTATAAGTAGAATGTCATCTACATATAGTTTTAAGAATGCAATTTTGCTCCCACTAACATTCTTGTAAATACAGGGCTCCTTTTCGTTTTGGACAAAATCAAACTCTTTGACTGTCTCGTTAAAACGAAGATTCCAACTTCGCGAAGCTTGCTTCGGTCCATAAATGGCACGCTGAAGTTTGCATACTTTATGAATATTTGTTTCATATATGAATTCTTTTGGTTGTTTCATGTAAATCTCCTCCTCGATGAATCCATTTAGGAATGCCATTTTTACATCCATTTGCCATATTTCGTAATCTAAGTGGGCAGTTATGGCAAGCATCATGCGAATTGACTTAATCATAGCTACGGGCGAGAAGATCTCGAAATAATTGATTCCTTCTCTTTGGGAATAACCCCTTGCCACAAGCCTGGCCTTGTAAGTATCACCCTTGCCATCTCCATCAGTCTTTCTTTTCACTAGGCCATATATGGCCTTCAGCAACACCCAAAAAGTGTGCTGAAAGGGGTAAAAAGTGTTGATGAAAGCAAAAAATTATGCTACGGCAACACTTTTCCCAAATTTGGTGGTGTTACAAAAACGGCCGCTGCTATAGGGGTGTATGCCAACACTTTTTCACTTTATGGTAACATAGGGAAAAAGTGTTGCCGTAGACCCCAATGCCAACACTTTTTGTGTCTATAGCAACACCCTTAAAAGTGTTACTGTAGACCTACACCAACACCATTATCTTTGTTGTAACACCCTAAAAAGTGTTACCATATACCCTATGGCAACACCACTCATCCCTATTGTAACACCAACTGATGAAACACTTTGTCTTTTTTGGCAACACCCTTTTCCATTATTGTAACACTTATTGTTTAAACACTTTTTATTTTTTTGGCAACACTTTATTATGTTTTGCCAACACATAAAGATTAACACTAACAACTGTAATTTAAAAATATTTATTACTTCACCAAAAAGATGTCAAACAAAGGCCACGACATTATTTTACATCAATATAAACAATTTAGTCTTATGTTACATTTTAAACTAAACCTACGAAAATAATCCACTGTCCTTGCAGATGTCCTTAATAGTAGTCCAGGGAGGAGTTCAACAAAAAATTGCAGAGTAGCATTAGGCGGAATGGTTGGTGACACGTGACGACCGAATGTTGTTAAGGCATAGTGTTCTACCTTTTCCACTGTCATCAAGAAGCCTTAAAAAATCAAACACTTCCGAACAACCCCGAGATGATGGGAGCGGGAAATGAGTTCATGACCACAAAATTTCCAGATGTATAGCTGCCCCCTTTCAAAACAACTCAACAACAACAATAAAAGCCGGTAAACAACGAAGAAACCCCTCCATAACAATGTACAAAAACTACATGTCACTACTCTCTATTTCCAGATGAGTCGAATTCAACCAAATCAAGATATTTGTGGATAAAAAAAATTGCATGTCCATCCAATTAAAAATCTCTCCCTTGCACCCTTGGAAGGGACACCAAAAAAGAGTACTAGGTTGCACCACGATCATGAGAGAGAAAAGAATGACTATTTCTATTTAGAATCTATACTCCAAAAACTGCCAACTAGCCTCAAAGAACCATCACAACTTTCTCCTGAGATATGAGTATAGAAGGATGGAACAACAGGTTCATAGTGGTCAGCCCCACCAGCACACCAACCTGTAAGTAACAAAAAATCATATATACTAGCTGCAGATAACAAAGTACAGCAACTTCACAAATTGACTATAACAATGTCATAGATAACAAATGGTGAGGAATATTAACTGAATTGTTATCTACCTGTTCCTTTCATGAAGAGAAAAAACGGAGGGCCACAAATTTCACTTCTTGGACAATGTGGGAGGAAGAAAACACAATTTTCTTCATCAACCATTGCATCGGATCCATGACCTATAAATGATTAAAAAACACAAACTGTCAATCTTAAGTATGTTGAGCTGAAACAGTCGATGATTAAAAAACAGAAAAGTACCCAATGAGATGGACAGAACATAGATTTTTTGTATATGTCTGAATGAGTAAACAGACACAAAGAACTTTTCATTTCATTTTCTGGCTTCCAAAATAATAGATGTTGGATTAATATAGTTTAAGAAGGGATAAAATGCTTCCTTTCATCCTCGTCATTTATATTTACAATGCCGTGCATAAATGATTTTGATTGGCATGAAATTGTGCATCACAAGCATTTATGAATCAAAATTTTTTGTATCTAGTAGCATCATTATACATGTCATAAGTTCATCAACTAGAGAACATACGAAACCATTTAGGTTTACCTAGATATAGTAAGTTATAAGGTAACACTACAGTATAGCCGCATATACTTTGAAAAGAAAGAATATCATCTTACCACATAAATTTCCCTTTTGAACTCGGTTGCAAGGCACTCAATGGCAATGTCGTCACCAAAAGCAGCTGCATGACATTCTAGATTATCATCTACAGTTAATAGACCCTCAGTGTATTGCAAACTGATGATATCATATTCATCATCTGGAGAACCGGATATTGACATGCCCTTGGCCCAACTTGAGCCATCTTCCATAGCAATGCACCTCTCTCTATAAATAGATTCCGCCGCCAATTCTCTTTGATCGTTAAACAGAAAACCAATTTCAGAATAGAAACATATATACATATGTAATTATGTTGCATATATAATATCTCATGATATTTTACTTCATGATCAGATTACAAGACTGTCTACAAAATTTCTATGATAGAATATCTCATTCCTGTACATTGTAGCTTAGATAATAGTGAACAATAGAGGTTACAGTCTATTCCAAGTTCCAACCTTTTATATATGATAAGATGTTGTAACGCCCCCAAAACCATCCGAGGATATTACAGCACCGTGGGCCGTCGGAACCCACCAGGCTAAAACTCATTTTTACAAATATTTCAAATACGCCAACAGGCGAAAGACGGTAATGTTTTAAATATTTTACAAGAATCCATTTTCCCAATACCGTCACAAAATAAAATCATTTAAAAGTTCAAGGCCCAAACGCCAAAACTCAACAGTTTCAAAATGTACGTTAAGCCACCACTTAAACGTACCGATAAAATAGTTTAGGAAAAAAGGGTTTAACGAAATAACCCAAATTTACGAAATACCCAAAGGCCATTTTAAAATACACACGAGTTGGTAAGAATACCGAAAAGCCATTTTGAAATATACACACGCAGCGGATAAAACACAGTTCAAAATACACATTTGCAGCGGAAAAAAAAAACAGAAAAGAATACTCCATTCTCCGAAAACATGCCACAGCCAGTATCACCCGGGAAGCTCATCTCTTCACGACCGCTACTAGCTCGATCTCCGAGTACCTAAAAATAAAGCCCACGACGGGGTCAGCCACAATACTCAATAATGATAACGATCACATCGCATAAAATAATTACATACCAATGTACTTACAAGTAAGAATACTGCCAATGTAATCTTACCGTCATAATCTTACCAATCCATAGCAATCCATACCAAATCAATCCTTACCATAATCCACATTTCGCATTCTCAAATGACGAAATGAACTCAACTACAACCATCTGTACTGTATTCAAACAATACCAAGAATCCTCAAAACATCATCAAAACTCATAAGCGGAATAATCCATCTGTGCCAAATCCTATCCGTCGGATCACACAGTCAAATCTCAACCTTGGTAAAACCAATATCGCGCAACATATCTGTAGATCAACTACCACAAAACAATGGTAACAAGTCCCGAAACATCGACGTACAGTCCGAAAGCTCATACGATCAATAACTAGATCAACCAATAAATCAATCGAGAATATCATCGACATGATAAGCTCCAATACGACCCACCAAAGGCCAACCACAACCAAGAATATCCTCAACATAATAAACCCCAATACTACCAACGAAGAATCAACAATAATCGAGAATACCATCAACATGATAAACTCTAACACGATCAACAGAGGATCAACAGCGACCAAGAATGCCATCCACAAGGTAAACTCCAAACACGATCAACAAAGGATCAACAACGACCGAGAATACCATCAACAAGGTAAACTCCAAACGATCAACAAAGGATCAACAACGACCGAGAAAACCATCAACAAGGTAAACTCCAAACGATCAACAATAATGGATCTCAAAGAAATAACCCCGACTGTCAAACATACCCTTCGGGCGTATGAACAACCAGTCGCAAACCGTCGAACATACCCAACCATAAATGGAGGATGAACGACCAATCAATATGGCTCAAAGATGGACGTCATAGTACGCCCGATCCGAAAATGTATCCGTGCACATGTCCACCCCGTATACGGAATCCAGGATATACGTGGGACATGTACCTAATTAGCCTCACGAACTACGTCTCGTGTGCACGGTCCAATGTGGAAATATCAGCACATGACCATAGTGTGCCCAGCTAAAAATCCTACACAATAACCAATCGGCACGCAGATATGACTCCAGATATGTCACGATGCAACATGACAACGAAACTTAAAGAATCACATATCCAATAAGGATCAAAAGACTCACCGAAGTGAACAAAGACACACGGGTAATGAAAGATCGACACGACCGACAATATCCGAAACAAACCTCCAGGGATCACAATCCCCAAAGGATAATCCATACGATCAACAATCTTAGACAACAGTTCTGGGATCAACATCCCTCAATGAAACAATCAACACAACGAATCTCATTATACTGAACCTCAACATACAACACATACAACAATTCAACAGAACATTTGTCCTCATAACTGAACAATACTTAAATTACCTCAAAGTCGAACACAATATCCTTTCCACGAACCAACATCCCTGAACGAATACACAGTTATACGAAATATCCCGAAATAAGTACAGTCCATTTATACCAACACACCATCGTCCCGACATCAATGTCGACACGGTAAACCATCCTCGATATCCGACATTCCATATCACTGACCAAAGATAACTCACATCTCTGTCCTTACTAAACAAATTTAAACCATATACACTATGATTTAATCCAAACCAATGCATAATATACAAACCATCCTCCCGACAATTTATATTTATAATATTATTGCTATATGAATTATAAATGAAATGAAATCAAAATCATTCATTAAATATTGTAAACTGAACAAGCATAAATTGCCTCGATACCGATACCACGAAGCCGTTACCGATTCCATTGCCTTTGTTTACGAGCTCCTCAGCCCCGACCAAAAGCAATCTACGAACTCTTCAGCCTCAACTGCAACACAACGATCATAATCCACGATCAAACATCTCAACCTATTGAAGTAATCAATTAAAACACATTCAATAATAATCAACAACCGATATAACCATCCAATCAAAGTCAATGGTTCAACAATGCCTCGATCGTATACATAAAACCAAATAATCCAACTCAACAAATACGAACTCATATCCACAATACAAGTCGTAACTCGATAATCAATATAACCGATCAATAAACCCAACGGTTCCACAATATCTCGATTAAATACAAATCCAACAACCCAAATTAATCAATCATGAACTCATAACCATAATACGATTCCACAATCCGAAAATCATATCAATAATCAATTTAAACCAATAACAAGGGTCTAAACATTACCGATTCCAAATTCAATCTAAAATACGAATACAAGTTTCCTCCTTGTAAATTCATGATTAGAACCAATTACCGATTATCATCATCAATCGGACAATCCGATTAGTTCGACATTATAGATGATCATATTCCAAGGCTGTCAAATAATTCAATCATTCGATTTGAACACTTGTTCAATACGTATGAACTTCCAACCTCAAAGATGAAGGATAATTTAATCAAGCTCGAATCATATCCGTATTCCTATACGAATATTGTACCAAAACACATAACTTAGTTCTAGATATGAATATTCCATGTTTATATCCAAAACACCAACATCTCTTAAACATATTCATCAAATCATATAATCCAAGAGTTCCTTAAGAACACAAATTATTCCAAAATCACATTCAAAATCTCCAAGACGACATAATCTGATGTGTTCTAACATCTAAACAATCCTCATTCATAATTCAAGATGTATATCACCATACTCTTCAATATACAATTCACATAACCTCAGGAATCACAATAACACCACTATAACCATCATCATACAAAGAAAAACATCAACAATCAAACCAACAAGGATTGTATCATACTTAATCTGGAATTATCCTCATATCATGATTCATACGAAATCAACATAATCCAGAATTCCATCTCTTCATCGGGTTAAACGAATCACAATCCTTACAACAGGAAGAATCTTAATTAACATCCGAAATCTCTTATCACAATTCCATTAATTCTCCTATAACATCAAGAATCGCAACAATACTACCAAGAACATCAAGAACACTATAATTCCATAATCATAACCAACATAATCAAGACATAGATCATCATATCATCATCCTCATTAACAAAATTCCCGTAAATACCAAGAATCATCACAACAACTCCATAAACTATCATCATACAAATTAATCATCAACAACAACATCAAAAATCCAAATTTAAAGAAAGAATTATCCAACATACCTCTTAGAAGATGAAATACACAAGTAACCACCTCAATAATCATCAATATCTTCATATCCAAGCCTCAAATCCAATCCCTCAAACTCATAATCGACTTAGAGGAACTGAAACTCCATCTCTGAGTGTTGAAGGCGAAAAACGAAGTGAAGTTCTGAAGAAAAACGAAGTGACGGGCATCCCACTTATAAAAACTTCCAGCTCGTTACGTACGTAACATGCCAAAGTTAACGTACGTAACACACTTTACGTACGTTATCTATCCTTGATAGCGTACGTAATGCCGACCCAGAGGCAACTGTCTCAATTCGTATCTTGCATAACATACGTAACACTTGATTCATAGCGTACGTAATACGTACGTTGACTTGCTACAGTATCTCAGTTTACGTACGTAATGTCCAACACTTTACGTACGGAACAATCCATTAGCGTACGTAATCACCTAATATTAGCGTACGTTATCCTCAATCCAGAAACAACTGCACCTAACAACTGATACTATTACATACGTAATACAACGGGTATAACGTACGTAATCTTCATACACTATTGACGTACATAACACCGTCTACATAGCGTACGTTAAACCATCCGTTGACTCACCTGTCCACATCCACGCCGAAAGCTGCCAACCACAGCCCCACTGTCGGCCACAGCCTTGATCATGTCCGATTCCTCTTGTTACGTACGTAATGCCTTATGCATAACGTACATAATACGTAGCAACTTAGCGTACGTTATCCCATAAACTTAATGTACGTTAAGGGCTCTGTACTTAGCCATTTACAACTGTTCCTGCCTGTCGCCTCGACATACCAAATACATTTACACGACATACTGAATATACATACTCGTCCCGAAAATATTCTCATACTATACACCTGATATTCAAATCTGAACAATCTGATAAACCATATCCTCAAATATAACTGTAAATGAATGACGTAAATTACACAAATACAACTGTCTCAATCTTCAAATTATTTTATCCATACTGTATAGACACCAAGCTATACAATTTATCTCAGATAAAATAACATGAAAAATTTATACTGAAAATCCGGGTATTACAGATGTCGAAGGAAGAGAATGCCTAAATAAATAGGAAGATCAAGTTTAAAATAATTACAATCTAATGATATCCTGGCCTTGATGATTAAACGAGGTAGATTCGTTAACAACAAAAGAAGATAAAAAATAAGCAGAAGCAGGTCCTCTGTTCTTAATATGTGCCATGTGCGCATGTCAAAACCTGCTAAAACGTATAGCATTGAAGAGGCTCCTTAAATTATTCATAAATCATTTCTATCAAGAAAATTTCTTTTATAAAACTCAATTAAGTATATATGCTGAATGACAGCATCCGAATTATCTTCAACATGGAATTATGCTAATCATGTTATATATATAAAATTCGGTACAGAATTGGATACCAAAATCAGTGAACTTTCGTCGAGGCATATGACCAAACTTTGCATACTCCTGTTGTTCTTTATCTGTTTGTTGAAGTTGTAAGTGAATTTGAACAACTCTATCTTTTATTTTGTCACCTCCATCAACGTTCTGCTCAATCAAATTTTCCTCCACCTTTAATTCCAAATGTTAATTAGATCTCAAAAATTAAAATATATCTCAAGTAACTAAAAGATACAAACATTAAAATATACATGTAGCATAACATATTTACCTCGTGCTCTTCCGGTCTAATCTCATTTTCTTGAACTGTTTGATCTATTAAATTTGAAGCATCCATATTCTAAAAAAAATAGAAGATAAACAAAAAAAAAGAATGAGGCAGAAAATACAACAAGCTTGTTGGGGTACATAATATGCAGATTTGGAGTACATAATGCAGATTTCAACAAGAATAATAATAAAAATAATATATTAAAAAATTGAATGAACAAAATCATTCAATATAAATAAGAATACAACAAGAATTTCAATATGCAGATTTGGAGTACATAATCATTGTTATAATAAAAAAGAAAAGGAACGAAAAAAAACCAACAAAAAAGAAAACCCTAATAGCTTGTTGGAGTACATAACAATAAACATGATATATTAAAAAATTGAATCAGCAAAATCATGTACCTGATTGTTGACGCCTTTGAAGTTTAATCAAATGTTGCCAAGCTTTTCTTCTCAAAACTGAAATAAAATTACGGAATAGATATACATAAACCCAAATATTGAGAAGAACACCAATGAAAATAAGTAAACCACTCAAATTGTAATCCAAAAGAGAAGAATCCTACCAGTAACTAAGTAGTTGGTCGAAATTTGGAAGAGTTTGTATCCATGGAGTCGATGAAGAAGACAGTGGCGCGCGGCGCCTCAGTTGAGAATGAGAAGGTTTGGTACAACCCGTTGTTTCGACCTGAGGACTCCTCTTTAGATTTTTAGGTTTAAGTTTTATTTGTCTTTTCCTTTTTAATAATATTAAGCTACGTAAATGTAAAGTAATACGGATAAAAAAATAGAGATAGCATAGAACTAATTAGTAATGTTTTTAAATATTAATATATATATATATATAATATCGAATATTTACGAATATTGAATCGAATACTACAATTTCATATTTGGATTCGATAACGAATCGAATCGAAAAAACAATTTGTATTTGAATTCGAATATCAAAATTTCGAATCGAATATCGAATCGAGCAAAAATTATTTGATTCGTTTACAACCCTACTTGAGAGAGCAGTGAGAGATAGAGAGTTGAGTTGAGTGAGAGATTAGTGAGAGAGAGTGTGCGATTTTTTTGACAAAATAGTGAGAGTAAATTATTTGGGCAGTTCAATTTTTTTTTTGACAAAATTAAGCCCGCTCATCAAGCCCGCCTTTTATTTTTAGTTTTTAACTTTGGCCCTCTTATTTTTTCATTATTACTAACACTTTTTTTAAAGATCAATGGCAACACCCATTTGCTGTTACCATAGATACCGAATTATGTCTATGGTAACACCGATTACTATCAACTGTAACGCCAAAAAAAGTGTTACCATAGACCAATTTAAAGGCACATAAGGCAACACTTTTGCTTGTAACATCGAAATAAATGTTGCTGAAGCCCATACATTGGTTTCCAATAGGCACCATGCCTTTAGGACGATCTACTTGTAACACCCCCAGATTTAACCGGAAATATTACAGTGCCGTGGGCCCCGAGAGGGAACCCACAAGGCTAAAAGAAATTTTCGCAAACATTTACAAATGCCCAAGAGGCCAACGGCGGTACTATCTTTAAAAATTCACAAAGATTTATAAAAGCCGTTTATCAGAAACCGTCGTAAAATCTCATTTGAAATCTCAAGGCCAAACGGCCGACACTCAAAAGTTTAGAAAACGATTTCCAAGGCAATCTCAGTTACCAGATACCAAAAGGTCATTTCAGAATGCTTACGCAGCGGAAAAAGACCAGCCATAAAGATACTCTAGCAGCGGAATACAAGAACCGATCAAGAAACTCAATGCACAGAACATGTCCTAGCCAGTATCCTCCGGGAAGCTCATCTCTTCACGACCGCTACAAGCTCGATACTCCAAGAACCTAAAAGAAATCCCACGACGGGGTCAGCCATAATATCCAACAATGATAACCGTCACATCACATTAATAATAACATACCAATGAGAATACAACATAAGAATACGACCAATGTAATCTTACCGCCATAACTTTGCTTACTCAAGTGATTCTCATCAGAGTAGCCATTATCACATTTCACATCATGTACTCGATTTACCAATAAACTCGAACATAATATAAGTACTGTACCTCAAACAATACTCAAGGTTCTCAAACTGTCATAACCAACTCACGATACGGAAATATACCATTTCTGACCAATACGATCCATCGAATAACATCATCAAATCCCAAGAGGATAACCGATCGTCCATCAAAGACAAATACCAAAGAAATACGGAACATACCTCGAGATATGAAGTGCCACGACAATCATACCAGTCTAATCCGAGATCAGATCAATGCAATACGGACAAGGTCCTAACACAAGACCTACAAATGCATACTCATATGACCACGTCAATATGATCACAACAATAACAACAATGTATACTCAATGGAAATCCCATGACCCAGCGCCCTCAGCATAGGTCCCCGTGATGATCCTACAAGATCAACATCAGGTGGAAAACCTGTCCAACGATCCAGCGCCTCAAAGATAGATCCCCGTAATGATCCTACAAGATCAAAATCAGTGGAAAACTCCGTCCAACGATCCAGCGCCTCAAAGATAGATCCCCGTAATGATCCTACAAGATCAAAATCGGTGGAAAACCTGTCCAACGATCCAGCGCCCTGAGCATGGATCCCCGTGATGATCCTACAAGATCAAAATCAGGTGGACGTTCGATCCAGCGCCCTCAGCATAGATCCTCATGATCTCACAGGATCAACACAACATAAACAACACAATATGCATACACATATGCAAATCAATATGTTCATCATCATGAACAACATAACATGCACGACAACATGACAATTTACTAGACGACTTCATGTTCAACGACATGAAAGAAAATGTACAAGACAAAATTAAATAACACTAAACAATAATCAATATGGAATACTTGCCCGAGTCCTTCGAGAGCAACCCCGATGTCCAAATCATCACCGACGATTATCCTCAATGCTCGGCGATCCAAACGCATACAATGAACTATAGATACTCATATCCTCGTCTTTACCATAATGTAACCTCGGTACTCGAACATACCAATAATCGAGATAAAGCATATACATTATGATTTACCTCCTAATCGAAAGAACGATATGCGATCCGAATACCGAGTTCACAATAATAATCATCGCTATATGCATTATAAACGAAATGAAATCAAAACCATTCATTAAATATTATAATCGAGCAAGTAATAACTTGCCTCGATACCGATACCACGAAGCCGTTGCCAACACATTGCTTTGTCTACGAGCTCCTCACCCGATCAAAAGCAATACAATGGACATACTCGAACACGACCGCAATATCCGGTTATAATCACCGATCAACAATCTCAACCTATCAAGAAATCAAATAACACATATCCGATAACAATCAACAACCGACAATACTAACTAATCGAACTCAACGGTTCAACACAACCTCTAATAAACACAATCGGAACCAACCAAGTCAAACCATCACGAATTCATAATCAAAACACAAAAATACCGCACTGCTGTCGCCTACTTAGCGCACGTTAAACGCATAACGTAGCGTGCGCTAAGTTGTCCGTTAGCGTGCGCTAGCCGTAAGCTTAGCGTGCGCTAATGCCGCATGATGGCATGCATTCCAAGCATCGACTATCATCTTGCAACTACGAATCCGAATGAAGGGAGACATAAATCTCCATATCTCTTGAAGATAAACTACACCATAACTATCACAAGGATCATATCAATGTCCATATATCAATAGTAACATCAACAATCAAACCGACTCGATAACAAGGATCATACCATATTCAATCCGGAATTCAACCTCGTATCATGATTTAACTCCTCTAAATCGATCAATATAGTTAACAAGATTCATAAATCCATCTTAGATCGGGTTAAACGAATCACCATCCTTATAGTGTGAAGAATCTTAACTAACATCCGAAACTCTTATCAAAATTCCATTGAATCTCATATAACATCATCATATGATTATCCAACATGCTCCTTACATGAAATCATCCAAGAAAAACGAACCATCATCAAGAGGATACGAAAATTACCTGGATTGGATGAACCAAGAATAAGAACACTAGACTTCATTCCAAGAATCATGAATAACTTGAAGAACGAGGCTTGAATCCATGCTCTCCATCTTAATCTTGTTAAAGATCATCATCTCTCAGTGTTTGGGACCTCACACCTCTCTCTAAAAACTCTCTCTCGGTTACAAGGAAGGAATGGACGAAATGCTTCATAACACTCTTCTGTCCCTTTTTATAATATACATCACTAGCGTGCGCTAAACCATTATGTTTAGCGTGCGCTAGCCTTAGCGTGCGCTAACTGACTTTGTTAGCGTGCGCTATCGAAGCCCAGAGGCTACTGTCTTGCTTCGTAAACTACCTTACGTACGCAATGCCCATGCATTAACGTACGTAAATCATCATGTCTAGCGTACGCTAGTCCTTACTCTTAGCGTGCGCTATCCGAAGTTGACTTACTACAGCGTTCACCTACCACTCGCCCCCACATTCCGACAGCATCTGACAAGGATAAGATTCCTTGTTGACTGATATATAGTTAGCGTGCGCTAAGCCTAATCTTTAGCGTGCGCTAATACTTCAGGACAACAACCGTTGACTTACTAGAACGTGCACCGAAAGCAGCCGGGTCCACACGCAGATTCCTTCCGACCATGCGCATTTAGCGTGCGCTACATTACGACTCTAGCGTGCGCTAACCATGAACGATAGCGTGCGCTATACTTGAACATTAGCGCGCTAATCGTGCTATACTTAGCCATTTTCCAATTCTCTCGTCCGTCTCGACATACCAATTACGGACATACGGCATACTGAATACATGTACTGAATCCAATAACATCATCATACGATATACCCAATATCAAAAGTACGACAACCTCATACACAATATCCTCAAATGTAAATGTCGACCAAATACGACAATTATACCGATACTGATATCTCAGTCCTTTATTTATTTTATCCCTACAGCAGATTCCACGCTGTACAATATAACTCGGATAAAATAATATTAAACAACAGTAATAGAAATTCCGGATATTACATTCTACACCCCTTAAAATAAGTTTCGTCCTCGAAACTTGCAACCCGTTATAGGAAACAAACAAACATACTGTTCAACCCAAAATATCCCAAAACCATCACGACACTGATCAATCATCATTATTCTGAATAGCCAAAACCGCATACTTACAAATACGCAGGTCGACGATCTCCGGAGATACTAGCCAGCAATCTCACTGCATGCCTCAATACGCTACGATCACAATTCCCGAGTCTCAACAAAATATATCATCTTCGGATGAAACAATGCCCGAATCAAATCCTGTCGCACTGATTACATAATCAAGTCCCAATTCCGATAAGACGAATAATACACAATACATCTGCAAAACAATTGCCCAAAAACAACGACACGAATTCCGAAACATCAACACAAAATCCGAACGCTCAAATGATCACCAGCAATGATCAACAATCAATCGAATTTATCATCGACATGATAAATTCCAATCTAACCAACCAGAGGTCAAAACACAATCGATAATATCATCAACGTGATAAACTCCAATATTACCAATGAACGATCAACGAAAATCGAGAATACCTTCACACGGTAAACTCCAACACGATCAACACAGACCCACAGAAATAGATATACGAAAGAATAACATTCTCAAAACGACAAATCAATCACGCACCGTAGATCTCAATAAACATACCCAACTGGCGAACATTTCCCTCGGCATACGAACAACGAATCGCAAATCGACGAACATACCCATTTCATACGCGGAGTGGAAACGACCACTCAATATCCAAAACAACCAGTATGGGGTCACCATCCCCAAATCTACGCTTACAAGGAAATCATTCCAGAATCACTAAGGTAAAATCGCGCTACTATCATACCAATGGAATCACATAGCACCTATGTTCCGGTTTCACAAAATCCGAAGTTTCCAAAATACTATGCGCATGAATCTACAACACGCAACATATTTCTCTTATCCGATAAATCAACCGATCATCCGTGGATAACCAAACTACCATACTAACGTTCGAATCTCTTTCATAGTACCATACTGATGTACTATCCAGTTCGTGAGTCTCACTCAGAACTCCACCACGATATGCATTATGCACTAAATGCGCATGTATATCCATCACATTTTCAAAACCAGTTTGAAATCATATATTCTTGTCACGAAGACAATTTTCGAAAGTTCTTTCAAGAGTTTGAAAACTCAAAACATAAATTTTGGTAAGACCACAAAATCAATTTTAAAAATTAAATCGGCTCGCTGGTGCCAAGTTCTCGATAAAAATTCTTTTCGAATATACACGATTAAATAAAATGAATTTTATGCAAATGCTTGTCCATATCCATACCCCTGTATACCACTTCGGCTCGTCACCAATATCCACTGATATTCCATCGGAAAACCACACGATAGAGTTCCAAATCTCAAATATAAACTCCGACTAAAAACTCCTTTCCACATATGACTCGCAACGTCACCATTAACCCATCTTGGATCACCTTAAATATGATATGACAAAATATTGAAACGAATCAATACAGCGAAAGACTTCCCGAGAAGTTCCATTTGAACAAGTAAACCAAAGCCTCGAAAGGCGGAAATAACATAGGTAAACGATTGGTAAAGTATTTTACAACTCTCGGGAGTTTTGAAAACAGAAAGTCTTTTGAAACATTAGGGTCCCACTCGTATCTTGTTCCGCATTACAAGAAGTTTAAAAAGTAGGAAACTCTTTTCGACCCCAAGTCCCGAGTTATAAAACCATTTCAAAATCGATTGGGTCTCGCCCAAAATCATTTTCCGTAAAACATCCGTAAAACATTCA
Organism: Orobanche coerulescens; assembly: GCA_033398695.1. Taxonomy (NCBI): domain Eukaryota; kingdom Viridiplantae; phylum Streptophyta; class Magnoliopsida; order Lamiales; family Orobanchaceae; genus Orobanche; species Orobanche coerulescens. The sequence continues at coordinate 189,008,464 of CM065806.1, forward strand.
TTTTGAAAGGTATCATTTTCAAATGATCAAAAGCAGTTCATATAACTCAAAATGAACTAACATGTCACATGTTCTTCTCAACCATGCACAATATTTCTCCCAGATGCACAATTCCGTTCCAAAATCTAACCAACATACTGATTTCCAAAAATCGTGGTTTCTCAAGATCATCAATCCTGTCCCACTCTGACATCTCATACTGTAACGCATGATATCTGCTGAATCTCAAGACACATCAACTATAGAACAGCAATAAATCTCAATGCAATTCAAAAATCCAAATACTTACAGATCGTGAAGCCGACGATTTCCCGTGATACTGGCACATGTCTAGACTCAAGAAAATACTCGACACAGGTATTTTCAAAACACACGTTTTGCAAACTCAGTGCAACTCAAGAACACAATATATCACGTAAACACCATTTGGAAAAGTTATAACAAGCCCAGTACGATACTGGCAAATCCGATAACGCACACGCCTGAGTGAACAACAAAGACTCACGGCTCTAGTATTTGTCAATCGACAACTCGAATGACGCAACAAAAACACGACTCAACTCGACCCGAATGCCTAGGTTTTCTCAACCTAAGCTCTGATACCATATTCTGTAACACCCCCAGATTTAACCGGAAATATTACAGTGCCGTGGGCCCCGAGAGGGAACCCACAAGGCTAAAAGAAATTTTCGCAAACATTTACAAATGCCCAAGAGGCCAACGGCGGTACTATCTTTAAAAATTCACAAAGATTTATAAAATCCGTTTATCAGAAACTGTCGTAAAATCTCATTTGAAATCTCAAGGCCAAACGGCCGACACTCAAAAGTTTAGAAAACGATTTCCAAGGCAATCTCAGTTACCAGATACCAAAAGGTCATTTCAGAATGCTTACGCAGCGGAAAAAGACCAGCCATAAAGATACTCTAGCAGCGGAATACAAGAACCGATCAAGAAACTCAATGCACAGAACATGTCCTAGCCAGTATCCTCCGGGAAGCTCATCTCTTCACGACCGCTACAAGCTCGATACTCCAAGAACCTAAAAGAAATCCCACGACGGGGTCAGCCATAATATCCAACAATGATAACCGTCACATCACATTAATAATAACATACCAATGAGAATACAACATAAGAATACGACCAATGTAATCTTACCGCCATAACTTTGCTTACTCAAGTGATTCTCATCAGAGTAGCCATTATCACATTTCACATCATGTACTCGATTTACCAATAAACTCGAACATAATATAAGTACTGTACCTCAAACAATACTCAAGGTTCTCAAACTGTCATAACCAACTCACGATACGGAAATATACCATTTCTGACCAATACGATCCATCGAATAACATCATCAAATCCCAAGAGGATAACCGATCGTCCATCAAAGACAAATACCAAAGAAATACGGAACATACCTCGAGATATGAAGTGCCACGACAATCATACCAGTCTAATCCGAGATCAGATCAATGCAATACGGACAAGGTCCTAACACAAGACCTACAAATGCATACTCATATGACCACGTCAATATGATCACAACAATAACAACAATGTATACTCAATGGAAATCCCATGACCCCGGGGCCAAAGATAGGTCCCCGTGATGATCCTACAAGATCAACATCGTGTGGAAAACTCCGTCCAACGATCCAGCGCCTCAAAGATAGATCCCCGTAATGATCCTACAAGATCAAAATCAGGTGGAAAACTCCGTCCAACGATCCGGCGCCCTCAAAGATAGATCCCCGTAATGATCCTACAAGATCAAAATCGTGTGGAAAACTCCGTCCCAACGATCCAGCGCCGAGCATGGATCCCGTGATGATCCTACAAGATCAAAATCGTGGACGCTCGATCCAGCGCCCTCAAAGATAGATCCTCATGATCTCACAGGATCAACACAACATAAACAACACAATATGCATACACATATGCAAATCAATATGTTCATCATCATGAACAACATAACATGCACGACAACATGACAATTTACTAGGACGACTTCATGTTCAACGACATGAAAGAAAATGTACAAGACCAAAATAAATAACACTAAACCATAATCAATATGGAATACTTGCCCCGAGTCCTTCGAGAGCAACCCCGATGTCCAAATCATCACCGACGATTATCCTCAATGCTCGGCGATCCAAACGTACAATGAACTATAGATACTCATATCCTCGTCTTTACCATAATGTAACCTCGGTACTCGAACATACCAATAACTGAGATAAAGCATATACATTATGATTTACCTCCCGGAATCGAAAGAACGATATGCGATCCGAATACCCAGAGTTCACAATAATAATCATCGCTATATGCATTATAAACGAAATGAAATCAAAACCATTCATTAAATATTATAACCGAGCAAGTAATAACTTGCCTCGATACCGATACCACGAAGGCCGCTTGCCAACACATTGCTTTGTCTACGAGCTCCTCAAACCGATCAAAAGCAATACAATGGACATACTCGAACACGACCGCAATATCCGGTTATAATCACCGATCAACAATCTCAACCTATCGAAGAAATCAAATAACACATATCCGATAACAATCAACAACCGACAATACTAACTAATCGAACTCAACGGTTCAACACAACCTCTAATAAACACAATGAACCAACCAAGTCAAACCATCACGAATTCATAATCAAAACACAAAAATATCGCATCGTCGTTTACTTAGCGACGTTAAACGCATAACGTAGCGTGCGCTAAGTTGTCCGTTAGCGTCGCTAGCGGTAAGCTTAGCGTGCGCTAATGCCGCATGTGGCATGCATTCCAAGCATCGACTATCATCTTGCAACTACGAATCCGAATGAAGGGAGACATAAATCTCCATATCTCTTGAAGATAAACTACACCATAACTATCACAAGGATCATATCAATGTCCATATATCAATAGTAACATCAACAATCAAACCGACTCGATAACAAGGATCATACCATATTCAATCCGGAATTCAACCTCGTATCATGATTTAACTCCTCTAAATCGATCAATATAGTTAACAAGATTCAGAAATCCATCTTAGATCGGGTTAAACGAATCACCATCCTTATAGTGTGAAGAATCTTAACTAACATCCGAAACTCTTATCAAAATTCCATTCAATCTCATATAACATCATCATATGATTATCCAACATGCTCCTTACATGAAATCATCCAAGAAAAACGAACCATCATCAAGAGGATACGAAAATTACCTGGATTGGATGAACCAAGAATAAGAACACTAGACTTCATTCCAAGAATCATGAATAACTTGAAGAACGAGGCTTGAATCCATGCTCTCCATCTTAATCTTGTTAAAGATCATCATCTCTCAGTGTTTGGGACCTCACACCTCTCTCTAAAAACTCTCTCTCTCGGTTACAAGGAAGGAATGGACGAAATGCTTCATAACACTCTTCTGTCCCTTTTTATAATATACATCACTAGCGTGCGCTAAACCATTATGTTTAGCGTGCGCTAACTGACTTTGTTAGCGTGCGCTATCGAAGCCCAGAGGCTACTGTCTTGCTTCGTAAACTACCTTACGTACGCAATGCCCATGCATTAACGTACGTAAATCATCATGTCTAGCATACGCTAGTCCTTACTCTTAGCGTGCGCTATCCGAAGTTGACTTACTACAGCGTTCACCTACCACTCGCCCCCACATTCCGACAGCATCTGACAAGGATAAGATTCCTTGTTGACTGATATATAGTTAGCGTGCGCTAAGCCTAATCTTTAGCGTGCGCTAATACTTTAGGACAACAACCGTTGACTTACTAGAACGTGCACCGAAAGCAGCCGGGTCCACACGCAGATTCCTTCCGACATGCGCATTTAGCGTGCGCTACATTCTGACTCTAGCGTGCGCTAACCATGAACGATAGCGTGCGCTATACTTGAACATTAGCGCGCGCTAATCAGGCTATACTTAGCCATTTTCCAATTCTCCTCGTCCGTCTCGACATACCAATTACGGACATACGGCATACTGAATACATGTACTGAATCCAATAACATCATCATACGATATACCCAATATCAAAAGTACGACAACCTCATACACAATATCCTCAAATGTAAATGTCGACCAAATACGACAATTATACCGATACTGATATCTCAGTCCTTTATTTATTTTATCCCTACTGTACAGATTCCACGCTGTACAATATAACTCGGATAAAATAATATTAAACAACAGTAATAGAAATTCCGGATATTACACTACTAAAGTCCAGACTTGATTAGCATGCATCGATTCTATCTCAACTTCCATAGTTTCTTGCCACTTGGCGGAGTTAACTTCTATCATCACTTGGTCGTATGTAGAAGGATCGTTCTCATGACTACTTTCTATCGTCTCATGGACACCCAGTTCCTCTTGATGCAGATAGCCATACCTCTGAGGTAATTGAGAAATTCTACTAGACTTGCGATATTGTGTTTGTATTTCAAAAGGTTCGGTTCTAATATCTTGCACATGTGACTCATTTGGTGTTTCTTTTATTTCTTCCAAAGAAATATTTCTACCTGCGCCTCCTTCATGAATGAACTCATCTTCGAGGAAATGTGCTTGTAAAACAACGATGATCCTATGATATTCATGCATGTAGGATATATATCCCATGGAATCCCTTGGATATCCTATGAAACGACATTTCACAGACCTAGCTTCCAATTTCTCTACTTTAGTCTCTTGACATAAGCAGGGCATCCCCAAATCCTAATGTGATTAAGACTTAGTTTCCTACCTCTCCACATCTCATGTGGAGTATTAGGAACGGATTTGGAAGGACATCTGTTCAATATATGTGCAGCAGTAAAGAGCGCATGACCCCACGAATAAATCAGTAGATCAGTATAGTTAAGCATGGAGCGAACCATGTCCAACAAGGTTCGGCTCCTTCTTTCTGATACACCATTCAATTGTGGAGTAGCTGGAGAAGTGAATTGTGACACTATTCCTATTTCTTTTAACAATTCATCAAACTCGGTACTCATGTATTCATTACCTCGGTCTGACCGAAAAGTCTTAACACGGTTACCTGTTTGATTTTCAACTAGGGTTTTAATTTCCTTGAATTTATTAAAAGCTTCAGACTTATGTTTCATTAAGTACACGAACCCATACCTACTATGGTCATCAATGAATGTAATGAAATACTGAAAGCCATCTCGTGCTATTTTAAAAGGGCCACAAACGTCGGTATGGATCAATCCAAGTTTTTCAGCGGTCCTTTCAAAAGTCCTGGTGAAGGGCAACTTAGTCATTTTGCCTTGAAGGCAAGATTTACAAGTTGGATAGGGATCTGATCCCAATGGATCCGTAAGTCCATCTCTCTCCATTTTATGAATCTTGGTCTGACCAATATGACCAAGTCTGAGATGCCACTTAAGTGCTTGGTTTGTTTCATCCCTACCACGTTTGCTAGTTATAGTGTTCACAGTTGTTTTATTCTTTAGATTCAAATGGTACAAACCATTTACTAATGTAGCAGTACCAACCAATTTATTTCTAAAATAAATCCGACAGGACCCATCTCCAATAAAGAAGTGAAATCCCTTTCGGTCCATGATCGAAATTGATACAATATTTTTATGCCCCTTGGGCAAAATAAGTACATCATCTAAAGTAAGAATAAAATGATATTCTAAATTCAATATAAGGGATCCAATATAAGAAGCCTCGACATTATGTCCACTTTCGACGGTGACCATCACCTCCCCTGAATCCAGCTTCATACTTCGTTCCAGATCCTGATTCATTGTATAAATATGAGAACTCGCACCGGAATCAAGTATCCAAGAAATAGAATATACAGTTACAGAACATTTTTTTTCCAAAACCAGTTGTTCCATACCTGAAGGCACATTACGGTCAAGCTTTGTACAGTACTCCTCCAGTGTCCTAGCTCACCGCAGTTGAGGCATACATCCGTTTTCTTGGCCCTTTGCTCTTTTGAACCATTGGGGCCCTGCCCTTATCTTTCTGTACCCCACCTTTTGGCTTGAAATGTTTCTTGCCTTTCTTCTTATTGTTCTTGGACCTCCAAGGCCCTGAAGAAAATACAAGAGCAGTCTCTTTCGACCTAGTATTCATCTGAGACTATGTCGTGCTGAGTTTGTTCATTAGCTCAGCTAAATTACATGCAATCTCATTGCAGTTAAAGTTCATAACAAAATAGTGAAGGAGTCAGGAAGTGATTGAAGAATGAGGTCGGTCTGTAGAGAAACGTGCATACTAAAATCAAGAGCCTCCAATCTCTCGATCATAGATATCATTTTGAGGATGTGGTCCCCAACTTTCTATCCTTCCTTCATCGAGCACTAAACAACTATTTCGATATCTCATACCGAACAGTTCGACTGTGCTCCCCATAAAGTTCAGTCAGATGTGCCAGAATCTCCCTTGAAGAGGGCATTTTCTCATGGGCCCTCTGAAGCTCATTGTTCATAGAGGCCATCATAAAACCACGGACCCTGACGTCATCTTTAACCCATTTCTCATGGGCATCAACTTCATCTTGATTAGCCATGGTCCTTGCAGGAGCCGGTAGGATGTCCACCTCCAAGACGTATCCCAGCGTCTCCATACTGAGGACTATCCTCAGATTCCGGAGCCAGTCCACAAAGTTGGGTCCAGTTAGAGTGTTCTTTTCAAGTAGAATTGTGAGTGGGTTAATTATCATATTGAGAGATGTTTATTAACCGCAGAGAATAATTACGATTCGTTAGTGATTGTTTAATTATGATCTGAGTAAAGAATTTAAGGACTTTCTTTATTCATAACTCGGTTCCCACTATTTTATCAGCATTTACACACTCCCTTGTGAAATTCGGAAGTCACTGTTGACTTCATAGTGGTGATCGAGTTCTTTACAAAGCTTAGTAGAGAGCAATCCATTCGGTTTCTATTCTATCATTCTTTATAAAGTGGTGTCTAACACCAACTCATCTAATGGATGATTAGATCTTCTTTTACCCCTAGTTCACTTGCCCTGAACCCATTCGGTTTTTATGGCTCGCTGAACTATCTAAGTTTAAACAGTCAACTCCTATTAGTATGACAACTGAATCTTACCCGGCAACCCATACGGTTTCTAGGGGTTTGATTTGTCACAACCAAAGGCATCTAATGCACTCTCGGAATTTATCAATCTTCCCCAAAAATATTACCCCGACATACTAGGAAGAATAATATTCCAGTTTAGATTTCAATTTTCCATGAGTTTGATGGAGGGTAGGAAACCCCGTAACCTTTATAACTTAGTGTTTTTTTAAGTGGGAGTTTAACGTGATTATATGTTACACTTTGCACATTAATCCGTTTATAAGTGTGGTTTGTCGGTTTGTTTGTTTGCCATACAACATGAAAACATACATAACCTAAAACTAACAACATGCAGTTCATGGACCGTTCCTAAGTACCGAGTCTTCATCGACTCGATAAAAATACAAGTAATCTAATTACAAGTCGTGAATCTTAGTATTCATGGCGGTTCGTCCTCGGCTCTTCATCATAGCTAATTTATTATATTTATAAAATTTGCATCCTATACAAATTTACTAAAAAAATTGGCTCAAAACGGTCATTACAACCCATCGAATAAAGATTCAAAATACTAAGTCCATGAACTACATCACCATTCAAGATTAATGCAACCATTACGTTAAAATAAATGGCAATAATACTTAATCTAAACATTGATCTAATCACCAAAAATTAATCCAACTATTACAATCAATCCAATTAATTAACACAGCCATTAATTTTAATTTATTCCGAACAAAATAAATATTTCATTAAATTAATTCCCTTAAAAATAAAATTACCATAATTATATTTTAATCAAATTAAATCCAATTTAATTTGCGGAAAATTAATTTACCAAACGAAATATAAAAATAGAGTCGGAAAATACAAGGCCCGGGCCAAGCCCGCTCCGTCAGGGTGACCACCAACCGAAAGCAGCTCGGCGCCGCTCCTCGGCTTCCTTTTGCTGCCGGGCACTTGACAGCCCCGAGTCAGCCGGTCCGGCCATTTTTTCATTCTTTTAGTCCCGAATCCAAAAATAATATTTTTTTTAATTTTTATATTACATATTTAAATCAGTTTTCCAAAAGAAAAATAGATTTATATTGTAACATAAAATCATGAAAAATAAATTTTAGATGAACAATTAAACATTAACCATTAAAATAATTATGATTCTAAATCATAAGAAAAAATAACCAAGCATTCCAAATGCAAATATCGAATATACGATCGCATAGACCTTGCTCCGATACCACTGTTGGGATTCAGCGATAAAATCGAGATACGCAGCGGAAAATAAATCGGCCCAACCGGATAAAACCAAACTCCAAAAGCGGATCGATCAAGCGTAGTATAAACGAATATAAAATGACGAAGATAAAATTTGAAAGTCATACCCTCGTAGACCTTTGATAATCTCTTCTTGAAGGAAAAATTCCCAAGCCAAGCTTTGATTATTTCCAATCACCAACACGAACACGAATTCGATTCGTTCTAGCTTGATGAATGATTAAACACCAAAAATGCCGAGTGTCTCTATGTTATCACGCGTCGGATATTAATTGGAAAAATAATATATCAATTCGTTTTCAAAGAATATGGTTAGGAATTGATAAGGTAATTTTCTTCTATTCTCTTCTTCTTTTTCTTTCTCTCCAAGATGAACAAGAAAGAAAATTCTCTCTCTCTCTCTAAAAATACCTCACGGCCAGCAGCAAGTTTTTCTTTTTTTTTTTTTTTAATTTGTGTGTGTTTTCACTTGATTATTAGGTGTGTAAGACTTACACGTTTATAATACAAAGATAGATCAAATGATGAGATTCCAAATCTCATCCATTTGTCCTCAACTCTATATGACACCTTTCATGCATGAGAGGGGGCGGCCCACTTGAGTTGGTGAGAAAACGAGCTGAGACACTCGGTTCGTGTACCGTACGTTCGCGTGTCTAGTCCGTTAAGTACACTTCATTTTATCCCAAATGTATTTATACTTAATGAATTAATCCATTTAATTAATTTTATCAAATACAAAATTATAATAATATATTTCCAAAAAAATAATTATTTATGAATTAAATTAATCACCCGATAATTAATTTCAATTCACTAGACCGCATGATTTATCAAATAAATCAAATTAGATATCTAATATCCAATATTAGTGAAGAGACATTAAATACATATTTTATCCATCAAATATCCTTGTGCGCGACTCCATAGATTCGTCTTAGTCAGCAATGGGAGGAACCAAGGAGTACGAGTAACACTTAGCCAGTCTAGTGCTCCGTACCGTAACCCAACTAAGATCAAATGATCGGATCATTCCAAAACCAATATGTTGTGAATACTGTATAAGCATAAACCCTTCAATCATATATCCCGGTCAAGCATTACGGTCACGGTAAAGTCAAATCCTATTATAACTTGACTCTATGCATTTGTTAATACAAACCGAGATCACTCAGCTCTTGTGTATCAAATACAACTAGATCTAACTACTTTGGCCAAAGACTTATGATCTCATTTTCCATTAACCACACAGGACATTTACCTACTCATTAACAGGAGAAAGAATCCTATCTTGGTATTCAGTAGAGACTACTACTTGCCCACTAAGTTGCATTTCGAGGTTGACCCCACCAACCGGCGATTGGATCGAACTACTCTAATGACTAACTTAATGTCACAAGCACATCTCCTACTGAAACCTCAAGTCAAAGGTCCACGTATACCAATCACAACCTTTCAATTCAGTCATTGACAATCCCTGAGTGATATCCATATGACCGAATTGAGGTGAATCGTGTTCGAGTATACTAATCCTATTAGCATACCGATAACGCGTGCTCCCACTAACCCTTAGTGAAGATAGGCACTCTACATGTCAAAGTACGCATTATACAAGTCTTGTCTAAACTTACTGCCCAGTTAAGTTTTATCGACTTGCGAACCAGTTAAGCATTCGAGTCCTAAATACTTCTAGTGCCTATCTCCTTATCTCCATAAGAAGTGGAATGTTTGCTCTTAAATGCAAGGACTATTATTTTATATACCAAATCACAATGCATGTGATATATAATAATATAGATATAATAAATGTCTTATTTAATATAATATTCATAATAACAATACAATGCTCTCACTCTCTCATCCTCTGAGTGGCATTCGGGGGCATATTCCTAACCGATGATGACGTGTGGGAGTGAAAGTTTTGGAACAGGGGTGTTGTATTCCCAATTTTAATTAATTGCTAATTTCTAAAAGAGAGATTATAATAAAAAAACAAAAATAATAATCAAACAAAACTTGATATGTAAATTGATTTGCAGGGGGTTTATGGAAATTATATATATATATATATATATATATAGGGGGCAGGTTCTGGTGAAAATAGAGTTTTAGTTAAGAAATATGAATACATTTATACCATTGATTTAACTAGTTTCAGTGATCCAAATTAAATGCATGAAATTTGGAAAAGATCATTTCCATATATTAATGATGAGTTTACCAAATGAGAATTCAGTCATTAATTAAGAAACAATCCAAGTATTTACAATCCGAATCATTTATCACATACAATCAAGGGCTGAGATGTATTCTTATTTCTCAAAATAAATCTCATTCTCATTTGATCCCATATATATATATATATATATATATATATATATATATATTTCAATCTTAAAAAACAAAAATTAAAAACTACACTATTATTTTTATAAAACTACAACATCTAAATTGTATTGTTAAATTCGATGCTTATGATCGATTTAGCTTAATTTGAACGGAGATGATTAGAGTACAAGTATATAGGTAGTGTGGTGACTACTTGAGAGATCACCCACAAGAGTTGATCATAGGAAACATTGATGCTGGTGTTTCTACCCGTAGGAGAATACAGAGTACACAAGGAAATGTACTATGTGCGCAAGAAGACCTCGAGTCTCAGATATCTCCATTTCCTGTATGGAAATCTCAATCCGAGCTTAGAAGACTTAATATGTGCACTATTGCTATATTCTTAGTCCAATCCGAACCTGTTTCTACCAAAGAAGCTCTCAACAACTCTCATTAGATTACTTCTATGGAAGAAGAGCTTAACGGCTTCGAAAGGAATAACGTATGGTATCTTGTACCTAGACCTACACATCAATCCGTAATTGGAACCAAATGGGTATTTAGAAATAAGAAGGATAGAAATGGACTCATTATCAGGAATAAATCCCGGCTAGTCGCCCAAGGCTATAGACAGGAAGAAGGCATAGACTACGATGAGACATTTGCCCCTGTAGCCAGACTAGAAGCCATTAGGATATTTTTAGCCTTTGCTGCCCATAAAAGCTTCATTGTATACCAAATGGACGTCAAAAGTGTATTCCTGAATGGAGACCTTGCTGAAGAAGTATATGTTGAACAACCACCAGGGTTTGTTAATCCAGAAGGCGAAGACCTAGTATACAGGCTAAGGAAAGCGTTGTATGGACTTAAGCAAGACCCTAGAGCATGGTATGAGACTCTATCCCAGTATCTAACCGATAATGGATTCGAGAAAGGTGCTGTGGACAAGACCTTATTCAAAATACAGGAAGGTGATGACCTCCTGATGGTTCAAATATATGTAGACGATATAATATTTGGTTCAACTAACCTTGCTTTGTGTCAAAGGTTCTCTCATCTCATGCAAAGTAAATTTGAAATGAGTATGATGGGAGAACTTAGTTATTTCCTAGGATTGCAGGTAAAGCAGTTGCCTACAGGGATTTTCATCAACCAGGAAAAATACAGCAACGAGCTTCTCAACAAGTTTGGAATGAATACTTCCAAATCATCGTCAACCCCCATGAGCACTTCCGTGCAAATTAGTGCTGATGAAGATGGAAAGTTGGTTGATCAATCACTCTATAGGAAGCTTATTGGCTCACTCCTGTACCTAACGGCTAGCAGGCCCGATATCCAATTTGTTGTAGGAGTGTGTGCGCGATATCAAGTAGCACCTAAATAATCACACTTCGCAACAGCCAAACGAATCCTGAAATACGTCAAAGGAACAGTCGATGTAGGACTGTGGTATCCTAAAGAATGTGGATTCGATTTAGTTGGCTACAGCGACTCGGATGTCGGAGGTTGCAAGCTATATAGGAAGAGTACAAGTGGAACTTGTCACTTTATTGGACCTAGACTTGTGTCTTGGTTTAGCAAGAAACAATTGGCAAACTCACTTTCAACAGCTGCATCAGAATACTATGTCATTGTAGTTGCCGATGCGCATTCTTCGATGCAACAACACCGCCGACTATGGAATTGAAGCCAAAGAAACGCCAATTATGTGCGATAGCATGAGTGAAATTGCTATCACGCACAACCCTGTATTGCATTCGCGCACCAAGCATATTCACATGAAGCATCACTTCATTAGGAATCATGTTGAGAACAACGATGTTCGGCTGGAAAAAGTTCATAAAGATATCCAGTTAGCCGACATCTTTACCAAACCTCTCGACACAGCAAGATTCTGCATGCTTCGACATGAATTGGGATTGCTACAACCTAACTCCCTGTAAGTTTTTAATGCTTTCACTCAGCAAATTGAGGGGGAATGCTGTAAGACCCAAGAATACAGTATCCACCATTAGTTATCTGTACACTCAGTCTATCAGAATAGCACTGTAGGAACAAAGAGACATGAATTATCCTACAGCTGACGTGTGCAATAATTAAGGGGGAATACAGTACGACCCAAGAATACAGCATTGATCCGAAAGTTGCTGTATGGAATTGAAACCCGTATGTACCTTTTAAGGGGGAACGCTGTATTTTCGCGGATACAGCACATACTATGGGAAATCAATTATCATGTTATTTATTTTTAAACGATCTTTGTGTCCACGTGCCCTGTTATAATTAAAAAGTCTTTTGCATTAAATTCTTTACACGACATTTGGGCATTGGTATCTTCAAAGCCGCGATGTTTCATATTATTTTATTAATTTTACACCGCCGTTTTGGGCAATAAGGGTAATTTGATAAGTCAGAAGTGGGACCCGCTCTCATTTTAAAATTAGATGGATAAGTTGTACCAGTTACACTAAGTCCATCGTGGTCGTTCATTTTAAACAACGGTTCCCATCCCTTAGATCTGACCGTTCATTATCTGTAAACCCTTCTTCGTCATCCACTATAAATGGAATGTAAATGCCATTTGAGACTCTTTACGCTTTCTGCATATTGAACGAGTCCTTGAGCATACATCCTACAAATCTTTTTGTTTTTACTGCATTTCTCTTTGAATCCTCTTTACTTTTCTTCGAGAATCGTCAATGGCATCTTCTCAGACCTCCTCCATCTCTCTCAAGAAGTCCTCCAACATCATCGACGGACGGATCTTTTCTAGATCTGTCGTGCTTGAACGTGTTCATTCCGAAGGTGATAACGTCGAATCGATGGAATACGTCATTATGAGGCTACGTCAGCAAGGCCTTTATCGCCTTGGAAGTCACACCGCTGAATGTTTTGATGATCACCTGGTTGAGGAATTCTACCTCAATGCTGCTGTCCGTTTCTTCTCGCTTGCTCAGGGAGGAAATGTTGCTGACATCACTACTGTTATTCGCGGAGTCAAGATCCGTGTTGACCAAGAGCTACTTCAGAATCTCTACAGGCTTCGTGCTGATGGCCTGACAATGGAAGATCTTGAGACCTTTGGGTCCAAAGAACTCTTGACCGAATACTATGGGTTTTTCACCAGTTCAGCATCAGTTGAAACGGTTCACACCTCCTGCCACAAGAAACTCTTTTGTTTACCTTTTGTTTATTTACACGATTTTTGTTGTCGTGTAATTGAGAATAGAACAGGTGTGTTCGAGATGTGCACCAATTTAAGGTTTAGAATGATGCTTGCAATCATGACCTGTGAAAAGGCAACTGGTGTCAAATAATTCTCAAGAGGTTGCAGGAAGAAGTCTCTAAGCCTGCCTCGTAGAAGAAGTCTTTTGGTTTGCTTCTGAATTACATTCTGATGAAATGCGGTGTTCCGCAAGCCGAAAAAGCAAAGAAGATCACTTTTCGGATATATATGGGAAGCATCAGACCCTCCGTTTTCAACAAAGGACCTCTGATTGCAAACTGATCTTTCTTCCGAAAATTGCCCCTTTCTGTCGATCTAAGGGATGTGTCTTCGACGTCCCAGAGCGAGGAAACTTCAAGGAAGAGAAAGAGATCTCACAGCAAAACTCCCGTTGCTATTGAGAAGCCGAAAAGGTTAAAGCTACAGAAATCTCCAAGGATGCTCCTTCAACGGCCCAACCCACTGTATCGAGCCCCCAGGGCGCAACCCCTGTGGAAGAGATGACTGCTAGAGATGTTAAACGGGCTAGCCCTAGCAGTTTCGGGATAGCCCTAGCGGGCTTCGGGTTAAACGGTCCGGGCCAAAAAAGCCCAGATTTAAACGGGCTAGGAAATTTTGGCCCTAACCCTAACCCTAGCGGGCTTCGGGCTAAACGGGCTAAACGGGCTCCGAATATAAAAAAAAATCCAAAATATTCACACATATACACACTAATCAAATTCATAAATAAACTCATGTCATACATAGTTTTAACTTTTTAGTTGCATTACATAACCAAAGTTGCAAATCTAAATATCCAGAAATAGTTGCATTACATAGATAAATTCATAAATTTAAATGTCCATAGACGCAAAAGTAACTCGATCATCATCCTCAAAACACAAAACGAGCATCATCCTCCAAAACATGATTTCAAGCATCATCATTCATCCTCGTCCTCGACTCCTCGGTCACAGTCGATTCCACTTTGGACAAAGTATCATCTTCATATTCTTCTTCATCTAAAAAAATAACAATAATGAATTACTTCAACTATGGGCAAAAGGTGGCAATATCCGGTAAAGGACTATAAGAGCAGGAATAATTTTTTTTTGCACTCTCTCAATAAGAGAGCAGAACAATTTTTTGCACTATAAGAGCAGGAATAATTTTTTTTTTCCTGCAACTACTGGACTGCTGTCTGAAGGGCAGTCTTTCTCATGAATAATTACTGGACAGTGGACTGAGTCCATTACTATAAGAGCAGGAATAATTTTTTTTTTCTTGACAGTTTATAATGCCAATTGACAAAGAAAGTATTACAGTTCAGTTTATAAAGAAAGTAATGAATAAAATAAAACTATAAAGGCATTACCTTCAAGAAAACCTTGCAACCAACTACGGGTACAAAGAATAGCTTGTACATGATTACCAAGTAGCCGACTCCTATACTTAGTGAGAACACGGCCCCCTATGCTAAATGCCGATTCAGATGCCACGGTGGTGATCGGAATACTTAAAATATCACATGACATATGCGATAATGCAGGCCATCGCTCCTAATTATCTTTCCAAAATGACAAAACATCTAAATTTGGAAAATATTTAAACTCAAGTGGCGGCTCATCCAAATATTGATCTAATGCGGACTTCTCATTTTGGCTATTTGATGTCTGCTCACCTTGTAAAACCTAAAAAAGACAAAGAAAACAATTTGGGATCGGGACAACTAAATTTACAACATTAACATGAGTAAGCATTTAAAAGAAACTAAATACTTACATCATACAAATTAAAATCAGCAACCGGTTCTTTTCCTTTCCCACCTACCGAAGGAGTACTGCATAATAAATTTGTAGAGTTCCGTGAGCTACTTTCACTTGGTTGAGCAGATGATATCCACTTCGTATACTCACCAAAAAGCATTTGCAAGTTCCTTCTAATATTACCAATTTTATCTTCGAAAGTATGTGGATCAAGTTGAGTGTAACAATATTTTATCATTCCCAATTTCGCCCGAGGGTCAAGTATGCCCCAAATGCAAGCACCATGTCAGTAGTCACTCCAATACTTATCAAATTTTTCTTTCATTTTCAAAGATGTACCCTTAATATCTTCATCTTCACTCTCCACATTTTTGTTTCAAAAGACACTCTATTTTCCATATTTGCATGAAATACAAGTTGGAAGTTGGATAAGATGTCCCAGAAAATAAATTTGTGATCACATAAAAAGGGCGCAAGAAGTCACACATTTTCTCTCCCCTTTTCCACTCTTCACTTGTGGGAGCAAATTTGTAGTTCCTATCATTCAATTCAAGACTACCAAAAGCACGCTTGTATTTAATTGCACTTTCAAGCATAGCGAAAGTAGAATTCCATCTAGTAGTTACATCTAAGAGCAAACCAACTTTAGTGTCAATACCCCCCACTTGACTAACGCACTCAAAAATTTTTATCTTCCTCCCCTCTGATGCCTTAGCATATTTGATACTATCTCTTATTTTGTTTAAAGCTTCATTAGCCACTTTCAAGCCATCTTGAACAATAAGGTTCAGGATATGAGCACAACATCTTACATGAAAAAATTGACCTCCACATAAAAGACTATTTTGAAGTGAAAGCTTCTCCTTCAAAATATTTTGCAGAGAATCATTAGACGAAGCATTATCCAAAGTAAGAGAAAATATCTTTTTGTCAATACCCCATTCTTTTAAACAGTCATGTACCTTAATTGCCAAATCAAACCCAGTATGTGGAGGCTCCATCTTACAAAAAGAAATAATCTTACTATTCAATTTCCAGTTAGAATCAACAAAGTGTGCCGTCACGCAAATATATCCCTCACCGGTAATAGCAGTCCAACAATCAGATGTCAAGCATATTCTACTAGGACTAGCACACAGAACAGACTTTAACTTTTCCTTTTCGACAAGATAGATCTCACATAAATCAGACGTGGCGGTTAATCGGCTAATATTTTTCACATCAGGATTCAAGTACTTCAATAACTCTCTTATCTGTATGGCGTATAAGGGTATAAGTACCATAACTCGATCCAGTCCAATCATACGTTGTGTTACAAAACTTGCATTTCGTTCTACCATTTATCGGCTTTTCAAAATTTTCCCATACCTTGGAAGTATTTGTTCTAGGCTTTTTTGATGGTTGTTCAGAGGTCTCATTAGAATGGAGAGCACCAGATTCCAATATTTCTAGCTCATCATCACCAAAGACATCGTTAGTCTCGTTCTGAAATACTTGACTTTCAGAATCCATATTTTCGATTACATCAAAAAAAAAGGGAAAATGGAACTAATCAAAACAGCCTGTCCAGGAGCAAAACGGCCTGGACAGAAGCAAAACGGTGAGTTCAGAAACTTTAGGCAAGAAAAACTCTCAAATAGGCAAGAAACTTTCTGGACAAAAGCAAAACTTTAGGCAAGAAAAATAATCAGAGAAAAGGAAGTATGTATGTCCAGAAATAGATAAGAAATAAATAAAAATAATAACAATAAATAGTAAGATAAAAAAACTCTCAAATAAAAGAACATAATCTGAGAAAATTAAAATTATCTCAATCATCATCACCTGTCGGCCTGGACGCGGTGAGTTCGTGAGACGACGTGCACCGGTGGCTGGAATTTGTGCGATGGTGAGGCGAGTCGAAGGAGACCGGGGCGGAGAGGAAGCCAAGAAGGAGCGACCAAGTTAGATTTACGAAGAAGAGAGAGTTAGATTTACGGAAGAAGACCGGGCCTGGTGGAGAAGATGGCAGATGGATGGGTTTGTTTGTTTTGCAGCGCCGCGCCGTGGGGGGGTAGTTGGTGAAGAAGAAAAGTGTGAAGGAAGTCGTCAGACATCTGATCTGATTAGGGTTAGGAACTTAGGTAGATTATTTTAATACATTAATAACTTAATGTTAAAAATAATTTTTAATTTTAATTTTAATAGCTGGCCCGCCGGGCCAGCCCGTTAGCCCGGTCCGGGCCAAAAAGGCCCGGATTTAAACGGGCTGCGATTTTAAGGCCCTAACCCTGTTTTTTTGCGGGTTAAATGGGCTGTCCCGGCGGGACAGAGCCCGTTTAACATCTCTAATGACTGCTACGGTCATGACAGTAGATCCCGAGCCTTTGGCGGCTACGACGGATATTCAAACATCTGCCAACTTACAAGACTCTGGCGAGTCGGCTGCCCCTTTGGAGCCAATAGCCACTTCTCCTATTCGGGATTCCACACCCATTCAGGATCCTTCTCCCATCAGGGTACCAACCCCTATTCGGGATCCAGCTCCGACACAGGAACCCATACATGTTGAGGAACCCGTGCATACAACGGACCCAAACGCTGTACGCAGCCCCTCCCCAGACACCATAATCAATAAGACTTTGCTTTCTGTGCACATAGAGCAAGCATATGAACGCTTTGTCCAATGGAAAGCCTACAGACTCGCTCCCTACAACACTCTGTACAACTGGAGCGATTGGTATGAAGAAGAACAGTTTGTCTTGGAAGTGACGAACTCCCAAGATGTTGAAGTCCTGATCCAATGGGACAACCTGTGCTGCAAAGAGCTGATCACCAGCCACCTGATGGACAAGGCAGATGCCCGCAAGAAAGGAAAAGCAAAATCCATTGGCTTTGATCCCCACAGTCCCAAATCTGATCATGACTCAGACGACGACGACGACAACGCCCTCCAGGCAGGTCTGAGAATGAGTCGTGAGGAAACCCAGCCAGATCAAGGGACCTCTAGCCAAAATAATGTTCCCAACAGCGAGGATTCAGTCCTTCCTATAGCCCCAGAACAGGCATCCGCGCCTGTCGCCACCGAATACCAGACCAGCACCATCCCACACGAGGAATTAGTCCCTCTGCAGGAGCAGGCGGAAGCTGAGAGACAGCAGGAGGAATCAGTCCCTCTTGTACCTATGTCTTCAGAACCTAATTCAGAACAGGAGGAAACAACCCCTGTTGCCGAGCCCGCATCTGATGCTCCTGCACCCTCAACTATTTTGGAATCCTACGATGGTATAATACCTGAGGATGTCCACTGCAATTCACGTCCCAATGTAAACTTGAGGCGGTTGAATAGAGTTGAAGATTTCGCCAAGCCAGACTGTCCAAGATCCGCCGAGAAGAAAGAGCAACTGCATGCTCTTGGCCTACAAACTGTCTTCATACAGGATGCCGTCACCGCCCTGCACTCTGTTGAAAAGGCACTCGACTGGCTACACCAATCAGCCATTGAAGAAATGACGGGTCTGAGGCACGAAGTTTCTAATATAGAAGAAGCCTTCAGAATCCTGCCTTCAGTCTTCCAACAGGCCCTTAGCCAATTACAACAGCGTCAGGAGCAGATCCTGAAGGAAGAGCAATCCAAGCTCTGTGTGTCTGAGGCCAAGACAACATCAGCTCTCATTGAATCCGGTTCCCAGCTTCGAGCCCACGACAAAAAGATTCAGGATATGTCGCAGGTGCTCACCTCCCTTGTGAATAAAATGACTAGTTTTGAGACAAAACAGGATGCTTCTATGCAGATCCTTGAACGTCTTGATGAAAAGGTGTCCTACCTTGATGACACCAAAAAGGGGGAAGAAGCGAGGGAAGCTGCGAGGAGAACAAGGCTTGAGCAAGAGAAGGAAATGTTAGCTGCTTTTGAAGACAGCATCACAGCTGATATTGCTCGTCTATCATCTCCTTCCCCCAACGTTAGGATACATGTAGATCGCCCAGAATTCCAGGACCCTAAGTTTCCTTGGAAGAACCTCGTTCGAAAGCCGCAAGCTATGAACCTCCCGGCCAACCGACAGCCTACAGCAGAAGAAATCAAGAACTGGAGAAAGAATGAATTGCTAAGATACTTTGTTGTTCTTATCAGGTAATCTCAAATATTTAATAGTTGCAGAACGGTACAGGAAGCCGTAGAGGTATTTAAGAAAAGGTTGGACGAATGGACGCTCCCGCTACAGCAGAAAATGAAGTCAAAGCACAAGCAAGGCGACTTGGTTACCCATCCAGAGGATTGGATCCTAGCTTTCGATAAGTCCTATGAAGGTCAAGCTTTATACCTTAATCGAAACAAGGACGCGTATTCCTATTTATGTATTCTTATCCTGTTTTCTCATTTGCTGTAAGATAGCAAAAACACTGTAATCTTTGCTCAATATCAATAAAATATTTCTCTTGAAAGATTACAACTCGTAATCTACTGTGTGTTTGTATGATAACGTTATTCAATCCATTTGCTGAATTAATTCAACTATTAAAACGAAGTTAAAATATTAAGCTGTACGAACGTGTCTGCGAACAGTTCATAGATTCAGTTGTATGTATCTAGATAAATAATGTAAGATTGTGCCTGCGCGCCAATCATAAGTTTAAAGATGTAATACTCTTTTGATAAAAGCTGAACTTGCCTGCGAGCAGTTTCTAGTGTTAGGCAAAATGCTGAAGGCCAGAACATTCGAACAGAAAACCAAGAAGTCTGCCCTCCTTCAAAATGTTAAGTGTCAAAGTTCTGGCATCATCAAGCATGTTTGGATAACATCAAAAGTTTTTTAAAGGAAGACTTGGCAAATTATCAAAAAGGGGGAAACTGTTGGGATAACAATCCATGTATCGAAAGATCATGATAAGAATGTTTTGACAATGTGCCAATCCAAAGATACAAGAAGTCAGTCAGACGATAGACCGATCGGGTTGGCCGATCCTGTATCGAAGACTTATCATCATGCCATGATACAGCAACAAGAGTCTAAAAGCGCCAAGTATGGAAGTTGTCCCTTCATACAATAAACATTCCATAAAGCGACTTCTCCTCTTTAGTCTACAGCGCAAATGGTTACAACATTCAAGCTGTGAAGCATCGAAACAGGACTGAAGACCGTTTGAAAAGGAATCTTTGGTATTCGCTAAAGTCAAGTCCTGTTTGATAAAGAAGTATTTAAATACTGAAAGGATAAAGTATTTAAATACTGAAGCCGACAGAGATCTTCAAACCACGCAATATCCGGATCTTGGTCTATACAAGTCAACTATCTAGTTGTCACGGAATCTTGCTCAACGGATCTTTCTCAACGGATCTATTCAAAGGCTATATATATCTCCAGAGTTTGAAGATCAGGTACTGAAAAACCACAACCAACAAAGTGCTTACAAGAATATTCAGAGCAAACATATTTCTTCAAGTATACTACATATTCTGAGAGAAGAAATATCCAAAGTGCTCAACCTTGAACAACACATTATCAGCTGAAGATCGAGAAAGTCTAGCTATTGTTCAAACCATCGTTCTATCATTGAACAAACCCATCATCCCTGTGTGGACTGAGAAAGCATTGCTTTTCCCGAACTGTGTGTGACGGATTTGCATTGAAGAGACAAAGCTTCGAAACTGTGTGTGAAGAAGTCAGTCAAGTGAAAGCTTAAACCAATCTGTGTGAACGGTTGAAAGCTTCAATCATTATATCAATCTCTGTGAATGATACATTGATAGGTTTGATTATAAATACATAGTTGTGTACGTTGTATTTATAATAAACTTTTTAACTCCTGTGTGGAGGACCAGTGGACGTAGAGGGGTTTACCTCGAACCACTTTAATTACCGTGTCATCTACCTTCTGCATTTAATGTTTTAATATCTGTGATTATTTTTAAGTATACACTTCATATCTAGTTGCTATATTTACAGCAACTTACTTTAACAAGACTTCCGCTACGCACTCAGATTTGAAAATCGTACAGCTTGTTGTTTAAAACACTTTCCAAGCTGTATTCTGTATACTTAGTGGCCAACACGGACAATCTCTCGCAATATGCTCACTCTGATCTGATTGCAGTTAAAACAAACTTTGCCACCCCCAGCAGAAGACTGAATTGAACGGTTACCACGGGAGCTACCGGCATGATAAAACGGTCTTCCACCTGAGGCATAGGCAAACTGTAATTTAGGGAATCCACCTCCTTTATTGCCCGAAAAGTTAACAATAGTTTTCTGTTTCTTAGATTCGCAACCTCCGGTGCTTAGATAGCCATCTCAAGTGCCAAAGCACGATCCTGATATTCCTTCAGCATAGTACACATGAGGGTGCCATACTCTATTGGATACGAACCTTCACGCCTTTCCCTATTAAATTGTTTTGTCTTATAATTTATTGTTTATCAACCTTAAACCATTCAATTTGACCAAGATTACAGTTTTCTTTAGGCACAATTTGTGAATATTAAAGCCATCAAGTTAGTCACAGATCATACTCAATTGATTAATTATTTGATTGCATAATTAATTAATTATATACTTGGAAACTTGAAGATATGATTCCAAAAACCCTTCAATTTTCACCAACTTTTCTACTGCTCGTGTCTCGTTTGCAATGCATTGCAAAAATGTCAGTTTTAATTAATTCTAAATTTAATAATCTTTTTTTTCTAAAATTTATATTTTGGTGAACATATTAATTATATTTCCGGCTATTTATTTTTTGAGAATATGACTTAAGATTTTGTGTCAACTCATTACAACTACAATTAACATCACACTCTTATGAGCGATAAAATTTTGTAAAGGTCTATTATTGTATCAATTGTGTTAGGAGGAGGAGATTAAAAATAGTCCTAATTAAGACATTTTTCTGAAAGTATAAGGAAATACTTGTGGACAAGAGAAGTGAAAGGGAAGCAAGGAATGCATAATGTAGCTTAGATGAATATATGCCATGTATTACTTAGTGATTTGATGAATGATTTGAATATAATTATCTTTATTTGATGAATATTTGATAAAGGACTTGTATCATACTTAATTTGATGAACTATTGTATATTTTCTTTTCACTTGGAAAGAATTAGTCGTGCATAAATTTAAGTATACAGCAAATCCTAACAAAAGATTTTCCCTTTGAAGTATAGGCAATTTTCAGTAAATGAAGTAGAATTTGTATCGCGCATCCAAGAGCATCTAGAAAGATTCTCACTTTATTTTAAATATATATATATATATATATGTTTGAGGAGAAAATAAAAGACAGCAAATCAATTGTATTCATAACAATGATAGAGGGGCCTTTATATAGGCATTACAATGAGAGTCCTTCCATACATAGAATTCCTAGATAAGGTAAGACATCTAATAGGATCCTACTACCTCTAGAAGGATCTGGAACCTTCCATCTATGTATCTACAATCGATTAGGTAAGACACATCACGGAAATAATAATTCCTAACACTCCGTGTCGAGCACTAATACAACAATGGTGCGAAGATGTTGCCTTCAGAAAACCTATTGCAAGCCAAAACAAACCCCATGGGAAAAATAAAGGCTTGATGAGGAAAAGATTGCAACGCACCAACATAACATGTCATGTATACTCCCGATGTATACATAACGACTCCCGATGAGTACCTCAAATCATAGGAGTCGATGCCAAGTTGCCCTCACAACTATACCAAGGAAAAACCCAGGGGAAAAATACCTTTGGTCTAAGTTGAGCAAGTACAACGCATCATTGTCCTGGATGTTCTCATAGGTCGCCTCGTTAAAAACCTTACCAAGTGAAAACCCAATGGGAAAAACAATCCTTGGTCTAAGGACAAAAAGAGCGCGACATCCAAAGTGCAGTCACTAAAGACTTATCAAGTTTTCCAAAGTATTGACCTCTATGCACCAAATCACCATAACTTCTTCGATTCAATAGGTATCAACGACTGTAAGAACTTATGAAAACTAGACACCCATAGCTTTTCATTCACATACAAAGACGTAACCTAGATCGACTGAGCAGATCACAAAGCTCTATCGAAGTTGACTCAGCAAATTACCGGACATATCCTGTCCTACTTTGCAACAATAGTCATATGTCACTCAACATGATGAATGTGATCAAATGGTTGGTTTCCTTGGAAAGTAGACACAAACCTTTCCAATGGTACCAATTTCACCATTTTCCATCAAGTGAGCTGCCCTGTAGGTCATATGGGAGATAGACCAACACATTCGGCGTATCGCACGCTTTCAAGTGTCCTTTTTATCGAGATAGAGCGAGCCTCAAGCTTCTTGTCAATCACAGACATTGCGTGAGCGCATCCTAGGCCATCATCACAGTGGCTTTACCGGATTATTCCGAATGAGTACATCGAGTCAAACATGAGTACATAATACCGTACTTTTCTCTTAAGACTGCATCATCACTTAAGTGAGCCAAGTCTTATGATGACTTCGACTAATCATTGGGAATCATATAGGCATTACTTTATCGTCTCTTAGGGAAACCGTCCCTTAGATTGCCTTAAACCGATTGATGAATACGCATCATCAAGTGTCCCCAGGATCCTCACATTCTTAACTTTGGATTTAGCGGAATCTCTTAGTCTCACAAGAGTACATCACTATAAACCCTTAGTTTTACACGCAAAAGCTTCATATCTCTTCCAAATCAAGTATATACTTAGTATGCGTTCCCGACATTCACTTGTCGACGCGCTCCGTGGTCAGGAGCCACTTGATTTGAGTCTGATCCACCACGAGATCCTTTAATCACTTAACTTAGTTCCCCACTAAGATAAGATTTAACCACAAGCTGCACGTCAGTTTTTGGGAAACTATCTAACTGAAAAGATAGTGGATGTTATAACATCCATTACGATAGCACAACTAAGTTTCGTGTCATCGTAGTCGATTCCAGTGCGTTCATGAGAAACCTCGCGCCATGAGGTGAGTTTAACTCCTTCTCTCACTCGCTTTGACAAAGTATACAGATAGAGCTTATCTTTGGATTGTCGGCACCACTTCAACAAAGGGCTATCACTTTGTTTATACTGGAGTCGCATATGTTTCCATTTTAGGCCAAGGCTACAACGTTGTAGATTTTCAACGAAGTATGGTTCGATTAAACTCACATTCCACGTCCTCATGAACCGGCTTTATTCATAGAGTACTCTTTATGGATTGGCATTCATTGAGGCGTCCCCCAATAATGACTATAATCCAGAATCACATGAAACGGATGAGTTCATTTGATCATATGATCAAGTTTCATGTACCAAGCTCGCATACATTCTTAGCGAGAGTATTTATCGAACCAAGTGGCATCTCAATACTCTATGAGATCCACGGCCTAGTAACACCATCTACCACAATTTGTGGTGTTACCATATCACCATTTATAGGTGACGAACGTCCATAACCGGACACAATCCTTGCATATGTTTGCAGCATGTATTTAATCTCGTCACTTTAGGGAACTTGGTGAGGCACAGTAGGGACAAACTACGACAATTCCAAGTCGTTCTACTCGAACATGATCGTTCGCATCTCCCCCTAACGATGGGAAGACTGGCTCATCAAAGTGACTTACGAGATCGTCTGCCAAGGTACATTTTAAGCGGACTATGAGTGAAAGCGCATGTCATATTCATCATTTATAACCCATCATAATGCGTTGTGGTGACGCACTTTTGGCACATGAACATGTGGACGATAAAGGTTTTCAGTGTTAACACAATCCAGTTAACAAAATGCATATGGTTACACTCGTAACTAAGCATTTGAATGATGATAGGTATAGGTGAAGATGACATGTTGACCTATGCTACATAGCCGTAGCTACTGGTCTTGAGAATTCAACAAAACCGCCACCATGCACCACCGGGATCGAACATAAAGAAACGATTGAACCGATGATAGGCCGCTGGTTTTATCGAACCTCTAATGATTTCTTGAAGAGTTCACTCCCTTCACCAGCCCCAAACACCTCAAAATTTCGTGAGCATGTATAAACGGGTGTTTAGGATTCCAAAACCATCAACCTTGTGGTCAAAAATCGGTCGAAATGACATCGAACTAGTTGATAGGACGGCTGGTGGTATGTGAAAACTTCATTTAAGTGGTTCACCTCCTTCCAAGTCTCCAAATGGCACCAAAATTTGTGAGAAGGTAGCCTTGGATGTTAGGAAGTACTCGTTAAAATTTCACTTTAAGACTTGGTCTAAAAAGTGGGTGAACCGACCTTTACAATGATTGGTCCGCAAGTTGGACAACCATAACTCAGGTTTCATCAACTTATCAATCATTGTCAAAGGAACCACATAACATATAAATGTTATTACTTGAGTACGACCATTTGTGAACACCATCATAGCATCATAAGCCACCGTGCTAATACTTATGATCATGTATGTATAAGGACTCGGTGAAAAGGGAGGACTCAGCACCATGCTTATGCGAGTCGCTACATTATTCTCTTTCGCATAGGAGGGTGTCGTCTCCTAATCGTGCCAAAGAATAGGCTTAAATCAATGAACATGGCTAAGAAGGATCATTGGGGGGGTCTTTGGCGTCACACATGCTTATGAAAGCAAGACGCGGATGACATAAATATCATCATTGGTCATGAGCCCTGCTCACGACTCCACCAACGTACTTTGGTGTCTTTGATCCAACTAGTTTCTTTGTTCAATGATATCCATGAAAATACCGTGGTATATGGATCATCAAACTATCCAAACTCCGGACTATTAAAGCCTAAATGTGTCAATGTCCCAATACATCTTCTGGTTACAAAAACCGATGCAAGACGGACCATATTGACTCATGAATATTCTTCCTTTTCACATATCCAATACAAGTGATGCATAAGATTTTATTCTCACAAATCATAATGAGATGCTATGAGTGATACACTTTGGCATATATATCATCGAGTCATAACATGGTTCAATTGTTACAGAACATATGTGACTAGAAAACGTCATTCGACATTCAACAACTTGAGTATTATACCACTCATTGATTGTGATGACTTAGTCATCATAGTCATATTGGATTTATACACCGAAATCCAAAAATATCGTGTTCCTTGAAAATAGCTTAATACGCACTCAATTTCGCTTGCAAACTTTTACAAACATGAGCATAGCGAACACTCTAACAACATAGAGATTTTATGCTTGATATGATCAAAATGATCTATCATATTGAGTGCATAACATGGCAAGGTTATATGCCTAAGGGGCAAAATTACGACACAAGCATGGTGTAACACTACCATGCACACGCTCGACCTTCTTACAAGGGTGCGTATTTTGGGCTTTCCCAATGAAACTGTTTTTCAACATTTGAAAGATGATAGTTTAGCGTACAATGCATACCAAAATCGCATCATCTATGGTAAATTCGGCGAAAGAGGTTGAAAAATATGTGTCGTAAGACCACTTGCAAATTCAAGATGGGAACCAAGTTGGTTGGGACAAAAGTTAGCACAATCCTGAAATAAAATTCCGCGCAGCTTGACCTTTGTTCACTAAAACAGCGATAACTCCCTTGTTAGGAAGGCTATGGACGAACGGTCAGATGTTCTGGAAACTAGACTTCCGTATCTTTCTATCCATATATTGTGCACCACACGGATCATTAAACTCAGATCACAGTGCATATTTTAATTGGCTGTTTAGTTTTTCCCAAGTTTAGTGAGAAACCAAGGTTGAGACCATATCCAATGGCATAAGTGTTGATGCAAAAACATGACAATGACAGCCATATGTGCGTTTAAACGCAGCAGGGTGTTCGATTTCTTATCTTCGACTAATGATCCTTTCGGTAACTCCAACTTGGTAGACTTGCAGAGAAAGTAGGAATGTCTGCAGACAAAGGCTGTTTAAAAACCACTGATTCCGTTTGAACTTTCAAAGCATAAACAAATACCAAGGAGGATGCGCCTAGTCATGATCAAAAGTGCAGAAAAATCCACCAAAGTGCATCAATCAACCAAGTATTTTAATTCTCAATTTGCAAGTATACGTCATAATAGCCATGTTATATAGATACAACGCGGTGCATCATAATTAAGCATTTTGAACCATGAGACATAATGAATATACCATAACCAACTCGTCTTGACCATCCAATAAGATCGACTAAACATAGTCAAATGTATAAGGCACATGTCTTTACAAATACTTGGAAAAGTATTCGGACCTATAGTCATACGAACTATAATCGAGGTCAACGAATTCATGTATTTACCGCAATATGTCATTGCCTTACATGTTAAAATTCATGAGAATTACTCGTACATTCTTCCATATATCATATTGCAAGGAGACGATACATGTCTACACCCATATGCAATATTTTATTTTTAATAAGCTGAAAGATGGAGTTTTCCAAGTATGGGATTGGGTCAAGACCAAGTGGTGGTCGCTCAATTCAACGTGACAATTCCGTCACAAATCGATTTTAACCACGACATATCCGTCGCAATCGATGTTTGTCCCATTTGTATGTCACAAATCCGTGACTAATCATGAACGAATCATAACTTTACCGTTACCGACAATGTTCGTTTTATTTAATTGTTGGTTTAAAATCGACAAAACGGCGACATCAAATCGCACCCAAAACGTGGTGTATGCAACAACCACAACTATCGACTTTCAACAATTATCCGTGACTCCCAGATCATTACGCTTTACTTCGACATCCGAGAGTGATACCACCTCTCATTGTCTCATCCACCGCAAAGTAGCGTGGGAGATAAAGAACCCAAATACCCAATTCCCCAAAAAAATTCCCAAAAGAGAGGAATTGAAAAACGAGAACTTTAATAAAGTCTTACGGGTACTTGGTTTCATATATGCTTTGATCCTTGAACGAGAGATTCTCTCCATATGAGCAACATATTTCCGTGGGTACTCCGTTCTATATTTATTTTGATCCTTGAACGGGATAAATATGGCTTTTTCTCCATAGCGTGCACATCATCATGAGCGACGTATTTTCCTATATACACGTAAAACATAAACATGTAAGATTCATAAACATACAAGTTAATGATAAATAAATCATGAATTAGGAAAATAGAGAGTTGAGAAACGCCCGGATAGGGCTACTGGGCTCAATAATTCGGCCGAAAAAGGACTCGAGCGAGGCGATGCAGCAGCTCGGTATTGGATGAGGTCGGATCTCCAAATTTCTTCGTAAAAATCTGCTTCTGTTCGGCAGTAGATTCAGTAACCAATATTACACAGAATCCGATCTCCACCGTTGAATATACAGATATTTGTGTTGGAAAGTTGCTGCCAAAATTTCACACCGATCCGACGGTTAACGAAACGGGAAACGTGATTTTCGTACGACTGCGCTGTGCAGAAAATTCACACGCGGAAATTCTCGTCTCTCGGCTTTTTTTTTCGATTTTGATAGGTTTTGTCTCGATTGCACTAGGTTTTCAAGCATTAAATATCACGTGCATAAAACCATAGGAAAATCCGGCGGTGCTTTGATCAGATCGGGTCGCAGCTTTAGGCAACAATACCGGACAAAAACGACCAAACGGATCGCCAAAGCGGGTCGGATCGGGTCAAGAATCGGGTCGGCCAAGAATCGGGTCAAGGCTGTATGAACGGGCCGAATCGGGGCGTAAACGGCCGGGCCGGAACTGAACAATGAGCCGAGCCGTTGTTGTGAGCGAAATCGCAGATCCGGTTTGCAAATCGAGGTGAGACGGAGGCACAACGTCAGTCGCGGATGGAGGTGATCTATTCGTCCAAGTTATTCGGACTGGATGCGGGCGAGATGGCGATCTTAGTGCGGGCATCACGAGCAGCTGACGCGGTGGTTTGCGGTCGGATTTTTGGGGGCTGGGTTCGACGAGGCAGGTGACGTTGGAGTCCGATCGGGATGGAGAGGGCGACGTGCAGCTGGCGCCGGCAATTCCAAAAGTCCGAACGGTCGGGCAGAGTGCAGTTGAGCGGCGATCGGGATTAGGGTTTTTGATTTTTTTTTTTTCGGAATTTCTGAATTTCGGATTATTTTTTCTACTCAGTTGAGATACTACGTGCTGATAACGTGTTTGAGGAGAAAATAAAAGACAGCAAATCAATTGTATTCATAACAATGATAGAGGGGCCTTTATATAGGCATTACAATGAGAGTCCTTCCATACATAGAATTCCTAGATAAGGTAAGACATCTAATAGGATCCTACTACCTCTAGAAGGATCTGGAACCTTCCATCTATGTATCTACAATCAGTATTAGGTAAGACACATCACGGAAATAATAATTCCCGGAACAATATATATATATATATGTCATATTTATACTAAAGTTGTGATACTTTTATCACATCCAAACATTTATATACTAAATCACTCTAAATATGGCAAAAGAGACATTGCTTGGGGTATGGGGTAAAACTTGTCGTTTGGTTAAGTTTTTGGATTCCCTTTCCCCAATTTTCAGAATAAGTTTTCATTGTTCCTCTATATCCGTCCTCCACCTCATTAGATTTTGAAATAGCTTTTCCTCTATAAATCCTTCCCCACCACTAGAGGTGGGCAAAAAAACCGAAACTAAAACTGAAACTGAAAAAAAAAACGAAACCAAAATCGGTCAAAACCGGTTTTTGACCAAAACCGATTCGGTTTTGATCCAAACCGCCGGTTTGTAACCGATTTCCGAGTGTACCGTTGAAAACTGGTCCGGGTCGTTTTTTTTTTTTTTTGAACCGGTTTGTGAAACCGGTTAGAAACCGGTTTTTTCCTTGTGACCGTTAACTAGTCGTTTTTTTCAAAATATGACCGTTTTTCTAAATGTTTGAATAAAAGTTGAAGTATAATGAGTTTATTTAATAAAAGTTTATATTTGATGTATAATGGGTTTATTTAATAAGAAGATATCACTCTCGATGAATAAAAGTTTATGTTTTAAATTCTAAATGTTTGAATAAAAGTTGATGTTGTAATGAGTTTATTTAATAAAAGTTTATATTTAATGTATAATGGGTTAATTTAATAAGAAGATATCACTTTTTTAATTTTTTTTTTTTTTGAAAAACCGGTTATAACCGTTTTTTCATGACCGAACCGGTCTCAACCCGACCCAAACCGATTAGTATAGGTTCGAGTTTTACACATAAAAACCGAACCGAATTGAACCGATTTGGTCAAGAAATCAATTTTCAAACTTTGACCAAAAACCAATCCGATTTTCAAACCCGAATCGATTTGGGGAAAAAACAGGTTTGTACACCTATCTAGGGGTAGGGAAGGAGGGACAATTAATTTTAAAAGAGAAATTAACGTGGGCCATAATAAGAAATGCACGGAACATGTTAGGGAGATGGCATCACTCTGAATCACACCCCCAAACACATTAATATTTTATGGGTGTTGTACCGTGTGCTTTACTATTAATTTTATTATAATATTATTATGAATATTTTATTTGTAAAGCATGCAGTACAATACCCATAAAACACGGAGTATG
This sequence comes from Orobanche coerulescens, assembly GCA_033398695.1. Taxonomy (NCBI): domain Eukaryota; kingdom Viridiplantae; phylum Streptophyta; class Magnoliopsida; order Lamiales; family Orobanchaceae; genus Orobanche; species Orobanche coerulescens. The sequence goes on from CM065806.1 coordinate 189,039,629, forward strand.
TATGGGGTGTGGTTTAGGATATTGTCCTATCACTTCTCAGGAGCAGTGAGATCATCCCTTACGACATGGTGATGTCCACATTTATACAGTAGCTTCTAGAAATAAATAGCCTTGAAGTGTTTTTATTTTAGTACGAATTTCTATTTTCTTCGTCTTTAAGAAACTAAAAATTTCAGCCCAGCATTCTTTTTCCGGACACGGAAGGAAGAGTACCAAATAAACATATTTTACGACGGAGCTAAGGTATGTTCATTACGACGAGCTAAGATATGTCCATTTTGTGTGTCCATTTGCTATTTTCAGCCCATCATTCTCCTTTAATTTCGACGGAGCCAAAGTTATTCAACTTTATGCGGTGAAAGATTATTTGTTGACAATGTAACCCTCTACATATAAAAAAGTACTTTCTCCGTTCGTTAAAAAATGTCTTATTTTGATTTTTTCCTGTCAAAATTGACAAATTTTGACCGTGAATTACGATCAATATATAGAAAATTTATATTCTTATAAGTTATATTTTGAGAATACACATTAAGATAAATCAGTTATATACTTACTTACATGACTATAATTTTTGTTATATATGGGTCGTAATTTATAATCAAAGTTTGTAAATTTTGACCAGAAAAAGTCAAAATAGGATACTTTTTGGCGGACGGAGGGAGTAGGGCTGTTAGCAGTCCAAGTATACTCGAGAACCGTCTGATAATACCCGAGACCGATACTCACCCGAAACGTCAGCGGTCCGGATACTGGTATCGAAGTACGGACCGAAACCGATAAGGACCGAAACCGTTAACCCGTAAAAATCGGTAAATTTTCGTAAACATACATTGTACAAAATATTGTATAAGGTATTAGTACATATAGAAAAAATAAGTTTAAAAGATCTTATCTCTTAATTTCCTTGGCATACATTTGAAAAAAACCTCCATTCTTGTTTCGATTATAAGGTTTGGTGATTAGGGCTTTTAACGATCCAAGATACCCGAGAACTAGCCCGAAATACCCGGGACCGATACTCACCCGAAATGTTAACGGTCCGGATACAAGTATTGAAGTTGGGACCCGAAACCGGTAAGGACCGAAATTGGTAATACTCGATACCTTAACGGTTCAGACCCGAGAAGACAATACCTAGGGCTGGGATAGTTCGGTTTCTTGAAAAAAAAAGTAAGGAACCGAAGTTCCAAATGTGTTATGTAATTCGGGTTCGGTTCCTGACTTTTTTCTGCAGGAACCGAACTTCTAGGAACCGAAGTAATTTTACTAAAAAACCGAAAAAACCGAAATTTACAGTTCAAAATTTTCAAAAATAACCGAAAAACCCGAAATAAAATTTGTTAGGTTAGGTTTTTTTAATTTATATAGTGTATAGAAAGTAGAAACATCTAAAATAAAATAACTATGGGTAGTATGGTTAGCATGGGTTTTAATTTTGTGTTCGGGTATAATGGGTTTTAATTTTTTGTTCGGTTATTGTCACTAATTTCGGGTAGTACGATTATTGAAATTTTTAAATTACAATAACCGAACCCGAACCCGAAATTTATTGCAGGACCCGAACCCGAAATTTATAAATAATTTTTTTCTTAAAACCCGAACCGAACCGAACCGAACCGAAATGTCAATTTCGGTTCGGATCTTCGGTTATTCGGGTCCTAAGTCCCAGCCAATATCCGAACCGAAGCGGACCGAGAATCGCCCTACGAGGGAATATTAATTTTGAATTCATGGTCTTGCAAGAGAAGAAGCTTCTTCATTTCAAAAAAAATGAAAAGAAGTACAAACTACAGAAGTTGATACATTTTAAACAAATATTACATAAAACACGTCTACTTAAAGTAATTACATAAACTAATGTATAGCCCGTCAAAACTCGACGGATAATCACTTTATATTGTAATTTATAAGTAAAAATTAAAAAAAATAATTTAATATTTTGTTAGAGTTCAGCCACTTGCAATTATCGCAGCGAAAGACACCAATAAACAGAAATAATGAGTATGTGATTCAGCCACCCAAACTTCTTTAGAATTTTTGTACTTGTATTCGTCATAAACCCAATTGAAAGATATTTTTACTACTTATTTCAGTTTAAAACTCATATAGTAACACATAAAACAATGAAATTATGGTACAAATATTCAAATTTGTTTAAAATCTTTATACCCATATTCATCAAACTCGATTAAAATATGACTTTATTACCCGTTTATATCCCAGACCCTATATAATATCCGCTAATTACTCAACGTATTTAAATTTATATAATTTAAATAAGTAAACATAAGTTGCTATAGTAATTGGTTAATCCATCTCAATGTAAACTCAAACATTGTAAAGTAGAAGTTAAGAATAAATATTACAAATGATAAAAGATTAAAATTTAAATTCCTCGTATGATTTTAAAATTATACAATCTTCAAAATCCTTTACAATTTATATACCTATACTGTGATGTGGGATTCAAGATTTTAGATAAATAATAATAAAAAATAAAAAACTTCATATAGGAGAGAGGTTTAACATGGTACTTCGAATCCATATTGCTATTAGATACTTTATATATTTATTTATAAGTGAAAAGAATCGAGTTTATTAAAAAAATATAAAAGTATAAAAATAATATTTATGCATATATAAATTAGATATTAAAAAATAAATATGTACATATTTGGGCCAATGAGGCTTAATTACTAATTTGCCAAATTTAATTTTCTAATAAGAATAACATAATTTATTCAGCCAACTCAATAGATGACCAAATTAACGTGGTGGTGTAAAATAATTATGGCTAATATATATATATATATTTATGTTAAATATTTTTTTTTTGATGACGGGGGAACCCGCAGCCGCTACTCTTCGAGTGCGCACTGGATAAACCCTCGGGCTGGACGTAATAGCCTGCAAACTACGCCAACCAGGTAAACCACACTAGGCAAGCCCTGTGTGACAGGCTCAACCAAGAAAGTGTTGGTAGGGGGAATCAAACCCATGACATTTCAGTCCCGCGCTCACCTACTCCACCAACTTGGCTACCCTTGCGGGTATTAAATATTTATTTAGTTATTCATTGAGTGGAGTGTCACTTAAAAATCAAGATGGGATAAAAGTTTTAAATAAATAATAATCTAGAATATAAAAAAACACATGTGAGAGAGTTAACGTGGTGCTCCGGATGCGTAACGATATTATATTATATATATATATATATATAATAAGATTATATTTTTTAATCAAATTTATTAATGCAAAATACTCGCCAATTATATTTATTAGTTAGCCTCAGTCATTCGAAGTTCCTCACCGCAGCAAAACGCAACGAAAAAACAAAAAGATGAGGCAAGGATTCAGCCACTCGAACCCGTTTATAATTTATATAACCATACTCATCCGACATCTGACTTAAAGGTGAATTTACTACGCGTTTTCATACCAAAACTATGTACTGATACCCGAAACAATACAGCTAGGGTTCAGCCATCTGAAACCCATATATCTATTCCCGTCTCAAACTCAATTAAAAAATAATTTTAGCACATGTCCTCCTCGTAAATCTATATAGCTATATGTACTAATTTCCCAAATCTACTAAAATATATAAAATCTAAATAATTAAATTAAGTTGTTATAATAATTGGTTGTTACGTCTGAATTTAAAAAAAAAATCAAATTTGCTCAAATTGTTATATGTTGATACACAGATTAAGTTAAACGCCAATAAGTTAACCAAATTAAATATTTAATAAGTGATATTATTAATATTGACCAAATTAAAATTTAAAATTTTCAATTGAAATAAAATTATTAAATAAATCAGACATTAGATTCAAATTTTAGACAAATAAATTAATGTAAATTAAATTTTCACAAAAAAATTTGTCCAACTTAATAATTGACCAAATTAAACACAATAAAAATAAAATTCTTAAGCTTGTGTGTGAAATATAAATATGGAGTTGAAAAATAATATTGAAGTTATATGTTAAATCGATGTGGGATTGAAGACACTAAATTCTATTTATTTAGGCTGTTTATCAGTTAAATACCATTTTAAATCGATGTGAGATTCAAGATTTTATATAAATAGGAATACAACATTAAGAGAATGCCACATAGGAGAGGGAGTTAATGTGGTGCTTCAAATCTGTAACGCTATTATATATATTTTAAATTATTATAAAACTACTAAATAAAATAGATGTGAGATTCAAATTTTAGACAAATAAAATTACTGTAAATTTAATAATTGGCCCAATTGAAATTCACTAAAAATTTAAACTATTTATTTGTCCAACTTAATAATTGTCCAAATTAAGCATAATAAAAATAATATTCTTAAGCTTGTGTGTAAAATAACTGTCGTTGAAAAATACACATTGAATTCTAGGTATTTATTTAGGTTCTCTATTGGTGGAGTCCTATTTTAAATCGATGTGGGATTCAAGATATTGAATTCTATTTATTTAGGTTGTCCATCAGTTAAGTATCATTCTAAATTGATGTGGGATTCAAGATTTTAGATAAATAGAAATCTAAAATTAAGAGACCGCCGCATATGAAAGAGAATTAATCTAATGCTTACAATCCGTAACGCTACTATATATATATATATATATATATATATATATATATATACCAGTCTTTATTGTTTTATATTATAAAATCTTGAAATTTTTAATATTTTTTTTTATTGTCTCCACAAACAGTTCCAATTATTAATGTTTCCAAGTGAGCTCGTTATATATGATCGTTGATTTTTTTTTTTTCCTTTCTTTTTGTGTGTGAACAAACTTACCATACACATGAATCACTTCCAAATTTCTTCTACACTGTGTGAAGAAAATAGTATTTGGCCAACAAATGAAAAGCAACTTGGAGGTGGTGGATCATGGATGACTTTTGGTGTTGCTGAGTTTATAAAATTTGTTTTCTACTAATTTTGAGTTGAACTAGATTTAAAAATGTGTGTCATTATGCAGTCGGATACTGAAGTATATATGATTGGTTAACTGACTAGAAGACTTTAGATACTTCATCATAATATCACACCGAGGAAATGGATTTTCATCTTATAATGTTATGTATATATACGAAACTATATATGGTTGTGTAAGTCTTGCAATTTGTGTGCATCATAACAATATCAATTTTTCTGGTTACGCGTCATATTTGTTTAATAGTTACTACATTTTCAATACTGAGCTTTTCGTGCCACCTTATGTTAAATTGTATTTTCAGTAATGTATTTGTATTGCTTTTTTTTTTTCAATATTTGGTTATTGTGGCTATATTTTTAGTTTTACTTTGCATTGTTAGTTTTATAAATATATGACTCAGTATACATAAAAGGTATCCAAATGTGTATATTAAGTTAACCAAAATACAAAATGACTGTATATACAAATTTGTGGTTGAATCCGAATGGCAATATGATCGACTTGATGTTCAACAATAAATGACAAACAACATCAATTACACATATTCAAGTATCCAAACTACACTAGATATTTTTTATTATTTGTACCATTTATTTTTTATTATTAAATATAAAAAGTAACGCATGAATAATCGATATCCAAATTCATTATCCAAATGTTATGACTCAGAATAATTAATATCCAAAATTTTTATACCTCCACTTTGATTGTTAAATAACAAACGAGCAAGAATAACTCATATCCAAATGTAATATCTAGATTATCAAACTACACTTAATATTATTCTCAGTTTTTTACGTCCACTTTTAATGTTGACTACAAATAAATTAACGAGTTAGAATAATTGATATCCAAAAGTAATATCCAGGTAACCAACCTAACTTGATACCATCCATCATTTTGCACAATTATTTTATAATTTACAATTATTTTTCATTGAGAAATATAACAGAGCAAGAATCAGTATCCGAACCTAATACTTCGGTAAATAAACTACTGCTTGTAAGTATCTATATGGGTTATTTCAAAAGATTTACTGAGCCCAACCACCCAAAGCTGCGGTCAGCCACCATCTCCTACATTAAATCGACCACCGCGTATGATTAATGGAATTTACACGACAGTGTTTTTAGTTGGAACTGTCGTGGGTTGGTCCATCCATGAGCAACCCAAGTCTTTCCCAAATCCTTATATACTTGGTATCTAACAAAAAAAAGGTAAATTTACACAAATTAGTACATTGTATTTTAATATGACATATATAACATCATTACAAAATATTTACACAAATAATAACATTGTGAATTGTGATGGTTTATGTATGTTAATGCATGTGGTACTTCTTAAATTATGACATTAGTTATTTCTCTCTCTCTCTCTCTCTTATTGGAAGATAATTTTTTGGATTTGGATACTGCATAACTTGTTGGGAACTTACACTATAAGAATAAACGTCAAAGACTTCGAATAATATCTGAAGTAAAAATGTTATAATTACCGAAGTCTATGTTCGTGTAGTAAAAGGTATACTTTAAACTTCGCTTTTTATGTGAAGTCTAATATCCTAATAACTGAAGTCTATCTTGGTTTTTTTTTTCTGATTATGATCCAAATGTGGGGGGTAAGTGAAGTAAAAGAATGCCTTTAACTTCGTTTATTTTATAATTGGCGTAGTAAATAAAGAATTTTTTACTTCAGTTATTGTATAATATATTTTAATATTTTCTGTAGTAATATATATTAATATTTCACATTTCAATTTAAAATTTATTATCAAAATCTACATTTAACTATAACTAACCATCAACCACAAGAGCTCAATAATATAAGAGCCAACAATTTCATATCATCCCATCTTAAAAAAAATAACATGCTTTCCAACCAATTCAAAACCAGATACATATCATAAAACATGTGATTTCTCGACAACCTGAAGAAAATAAAGAGTCAATACTCCAAAGAAATCCCAACAAAATACAGATATTAAGCTTCAAAACCTTAGTACAGTTCTATGATTCCTTGGCTAATTAAATGTATCCCAAAATTATCTCAGCACCACAATCAAACACTTTATCTCTTGGCAGCAAGCTTTTCCTTTGCTTTCTGTATTTCCAAAACCTTCTTCACAATCTTAATATTGAATACATGAAAAGAACCAACCTCTCCCTCACAGTACCACCATTACAGACGCAAAGGCACCAATTTTAGACAATGTAGACATTATTATATTTAGGTGCCTCATACAACTGGCCTCTTAGATTCCCAAATAACTTCACTGATTCCAGAAGGGAATTCAAAGATCAAAAGGTTACAATCTTGTTGATATTTAACCATATACAAGACAAATAATTCTCTCATAGTTAAAGTCAAATATATATATATATATATACATGAACTCTACCTCAAATGGATTTTTCTCATACTCGGTGCCAAGTGTACATACTAAAAAGAGTTGGTTTTACATATCGGATAGAAACCATTTGATATCTGCAAAAGCAATAACTTTCAGCCCCAACAATCATTTCTAACAATGAAATATAATCATAAAATTAAGATGTTACCTAGACCAACAAACTTATGTAAAACGCCAGTAAGTTTAATACTGGCATATTTCTTGTAGCAGCAGTACTGGATTGCAGACCAACATCCTTGCAGAAATCAATCAAATCCTATACATTGCACACAAACGATTAGAGCAAATCAAAAGCTACCTGCATTTTTTTTTGGAAATTCTGTTGCAGAAGAAGCAACATGTATAGTGACCTCGATATGTTATATCAGAACGTAGCTAAAAGGTCACCAAATTAAATAACCATACCTGAACATTTTTCATATTACAACGAGAAATAACACAAAGTAGGGGAATCAAAATCTCCACTGAGATGCCAATGTTCTGTATAACCTCGACCTGTTCCTTAAGGGACACAACATAATTGCTGCAATGACGACAGGGGAATGAATAAGAAATACAAATATACAACGTACTGGATATGTATCAAAGTGAAATTTAACACTATTGACCTAATATATATGAATTTCATTGAACACAGGTACAATTAGTGAAAATGATCAAAAGGAGAACATAGTATTAGGATCACAATTCTTAATTCATCCTTCTATCTTCCAAATCTCAGCTGATTAGCGATTAGGGATTACCTCAGCTTTTTTAGGCGCCATGGCAGGCATTTGCGGTGGGCGCAGGAACAATTTTTAAACCTTTCATGTCAATTCTCACAGCAAACTTGTTCGTTCCTCTCAATTGAAGCCCTATCACCGAAGGGATTTATGTCTTTCCTCAGGACACCGAGTCCCATTTCTGATTCAGAAAGTCACACACACATACACACACGAGTCAGAAATAGGAACTCAACTTCCTCAAATCACTCAATACCAAAAATTCATTTTTGGTTTTAGAACAGAAACCGAAAGAAACAAACCTGAAAAAATAAATCCTTGAAGGTCTGTGGCCGTATTCAGCCCTCAACCACCATCAATTCATACCAGAGAACCGCCGCCGCCGCGATGAGCACCATCGAGCCGAGATCCACCACCTTCCTTAATTCCGTCGGGAGTCGAATCGAGATTTGTGGGGAGGTTCGATTCGTGTCCTTGGAATAAGGTTAGCAGGCAACCACCACTCGGGAACTTAGAAACTGCTGCCGAAATTTTCACCGGCCGGCAGCGAGACGGGATAAAGAGACGGAGAGAGAGTCGCGGGGGGAAGGACAGAAGCAGACGATTCTTTCTCTTTCTTTGGGTTATGAATGGGAGGGGGTATGGGATTATGTTAATCAATTAAACCTTGGTTCAGTTGGGCCTTGTAACAAGGAGGCCGGGGGTTCGGCTCTAGCGGGAGTCCGAGTGCGTGCGTGTTATCATGGAAATTGGAGTAAAAAATTTGAGAGAGGAAATAATGAAAACTAATATTTGTTAAGTGTTTTTTTGGAGCCCAAATGAAAAAAAATTGAACCTCAAAATTTAATTCCCGGCGTCAAGACATATACTTCTCTATTGTAAAAGATTTTTGGTAAAAAATAAAATTTCACACTTTTTACTTCAGTAATTATCAAATTAGTGAAGTCTTTGTAACTTAAAATTTCTAATTACCTCCTGCTTTTTTGTTTGGTACCATTTGCTGAAGTCTATGTAAGTTTTTTACTTCAGTAAATTGAAAAGCAAAGTTGTTATTTGTTTTTACTTTGCTAATATACATTACCGAAGTGAGATGTACTGAAGTCTTTGATGTTTATTGTACTAGTGTTAAAAGAGTGCAAATGGTTACATTAGATTCCACCTATTTATTTATATGCGGACACCATTTTGGGTGTGTCTTGGAATGGGTTCTAATTTGGGGTCCCGTACTGTATCTTGAGTTGCTATAGTTTCGGCTTCAGCTTGTACATCATCGGCTTCATCTACGTCAATTCTCACAGCTGCGAGGTTGATTTCCAGGTTAACGACAGGTTCTATGAGAGTTGGTGGATGATGGAAAGTTGTTGGATGTTCTAAGAAATGTCTTCTACTCCTTTAGGATCATGGTGAGGTTCATCGAACACTATATGAACTGATTCCTCAATTGTTAGCTTCCTTTTATTGAAGATCATGTAAGCTTTGATAACAGAGGAATATCCAACGAATATCCCTTCATCCTATTTCTCATCGAAGGTTCTAAGTTGATCCTTACCGTTGTTCAAAACGTAACACCTGCATCCAAATATGCGAAAGTACGAAACTAATGGAGTTTTGTTGTTCCATACCTTGTATGATGTTTTGTTGTGATGCTTGTTGATGATACAGCAGTTTTGTGTATAGCACGCTGTATTGGTGGCTTCGCCCCAGAAACCCTGTGGCAACTTGGTTGCGGCAATCATTGTTCTTGTTGCTTTCTTCAGCGTCCTATTCTTTCGCTCGGCAACACCATTTTATTGAGGTGTACGGGCAGCTGAGTATTCGTACTGTATCCCATGTTCCGAACATTATTGCTCTATAAAGCGGTTAGTGAATTCTGTACCTCTGTCGGAACGAATGGACACGATACTCGACCCTTTTTCATTTTGAAGCTTTCTCAGGTGCTCGGGCAGCTTTGATGTTGTTTCCTTCTTCTTGCTTAAGAAAATTGTCCAAGCATACCTGGAATAATCATCAACAATAACGAGATAGTATTTTTTACCTCCCAAACGTACCGGGTCTACAGGACCACAGAGATCCATATGTAGCATTTCCAAAACTCTGTGGGTGGAAAGGTAGGATTTGCTTTTTAGGGTGGTCTTGATTTGCTTGCCTTTCTCACAGGGTCCACATACGCTGTCTTTCTGGAATGAAACATTTGGCGATCCTCTAACCATTCCCTGTCTGGAGAGTTTGTTGATAGTCTTGAAGTTGACGTATGACGTCTTCTTGTGCCATAGCCATCTTAGATCTGCAGTGCCTTTGACAACAAAATAAGGAATTGTGGAGCTCGTAGGCATCCAGTCAGCAATATACATATTACCTGATCTGCTTCCTGTGAGCACAACCTCTTTGGTCAGGATGTTCTTTACTCTACAGTGATCTATATAGAACTTCACCTAGAAATGTTTGTCACAGAACTGGCTAATACTATGTAGATTGTATTGTAAGCCTTCAACATAAGCTACATCGGTGACTTTGAATTTTCCTACAAGTAGAGTTCCCTTCCCTCTTGTTCTTCCTTTAGATTTATCACCAAAGCGCACTTTTGGACCGCGACCTTCTACGTAATCTGACAGCTTGCTTTTATCTCCTGTCATGTGCCGGGAACATCCGTTGTCGAAGTACCATATGTCCTTCTCCAAAATGTCCTCATCATCGCTATCTCCATCTTTCGGAATGTCCTTGGCCATAAAGCACATATAGGCTTTATCTTCGAAATCATCATCAGATGAATCACTGTCAGTGACTACCTGAAGACATTCTTCGGATTTAGATGGTGCGGGGGAGGCTTCTGATTCACCAATCAGGGCCTTGAGCTTGTTTTTCCAAGCACGTCATCTTTTATCATTTTCTTGTTGCTCGGCTTCCGGCAACCTTTGAACTTTAGGATGAGGACATTTATTTGCATAATGTCCTGGTTTTCTGCAATTATAACACAGGTTAGCATCACCAGAGGAAGTTTCGATACTTACCTTGTGAACAGGCTTGGGCCTGTATGGTGTCTTTCCAGACTGCTTGATAAACTTCTTGAACTTATGCATGAGGAGCGCTATTTCGTCTTGTGACAGGATGTTGTCGTCGCTGTCAGCATTCGTATGAATGGGTTTTGATGAACTTGGCATGTTGTGTCTTTGGTTGGATACAGCGGCTAAGGCTGTAGTCCTGGCGGGAGATTCTTCAGCTTTCTCTCTCCTGTCTATATCGTACTCAAATGCTTTAAGGTTAGAAAAGAGATCAAAAGTAGATATTTCACTAAGATTGCACGACACACGCATAGTTGTGGTCTTAATGTCCCATCGGGCAGGGAGAGATCTGAAAATTTTTAGGTTTTTCTCCCTTTGGGTGTAAATCTTGCCTAATGCTTCAAGTTCACCAACAATGGCAGTGAATCTGAGGTCAAGTTCCTCAAGTGTTTCAGTTGGTTTCATTTCAAAAGATTCAAATTGCTGAGTTAATTTTGAAATCTTGTTTTCTTTTGAGAGCTCAGTTCCCTCACAAATTAACTTGAGTTTATCCCAAATATCCTTGACTGATTTACAGCTCTTTACCTTAGAGAACATGCCTTTGTCAAAAGTGACAAATAGCGCATTCTTCGTGACATTGTCGAGGTTGCGCGCTTTCTTTCGTCAGAAGTCCATTGTTCGCACTCTTTCTCGAGCATCTCTGCATGAGCCTGGCCTTCAACTCTTGGGGCCGGATTTACCTTCATGATCTTTGTGGGGCCATCTTATATGACAAAAATCATCTCTTCGTGCATTGCTGCAAGATGAGCCTCCATTCTTATTCTCCAATCGTCAAACTCGTTAATAGAAAACATGGGGACTTTATTGATCATTGATGTATCCATATGAGAATAAAGGGAAGAAAAAGACTTTTAAAAAAATAAGAGATTTAGATCTGATTCGGTTAAAAATACGACTCATTCTTTTTAGAATCAACCGCTCTGATACCACTTGTTGGCCACTAAGTATACAGAATACAGCTTGGAGTGTTTTAAACAACAAGCTGTACGATTTTCAAATCTGAGTGCGTAGCGGAAGTCTTGTTAAAGTAAGTTGCTGTAAATACAGCAACTAGATATAAAGTGCATACTTAAAAATAATCACAGATATTAAAACAGTAAATGCAGAAGGTAGATGACACGGTAATTAAAGTGGTTCGAGGTAAACCCCTCTACGTCCACTGGTCCTCCACACAGGAGTTAAAAAGTTTATTATAAATACTACGTACACAACTATGTATTTATAATCAAACCTATCAATGTATCGTTCACACAGATTGATACAATGATTGAAGCTTTCAACCATTCACACAGATTGGTTTAAGCTTTCACTTGACTAACTTCTTCACACACAGTTCCTAAGATTTGTCTATTCAATGCAAATCCGTCACACACAGTTCGGGAAAGCAATGCTTTCTCAGTCCACACAGGGCTGATGGGTTTGTTCAATGATAGAACGATGGTTTGAACAACAGCTAGACTTTCTTGATCTTCAGCTGATAATGTGTTGTTCAAGGTTGAGCACTTTGGATATTTCTTCTCTCAGAATATGTAGTATACTTGAAGAAATATGTTTGCTCTGAATATTCGTGTAAGCACTTTGTTGGTTGTGGTTTTTCAGTACCTGATCTTCAAACTCTGGAAATATATATAGCCTTTGAATAGATCCATTGAGCAAGATTCCGTGACAACTAGATAGTTGACTTGTATAGACCAAGATCCAGATATTGCGTGGTTTGAAGATCTCTGTCGGCTTCAGTATTTAAATACTTTATCCTTTCAGTATTTAAATACTTCTTTATCAAACGAGACTTGACTTTAGCGAATACTAAAGATTCCTTTTCAAAGGGTCTTCAGTCCTGTTTCGATGCTTCACAGCTTGAATGCTGTAACCATTTGCGCTGTAGACTAAAGAGGAGAAGTCGTTGAATGGAATGTTTGCTGTATGAAGGGACAACTTCCATACTTGGCGCTTTTAGACTCTTGTTGCTGTATGATGGCATGATGATAAGTCTTCGATACAGGATCAACAACTTCGATCGGTCTATCGATACATCAGCTTGTTGTATGCTGGATTGGCACATTGTCAAAACATTCTTATCATGATCTTTCGATACAAGGATTGTTATCCCAATAGTCCGTTTCCATTGGATACCTATTATTCGTGCGGGCAGAGTGGACACCTTGCAGTTCTTTGTGATACCGTTGCCACAATAGTCAGAACTCCAATGGTAAATACGACATAGGGAGAGTATAATGTCAACCAGAGGGCCCCAATTTCTCAGACTCCAAGAATTCAGGTCGTGGTCGGGATCGAGGTCAACTGGACCATCGAAGAGTGTCGAGCTCGGGATCAGCACATCCTTTTCTCTATCAGATGAGGTGCGTGGATGATACAGACGCTCCAGTGGCAGCAGGTACCACCCATATCCTTTCTCATCCAGTTTCGATATTATTTGATTCGGGGGCCACCCATTCTTTTATTGCATTTGACTGTAATCGTCATCTTGATATTGATTATTTATTCGAGTGCGAGCCGTTTATAGTGGGTATACCTAGTGGGATCTTATGATTAGGAATCGGGAGGTCAGAGATTGTCAAGTGAGAACCGGGAATCAAGACTTGTCCTCGAATCTCATTGTTGTGGATTTAATTCTCGGGGATGATTGGTTGGATCGTCATGGTGCTATCATGAACTATCGAATTCATATTATTTTGATAGTGGCTGAGGATGGAACCAAACATACTTCTGTGGGTCGTAAGTCGAGTAGGTCGAGGAGTTTGATCAGCGGCATGAAAGCGATGAAACTTTTGAACAAGGGTTCTGTCGGCTACTGCTACTACGCCATCAAGGTGGAGGATGGGGGAGTCGAGATATATTCGATTCTAGTCGCTAGTGAATACTCCGATGTGTTTTCGGATGATTTACCAGGATTACCACCACAAGGGGAGATTGAGTTTTCTATTGATTTAGAGCTGAACGGGGTTCCTGTTTCTCGGGCACCCTATCCATGGCACCTTTCGAGATGTTAGAGTTGAAGAAATAGTCGTGAACTTTGGGACAAGGGGTATATTTCATCGAGCGCATCACATTGGGGCGCACCAATTTTGTTTGTCAAGAAGAAAGATGGATCGCATCGTTTATGTACCGACAATCAGGAATTAAACAAACTAACCATCAAAAATAAATACCATTTGCCTTAGATTGATGACTTGTTTGATCAGTTTCAGGAAGTGATAGATTTCTCGAAGATTGATCTACAATCGGCTATTATAATTTGAGGATTCGGGATACAGATACTCCAAAAGCTACCTTTCAGACGAGATACATGAAGATACCTGTAGGCAACTGCTTTACCTACAAACCTAAGAAATAACTAAATTCTCCCATTATAATCATTTCAAATTTACTTTGCATGCGATGAGAGAAATTCTTACGCAGATCTTGGTTAGTGGAACCAAAAATGATATCATCGATATATGTTTGTACCATTAATAAATCATCACCTTCCTGTACTTTAAAGAGTGTTTTGTCGACATCACCTCTCTCGAATCCACTGTTGATTAGATAAAGTGACAAAGTCTCACACCAAGCTCTTGGAGCCTGCTTAAGTCCGTCCATGGTTTTTCTTAGCATGTAGACTAGATCACCATTCTATATGTTGACAAACAAATTGATGATATGCATGTGGTAGGAAAATTATATTGTGCAATATTATGTATTGTGCATGGTATATCAGTTGTATTTATGATGAATGATAATAAAAAATATGAGTAGAAAATAAAATAGAGACTAAAAACGAATTGATGCATCATACTTTCACTGTAATTATATTATGCACCAATCGTGGTTATATTATATATCAACTGTGATTATGATCATAATCAAAACTTGTGTGCGCATCAAGTCGTGTAATATACCAACTCACGTGTGTGTGTGTATATATAGGGGTGAGTTCAGGTGAGAATGCAATTTAAGTTAAGAAATAAGAATGAATTTCATCCATAGATGTTAATAAATGGATGACCTAGATTTATTCTCACAAAAATTTGATGCATATATGCAATATTTTAATGCATCGATATTTTGATGCATATAATACATATTTTAATGCATTGTAATTTTGATGCACGAAATGCATATATTTCTTGCATAATTAGTACAAAACTCATGCATATTCGCAATTCGCAGGATAAGAACCATTCTCATATATATATATATATATATAGGGATTGACTATGGTGGAAACACTCTTAATGGTGAAATCTAGAAACCAATTGCATTATTAAGTAATTTCATTGCATATTTGTTATTATTTGTTGAATCAAGCTGGTCGCTAGTATATGCAACAAATAATGCAATAAAAAAACATAAATGTATATAATTCTACTCATATACAGCCGTTAAATCACTAATATCAATGATCTACAAAAATTTCTAAATTTCACAAGGTAATTAGTTTTCATATGATCTATTTCCTATATATATATATATATATATATTCAATGTGTGTACACAGCTTATCCTGTTGTAGTTGTTCTTTTTTTCTTTTTTTCTTTACGTTAGTATTTGTTTTCCTTTCCTCGGTGGGGTAGGGAAGGAGGGACAATTAATTTTAAAAGAGAAATTAAGAAATGAACGGAACATGTTAGGGAGTAGTGAGATCATCCCTTACGACATGGTGTCCACATTTATATAGTAGCTTCTAGAAATAAATAGCCTTAAAGTGTTTTTATTTTAGTACGTATATATATATATTGGGTTATGGAGTGAAATGGTATAAGTGTAAGAAATAGGAATGATTGTAAGTCATTAATCTTTGGAGATTAATGACCCAGATTTCGTTACGGTGTCTTGCTTTAAAACTAAGTCTTAACGAATTTAATTATTGGGGGTAACAATGTAATTTGACTAATTTATCTTATGGGAAGTTACTAAAATCATGGGAAGTTCCTATATTCATGAGATTTCATATTTTAGGTTAATATCTATTTTTTATGGGATTTCATATTATTTAGTCGTTCAAATATTTTATATTTTTGGTGCATTTATTTTTATTTTTTTAAAAACTAACATTATCTTTTTTTTTATTTGATTTGTATTTTTAAAAATCGGAACTATTGTGCTAACCATTTGTTTTGTGTGTGCTGCAAATTGGAAAACAGAGTGTGGTTCTGGTTATATTCCAATTATGTGATTTTTTTTGTTATGCTTTATTGTGTACAATACAGTCAATTTTGATACAATGTGTTGTGCTTTATTTTTTTGGAATATAAATAATCATACTCGTTTTCAAGTATATGTACAAAATGATTTTCGCGTCATTTACTAAAAAAATACAATAAATACAATAAGGCTCCATTTGTTAATCCATTAACTGCTATGCAAGCATTACATACCATATATGCTAGTATTACCTATTAAATGTGCTAATACAAATAACATTTTAATGCTAAACTCTACTATTAAAATATTAACAGAAATACAATATATTAACAATGCAAAATTTTACAGATTTAAGTGCTAACTATCACACAAATGACATCACAATAATTATCAAAACAATATTATCAAAGGTGCTAAAATTTGGGAAGAGATAAGAAGTGGGATATGAAATCCCATGATTATAGGAAATACCAAACATAAAATCTGTATAATTACAAAAATATCCCCTCAAAAATATTCCGCATAGCACCCTTAGGCTAACTCTTTAGCACAACGTGCATAATTGCAGCCATTAATCACCAAAGATCAAGGGCCCAAAATCATTCTTATTTCTTACGGAAAAAAGTTTTTCTACCTGAACCTATCCCACATATATATATATATATACATACACATACATGCAATTTTTTTTTTTTAAAAAAAAAAACCCGAAGTTTATTAAACGGATCAAAAATATGGGGGACGAGGCCCACTACACGCCCAAAGAGTTTGAAGAAGGACGAGCCCCTCTACACGCCCCAATTAACGAAAATAAGAGACAAGGAGATTATTTAAATCTAACATATGGAAAATTATTTTTATCAAGTCTAATCAAGCCATTAATCTTCCCGGGCAGATCAGACGGGCTATAAAGACGAAAATTTCTGAACTTATAACCTTCATTAGCCAAATGGTCTGCAATGGTGTTCCCTTCCCGATAGATGTGGGAAAATGAGATATCCATGACACGCCTGAGTGATGCAATTTTGTGGCAGATGTTAAGCACTTGCCAGTTACCCTTGTTAGGCGAGTTGACTAAAGAAAGGGCAATGGTCGAGTCCATCTCAACCCACACCTTACGAATGTTTCTCTCGTGGCAAAGATCTAGCGCTCTCCAAATAGCAAAAAGTTTGGCAAAATTATTAGAATGGTTGCCGATAAATTCGTGAAAAGCAAAGATAGGTTCGCCCAAAAAATTCCTAGCAATCCCCCCCACAGCCGAATCCCCGGGGTTGCCTTTTGAGGCCCCGTCCGTGTTGATTTTGGTAGTCCCAGGAGTCGGCCTGACCCATCTCACTATGTAGATTTTTTTTTTTTTTTTGTTTTTACAATTACATGCAAAATTATTAATAAAATTGCAGGGGCAGAAATGAAGACCCAAAATATCTGAAAGAGCTGGGGCGCCTAGCCAGGCCCGCGGCGGAATGCATCTCTGGCCTTTAATCATGAACAGGAAGTCCCAAATTCGATCGCACACACGCTGAGCCGTGAACGGAATCTTCTTGACCCGCATGTCGTTCCTAGAGCACCAGATAAACCACAGAATGAGTATAGGAATGATGCGTAAAATGTGGATAGCACCCGAGACTTTATTAAACCAATGGGACAGAACTAAAGTAATAGAGTTGGTTTGTAAAGGAGGAATGCCCAATAAGGTACAAAAGTTGGCCCAAACCGAAGATGCGATCGGTCCATTAAGAAAAAGATGAGGCAGGTCCTCGGTGCTATCACAACAAAAACAAGAATTATCAGCAATTATGCCCCTCGTTCTAAGGCCGTCCGGAGTGGGAATCCATTTTTTCAAAAGCTTAACCATGAAAAACGACATAGTAGGAGTAATAATTTGATTCCAACAATGTTTTAAAATAAGATGAGTATCATGACGTTGGCGGATAGCCTCCCACGCACTTTTAAAGATTGTGGGCTTCAAGCGGCAGTGTGGGAGGCCAGATCTCGGTGGGAACCTGCAGTTGGATTTGGGGGGGTCCAGCATGGAGCAATCACTTGGGGGACGACTCCTTGTGCGCGGTAGTTGAGGATATTTAAGAACCTGGGAGCCAGATACACATCTCGCGATTTAACTGGTAGCAGTACTGTAGGGTCGGGGCTGTTATCCCGAGGACTAGTCAGGTGTAAGCTTGGAACCTCGATATCAAAAAAAAAAAAAATGTGTGTACACTGTACACAGCTTATCCTGTTGTAGTTGTTCTTTTTTTTTTTACGTTAAATATTTGTTTTACTTTCCTCGATGGGGTAGGTAGACCTGACAATTCGTTTGTGTCGTGTATTTTCGTATCGTGTACTTTCGTGTACCAAAAGTCCAAATCCATACACGACACGAAATGAATTCGTGTCATGTCGTGTTGTGTACCACGCAAATTCGTTTCGTTTCGTTCCGTGTATTCGTGTCAGGCACATAATATAAAATAAATATTAAAATATTATAAAAATAATAAATTTAATATTTTAATATTGTTTTTATAAGTTTTAGTAGACGAAATGAAACGAATGACGACGAAAACACGAATGTTTACACGAAATTTATGAAAGTTCACATTATATTTTGAAATTTTAAATTTTAGTATAGACAGAATTCACAAAATATATATTTTTATTAAATTAAATATAAAATATTTTATTATATTTATTTAGTTATTTATTTATTTCGTATACCTCGTGTCGTGTCGTGTACCCAAAGGGTAAACACAAAACCGACACTAAATATCGGTCGTGTACTTTCGTGTTCGTCTATTTTCGTGTCGTGTACTCAAAATACAAATCCAAACACTAAATTTTCGTATCGTTTTCGTGTCGTGTGGTAAATTGCCAGGTCTAGGGGCCACCACCACAATCTCCACCGCAACCGCCGCAGCCGCCTCCACCGCAACCAACGCCGCCACCTATTGGAAATATAAGATAAAATGGAGGAAATGGGGTGTTTTGAGCAGCCCATTTGAGAGGAAATTTTGAGTGGGCTCGATTACGAGTTAAAGTCGGGACTTAGTTGGAATACGTAGTACTCCGTACGAGGTTTCCAAAACATGTAAGAACACTCAAAATGATTGAGGTATGAATGAGATATAATGTTCTAAAGTGAACCCTTTAGAAATGAATTTGGGATGCTATCCCACATTGGAAAAAGAAGGGAGAAATTGTGAGTATATAAGGAGATGTGGACAAAGACATGTTCAAAATGAGACATGTGTGGATGTGTGAGTAGGCGCCCCTCGCGCACACACACACACACACACGCCGCCGCCGTCCGTCCGGCTGGCCGGCTCGGCTCGGCTCGGGTCGTGTCGACTCGGTCTCGGTCTCGGTCAAAGGGCGAAATGTCTCGAAGTTATCTTTTTACTGCAATTTTATTCGGTAAAATTTATTTTATCGAAAATACCTCAATTATAAATTCCGAATTTCGGATCTTTATCGAACTAAACAGACCAGGTCGGTTTAGAGTTCCTCCAGATACCAACTCTGATCGGTATAGAGTTCTTCCAGCACACAACCTCCTCCAGCCTTCACCTATAAATACCCGGCTTGAGGGGCTCGTTTTTACACACTTATTTGCGGACGAATTTTGAGAGACTTTACAGCCAAATATTTTTTTCTTCTTCTTTTTTCTTTCTTCTTCGGTCGGTGATAGTAGACAGATTTTGTTCTAGTTCGTTGAGGGTGCAGCGGATCACAGATTCGTTACATCGAGCTGTTGTTTTATCCTGGGAGGCAGACGTCATACACCGTGGTGAGGACGAATTTGCTTTAAGGAGACAGATTATCTGGACTCAACAGCGAAACTTTTGTTTTACATACGGGATCGGCGGATTTCGTTTTGCTAACAAATTTTCTGCAGGGCTTATATATATATTTCAAGTAATTGTTTTCAAAATCATTCAACACCACCACCAGCACTCCCACCACCACAACCACTGGTACCACCGCCATCAGCACCATCACTACCATCTCAACCACCACTATCGCCACCACTATCACTTCCATCACTAAAACTCATTTCCCTTTCTTTTCTCCTTATTTCCCTTTCTCCGTTTCTTTTTATTTCTCGCCAAACGTCCCCTAAGTTCGATAGCTGTCCAAGAGCCAAAGAACAACCGAATATATAAAAAAAGATATATCATGCCGTTAGTAGTGAGCCAAAAAAGTCCTCCATTACAGCTGTTGCGAAAAAGTCTCAGAACGAACATAAATTCAACTCTTAAAAGTAAAATAATGATACATCACGGGCCGCGGTCTGATTGCGGGCCTTCTATTTCTACATCTTCGAATATTTATAAATCCTCTTCCCAATAGAATTCGGCACCTATAAATATTATCACAACTTCACAGCAAACATACACAATACTTCACAACACAATCATCCGATAGGCTTAAGAAATCCTAATTATTCAGAAAACCAAATGGCAAAAATGTGCGCATTGCTGATTCTTTCTTCACTGTTGATAGCAGCTACAAATGCCACTTCCAGTAAGGAAACACGTCCGTCAAATATCCTTTTCTATGTCCAAGACGCCCTCTCAGGGCCGAATGCCACCGTTTATGAGGTGGCCCGAGCTAACATCACTTCGAGTTCAAACTCTTTTGGTCAAGTTAGCGTCGTAGATGACTTGATAACAGCTAGTCCCGATTCCAATTCGGAAATAGGCCGCGCTCAGGGGCTCATCACTTCGGCGGACATGAAAGTAGCGGGCATCGCCATGAACCTCAACTTTGTGTTCACAAGTGGCCCGTATAACGGGAGCACGCTTTCTCTTTTAGGTAGAAACCAGATTCGTTCTGAAGTTCGCGAGCTGCCGGTTGTTGGCGGCACTGGTATTTTCCGGATGGCCGGTGGGTTTGCGATCACCCGTACTCATTCATTCAACACTACCACGGTCCATGGTGTTTTGGAGTATAATGTTACACTTTACTATTATTCGTAGGGCATGCAACAGCTTCTGTTCCAAGTTATATGTATCATGTTGTTTTCCTTATGCTATATCGTTTCAAAGCTTTTATTATTAAACAGTTGCGTGTGCTGGAGGAACAAAATAATGTCCACGAGTGTGATCCAATACGGTTTATATATATATATAAACCGTCATATGAGAATTGGATTTATCTTGAGAAATAAGAATACATTTCAGTTTTGATTGTATGTGGTGGATGATTCAGATCGTGTGATATTTGGAATTTTTTTCATTAATAATTGATTTCTCATTTGGTAAATTGATAATTAATATATGGAACAGATCTTTTTCTCAGTTCATGCATTTAATTTTGGATCATTAAAACTAGTTAAATTAATAGAATGAATGTATTCTTATTTCTTAACTATATATATATAAACACACACATATGGTTTTCGTGATAATGTGGTTTAGTTAAGAAATAAAAATAAATTTGATTCATAGATCTTCTGTTGGTTGTTGTTGTTGTAGTTTGTACTTATCAAAATTCAATAGAAATTTTCCCAACAATGTGGCACTCCATTTAAACTTATGTTGTCCTATTTTATTTTTTATTTATGTTTTCAGAAAATAAATTTTTGCTTTTTATGAGTATGACATAAAAATGAAAAAAATTGCACTGACACTTTACTAAATATGCATTACATGACACTGAAATATGCGTACAATCAAATGAAAAACATCAATCAAGTAGTTATAAAATAAATTTAAACATCGAATTTGTATTAAATGTTCATTTGGATAAAATTAAGTATGCATCGAATTTATATAATAATCAGAAAAATCGGTAGCCATAAGAAATATATAAATTCAAAAACTGTATCTCCTTTAAACTAAACGGGCAAAATAGCTCTACTAGGGACTCAAGTTTGTCATTTTTATCACTTAAGGGACTAAAGTTTGAAGTGTTTCAAATAAGGGACTCAAGTTACAAATGTTTAGCCCGTTAGGGACCCGTTAATTTCATCCCGTTAAGTTTTAACGGACGTTTTAACGGACTGATATTTGAGGGATTTTTTGACACATGGCAGTTTATGATTCATTAATTGAATCCCTACTGGCCTTCGTCTCCTTCGTCTCCTTCGCCATTAAAAAGCTTCAAGAACCCTACTGGCCTTCGTCTCATTCGTCTTCTTGTCCTTCGATTCCTTCGCCATTAAAAAGCTTCAAGAACCCTACTGGCCTTCGTCTCCTTCGTCTTCTTGTCCTTCGATTCCTTCGCCATTAATAGGCTTCAAGATACCCTACTGTGCTGCGTTTTTCCAACAGACCCGAGCAGACCTAATGGCATCAGGTACTTCTATGTCCATCAACTCGAAGTTATCTTGCTATTGCAACAAAGAATCTCCCGTTCGAGTTGCTAAAACACAGGCTAATCGTGGGCATCGCTTTTACGGTTGCGGAAACTATGGATTGAAGGGTGAAACACGGTGCACCTTCTTTAAATGGGTTGATAATGAAGAAGATTCTTCTACAAGGTCAAAAACAGGAATGTGTTAAGGTGTGATTTTTGAAGGCGTAATTCTTGAACTAAAGAAAGAAATTGCTGTTTTGAAGAACTCCATTGAGTTTGAGAAGAACCAGAAAACAGAGGAGAAGATAAAATATGATTTCATGATGTTCAAGTTGAAATTTATTGGTATCATTGTTAGTGCGCTTTTATTTATATCATTGTTCACAATGGTGGTTCGGATTTGTAATATTTGTTGGAGATGATAATATTGTATCATTGTTCTTGGATTTGTAATATTTCATGTTATGTAATGAACAAATTTCTTGGTTATCGAGCCCCATGTTTACTTGACTTGATTACTTGTTTAGTTATTTCTTGAAGGCCCCGAGTTCCACATGATGTTTTAGGATGAAGTTCCACTTAAGGTTAATGTAATAGTCGCAATAGCTTTACATATTAGGATAGGAAATTGCAAATTTCTCAAAAGCTCCAGGCTACACCATCCTCTTGGGCATTCGACAGTTTCTTGGAGATTCTAATAACTTTTATTTGGCTATCCCAATTAGTAACTTCATCGTTCGCCTTTTGTTCAAATTTTAGGTTTGCGCTTTCATTTTTAAATCAAACATGGTGATGTTTTTATTATCCGAGAGTTCTTACATGAATTGATACGTAATGTGATTCACATTTCTCCAAGATCACAGCCGAGATGTCATATACATCTGCAGTGTAAGTTGGCTCACTACTCTCATAACATCTAGTTTTTCCAGTACTTCTTGTCACAAGACTGATAAGATTGTAAACCATAGCCTAAATTCATTCACTTCAAAAACATAAATGAATATCCATTCACTTCACTTCAAAACACAAAGTCAAAATATCCATTCACTTCACTTCAAAAACATAAATGAATATCCATACACTTCACTTCAAAAACATAAATGAATATCCATTCACTTCACTTCAAAACACAAAGTCAAAATATCCATTCACTTCACTTCAAAAACATAAATGAATATCCATACACTTCACTTCAAAAACATAAATGAATATCCATTCACTTCACTTCAAAAAAAAAAAAACAATAACAAGTTCATTGACTTAAAACTACATGCATAACACAGAGTTCGTTGAGATAAATCACTTCTTCATGGTTCTCCTCCTTGTATTTTGTCTTTGGCGTGTTCCTTGTACAAGTGATTCTGTGTTGATTCCGTGGGTTGTGTAGGAATAAGAGCATGTGACAAGACAAGTGATTCCCGCCGCATTCCATGATCAGATGCCTCCACACCTTCAATGTACACACCAAAGCCATCAGGAATTTCATCTCCAAAAACATGTCTTGTACCTTTCATTTTCCTTGTATATGTTGATGGTGCTTTCTTTTTTTTCAGTGCTTTCTTATGTCTTGGTGGTCTCATAGAAGTTGTTCCACCACCACTCTTATCAACCTTACATGTATGCACAATAAAAAGATAATGAGTAACTGACATTTGAAAGAAAACATAGCATTTTTGCATTTAAAATTTATACCTGCTCTCCTTGAACTGGAGCCGTTTTGCAGCTTCTTTTGTTATGCCCCAATTGCTTGCAATTGGTGCAATGCATTTCTCTCCCTTTCTCAATTAACTTCACAGTAGAACCCACCTTCCTAGTCTCCTCATTCAAACCCTTCCTTCTGGCTTTTTGAGGCCTACCAGGCATCCTTCTTTTTGGTGGTGGCCTTATAGGATCAGTTTCATCCCTTGGCCACAAATCCCTCCCATTCATACTGCTCATACACTCTCCATAAGCTTGTTTGCACTTATCCACCTTCAAGCTTGAATCAATATATTTCCTAGGGTCATCATTGAGGTAATATATTGCACTAACAACATGGTGCAGGGAATTCCACTTAACTCCCACATCCTACAGCTACATGACTTAGCCTGAGTGTCCACTACATAACCATCTAACCCCATTCTGACCTCAAACTTGTAGTTCCCATTATATGTTGTACAAAAACACCTATGCTCATCAATATTTTTTTCCAGTCTAGTAAGTATCCTAGGACAATACTCACCTTGCCATTTCTCTACAACCTTTCTTCTCCTCTCAAGTCTTTCGTTAACCCCATTCCTAATATCCTCTAACATGTCAATTATGGGTTTATACCTAACATCTACAATAGTCCCATTGAAACACTCACATAAATTGTTGTCAACAGACTCACATTTAGAAAAGACAGAGAAAAAACCTCTGCACCACATTTTTGGATTATGTCTCCTTAGCCACTCATGAGCACCAGCATTGAGAACCCTTATATCCTTCATGACAGTCTCAAATTCTTCAGGAGTTGAGCTCTTTGCTGCTGTCCAGAAAAGGTTTCTTAGCTCAGATCCTGCAAAAAGCATCAGAACAAGTGATTGATTAATAATTACCAGTGCAAACAAGTGATTAATATTTAGTAAGCATCTAAGCAATTACCGGTGTATAACTTTCTCAGGTTTGAATAGATATGCCTAGCACAACATCTATGCTCAGCATTAGGCAATAGATTAGCAATTGCAACCTCAAGGCCCTTTTGCTGATCTACAGTAATATAAAAAACCAGTTTAATAAAAAATTGGCAGTAAAAAATACAAATTTAAGTTAATTACAAAGCAATTAAAAGAATTAATGATTACCAGTAATTAATGTTAGACCACTTCCTTCATGCTTCAAGTCTAAGTCTTCTTTGAGAATTTCCAGAAACCAACTCCATGAATCTGTGCATTCCACCTCAACTACTGCCCAGGCCACAGGAAACATCTGATTGTTGGCATCTTTACCAACAGCTGATAGTATCTCTCCACAGCAATAGGATTTAAGAAATGATCCATCCAAGCCTAACATTGGTCTACATGCATCTTTCCAACCCTTCTTCAGTGCATAAAAACTTATGTACATCCTTTTAAATGTGGCTTCTCCATCTATCCCCTGCCTGAACACACTGATCCTCACAGTATTCCTCCTATCTGATTTTAAAATCTCCCTACCATAGCTCCTCAAGTAGCTGTAATGTTCAACTAGCCCTTTTTGAACCTCACACAATACTTTTTTCTTGGCTCTATAACACTGTAATCTAGTTACAGTGACCTTGTACTTGTCATTCACATCCTTCTTGAAATCTTTAGACTTCCATGTAGGGTTAGCCCTAATCTTATCCCCATACATCTCAGCCAACCATTTTGAAGTAGCCATTCTAACCTTAGCCTCTCTACAACATCTATGATCATCATTAAGGGTTTTAGTCTGAAAAGATTTTTCATTTTTCATCCAACTAGCATATAAGTACCATGGGCACCCTTCCTTGCAAATAGCTTGGAGCTTCTTTGTAATACCCGGTTGTAATTCATTCATTTTCATTCAGTAATTATCAGACTGTAATTGTCACTCAGTAATTCTCACTCGTTAATAATCACTCATCATTCTTGACTCATTCATTGGTGTTCACGGTTGGCATGTTGTAATCGTATATCAGTTACCGATCGGCATGTCATCTCCGTTTAGAGATCGACGGGAGTATTATTATTTTCATCGTGATTGGTAGTCGTATACTGGGAGCATCATCCGTGGCTTGTGTTAGACTTGTTCATTTTCACATTCATATGTTATGTCGGATCATTCATCAGTCGTATCGTGGAATCGGAATTATCGGAATTTTCAACTTGGCCAACATCGAGTTACGGCCGTAAGGACTTTAGGTTACGGCCGTAACAAGGGTTCGTGTTTTCAGGCCATTTGGACGAAAGGGACTTACGGCCGTAAGGTCCTGTGGTACGGCCGTAAGTTGAGCAGTGCGGCCGTAAAGGTGGCGATTCTGGCCGTCTGGCGTCAAAGAGCTACCGAGACATTTTGGCCGAAGGTGAGTTACGGCCGTAAGGATGGTGAGATACGGCCGTAAGTGGTGTTCGTAAATTTTGGATGTTGTCGACCAAGGGTGACTTACGGCCGTAAGGGTTGTGGCATACGGCCGTAAGTCGGGGAAGGTACGGCCGTAAGGCTTGGCCGATTCTGGCCAGACTGTGGCAGTGTGGTGCCCGGTCATTTCGACGAAGAGGGCTTACGCCGTAAGTTTGGCGATTCTACGGCCGTATCATCCGAGTTACGGCCGTAAGGTGTGCGGTTACGGCCGTAAGGGTGTCGACGGATGTTTTGACGGGCGCGGGCTACGCCCGTAACTCGAAGCGGTTACGGCCGTAAGTCTGCTTGGCAGCTTTGACGAAGCCGAGTTACGGCCGTCTGAGTTAGCCGATTCTACGGCCGTAAGGCCGTTGACTTGGAAAGTTACGGCCGTAAGAGGGCCGAGTTACGGCCGTAACTTCCGGCGATTTAAGGAGTTGGCCGGTCTTTTCACCTCACTTTTTCATTTTTTCCTTCTTCATCCGAGAGAGAGAGTTGAGAGGGAGATTTTATCATCATCAATCACTTGAGTGTGTAATCTTCATCATCTTCATTCCTTTGGGAAGCTTGGATACTCGTTATAACTCGTGTTCATCGGATCGAAGTGGTTGGATCTTCAAGAGGTAAAGTCTTCAACACCTTGGATTTCGATTTTGTGTTAAGATATGATGTTTTGACGTTATAATCATGTTATATGAAGGGATATGTATATGATTATGAGTTTGTATAAGGATTCATTGGATTATTGAGGGATTATTCAAGAACACTTTGAATATCGAGTCGATTTGGGGATTTTCGATTAATTGTTGTTATAATCACGTTTTTGGATATTCATAACGGACTATTGATCGTATTGGAGATGTTTTGTTGATTTGAAACACTTCTTGGGGATTTGAAGTTGGTATTGTTGAGGTTTAGTTGTAATCAATCGAAGTTGGCCTCAAAGTGTTCGATATAATGCCCCAATGAACTTGGTTTAATCGTATCGACGTCTTGAGTTCGTTATATTTGTGTTTAATTCGTTTATTAATTGGATTGTTGGTAATTGTATTGAATTAAGGTTGTTCGAGCGACCGACACTTCATTTAGGACATTTGTTCGAGGAAGGACTTTCTTCATCGGTATTGAGTAAGTTAATTCTTACTCGGTTAAAAGGATATTCATACCTTTTGTTGTTGATCATTCATAATCATAACTCATTCATCATTGTATTAATCATATTGAGACTTGTAATTGTCGAATAATCACTTCATTAATAAGGAACGGCGATTCCCATCAGTTCATTGAAACTATCAATCACTTCATTATCACTTTCATCCCGGTAAGTCATTCTTGACGTTGTCGGATTATTATTATTCATTGATATTCATTATGGTCATTCTTGTTCATATGACCTTCCGGTTCATATTGCGTGGCGGGTGCGGATGTGTGGAATTTTTAGTCGGGCACGTGATGGCCATGTATTGGGAGTGATACATTGGACTGTGCACACGGTAACGTTTACCTCCGTGAGACTAATTAGGTACAAGGACGGGTGTGTCCGGTCATCCGTCTTGTACACTTGCACAGAACACTACGGGCGTACTATGGTACTCCTCTTCAGCGTAATTCATAATTAAGGATATTTCATAACTCAGTTAATTCATGATTGTGTAATTTCAACCCCTGAGGATTGTTGTTCTGTATAACTGACCCCGTTTGGGGATATTGTTTTTCAGGTCATGGCAAGGCAAAGGCGCAGGGAGAGCACGATGACGGCGGGGAGTCCCAGTGATACTAGAAGGGGCCCCAGTCTTTTCAGTCATTTATTCGGTCACTTATGTTTTCTTTATTTATTCCGCTGCAGTCATTCCTTTCGAATACTCATTTCATTCAGTGTCGTGTATTTTATCGTCACATAAGATACACATGTATTCTATATTGTCCTGGGTGTGTTGTATGAAACTCCTACTCGGAGTAATTGATGTTATAATGTGGTTCGGTACTACATTTACCCTGTGTAATTCATCCTTTTTCATTCGCCTGGTGGGTCCCAGTCGGGGGTCCACGGCACTGTAATATCCGCCTAGTTTGGGGTGTTACAGAGTTGGTATCGGAGCGTGGTTTTGAATACTACCCTCCAAGTCATGTCTCATTTGAAATCATCGTCATCGGACTAGTATCATTGGACTTTCACGTCACGTGTGACCTGTGCAAATGCCGAGCCAATCAGACCAAGAACTGTAAGATTTCTAATGCCATGGTATAATTTCTGGCAATAGTCATTCATTCATCATTCATCAATTAACAATCCTCAAACATCATCATTCAGTATGATCAGGACGATCATGTTAACTCATTAATCACTTAATTCATTTCATTATTCAGTTGTTGATCAGGAAGATCAAATCATCAATTATGTTAACTTGTTCAAAATAATCATGTCATCTCAGTTAATCATTCATTTAATCACTGTATTAAAGCGTGTATGCTCATTTTCATCATCCCATATCATAATCATAACATAATATTCATGCGGGAAATATAATCATCATGTGACTTTCCTACTTCAGTATGGAAAGAGCTGGCAGAGGACGAGGAGGACGAGGCCGTGGAGCGGGCCGAATCCCGAGAACTCGCGCGAACACTCGTGCAAACGCGAGAAATAATGCTAATTCATCGAGTAGCGACGCTGCCACTCATTCACCTGGACGCGATCATTCGCTAACGGGGAGTCGTACCCGGGACACGGCTCAGTCAGAAGGTGTCCGGGTTGACCCACTCGCTTTTATGCAGGGCATGATGGCCCAAATGACCCAGATGGCACAGCTGATGGAGACGATGCATAACTCCACTACGCAAAATCAACAGGCTCCTCCGCCGCCACCTCAGAGGCAAGAGAGGAATGTGAGCAATATCATCGGCGATATCTCTCGCCAGAGGCCGCCGACTTTCGAGGGCTCGTCTGAGCCGGCAGATATTATTCATTGGCTCGAACATTTCGAGAAGTTGTTTGCTATGGTAGAGTGTCCCGAAGGACACAAAGTTTCTGTTGCAGCTTACTACTTGGGCAGGAGCGCGCATTCTTGGTGGTTGTCGTTGAAGCCCACCGAAGGATCATGTACATGGGATCAGTTCAAAACTCTCATGATGGAGAGGTATTATCCGGCCCCACTCAGGGAGGCCAAGCTGTCAGAGTTACTCACCCCCGACCCCTCATCAGACGAGGATGTTCTCGCCATTGCCGAGAAATTTCAGGAACTTCTCCCGTTCGCCTCATCTATCATTCATTCCGAGGCGGATAAGATTAAGTATTTCAGCAAGAGGCTGAAACCCCGTATGAGACTACAGTTGCTTAATCATAATTGCACCTCGTTGGCCGAATTCATCGAGAAAGCTCTCACCTACGAGCTTACTGCTAAAGAAATTGCTAAGCAGCAACCTTCGTCTGCTAGCAAGAAATCGAAGAACCGTAATCAGTCTCACAGCAGTCAGGCTACTTTCAAGAAACCCCGTGCGGGCTCTGCTTTCTCTGAGCGACCTCCTGTGTCGTCTAAACCCGCGGAATCTCAGTCTCGAGCGGCCAGTTCGGCCATCACCTGTTATAACTGTGGAGATCCTGGTCATGTCAGCACCAAGTGTCCGAGACAGTCTGTCACTTGTCATAATTGTGGAATTGTTGGGCATAAGGCCCGTTTTTGCCGTAGGGACTCCAAACCTACTCAGATTTCATCTCAAGCCCCGAAGCGATCGGCCGCTCGGAATCGGGCCACTCAATCGGCGTCGTTTAAAACGACGGGAGCGACTAAAGGTGGAGCCTATAGCCAGCAGACGGAAGCGTCCGGTCCGGGACTAGCAAGCCCGGATTTATGAGATGAAGAAGACCGATGATCCCGAGGCCCGAATGATCTCGTACACTCGATATTCTATCTCAACAAGTGTGTACCCTGTTTGATACTGGTGCATCTCATTAATTCATTTACGAGTGATGTTTGAGTAGACTACGTGTGTGAAGTGCTTCTAGTTGTGAGCCTTACGTCATTGGCCTACCTGATGGTAGACGAATTATCGGTAATCGTGAGATTCGGAATTGTCCGATTCAGTTTCATGGTCGTGTATGGCCAGCGGACCTAATCGTAGTAGATTTGCCGAGGGACGACGTCATCTTGGGTATTGATTGGATGGATCGTCATGATGCCATCATTAGTGTCCGTAAGCATTTGATCACTATCATTTCAGACGATGGGGTGGAATGTGTGTTTCAGGGAGGTAATCCCGGCTGTTCGGGTAAGGTCATTAATTTGATGAAAGCAGTGCGATTACTCAGTCAGGGATGTGTTGGTTATTGGTGCTTTATGACCAAAACCGAGAATTCATCAGTATTGTTGACGGATATTCCGGTAGTGAGGGAGTATGCCGACGTTTTTCCAGACGAATTACCTGGGTTGCCGCCACAGAGAGATGTGGAGTTCACGATTGAGTTGGAGCCTGGTACGTCTCCGATATCAAAGGCACCGTACCGGATGGCCCCGACCGAAATGCAGGAATTAAAGAACCAACTTGAGGAGTTGTTCGAGAAGGGTTATATCCGACCGAGTGCGTCTCCGTGGGGAGCACCCGTGTTGTTTGTCAAGAAGAAGGATGGTTCATTTCGTTTGTGTATCGATTATCGGGAGTTGAACAGAGTGACAATCAAGAATAAGTATCCCTTACCCCGTATTGATGATCTTTTAGATCAACTTCAGGGAGCTTCAGTATTTTCCAAGATCGACTTAAGATCTGGATATCACCAGTTGCGGATCCGAGAGTCGGACATCGCGAGGACGGCGTTTCGAACACGCTATGGCCATTATGAGTTTGTGGTTATGCCGTTCGGGCTAACTAATGCACCTGCGGTATTCATGGAATTGATGAATCGGGTTTTCATCGACTTTTTGGATCAGTTTGTTGTTGTCTTCATCGACGATATTTTGATTTATTCTCGTAGCCGTGAGGATCACGAGGTTCATCTTCATCAGGTTCTCGACGTGTTGAGACGAGAGCAACTTTTTGGAAAGTTTTCCAAGTGCGAGTTCTGGATGTCCGAAGTGACTTTTCTCGGACATGTAATTTCGTCAGACGGAGTTCGTGTCGACCCTCAGAAGACGGAGGCTATCCGAGACTGGTTACCTCCGAAGAATGTTAAGGAAATCCGGAGTTTCCTCGGATTAGAGGGTTATTATCGGCAATTTGTGGAAGGATTTTCCAAAATTGCTCAACCATTGACGAACCTTTTGCGAAAGGAT
Organism: Orobanche coerulescens; assembly: GCA_033398695.1. Classification (NCBI taxonomy): domain Eukaryota; kingdom Viridiplantae; phylum Streptophyta; class Magnoliopsida; order Lamiales; family Orobanchaceae; genus Orobanche; species Orobanche coerulescens. The sequence goes on from CM065806.1 coordinate 189,071,555, forward strand.
AAGAAATACACGTGGTCCGACGCGTGTCAGCGGAGTTTTGATGAACTCAAGAGCCGATTAATGTCAGCACCTGTACTTTCCTTGCCGCAGGGGACGGAGGGATTTGTGGTTTATAGTGATGCGTCCGGACAGGGTCTCGGATGTGTGCTCATGCAGGACGGAAAGGTTATTGCCTATGCTTCACGGCAATTGAGACCTTACGAGGTTAATTATCCGACACACGACCTGGAACTAGCAGTAGTGTTCGCTTTGAAGATTTGGCGTCATTATCTTTATGGCGTTACATCGCCGATATTCACCGATCATAAGAGTTTAAAGTATATATTTACTCGAAGGAGTTAAATATGCGGCAGAGGCAGTGGTTGGAATTAATCAAAGATTATGATATCGAGATCCTTTACCACCGGGCAAGGCGACGTTGTCGCCGACGCCTTGAGTCGCAAGTCCGTTCGGAGCAGATGCTTGCTCGTCTAACAATTCGAAGGAGCTTAAGAGGAATTTCTTAGACCCGAGATCGAGGTCCGGCAGCGAGTTCGAGACGACTTTGTATGTTAGAGATTTCATCGTCACTCGAGGAGGCAATCCGAGAGAATCGCAGTTCGACCTTCATTGTTGCGCATCCGTGAGGATGTGACTGTGGAAAGCCTCGGATTCGTGGTCCACGAGGATGGACTTTTGAGATTTAAGAATCGGTTGTGCGTATCGGCAAATGACGAGTTGAAAAACTCGATTTTGAGAGAAGCTCATGCTACCCTTATTCTGTTCATCCGGGGTCCAAAGAAGATGTACAAGGACTTGAAACAAAATTACCGGTGGAGTAATATGAAGCGAGAAGTCGCAGAATTTGTTTCGAGATGCTTAACTCACAACAAGTTAAGATTGAACATCGGCGGCGTGGTATGCGAAACCTCTTCCTATTCCCGAGTGGAAGTGGGAAGACATTTCTATGGATTTCATCACGAGTTTGCCGACTAGTCGCCGTGGCATGAATACGATCCGGGTGATTGTGGACCGCTTAACAAAATCGGCTCATTTCCTTGAGATCAAGGATACGTGGGGTCCCGAGAGACTGCTCGATTGTTCATCAAGGAGATAGTGAGACCGCACGGTACTCCTAAGAGTATCGTTTCCGATCGTGACGGACGATTTGTGTCTCATTTTGGAAATCGATTCATCGTGCTATGGGAACTCACTCAATCTCGATCGCCTTTCATCCTCACCGACGGGCAATCGAGAGAGGACTATTCAGACATTAGAGGACATGTTGAGGGCATGCGTCCTCGATTGGAAGGACGATTGGGAAGCCCAACTACCATTGATCGAGTTCACGTATAATAATAGCCGGCATGCTTCCATTAAGATGGCACCTTACGAGGCCTTGTACGGTCGCCGTTGTCGGTCTCCTTTGTGTTGGGATGACTTGTCGAATCAATCGGCACCGAGCCCGATATGCTTATAGCCGTGAGAAGGTAGCTTTAATCGAGTCGTATGTTGATTTCAGAGTCGTAAAATCCTATGCAGATAATCGTCGTCGACCACTAGAGTTCGAGACGGGTGACCACGTTTTGGTCAAGGTATCCCCGAGTCGAGGTATTTTCCGTTTCGGAAAACGGGGGAAGTTGAGTCCGAGATTCATTGGACCATTTGAAATTTTGGATCGAGTAGGCGAGTTAGCTTATCGACTGGCTTTACCTCCGACTTTGAGCAGGATTCATAATGTATTTCACGTCTCTCAGTTGCGGAAGTATGTTGCCGACCCGAGTCACATACTTCAGTTCGACGAAATCGAGATCGCAGATGATCATTCGTACGAGGAGCATCCTGTACGAGTGTTAGAGCGGCGAATCAAACAGTTGAGGAACAAGACGATCCTTTTGGTCAAGATTCAGTGGTCTAGACACGGAGTCGAAGAGGCCACTTGGGAAACAGAATAGAGTATGCGGGAGAGTCATCCCGAGTTGTTTGACCCTTAGTTTCGGGGACGAAACTATTTTTAAGGGGGGGAGTATGTAATACCCGGTTGTAATTCATTCATTTTCATTCAGTAATTATCTGTCTGTAATTGTCACTCAGTAATTCTCACTCGTTAATAATCACTCATCATTCTTGACTCATTCATTGGTGTTCACGGTTGGCATGTTGTAATCGTATATCGATCGATCGGCATGTCATCTCCGTTTAGAGATCGACGGAGTATTATTATTTTCATCGTGATTGGTAGTCGATATCGGGAGCATCATCCGTGGCTTGTGTTAGACTTGTTCATTTTCACATTCATATGTTATGTCGGATCATTCATCATCGTATCGTGGAATCGGAATTATCGGAATTTTCAACTTGGCCAACATCGAGTTACTACTGTAAGGACTTTAGGTTACGGCCGTAACAAGGGTTCGTGTTTTCGTGCCATTTGACGAAAGGGACTTACGGCCGTAAGGTCTGTGGTACGGCCGTAAGTTGAGCAGTACGGCCGTAAGGTCGGCTTATTCTGGCCGACGCGTCAAAGAGCTACCGAGACATTTTGGCCGAAGGTGAGTTACGGCCGTAAGGATGGTGAGATACGGCCGTAAGTGGTGTTCGTAAATTTTGGATGTTGTCGACCAAGGGTGACTTACGGCCGTAAGGGTTGCGGCATACGGCCGTAAGTCGGGAAGGTACGGCCGTAAGGCTTGGCTTACGGCCAGACGCGGCGTGTGGTGCCCGGTCATTTCGACGAAGAGGGCTTACGCCGTAAGTTTGGCGATTACGGCCGTATCATCCGAGTTACGGCCGTAAGGTGTGCGGTTACGGGCCGTAAGGGTGTCGACGGATGTTTTGACGGCGGCGGCTACGCCCGTAACTCAGAGCGTTACGGCCGTAAGTCTGCCGGCGAGCTTTGGACGAAGCCGAGTTACGGCCGCATCTGAGTTAGCCTTACGCCGTAAGGCCGTTGACTTGGAAAGTTACGGCCGTAAGAGGGCCGAGTTACGGCCGTAACTTCCAAGCGATTTAAGGAGTTGGCCGGTCTTTTCACCTCACTTTTTCATTTTTTCCTTCTTCATCCGAGAGAGAGAGTTGAGAGGGAGATTTTATCATCATCAATCACTTGAGTGTGTAATCTTCATCATCTTCATTCCTTTGGGAAGCTTGGATACTCGTTATAACTCGTGTTCATCGGATCGAAGTGGTTGGATCTTCAAGAGGTAAAGTCTTCAACACCTTGGATTTCGATTTTGTGTTAAGATATGATGTTTTGGACGTTATAATCATGTTATATGAAGGGATATGTATATGATTATGAGTTTGTATAAGGATTCATTGGATTATTGAGGGATTATTCAAGAACACTTTGAATATCGAGTCGATTTGGGGATTTTCGATTAATTGTTGTTATAATCACGTTTTGGATATTCATAACGGACTATTGATCGTATTGGAGATGTTTTGTTGATTTGAAACACTTCTTGGGGATTTGAAGTTGGTATTGTTGAGGTTTAGTTGTAATCAATCGAAGTTGGCCTCAAAGTGTTCGATATAATGCCCCAATGAACTTGGTTTAATCGTATCGACGTCTTGAGTTCGTTATATTCGTGTTTAATTCGTTTATTAATCGGATTGTTGGTAATTGTATTGAATTAAGGTTGTTCGAAACCGACACTTCATTCAGACATTTGTTCGAGGAATGACTTTCTTCATCGGTATTGAGTAAGTTAATTCTTACTCGGTTAAAATGATATTCATACCTTTTGTTGTTGATCATTCATAATCATAACTCATTCATCATTTTATTAATCATATTGAGACTTGTAATTGTCGAATAATCACTTCATTAATAAGGAACGGCGATTCCCATCCTTCATTGAAACTATCAATCACTTCATTATCACTTTCATCCCGTAAGTCCTTCTTGACGTGGTCGGATTATTATTAATCATTGATAATCATCATGGTCATTCTTGTTCATATGACCTTCAGGGTTCATATTGCGTGGCCGGGAGCGGATGTGTGGAATTTTTAGTCAGGCACATGATGGCCATGTATTGGGAGTGATACATTGACTGCACACGGTAACGTTTACCTCCGTGAGACTACTGAGGTAGATGGACGGGTGTGTCAGGTCATCCGTCTTGTACACTTGCACGTAACTCTACTGGCGTACTATGTTACTCCTCTTCAGCGTAATTCATAATTAAGAATATTTCATAACTCGGTTAATTCATGATTGTGTAATTTCAACCCCGAGGATTGTTGTTCAGATAATCGACCCGTTTGGGGATATTGTTTTTCGTGTCATGGCAAGGCAAAGGCGCAGGGAGAGCACGATGACGGCGGGAGTCAGTGATACTAGAAGGGGCCCCGTCTTTTGATCATTTATTCGGTCACTTATGTTTTCTTTATTTATTCATTGCAGTCATTCCTTTCGAATACTCATTTCATTCAGTGTCGTGTATTTTATCGTCACATAAGATACACATGTATTCTATATTGTCCTGGGTGTGTTGTATGAAACTCCTACTCGGAGTAATTGATGTTATAATGTGGTTCGGTACTACATTTACCCTGTGTAATTCATCCTTTTTCATTCGCCTGGTGGGTCCCAGTCGGGGGTCCACGGCACTGTAATATCCGCCTAGTTTGGGGTGTTACATTCTTTGGCTTGTTTGTTGCATATTTAATTGCCAAACCCTTGGCTACTGCATAACTCCTTATAGCTTCTTTGAGCTGTTTATGATTACTAAACCTCATACCCACTTCAAACTTAATCTTATGCATCTCACATTTAGGGTTAAATGTTGGGTAAGTCACTTTAGGCTTCTTACTTACTGCCTCATCCTCACTGCTAGTCTGAGTATCATAGTCACTTGAACCAACAGGTTCAGACTCATACCCATCAGCCTCAACATCCTCACCTATTTCACTATGAACCTCTATTTCACCACCATCTGGTTCCTCAATTGGGTTTTCAACATCATTAGGAACAATGTATTCTTCATTTCAAGTATTTAAGTTTTCAGATTCCAACCCTTTTTTCAAAGCTAACATTCTCTTCCTTATTTCATTTAACTCATCATTATCATCATCATCAGAGCAATGCTCCATGTTGTTTACATCACTCATATTATCAAAGTCCAATTCCAAATCATCTTCAGTGCCTTCTTGTTCTACATTATTATCAAACTCCACTGTTTCATCCACCTGTTCAACATTTATATTTATTTTGTTTCCATCTTTAGCCTCTCCTAATAATGTGGGGATCTGGTCATCACTATGAAGTAACATCAACCCTGATTCCATTGGCTTCGAAGGTGATTTGAAGTGCAACTTGCATATACCAGTATAACCCAACTCTTTAACATACCCTAGCACCTCAAAGTAACTAACTAGGTCCACATCTACATTGCTGATTATTTTAATTTCCCCACCATTATAAGTCTTTTGCAATTTGTTAAAGTAACATATGTATCGGAAAAGTACCACCATGGTGTATTTATAGTGTAATAACACTATCCATTATAGCCTACAAACATTAATTACAATTCAATAAATACTAATCAACAAATGTATGAAGAAAACCCTACTCTTTTTTTGGAAAACAAGGGAACAAAAGTGAATAACTTACCTGGAATCGCAAAAGCCCTAAATGTTCTTGGAATCGCAAAAGCCCTAAATGTTCTTGGAATCGCAAGACAAGCACGAAACAAGCTACACTTCGTACGGTGGTTAAAGCCGAGAACTTCAGATCGCCGTGAACTTCAAATCGCAAGCCCGAACACTTCTGTTTCCCAAGGAGCAGAGTCGCAAGGTATAACTCGCAGTAAGAAGAATCGAAAGGAAGGAGAAGAGCCATGTGTCAAAAAATCCCTCAAATATCAGTCCGTTAAAACGTCACGGGACGAAATTAAGGGGTCCCTAACGGGCTAAACATTTGTAACTTGAGTTCCTTATTTGAAACACTTCAAACTTTAGTCCCTTAAGTGATAAAAATGATAAACTTGAGTCCCTAGTAGAGCTATTTTGCCAAACTAAATGTGTAGTGAATTTAGTACTTGTAAGTAGCGGTGTACTAATCATTTTTTTTTCCAAATAGGTTCGGGTTTTAAAATCGAACCAGTTTTTGGTCGTAGTCTGGGAACCGGTTTTTTGACCAAACCGGTTCGGGTCGGGTTGGGTTGGGGTCTGTAAAAACTCGATTCTATACTAACCGGTTGGGGTCGGGTTGAGATCGGTTCGGGTAGGGAAAACCGGTTATAACCGGGGTTTTTTTTTAAAAAAAAAAACTTAAGAAAGTGATATATTCTTATTAAATAAACTCATTATACATTAAATATAAACTTTTATTAAACAAACTCATTACAAGATCAACTTTATTCAAACATTTAGAATTTAAAACATAAACTTTTATTAAACAAACTCATTACAACATCAACTTTTATTCAAACATTTAGAATTTAAAACAAAAACTTTTATTAAATAAACTCATTACAACATCAACTTTTATTCAAACATTTAGAATTTAAAACATAAACTTTTATTAAATAAACTCATTACAACATCAACTTTTATTCAAACATTTAGAATTTAAAACATAAACTTTTATTCATCGAGAGTGATATCTTCATCGGAGCTAGCCTCGCGCGAAGCTTCATCGAGAGCAATTTCTTCATCGGGGAGTGAGATTGCAAAATCTTCTTCCACCTCGATATCGTATATTTCTTGTTCAATATCTAGTTCGCCTTCAAGACTTTGAGTGTGTTGTATGCGCTCGGATGCGTCCAAGTGATCCTTCAAGCAAATACACATCTCCAATGATGCCGGTGTGAGTCTTTTTTTTCCTATAGATAATACCCTACCACTAAGAGAAAAAGCGGATTCCGAAGCTACCGTAGAAGCTTGGACGGTTAGTAAATCTCGGGCCATGGCAGTTAGAACGGGAAATTGAGTTTCCCTTCCTTTCCACCAAGCCAAAATATCAAAATTTGCGAATTCATGGGGTCCCATAGTGGATAAAAAATTGGTTCTAATATATCTCCCATATTCGCTAGTCGATGATTGCTCACCCTCACCCCTAGCCGTTTAGTGTTTTTTTTCTTAAACTATTATATAAGTTAAGCATGGGATCCGCGCTAGTAGAAGTAGAAAATGATGATGAAAGCGAAGTTGAAGAATCATTTCTTGAACCATACTTTTTAAAATAAACCCCGAATAAATCTTAGAAATTTTTGTTAAAAATGGCTTTTGCATCTCTTGCATAGAAAACGTTTTCGTTATGCAACTCTAAATCAATAGAGATTTTGTCGATAAGTAGTTCCACCCCGCTAATATTCATACATGAGTTCAACGCGGCGGAACAAGTAATTACCGGTGGCATTTCTTTGAAATATTTTCTTAGTTTTACTTTCATGGGCGAAACCATTTTTTCATATAAATCACCACTTAATTCGTAGTCGCTTAATTTTGAACACATTAAATAAATTTGATTAAGTACCAAATGAATGATGGGATAATAAACACCCGATAATAAAGTTGTTGCGTTTTTAAAAGAGCTTATCCTGTTTTATATATATATATATATATATAATGTGTGTACACAGCTTATCCTGTTGTAGTTGTTCTTTTTTTTTTTTTTTTCTTTACGTTAGTATTTGTTTTCCTTTCCTCGGTGGGGTAGGGAAGGAGGGACAATTAATTTTAAAAGAGAAATTAAGAAATGAACGGAACATGTTAGGGAGTAGTGAGATCATCCTTACGACATGGTGTCCACATTTATATAGTAGCTTCTAGAAATAAATAGCCTTAAAGTGTTTTTATTTTAGTACGTATATATATATATATATATATATATATATACATGCAAATGTGTGTACACTGTACACAGCTTATCCTGTTGTAGTTGTTCTTTTTTTTTTTTTTACGTTAAATATTTGTTTTACTTTCCTCGATGGGGTAGGTAGACCTGACAATTCGTTTGTGTCGTGTATTTTCGTGTCGTGTATTTTAATGTTTTGTGTACCAAAAGTCCAAATTCATACACGACACGAAATGAATTCGTGTCATGTCGTGTTGTGTACCACGCAAATTCGTTTCGCTTCATTTCGTGTTTTCGTGTCAGGCACATAATATAAAATAAATATTAAAATATTATAAAAATAATAAATTTAATATTTTAATATTGTTTTTATAGGTTTTAGTAGACGAAATGAAACGAATGACGACGAAAACACGAATGTTTACACGAAATTTATGAAAGTTCACATTATATTTTCAAATTTTAAATTTTAGTATAGACAGAATTCACGAAATATATATTTTTATTAAATTAAATATAAAATATTTTATTATATTTATTTATTTATTTATTTATTTCGTGTACCTCGTGTCGTGTCGTGTACCCAAAGGGTAAACACAAAACCGACACTAAATATCGGTCGTGTACTTTCGTGTTCGTCTATTTTCATGTCGTGTACTCAAAATACAAATCCAAACACTAAATTTTCGTATCGTTTTCGTGTCGTGTGGTAAATTGCCAGGTCTAGGGGCCACCACCACAATCTCCACTGCAACTGCCGCAGCCGCCTCCACCGCAACCAACGCCGCCACCTATTGGAAATATAAGATAAAATGGAGGAAATGGGGTGTTTTGAGCAGCCCATTTGAGAGGAAATTTTGAGTGGGCTCGACTACGAGTTAAAGTCGGGACTTAGTTGGAATACGTAGTACTCCGTACGAGGTTTCCAAAACATGTAAGAACACTCAAAATGATTGAGGTATGAATGAGATATAATGTTCCAAAGTGAACCCTTTAGAAATGAATTTGGGATGCTATCCCACATTGGAAAAAGGGAGAAATTGTGAGTATATAAGGAGATGTGGACAAAGGCATGTTCAAAATGAGACATGTGTGGATGTGTGAGTAGGCGCCCCTCGCGCACACACACACACGCGCGTGCCGCCGCCGCTGCCGTCCGGCCGGCCGGCCGGCTCGGCTCGGTCTCGATCTCGGTCTCGGTCTCGATCGAAGGGCGAAATGTCTCGGCATCTCGAAGTTATCTTTTTACTGCAATTTTATTCGGTAAAATTTATTTTACCGAAAATACCTCAATTATAAATTCCGAATTTCGGATCTGGATAAATATGGATACGGATAAATATCAATTTAATTGATAATTATCGAACTAAACAGACCTGGTCGGTTTAGAGTTCCTCCAGATACCAACTCTGATCGGTATAGAGTTCTTCCAGCACAAAACCTCCTCCAGCCTTCACCTATAAATACCCGGCTAGAGGGGCTCGTTTTTACACACTTATTTGCGGACGAATTTTGAGAGACTTTACAGCCAAATATTTTTTTTCTTCTTCGTTTTTCTTTCTTCTTCGGTCGGTGATAGTAGACAGATTTTGTTCTAGTTCGTTGAGGGTGCAGCGCATCATAGATTCGTTACATCGAGCTGTTGTTTTATCCTGGGAGGCAGACGTCATACACCGTGGTGAGGACGAATTTGCTTTAAGGAGACAGATTATCTGGACTCAACAGCGAAACTTTCGTTTTACATACGGGATCGGCGGATTTCGTTTTGCTAACAAATTTTCTGCAGGGCTTATATATCATATATATTCGATATATATATATATATATATATATATATATATATATATATATATATTCTATTATTTTTCAAGTAATTGTTTTCAAAATCATTCAACAATCTTAAAGCAAATTCTTTTTTACTTGATTAAAACAGATCTATTTTCGAAAAGCTAATCAGTATGGATTCTCAAAACCAAACAATGTCCACGGACGTTTCTGGAGGTGCGCCTCAGAAAATTGGCTCTGTTGGGAAAAACAAAGACCTTGTATCGAATCAGCCGGGATATCTGATCCCTGTATCGAATAGTCTTTGATAAAGAGGTTTTGACATATATGCCAATCCGAATAAAGTAAGGAAACTGTATCGAAGCTTTTAGGCTTTATCCTGTATCGAAGACCTACCTCGAATCAAGCCCTTCAGTACAGCAAGAAGTCTTGTAAAAGACAAAGTATGGAAACTGTCTCGAAACACAAAATACAGTTATCTTCCATACAGCTCACAACAGGACAAAGAAGGAATATCCAGAAGTCAAGTCCCGTTGAAAAGAAGTATTTAAATACTCAAAGGATAAAGTATTTAAATACCGCGTACATCGATCTTGTAATCCCGCTAAATCCGGATCGTGTCATAATCCCGTTGGAACGGAATCTCATTCAAACGGATATATCTCAACGAATATATAGTTCAGAGACTATATATATCTTATGAAGGTATTGAAGATCGACTACTTGTCACCTAACACTCAAGCTATCAAAAGTTATCATCAGAGCAAAACATATCTCCAAAGCTTATTGCAATTAAGATCGAAAGAGATATACAGTGCTCATCATCCTGAACAACACTTCATCAGCTGAAAGCTCTTAAAGTCAAAGTTGTTGTTCACCATCTGTTCTATACGTTGAACAAACCCAAGATCAGCCCTGTGTGGACTGAACAATCTGTGCTTCTCCGGAACTGTGTGTGAAGGATTTGCATTGAAGAAGACGAAGCTTCAGAACTGTGTGTGAAGAAGCAAGTCAAAGCATTAGCCCAAAACCAATCTGTGTGAACGGTTTAAGCTAAGATCTTTATATCAATCTGTGTGAACGATATTTTGATTGTGTGTGTTGTTATAATTACGTAGTTGTGTACGTAGTAATTATAATAAACTTTTTACTCCTGTGTGGAGGACCAGTGGACGTAGAGGGGTTTACCTCGAACCATTTTAATTACTGTGTTATTTACCTTCAGCTTTTAATGTTTTAAATTACTGTGATAAATTAAGTATACACTATACACTTAGTTGCTGTATCCACAGCAACCTACTGTATCCAAGACTTCCGCTACGCACTCAGATTTAAAATCCATACAGTTTGTTGTTTAAACTATTTTCCAAACTGTATCCTGTATACTTAGTGGCCTACAAGTGGTATCGGAGCGGTTGATTCTAAAAAGAATCAGTCGTATTCTTAACCGAATCAGATTCAAATCACTTATTTTCAAAACAGTCTCTTTCATTCCTATATTATCAGTATGGATACTTCTATGATTAACAAAGTACCTATGTTCTCTATTAACGAATTTGACGACTGGAGAATTAGAATGGAAGCTCATCTTGCAGCAATGCATGAAGAGATGATTTTTGTTATACATGATGGTCCTATCAAGATCATGAAGGTAAATCCGGCCGCAAGGATTGAGGGCCAAGCCCATGCTGAAATGCTCGAGAAGGAACGCGAGCAATGGACAACAGATGAAAGGAAGCGAGCCAATCTCGACAATGTGGCTAAGAACGCGTTATTTGTCACTCTTGACAAAGGCACGTTCTCAGAGGTAAAGAGCTGCAAAACAACCAAAGAAATCTGGGATAAATTCAAGTTGATTTGTGAGGGAACTGAGCTCTCAAAAGAAAACAAGATTTCAAAACTGACTCAGCAATTTGAATCTTTCGAAATGAAACCAACTGAGACGCTTGAGGAACTTGACCTCAGATTCACTGGTATTGTTGGTGAACTTGAAGCGTTGGGCAAAATTTACACCCAAAAGGAGAAGAACTTAAAAATTTTCAGATCTCTCCCAGCCCGATGGGACATTAAGACCACAGCTATGCGTGTATCCTGTAATCTTAATGAAATATCTACTTTTGATCTCTTCTATGACCTCAAAGCTTTTGAGTATGATATTGACAGAAGAGAGAAAGCTGAAGAATCTCCTTCAAAGGTCACAGCTCTCGCCGCTGTATCGAACCGTCGACACAGCATGCCTAGCTCGTCGAAGCCAAGTCACAAGAATGTCGACAAAGGATTTACGACATCCTCGTCTCAAGATGAAATGGCGCTTCTAATGCATAAATTCAAAAAGTTCATCAAACACCGAAAGACTCTACTGTGCCCAAACTCGCCATAAGGTAAGTACCAAACATCATCCGGTGATGCTAACTCGTGCTATAATTGCAGGAAACTGTGGCATTATGCAAATAAATGTCCTCATCCCAAAGTCCAAAAGTTGCCCGAGGCCGAGCAACAAGAGAGAGATGAAAGAAGACGTGCTTGGAAAGACAAGCTCAAGGCCCCGATTGGAGAATCGAAGCCTCCTCACACCTTCCAAATCGTGAGAATGTCTTCAGTGGTCATCGAAAGTGATTCATCCGACGATGAGTTCGATGATAAAGCATATATGTGCTTTATGGCCAAAGATGTTCCGAAGGTGAAGACAATGACGATGAGGTAAGTTCAACCTCGGCTATTCCACAAATGCATCTCATACTTTCGAAAATATGATGAATGAATTTAAAAACATTCAAAAGGCCCATGAGACTCTGAAAACTGAGAACATACAGCTTCAATTAACTAATTTAGAGCTGAAAGATGAAAACGATTTGCTGAAAATAAATTACGAAAATATGTCTCTTGACTGTGAAACCAGCAAAGTCGATTTTGAAAAACTCATGGAGAACAATCATCAACTTGCTCATGAACTAAATGAGGCTAAAACTCACAACGAGAGCAAGACAAATGATTTGGTTCTACTACAAGCCAAAATCACAACTCTCGAAAAGCGAGAAACTGAACTTGAGACCACTCTGAAATCGTTCGAGAAATCGTCCAAAAGAATGGAAGAAATTCTGAGCACTGGGCAACATGCTCATGATAAAAGTGGCTTAGGATACAGCTCATGTTCAAACAAAGGGAAAACTAGTACAGTGTTCGTCAAGAGTGTGGAACCCATTCCAGAATCAGAAGATACTCCCAGTCCCATGAAGGAACCTGCTGTACCGAGAAAACCGAAGGCTGCTATTCCGCCCCCGCAATCCTATTCCAGACAGCGGAATCATAAGCCGTTCCAACCTGTGAGGCGAACTCAACAACATGCTCCCAGAGCATATCAACAGCACCAACAGCCGTTCAGAAGAAAGGTTGTATCCAACTACCAAAGGCCTGCACGGCAGTACTATCAGTACAACACGCCGAGGTATTGGATACAGGAGCCCCGTTATCCTTCAAGACAGCAGATGCCAGTTCAGTATCAACAACATCATTGGGAATCCAACTGGAGACCCAGAAGACAAGCTGTTAGGCCTAAGAAAATGACTCCACCTCCAAGACGGCACTTGTACTGTAATAATAATAATAACCCTGAATTTTACATGCATAATAATTATCATGATTATAACGACTACGGATATGCCCCCCCGTAGATATCGTAACACTGTACCGAGTATGTCCTACAGTAAACCAATTGCTGCCAGGAAAACTTGGGTACCAAGAGGAACTAACAATCATGGACCCAAAAATCAAAGGGGACCTAAATCTACTTAATTTCTTTGTAACAGGAAATTCTAGAAGAGGATACCTGGTACTTTGATAGTGGATGCTCTCGACACATGACCGGTGATAGGAGCAAGCTATCTGATTTTGTAGAAGGTCGCGGTCCAAAAGTTCGTTTCGGTGATAAGTCTAAAGGAAGAACAAGAGGGAAAGGAAACCTACTTGTCGGGAAATTCAAAGTCACCGATGTTGCATATGTTGAAGGCTTACAGTATAATCTACTTAGTATTAGCCAGTTCTGTGATAAACAGTTCTCGGTAAAATTCTATATAGATCGTTGTAGAGTCAAGAACATCCAAACCAAGGAAGTTGTGCTGATAGGAAGCAGATCAGGTAATATGTATATTGCTGACTGGAAGCCTATGAGCTCCTCAATTCCATGTTTTGTTGCCAAAGGCACTGCAGATATTAGCTGGTTATGGCACAAGAGGATGTCTCACGTCAACTTCAAGACAATCAACAAGCTCTCGAGACAGGGAATGGTTAGAGATTTGCCAAATGTGTCATTCAAGAAAGACAGCGTCTGCGGACCATGTCAGAAAGGCAAGCAAATCAAGTCAACCCTGAAGAGCAAATCCTACCTTTCAACCCAAAGAGTGTTGGAAATGCTACACATGGATCTCTACGGTCCTGTAGACCCAGTAAGTTTGGGAGGTAAGAAATACTGCATGGTTGTTGTTGATGATTATTCCAGGTATGCTTGGACGATCTTTCTTAGCAAGAAGAAGGAAACAACATCAAAGCTGCCCGAGCTCCTGAGAAAGTTACAAAATGAAAAAGCATCGAGTATCGTGTGCATTCATTCCGACAGAGGTACAGAATTTACTAACCGCTTTATAGAGCAATACTGTTCGGAGAATAAAATACAGCACGAATACTCAGCTGCCCGTACACCTCAACAAAATGGTGTTGCCGAGCGAAAGAATAGAACGTTGAAAGAAGCAACAAGGACAATGATTGCCGCAAGCAAATTGCCATAGCGTTTCTGGGGTGAAGCAACCAATACAGCATGCTACACTCAAAACCGCTGTATCATCAACAAACACCACAACAAAACAGCATATGAGGTATGGAATAACAAAACTCCATTAGTTTCGTATTTTCACATTTTTGGATGCAGGTGTTATGTATTGAATAATGGGAAGGACCAACTTAGAACCTTTGATGAGAAATCAGATGAAGGAATATTCGTAGGATACTCCTCCGTCAGCAAAGCTTTCAGAATCTTTAATAAAAGGAAGCTGACGATCGAGGAATCAGTTCATGTAGTGTTCGATGAACCACACCATGATCCTACAGGAGTAAATGATATCACTCAGAACATTCACCATCTATCTATCTTGGATCCACCAACATCCATAGAACCTGTCGTTGATTTAGAAATCAACCCAGCAGCTGTAAGAATCGATGTGGATGAAGCCGACACTGTACAAGCTGAAGCTGTATCCACAGAATCTTTCGATACAGTACGGGATCCTGAATTAGAACCCGACCGAAGATGGTTGAGAGATCACCCGCAAGAGCTGATCATTGGAAACATTAATGCCGGTGTTTCTACTCGAAGGAGAATACAGAGTACACAAGGAAATGTACTTTGTGCACAAGAAGAATCTAATACTGAAGTTTCACACTTTCCTGAATGGAAATCTCAATTCGAACTTAGGAGACTCAATATGTGCATTATCGCTGTATTCTTAGCCCAGTCCGAACCTGTTTCGACCATAGACGCTCTTAACAATTCTCATTGGATAACATCTATGGAAGAAGAGCTTAACGGTTTCGAAAGAAACAATGTATGGTATCTTGTACCCAGACCAACACACCAATCGGTTATAGGAACCAAATGGGTATTTCGAAATAAAAAGGATCGAAATGGACTTATCATAAGGAACAAATCCAGACTAGTAGCACAAGGCTATAGTCAGGAAGAAGGAATCGACTATGATGAAACCTTCGCCCCGGTAGCGAGACTAGAAGCCATTAGGATATTTTTAGTCTTTGCCGCCCATAAGAGTTTTATCGTATACCAAATGGACGTCAAAAGTGCTTTCCTGAATGGAGATCTTGCAGAAGAAGTTTATGTTGAACAACCACCAGGGTTTGCCAACACAGACGGTATCGATCTAGTTTACAGGCTAAGAAAAGTGCTGTATGGACTTAAACAAGCCCCTAGAGCCTGGTACGAAACCCTGTCCCAGTATCTAACCACCAACAGATTTGAGAAAGGTGCTATGGACAAAACCTTGTTCAAGATACAGGAAGGTGATGACCTTCTAATGGTACAAATCTATGTGGATGATATTATTTTTGGTTCAACTAACCTTGCTCTATGTCAAAGGTTCTCTCATCTCATGCAAAGCAAATTTGAAATGAGTATGATGGGGGAACTTAGTTATTTCCTAGGTTTTGTGTAAAGCGATTGCCTACGGTATATTTATCAACCAGAGAAATACAAAGAAGGAGCTTCTCAACAAATTTGGAATGAACACTTCCAAATCCTCGCCAACCCCCATGAGCACTTCCGTGCAAATTAGTGCTGATGAAGCCGGAAAGCCGTTTGACCAATCACTCTACAGGAAGCTCATTGGTTCGCTCCTGTACCTAACGGCTAGCAGGCCCGATATCGATTCTTTGTTGGAGTGTGTGCGAGATACCAAGTTGCACCTAAGGAATCACACTTCAATACTGCTAAACGAATCTGAAGTACATTAAAGGAACAGTCGATGCGGGACTATGGTATCCTAAGGAAGGCGGATTCGATTTAGTTGGATACAGCGACTCGGATCTCGGAGGCTGCAAGCTAGATAGGAAGAGTACAAGTGGAACTTGTCACTTTCTTTGACCTAGACTCGTTTCTTGGTTCAGTAAGAAGCAATTGGCTAATTCTCTTTCCACGGCTGAATCAGAGTACTATGCTGCTGGTAGTTACTGTATGCAGATCCTTTGGATGCAGCAACAGTTGTCAGACTATGGAATCGATGCTAGAGAGACTCCAATCATGTGTGATAGCACGAGTGCAATTGCAATCACGCACAATCCTGTATTGCACTCGCGCACTAAGCATATCAACATGAAGCATCACTTCATAAAGAATCACGTCGAGAACAAGGATGTTCGCCTGGAAAAGGTACATACAGACGTTCAGCTGGCCGACATCTTCACCAAGCCGCTCGACACAGCAAGATTCAACTTGCTCAGACAAGAATTGGGAATGCTACAGCCAGACTCCCTGTAAGTAATTTACTGTTTTTACTCAACAATTGAGGGGGAACGCTGTAAGACCCATGAATACAGTATCCACCGTTAATTATCTATACACTCAGAACCGTCAATACAGCACTGTAGTGAACTAAGAACTATGAATCCTACAGCTGACGTGTGCAATAATTAAGGGGGAATACAGTAGGACCCATGAATACATCATTAATCCAACTATTGATGTATGGATTTTAAAACCTATAAGCACCTTTTTAAGGGGGAACGCTGTATCGACGCGGAAACAGCACATGCTATAGGATTTTGATTCAGTATATAATATAATATTATTTCCTTTCAAAATAATTTTTGTCCACGTGCCCTGTTTATGTCAAACGTCACGTACATTAAATGCCTTACACGACATCTGGACAACTGAATCTCAAAAGCCGCGATGTTTTAAATTTTTTATTGTTTTAAAACCGCCGTTTTAGGCATTTAGGGTGACACAAATGTCAGAAGTGGGACCCGCTCAATTTTTAAACCTTTTACTGGATTAGCGTACTAGTTACACTCAGTCCATCTTGACCGTTGATTTCAAAACCGGTTCCCATCCCTTAAAATCTGACCATTCGTACTCTGCAAAACCCTATTTCGCCGCCCAACTATAAAAGGACTGAATCTGCCATTAGAGACTCTTTACACTTTCTGCAAATTCAAGAGTTCTCAAGCAAAAACAGCCTACATATTTTTTTTGCATTTTACTGCTTATTTCGATTATTTTTCTGCACCTTCTTATCAAGAAATCATCAAAATGGCTGGACAATCTTCTTCTCCTGTTCTGAAGAAAAATGCTAACATCATCGATGGCCGGATCTTTTCAAAACCTGTTGTCATCGAAGGTGTTTTGTCAGAAACAAACGACTCTGAACCCATGGAGTATATCATAACTCGTCTTCAACAACAAGGCCTCTATCGCCTTGGAAGCAAGACTGCTGACAAATACGACACCCATTTGGTTGAGGAATTCTACCTCAACGCCGCCGTACGTTTTCTGTCATTGGCCCAAGGAGGTCATGTTGCTGACATCACTGCTACAGTCCAGGTAGTTCAGATCTGTATCGACAACGATCTGCTCCAGAGCATCTACAAACTACCCGCTGATGGCCTGACCATGGATCAACTTGAGACATTCGGGTCTCAAGAGCTCATTACAAAATTTTATGGACTATTCACAGGGTCCAAAGTTGTTGACATGGTGCAGACAACATGTCACAAGAAAAACTTTTGTCTTCCTTTTGTGTATCTTCACGATTTCTGCTGCAGGATAATTGAAAATCTAACCGGTGCGTTCGAGATGTGTACCAACTTGAGGTTCAGGATGATGGTGGCTATTCTGACCTGTGAAAAGGTCAATTGGTGCCAAATAATCCTGAAACGCCTACAAGAGGAGGTGTGCAAACCTGCCACCCAGAAGAAATCCTTTGGTTTAATGCTGAACCATATCCTGACGAAGTGCGGACTGACGCAATCCGCCGATGCAAAGAAGAACAGCTCGAGGATATACTTAGGAGGCGTCAAGCCTACTGCGTATAACCAGAGCACCATGACTTGCAACCACCCGAGAACCAGACATATGCCAATTTCTGACAATCCCAGAGATGAATCCTTGAAGTTCCAAGAAGTGGAATCTTCAAAGAAGCAAAAGAGATCTCACAGCAAGAAACACTCTGCTGGTGAGAAGCCCAAGAAGAGACTTCGGAGGCTTTCGAAAGTCAAATCTGCCAAGCCCTCCAAGTAAATCTCCCCCGTGGCTCAACCCACTGATGAAGAACCCCAGGGCCCAACCCCTGTGGAAGAGGTGTCTCCTCCTGCATCGACAGTAGATCCCGAGCCTTTGGCGGCTAGGACGGATATTGAGACATCTGCCAACAATCAAGACTTTAGCGAGTCGGCTGCCCATTTGGAGCCAAAAGCTACTTCTCCTCTGCGGGATCCCACACCCGTACAGGATCCATCTTCCTTCAGGGCACCATCCCTTGTAAGGAATCCCACTTCCGTATAGGATCCCATACCTGTACAGGAATCCCTCGACACAGCGTCTCCAGACAATGTACGAAGTCCCTCCCCCGACTCAATTATCAATCAGACCCTTATTTCGGTTCAAATTGAACATGCCTACGAAAGATTTCTGCAATGGAAAGGCTACAGGCTGGCTCCGTACGATACACTGTACAACTGGAGCGATTGGAGCCAAGAGGAAAGATACGTCTCAGAAGTGACGGACTCAACAGAAATTGAGGCCCTGATCCGATGGGACAATCCCTCCTGCAAGGAACTAATTGAAAGCCATCTTCTGCATAAATCCGACGCTCGAAGGAAAGGAAAGAACAAGTCAGAGGACTCTCCCTCTAATCTAAAAGATGACGAAGATCATGACTCAGACGACGACGACGACGCTTTTCAAACAGGTCTGAGAATGAGTCGTGAAGAGGCTGACACTAGAAACGCCTCTCCACCCAGAGACGACGAAGGGCCTTCTACTCAAGACAATCCCCCTTCGCCACAGCATGAGAACATTCCCGACGAAGAGGAATCAGTCCCTCCAGTCGAGGAAATAGAAGAAATTTTGGAACAGGCACCTGAGCCTGCTGCGACCAAAGAAGCTGTTCCTGAAAGACAACAGGAGGATTTAGTCCCTCCTGTATCCTTGCATGCTGAAGAATCTTCGCAACAGGAAGCTGCTCAAATCCCTGTCGCCGAACCAGAGCAAGCTGCTCCCGCCCCTTCAACCGTGGAATCCGAGGACGGTATCGAACCTGAGGATGTCCAACTTACTTCACGTCCATCCGTGAACGTAAGAAGGTTGAACAGCTCTGCAGACCTTGACCAACCAGATTCTCCGATTTCTGCCGCAAGAAAAGAACGCCTGCGTGCACTTGGCCTTCAAACTGTATTCATCCAGGATGCAGTAAATGCTCTATCTTCCGTTGAAAAAGCATTGATTTGGATGCACACTTCTGCCGTGGAAGAAATGACCGCTCTTCAACATGAAATATCTCGTGTTGTCGAGGCATTCACTATTCTGCCAGAAGTTTTCAAACAAGCTTTGAAGATCATGGAAGATAAGCAGGAGCAACTGCTGAAGGAAGAAGCAACAAAAACGAGGATAGCTGAAGCCAAGACCGCCTGTGCTATGATTGAAAACAGCTCTCAGCTGCGCGCCCACGACAAATGCATTAAAGACATGTCGCAGACGCTTTTCTCCCTTGTAGAGAGAATGACTAACATTGAGACAAAACAGGATGCTGCACTGGAAATCCTAAAAAGTCTTGATGAAGCCAAAAAGGGGGAAGAGGCGAGAGAAGCTGCAAGGAGAATCAGGCTGCAATAAGAAAGGGAATATGAGGCTGCTCAAAACAAGATTACCGCGAGTTGAACAAGCTAGCACCTCCCTCCCAAAGTTTTAAGATCTCGTGCTCCCGACCAATTTCATGATCCCAATGTCCCTTGGTAAACTCTTATTCAGAGACCTTCAAATTGCTCACGACCAACCGCAATCCTACCGCCGACGAAGTGAAGCATTGGAGGAAGAACGAATCGATGAGATACTTTGTCAAACTCATCGGGAATCCGCCATCTTCAAGAACTATAAAACGTTAGCGGAGGCCGCAGATAAATTTACGAAGATGCTTGAAGACGGAAACTCCTCTCCAAATCGAGATGAAATCTAAACACAGAAGAGGAGATCGGATCACCCATCCAGAAGACTGGATACTTGCCTTTGATCGATCCTATGAAGGAAGAGCTATATACCAGGATCGAGGCAATGATTCTCTTCAGAACTGGTGGCGTGGTACCGAGAATGACCCAGGGAAAAAGCCATGGAGGCATGCGGATTATAGTTAAGGAGCTGAAATCTATGTATATTATTTTTGCTTTGTAATTTCTCTTCGAAACAGCAAACTTTGTACTCAAGTCATTTTGAATATCAATAAAAGCGTTTGTTTGTCTTGAAAGATTACAACTCGTAATCTACTGTGTTGATGTATGATTACTTAAATTGATAGCAATCTCAAGTTAGATAACTTGATTGAAAATTAAGCCGCATTTAACTAGTCTACGAACAGTTCATAATTTGATTGTAAGCTTAGAAAACATTGTAAGATTGTGCTCATACACAATCATAAGTTTAAGTTGTAAAAATCCTTAAACTGTATCGAACTCGCCTGCGAGCAGTTCATTATTGTAGACTAAGTTACTGAAAGTCAGACCCTTTGACGAAAGACCAACAAATCTGCCAGAAGTTATCAAAGAAGATCGCTTCATGAAGAAGGTTTTGGCATCATCAAGAAGACTTGAAAAGTTAAGTCTTGGCAAATTGTCAAAAAGGGGGAAATTGTTGGGAAAACAAAGACCCTGTATCGAATCAGTCGGGATATCCGATCCCTGTATCGAATAGTCTTTGATAAAGAGGTTTTGACATATATGCCAATCCGAATAAAGTAAGGAAACTGTATCGAAGCTTTTAGGTTTTATCCTGTATCGAAGACCTACCTCGAATCAAGCCCTTCAGTACAACAAGAAGTCTTGTAAAAGACAAAGTATGGAAACTGTCTCGAAACTCAAAATACAGTTATCTTCCATACAGCTCACAACAGGACAAAGAAGGAATATCCAGAAGTCAAGTCCCGTTGAAAAGAAGTATTTAAATACTCAAAGGATAAAGTATTTAAATACTGCCAGACATCAGATCTTCAGAATCCCGCTAAATCCGGATCGTGTCATAATCCCGTTGGAACGGAATCTCATTCAAACGGATATATCTCAACGGATATATAGTTCAGAGACTATATATATCTTATGAAGGTATTGAAGATCGACTACTTGTCACCTAACACTCAAGCTATCAAAAGTTATCATCAGAGCAAAACATATCTCCAAAGCTTATTGCAATTAAGATCGAAAGAGACATACAGTGCTCATCATCCTGAACAACACTTCATCAGCTGAAAGCTCTTAAAGTCAAAGTTGTTGTTCACCATCTGTTCTATACGTTGAACAAACCCAAGATCAGCCCTGTGTGGACTGAACAATCTGTGCTTCTCCGGAACTGTGTGTGAAGGATTTGCATTGAAGAAGACGAAGCTTCAGAACTGTGTGTGAAGAAGCAAGTCAAAGCATTAGCCCAAAACCAATCTGTGTGAACGGTTTAAGCTAAGATCTTTATATCAATCTGTGTGAACGATATATTGATTGTGTGTGTTGTTATAATTACGTAGTTGTGTACGTAGTAATTATAATAAACTTTTTACTCTGTGTGGAGGACCGGTGGACGTAGAGGGTTTACCTCGAACCACTTTAATTACTTGTGTTATTTACCTTGACTTTTCTTGTTTTAAATTACCGTGATAAATTAAGTATACACTATACACTTAGTTCCGTATCCACGGCAACCTCTCAGTATCAAGACTTCCGCTACGCACTCAGATTTAAAATCCATACAGTTTGTTGTTTAAACTATTTTCCAAACTGTATCCTGTATACTTAGTGGCCTACAGGCTCGGGTTCAGCAACTGGAGGTGCGCCTCTAACTATATTGGGTTCAGCGAACCATTCGGCCTTGGTTCCGATAACTAATTCGGTTTCGGTTTCGGTCAACCATGCGGACAAACCAGATAAATTCAACGTGCAGAATTTCAAGAGATGGCAGCAGAAGATGATGTTCTATCTGACCACTCTAGGCTTGTCTCGATTCCTCAAGGAGGATGCGCCAAAATATGACGAAGACAGTGACCAACAAACTCTGATGTCCATTGACGCTTGGAAAACTTCCGACTATCTGTGTCGGAACTATGTGATGAATGGCCTTGCCGATTCATTGTACAACGTATACAGCAGTGCTAAATCAGCTAAGGCGTTATGGGACTCACTAGACCATAAGTACAAGATCGAGGACGCCGGTGCCAAGAAGTGGATTGTTGGACGGTTTCTCGATTACAAGATGATCGACTCCAAGATAGTAGTGAGTCAGGTACAAGATCTACAAGTGATCATTCACGAAATCCATGCTGAAGGAATGATCATTAGCGAATCCTTCCAAGTGGCTGCTATGATCGAAGAACTGCCCTCGACTTGGAAAGATTTCAAGAATTATCTCAAGCACAAGCGCAAAGAGATGAGCATGGAAGATCTGATCGTTAGACTTCGCATAGAGGAAGACAACCGAGGATCATAGAAGAAGGTAAATGCTGTTGTGGCAAAGTCCAATGTTGTGGAAACTGGACCGACATCCAAGAAAGGCAACAATGGAAAGGGAACCAAGCTGGGACCTAAAGGAGGAATTGGGAAAAAGAAGCAAAAATTCCTTGGTAAATGCTACAACTGCGAAAAGATGGGTCATAGGGCGGCTGACTGCAGGCTGCCAAAGAAACCAAAGAAAAAGAAAGGTAATGCAGCACATCTGATTACCGAGCAAGTGAAAAATCTTGACTTATGTGCTATGATCTCCGAAGTGAACTTAGTTGGCTCAAATACCAAAGAGTGGTGGATTGACACTGGAGCAACTAGGCATATATGTGCCAACAAATCAATGTTCTCCTCATTGATAGAAACTAATGCCGGTGATATACTGTATATGGGAAACTCTACAACCTCAACTATCTTGGGCGAAGGCACGGTGATCTTAAAGATGACGTTTGGAAAGGAAGTGACTCTTAAACGTGTGTTATATGTGCCTGATATTCGAAGGAACCTTATTTCTGGTACCTTGTTGATGAAGCATGGCTTTAGAATAGTTTTCGAGTCCGATAAAGTTATTTTGTCAAAAAATGGTGTGTTTATAGGCAAGGGATATGAATATGATGGGCAAGGGATATGAATGTGATGGTGTGTCGAAAAGTTAATTTTAATGCAATGCGTAGACTAATTGCATTAGAACACATACCAAAGTTTAAAATTGATTTAAACCACAAGTGTGAAACTTGTGTAGAGGCAAAATTAACTCGATCTCCATTCCGAAAAGTGGAAAGAAACACCAAACCTTTAGAATTAATACATAGTGACCTATGTGATTTGAAGTTTCTTCAAACTAGAGGTGGAAACAAATATTTTATTACTTTCGTGGATGATTGTACTAAATATTGCTATGTATACTTGCTTAAAAGCAAAGATGAAGCCATAGAGAAATTCGTTCTCTATAAAACGGAAGTTGAGAATCAATTGAATGCTAAGATAAAAATCTTGAGAAGTGACCGCGGAGGTGAATATGTGGAACCATCTGGCGAATTTTGCTCGCAACATGGGATTATTCATGAAGTCGCTGACCCATATGCACCACAGTCAAATGGCGTGGTGGAACGTAAGAATCGCACTTTGAAAGAGATGATGAACGCGATATTACTAAATTCAGGGCTGCCGCAAAATATGTGGGGAGAAGCCATCTTAACGGCGAATTATCTCTTAAAAAAGATATGCCGTAAGAACGGAGACAAAACTCCTTATGAATTGTAGAAAGGAGTCAAGCCTTCCTACAATTACATGAAAGTGTGGGGGTGTCTAGCAAAAGTGCTGATACCTACTCCTAAAAAAGTTAAAATAGGCCCAAAAACGGTTGACTGCATTTTCATTGGATATGCACACAACAGCAATGCTTACCGATTTCTTTTGCATGAATCCAAAGTGCCTGAGATTCACAAGAATACGATTATGGAATCAAGGAATGCGTCATTCTTTGAGAATATCTTTCCTTGCAAGACTGCAAGTGAACCCCTTATCTCATCCGAACAGACTTCTGAACTAATGAATGAAGATAATGAAGACCAAATAATGGATAATGAGGACGAACCTAGAAGGAGCAAGCGACAAAGGACGGAGAAATCTTACGGACCAGATTTCATCACCTACTTGCTCGAAAATGCTCCTCAGACTTACAAAGAAGCTGTAAGCTCGACGGATGGACCTCTATGGAAGGAGGCTATCAAAGAAGAGATTGATTCTATATTACAGAATCATACTTGGGAACTAGTGGAATTACCTCCAAAGTGTAAACCATTAGGAAATAAGTGGATTTTCAAGAAGAAATTGAAAGATGGAGCAGTTGATAAATATAAGGCTAGGCTCGTAGCGAAGGGATATAACCAACTTGAAGGCCTAGACTATTTTGATACTTACTCTCCTGTGATGAGAATAACTTCCATCAGTATGATACTTGCCATCGCAGCATTACGAGGCTTAGAAGTTCATCAAATGGATGTTAAGACTACCTTTCTTAATGGGGACTTAGAAGAGGAAATCTACATGGAACAACCCGAGGGGTTCTCTGCTCCTGGACAAGAAAGGAAAGTCTGCAAGCTGGTAAAATCCTTGTACGGATTGAAGCAGGCAGCAAAACAGTGGCATGAAAAATTTGATCATGTCATGATAAGCGGTGGCTTCAAAATTAATGAATCCGACAAATGTGTATATGTGAAAGACACAGAAGATGGCTATGTCATTTTGTGTCTATATATAGATGACTTGCTCATTACCGGCAGTAATGAAAGAATAATCAAATCGACCAAATATATGCTGAGGTCGAGATTTGATATGAAGGATATGGGACTCGCAGATGTAATTTTAGGGATTAAAATCACACGAACGTCGGAAGGTCTCATGCTGAGTCAAGCCCACTATGTGGACAAAATCCTTGAAAGATTTAATAAAGATGACGCTGGCACAGCCAAAACCCTGGTGGATATGACGTTGAGACTATCCAAGAATAAGGGTGAAGGAGTATCTCAACTTGAGTACTCACGCATAATAGGAAGTCTGATGTACTTGATGAGCTGTACAAGACCAGATATAGCCTACTCAGTTAGTAGACTAAGTAGATACACGAGCAATCCCGGAAAGGATCACTGGAAGGTGATCATAAGGGTACTAAGATACTTAAGGGGTACTCGTGAGTATGGGCTGCACTATACCAAATATCCAGCAGTACTTGAAGGATATAGTGATGCAAATTGGATATCTGATATAAAAGACTCCAAGTCTACAAGCGGATATGTATTCACACTAGCCGGTGCAGCAGTGGCATGGAAATCTTCAAAACAGATACTTATATCTCGGTCAACGATGGAATCCGAGTTTATAACCTTAGATAAATGTGTAGAAGAGGGAGAATGGCTACGCCATTTTCTAGAAGATATTTCAATATGGGCAAAGCCTGTGACCGCAATATGTATTCATTGCGATAGTCAATCTACGATTGGCAGGGCACAGAGCGTAATGTACAATGGTAAGTCTCGTCACATAAGGAGGAGACATAATACCATTAGACAATTGATATCAACAGGAGTTATCACTATTGATTATGTGTCATCAAAGGATAACATTGCGGATCCGCTAATCAAAGGGATATCAAGAGACCTTGTTGATAAATCATCAAGAGGAATGGGTCTATTGCCTTGAGCTAATGGTTTTATGGAGGATACCCAACCTAAGCTGACTGGAGATCCCAAGATCTAGGTTCAATGGGACAACCAATCCATAAAACTAGGCACAATCACTGCGGGGGGTTACCCCGAACCGACCATTCCTAGGATGAAAACAGTGATACCCGTAGGGAGATGTTAAGATTATGCTTTTAATGATTCTTAAGTCGACAACGTATAGTCGGGTGGAGTAAAATACGGGTTTACTCAAAACACTTAAAGAGAATCACCTATGTTAGAGAGAAGAGGGGCCGCTTCAAAGGAGAATTGCTAAGGCACAATTCTTTAGAAACTCTCGCAGAACCAGGACGGTGTCCACGTCCAAAATGGGCACAATAATGAGAACATAACAAATCAGGAAGGGCACTTGTGAAGGATATACGATCACTTACACAAACGGTCGGACAGTTCAAAGGCATCTAGTCACACTGTCTAGCCAGTAAGGAGAATCTATCTTTTCGAGGGAAGGTTCAAGGAGCATACTCTACCTATCCTATGCAATGCCTAACCGTAGTAACTATCACCAAGTCAACTCCGTGTCTGACGTGTGCTGCTGGAGCATCAATCTCATTCATGTGGGGGATTGTTGGAAATATAAGATAAAATGGAGGAAATGGGGTGTTTTGAGCAGCCCATTTGAGAGGAAATTTTGAGTGGGCTCGACTACGAGTTAAAGTCGGGACTTAGTTGGAATACGTAGTACTCCGTACGAGGTTTCCAAAACATGTAAGAACACTCAAAATGGTTGAGGTATGAATAAGATATAATGTTCCAAAGTGAACCCTTTAGAAATGAATTTGGGATGCTATCTCACATTGGAAAAAGAAGGGAGAAATTGTGAGTATATAAGGAGATGTGGACAAAGGCATGTTCAAAATGAGACATGTGTGGATGTGTGACTAGGCGCCCCTCGCGCACACACACACACACGCGCGCGCCGCCGCCGTCCGTCCGTTCGTCCGTCCGTCTGTCGGGTCAGTCTCGGTCGAAGGGCGATTTGGGCGAAATGTCTCGGCGTCTCGAAGTTATCTTTTTACTGCAATTTTATTCGGTAAAATTTATTTTACCGAAAATACCTCAATTATAAATTCCAAATTTCGGATCCGGATAAATATGGATACGGATAAATATCAATTTAATTGATAATTATCGAACTAAACAGACCTGGTCGGTTTAGAGTTCCTCCAGATACCAACTCTGATCGGTATAGAGTTCCTCCAGCACACAACCTTCTCCAGCCTTCACCTATAAATACCCGGCTTGAGGGGCTCGTTTTTACACACTTATTTGCGGACGAATTTTGAGAGCCTTTACAGCCAAATAGTTTTTTCTTCTTCGTTTTTCTTTCTTCTTCGGTCGATGATAGTAGACAGATTTTGTTCTAGTTCGTTGAGGGTGCAGCGGATCACAGATTCGTTACATCGAGCTGTTGTTTTATCCTGGGAGACAGACGTCATACACCGTGGTGAGGACGAATTTGCTTTAAGGAGACAGATTATCTGGACTCAACCGCGAAACTTTCGTTTTACATACGGGATCGGCGAATTTCTTTTTGCTAACAAATTTTCTGCATATATATATATATATATATATATATATATATATATATATATTTCAAGTAATTGTTTTCAAAATCATTCAACACCACCACCAGCACTCCCACCACCACAACCACTGGTACCACCGCCACCAGCACCATCACTACCATCTCAACCACCACTATCACTTCCATCACTAAAACTCATTTCCCTTTCTTTTCTCCTTATTTCCCTTTCTCCGTTTCTTTTTATTTCTCGCCAAACGTCCCCTAAGTTCGATAGCTGTCCAAGAGCCAAAGAACAACCGAATATATAAAAAAAGATATATCATGCCGTTAGTAGTGAGCCAAAAAAGTCCTCCATTACAGCTGTTGCGAAAAAGTCTCAGAACGAACATAAATTCAACTCTTAAAAGTAAAATAATGATACATCACGGGCCGCGGTCTGATTGCGGGCCTTCTATTTCTACATCTTCGAATATTTATAAATCCTCTTCCCAATAGAATTCGGCACCTATAAATATTATCACAACTTCACAGCAAACATACACAATACTTCACAACACAATCATCCGATAGGCTTAAGAAATCCTAATTATTCAGAAAACCAAATGGCAAAAATGTGCGCATTGCTGATTCTTTCTTCACTGTTGATAGCAGCTACAAATGCCACTTCCAGTAAGGAAACACGTCCGTCAAATATCCTTTTCTATGTCCAAGACGCCCTCTCAGGGCCGAATGCCACCGTTTATGAGGTGGCCCGAGCTAACATCACTTCGAGTTCAAACTCTTTTGGTCAAGTTAGCGTCGTAGATGACTTGATAACAGCTAGTCCCGATTCCAATTCGGGGGAAATAGGCCGCGCTCAGGGGCTCATCACTTCGGCGGACATGAAAGTAGCGGGCATCGCCATGAACCTCAACTTTGTGTTCACAAGTGGCCCGTATAACGGGAGCACGCTTTCTCTTTTAGGTAGAAACCAGATTCGTTCTGAAGTTCGCGAGCTGCCGGTTGTTGGCGGCACTGGTATTTTCCGGATGGCCGGTGGGTTTGCGATCACCCGTACTCATTCATTCAACACTACCACGGTCCATGGTGTTTTGGAGTATAATGTTACACTTTACTATTATTCGTAGGGCATGCAACAGCTTCTGTTCCAAGTTATATGTATCATGTTGTTTTCCTTATGCTATATCGTTTCAAAGCTTTTATTATTAAACAGTTGCGTGTGCTGGAGGAACAAAATAATGTCCACGAGTGTGATCCAATACGGTTTATATATATATATAAACCGTCATATGAGAATTGGATTTATCTTGAGAAATAAGAATACATTTCGGTTTTGATTGTATGTGGTGGTTGATTCAGATCTTGTGTTATTTGTAATTTTTTCATTAATAATTGATTTCATTTGGTAAATTGATAATTAATATATGGAGCAGATCTTTTCTCAGTTCATGCATTTAATTTTGGATCATTAAAACTAGTTAAATTAATAGAATGAATGTATTCTTATTTCTTAACTATATATATATAAACACACACATATGGTTTTCGTGATAATGTGGTTTAGTTAAGAAATAAAAATAAATTTGATTCATAGATCTTCTGTTGGTTGTTGTTGTTGTAGTTTGTACTTATCAAAATTCAATAGAAATTTTCCCAACAATGTGGCACTCCATTTAAACTTATGTTGTCCTATTTTATTTTTTATTTATGTTTTCAGAAAATAAATTTTTGCTTTTTATGAGTATGACATAAAAATGAAAAAAATTGCACTGACACTTTACTAAATATGCATTACATGACACTGAAATATGCGTACAATCAAATGAAAAACATCAATCAAGTAGTTATAAAATAAATTTAAACATCGAATTTGTATTAAATGTTCATTTGGATAAAATTAAGTATGCATCGAATTTATATAATAATCAGAAAAATCGGTAGCCATAAGAAATATATAAATTCAAAAACTGTATCTCCTTTAAACTAAACGGGCAAAATAGCTCTACTAGGGACTCAAGTTTGTCATTTTTATCACTTAAGGGACTAAAGTTTGAAGTGTTTCAAATAAGGGACTCAAGTTACAAATGTTTAGCCCGTTAGGGACCCGTTAATTTCATCCCGTTAAGTTTTAACGGACGTTTTAACGGACTGATATTTGAGGGATTTTTTGACACATGGCAGTTTATGATTCATTAATTGAATCCCTACTGGCCTTCGTCTCCTTCGTCTCCTTCGCCATTAAAAAGCTTCAAGAACCCTACTGGCCTTCGTCTCATTCGTCTTCTTGTCCTTCGATTCCTTCGCCATTAAAAAGCTTCAAGAACCCTACTGGCCTTCGTCTCCTTCGTCTTCTTGTCCTTCGATTCCTTCGCCATTAATAGGCTTCAAGATACCCTACTGTGCTGCGTTTTTCCAACAGACCCGAGCAGACCTAATGGCATCAGGTACTTCTATGTCCATCAACTCGAAGTTATCTTGCTATTGCAACAAAGAATCTCCCGTTCGAGTTGCTAAAACACAGGCTAATCGTGGGCATCGCTTTTACGGTTGCGGAAACTATGGTTTGAAGGGTGAAACACAGTGCACCTTCTTTAAATGGGTTGATAATGAAGAAGATTCTTCTACAAGGTCAAAAACAGGAATGTGTTACAGGTGTGATTTTTTTGAAGGCAGAATTACTGAACTAAAGAAAGAAATTGCTGTTTTGAAGAACTCCATTGAGTTTGAGAAGAACCAGAAAACAGAGGAGAAGATAAAATATGATTTCATGATGTTCAAGTTGAAATTTATTGGTATCATTGTTAGTGCAGTTTTTATTTATATCATTGTTCACAATGGTGGTTTGGATTTGTAATATTTGTTGGAGATGATAATATTGTATCATTGTTCTTGGATTTGTAATATTTCATGTTATGTAATGAACAAATTTCTTGGTTATCGAGCCCCATGTTTACTTCAGCTTGATTACTTGTTTAGTTATTTCTTGAAGGCCCCGAGTTCCACATGATGTTTTAGGATGAAGTTCCACTTAAGGTTAATGTAATAGGCTGCAATAGCTTTACATATTAGGATAGGAAATTGCAAATTTCTCAAAAGCTCCCAGTGCCACAGCCATCCTCTTGGGCATTCAGACCAGTTTCTTGGAGATTCTAATAACTTTTATTTGGCTATCCCAATTAGTAACTTACTGTTCCTGCCTTTTGTTCAAATTTTAGGTTTGCGCTTTCATTTTTAAATCAAACATGGTGATGTTTTTATTATCTGAGAGTTCTTACATGAATTGATACAGAATGTGATTCACATTTCTCGATTTAGTGAGATGTCATATACATCTGCAGTGTAAGTTGGCTCACTACTCTCAGAACATCTAGTTTTTCCAGTACTTCTTGTCACAAGACTGATAAGATTGTAAACCATAGCCTAAATTCATTCACTTCAAAAACATAAATGAATATCCATTCACTTCACTTCAAAACACAAAGTCAAAATATCCATTCACTTCACTTCAAAAACATAAATGAATATCCATACACTTCACTTCAAAAACATAAATGAATATCCATTCACTTCACTTCAAAACACAAAGTCAAAATATCCATTCACTTCACTTCAAAAACATAAATGAATATTCATACACTTCACTTCAAAAACATAAATGAATATCCATTCACTTCACTTCAAAAAAAAAAAAAACAATAACAAGTTTATTGACTTAAAACTACACAGACAACACAGAGTTCGTTGAGATAAATCACTTCTTCATGGTTCTCCTCCTTGTATTTTGTGCTGGGCAGGTTCCTTGTACAAGTGATTCCTGTGTTGATTCTGTGGGTTGTGTAGGAATAAGAGCATGTGACAGTACAAGTGATTCCTGCTGCATTCCATGATCAGATGCCTCCACACCTTCAATGTACACACCAAAGCCATCAGGAATTTCATCTCCAAAAACATGTCTTGTACCTTTCATTTTCCTTGTATATGTTGATGGTGCTTTCTTTTTTTTCAGTGCTTTCTTATGTCTTGGTGGTCTCATAGAAGTTGTTCCACCACCACTCTTATCAACCTTACATGTATGCACAATAAAAAGATAATGAGTAACTGACATTTGAAAGAAAACATAGCATTTTTGCATTTAAAATTTATACCTGCTCTCCTTGAACTGGAGCCGTTTTGCAGCTTCTTTTGTTATGCCCCAATTGCTTGCAATTGGTGCAATGCATTTCTCTCCCTTTCTCAATTAACTTCACAGTAGAACCCACCTTCCTAGTCTCCTCATTCAAACCCTTCCTTCTGGCTTTTTGAGGCCTACCAGGCATCCTTCTTTTTGGTGGTGGCCTTATAGGATCAGTTTCATCCCTTGGCCACAAATCCCTCCCATTCATACTGCTCATACACTCTCCATAAGCTTGTTTGCACTTATCCACCTTCAAGCTTGAATCAATATATTTCCTAGGGTCATCATTGAGGTAATATATTGCACTAACAGCATGGCTGCAGGGAATTCCACTTAACTCCCACATCCTACAGCTACATGACTTAGCCTGAGTGTCCACTACATAACCATCTAACCCCATTCTGACCTCAAACTTGTAATTCCCATTATATGTTGTACAAAAACACCTATGCTCATCAATATTTTTTTCCAGTCTAGTAAGTATCCTAGGACAATACTCACCTTGCCATTTCTCTACAACCTTTCTTCTCCTCTCAAGTCTTTCCTTAACCCCATTCCTAATATCCTCTAACATGTCAATTATGGGTTTATACCTAACATCTACAATAGATTTTTTTTTTTTTTTTTTTTACGACCCAGGTTGAATCCTGGGGGTTGTAGGTCCGATCCCTCATTCCTACCCCCGGTTAAATCGCAGGTTATGCCTCAGCAACCCGGTTTTGAGGATGCTTCAACTGAATAAACATACAAGGTTTAAATCCCTGAAAAGAGCGGATGCTCCCACGAGGATTCGAACCCACGCTGCATGCCACCAGCGCGAAAGATATCCCCCTCCTTTGCCACTGAGCTTTGCCCTGGGGGATAATACATTTCAGTTTTGATTGCATGTGACGGATGATTTAGATCGTGTGATATTTGGAATTTTTTTCACTAATAATTAATTTCTCATTTGGTAAATTGATAATTAATATATCGAAAGGATCTTTTTCTCATTTTATGTATTTAATTTGGATCATTAAAACTAGTTAAATTAATAGAATGAATCTATTCTTATTATATAAAATTTTAGGTAAGTGCTCGACTATTTTTGTGAAAAATAATACTCCTCCGTCCAAAAAAAATTTATCCCAGTTGTGATGACACGAGTTTTAAGAAAAACCGGTATAAAATAATTTTAATGGAGAAATGGTCCCACTTTTGAGAAGAAGAAAAAAAGGGAAAAACTTTCACAGTTTTTAGCGGACACCCCAATAAAAAAATTGGGACAAGTTTTTAACTTTTTCTGTTGAGGCGCTTAGTTATAAGTGCATATTTACTTTTAAGTAAGTCCATTGTTATGAGAATTAGACTGCTCAAATTATATTACTATATATCAAGATGTATTAAATTTAAATATAAGTACCTTTTCACAGTTTCAAAAAAATAAAAATGATTCGAATTATATAATACTATATATTTCGTATTCAAATTATATTATATTATGTATTTAATATGTATTATAAATAATATAAAATGGTGGTCTAGTTCAATCCTGGGCCTGACTTGATCGGTCTTAGACTGGATCATGGGGTGGGTTATGGGCTAGGCAGAGCTGGATTGGGTTTGGCTTCGCAAAAACCAAACGAGAACCAGTCCACCTGAATAGTGGAGTGAGCCACTCCTGGATTGGGCCAAATCAGGCCATCCACTGAGCATCAATCACGGTCTGAACTAGGACGGATTGAGCCAGTCAGATCCATTGACCACCTCTATCAGAATGCAAGCATAATCGGCTTTGATAGAGTACGGAGATTTTGGTTAAATTCTAAAATATCAATCTAATTAAAGGCGTTTACTTGTGGCTTAATTGGGCTTATTGGTCTATTTGGCTTATTCGCACTGTCAAAATAGAGTGTTTACTACGATTTAATCAGACAACCCTTGACTTTTCCACCCAATTTGGAGTGGGGTGTTGTCCCCATTAAGCTGACCATTTTACATCCCTTATCCCTGATATGTCCACATGCCTCTCCATAAGCTCTCCTCTACACATGCGACTCCATCATCCCTGCTCCAAATTCGGCCACCGAGGCGTCCCTGCTC
Organism: Orobanche coerulescens; assembly: GCA_033398695.1. Classification (NCBI taxonomy): domain Eukaryota; kingdom Viridiplantae; phylum Streptophyta; class Magnoliopsida; order Lamiales; family Orobanchaceae; genus Orobanche; species Orobanche coerulescens. The sequence continues at coordinate 189,105,397 of CM065806.1, forward strand.
AAACTCCGGCCACTGCGGTGTTCATCGTCCCTGCTCTAACTCCAGCCACCGAGGCGTCCCTGCTCGAACTCCGTCCACCGCTGCTCCATCGTATCTGCTCGAACTCCGGCCACTGATGCGTCCCTGCTCGAACTCTGGACACCACTGCTCCATCGTATCTGCTCGAACTCCGAAGATCTCTTCAATGTTTCTTCTAGAAGTATCGATTTCTTCAATGTTTATTTGATGCTTATTTCTCTTAAACCTATCGATTGATTTCTTCAATGTTTCTTCAGTGTTTATTTGCTCCGATAAACCCATCTTCAAGGAGATTGTAGGTTTTTCATCTTTTCACATTTTGTAGATTTCTTCACCGTAGATTTTGTTTACATTTTCCTTCATCGTTGTTGTTTACATTTTTTCAGATTGTTTATATTTTTCCTCTTGTTTACATTTTCCATCACTTTTGTAGATTGTTTACATTTTCATATTCAGGGTAAATTGATCGTTTTTGTTGTTCAGACTAATTATTCAGATAAAAAAATAAACAATATCGTCAATTTATTCATAGAGATAAATTTATCGTAGATTAATCTTCTATTGATTGATCTATGTCAATTATCCTGTGCGTGGAATATGAATAACTTTTAACACAAATTCTCTTACCGCCATTTGGGACTTTTTTGTTTTATTTGACAAATTCACATGTCTAATGCTCTGAAAAATAGTGTGTATTGGGAAAGGGTGGGTGGTCTAGTGGTAGGACGCCTACTCCCAAGACACTCCTTTGGAGAGGTTTTGGGTTCTAACCCCACCAAAGGAGGTGAAAGAGGAAGTTTTTCTCTTTATGATCCTCTAGCTCCCGGATAAATTTCAAGAACCGCTAATCAATGTTTAATCTCGCGTCAGCAGTATGTAGGAGTATTTCCTTGGAACCCGGAGGTACTGATTAATCAGCTTGGTTCTCCTTAATCGGTTAAGAACCTGAGGCACAGACCGCTAAGGCGTGTACAGGCATTAGGAGCGACAGGAATTAATGCTCGAGCGACTCGCGATTTACTTCTGTCAATGGGTTAGGAGTGGGTTCATTGAGGGACTAGGATTAGTCCGGCTAAACTGGGATCACCTAGTTAAAAAAAAAAAAAAACCTAGTGTGTATTCGTCAACCTCTACCTCTCTGTTTTTGTTCTCTTATTCCCTCTTTGTATTCCTCGGTACTCTTAGGTGGGGCTGCTCGCCTTCTTTTTGTCCAGTAATCTTTCATGTCGTATATTCCATCAGTCCGCCGTCAACTCTGATAAAAGGAGCGACAAATTAAATAAATATATATATACTCAGTTGTCTCGCCCACAGACTCAGGATGATGGCAGTCATGCTTCCGAAATTATCCATACTTCCCAAATTCACCAATAATATCATTCCACCTCATTCCACCTCAACCATACTTTTTTCATACCTCCCAACCCCTTTTTAGTGGCAACCATGTTTTTTTCATACCTCCCAACTTTTTTTTTTCCATAAATTATATTAAACAATTTAATAAAAACATAAATATTTCATTAATAATTAAAAGAAAATTACATAATACCTAAAAAAAACATAATTGAAAGAAAATTACATTATTCTTAAAAAAAGGAAATAACTAGTCATCGAGAAATGTTAAGTTTTGAGCCTCTACGTGGTCTGTAAGATCATATAGGAGACGGTAATGGATTTGTTCGTCGAGTAACTCTTGTAATACACTATCGTCATAAACTGGCGCGACCGGCGGATCCATTATATGAACCGGTGATATTGCAACTCGATCGTCTTTTAATATCATATTGTGAAATATGATACACGCATAAACGAGTTGTCGAATCTTGTCAACCGACATAGCCCGGAGAGGACGATTGAGTATCATCCATTTTGTTTTAAGACGACAAAATGCTCGCCGACATCTTTTCTTGCAGACTCTTGTAGCTTCTTGAATCTCTTTTCTGCGGTTCAAGGATACTTATATGTTTTAACAAACGTTGAATACGTAGGATAGATTCCATCGGTAAGATAATATCCACGTTTGTAAAACCGTCCATTTACATGAAATGAAGCTGTTTGCCGTTCCATTTCGCTCCGCAAGATACAATGGTGGTGATTCAAAACATTGATATCGTTGTTTGCAGGAGGACCAAAAACGAATGCCAAATCCACAAATCGTTTGAAGCGGCGGCTTCAAGCATAATAGTTAGTGCGATGATCACCTCGCTTATACATGCCTTTCAATTCTCTAGGACAATTTCGCCACACAAAATGTGTACAATCAATGCTACCAAGCATTCCAGGAATGTGATGTTTTTCTTCATGGAACTCGTATAAGCGTGCAATGTCATGGGATGTCGGCCTACGTAAGAACTCTCGACCATATAATTGAATAATCGCATGGCAAAAATGATCAAGGCATTCTCCTATAAACATAAGTTTGTAATTAATAACGATAAGTAAAAAAAAAAATATAACGATAACTTTAAAAAAAATATAACGATAACTTAAAAAAAATATAACGATAACTTAAAAAATATATATATATAACCTGACGTTCGGCGTGCCATGTTTAAATAGTCATCAAATCTATCTGGAGGTTCACCCGTTGCGAGTTGCCGAATGGCCGATGTGCATTTTTGTAACGCCGTGAAACTTTTTTCCCCTCGCATCCAGGCCCTCTTGAAACCATTCGAAATTCGCTTCAACATCAGCAACAACTCTTAAAAACAAGCTTTTATTCATACGGAACCTGTCACGAAAAGTATTGTCGGAAAACTTTGGACGTTCAACGAAATAGTCATTCATAAGGGTTTGTAAAGCTTCTTCACGAAAACGGGTTACATACTCCCGAGTTTCGTCGGAGCTTGCCGTGTCGTCAATTGAATCGTACAAGGCTAATAAGGTTTCTAGGGTGCTACCGGATGCCAATAGTTCGGACGATTCACCGGGAATATATATCGAGTCGGACGAAGAAGAGGATGCCATTGTAAAAATATGTGAATTGTTTGTGTTAAAGAAATGTTTAGAATTTGTATGTGAATTTGTTTGTGTTTAGTTTGTATATATAGGATTTTTTTTTTTTTTTTTTTTTGCAAAAAGATCCGTTGAACGGATCATTTTTTTTGCTTTTGGATCCGTTGATTTCCTCACCCAACGTCTCTTTCTTCTTTTTTTTTTTTTTGTTTTTTTCCCAACCCCGCTCCCCATACTTCCGAATCATTCAATGCCGTCCAAGCCTTGCCGCTGGCCATACCGCCGAGGTGGCGGCGGTGTTCACCGGCGGTATGGCCATACCGCTGACCAAACCGTTGGCCATTGCCACCACCCTCAGTAACAAATAATAGAAAAATTATTTTACCCTTTTACATATAGTAATATTCTTTTTTGTCCCAAGTTTAGTAACAACTCTTTTGATACCCAAATTGTCGAATTTGACCTTTACTCGAATATATTCGAGTCATTTGTTATAATTTCGAGTAACATATTTTCGAGTCAACTTAAAAAAAATACAATATTGAGGAAAGTTGGAATATATTCGGGTTACATGAACAAAATGGGTGACTCGAAAAACAATTAATGAAATTCGGGTGACACGAAAATATTCGTGTAATTAATTCGGGTCACACGAAATACATCATTGCAGGAGGGAGTTCGGAGTTCGGATTACTCAACACGAATTCGTGTGACCTGAAAAAATTCGTGTAATTAATCGGGTCACACGAATAAATTCGTGTAATTTATCGGGTCACACGAAATACATCGTTGACCGAATCGCAGGAGGGAGTTCGGAGTTCGGATTACTCAACACGAATTCGTGTGACCCGAACGGCATGAATAAATTACATGAATTTCTTCGTGACCCGAATAAATTACACGAATGTATTCGAATAAATTCGTGTAATTTATTCGAGTGACACGAATACATTCGTGTAATTTATTCGGGTCACGAAGAAATTCGTGTAATTTATTCGGGTCACGAAATACATCATTGACCGAATTGCAGGAGGGAGTTCGAGTACGGATTACTCAACACGAATTCGTGTGACCCGAATTCGTGTGACCCGAATTCGTGTAATTAATCGGGTCACACGAATAAATCCGTGTAATTTATCGGGTCACACGAAATACATCGTTGACCGAATCGCAGGAGGGAGTTCGGAGTTCGGATTACTCAACACGAATTCGTGTGACCCGAACGGCATGAGTAACCGTGTTCGAGTGACACGAATACATTCGTGTAATTTATTCGGGTCATGAAGAAATTCGTGTAATTTATTCGGGTCACGAAATACATCATTGACCGAATTGCAGGAGGGAGTTCGAGTTCGGATTACTCAACACGAATTCGTGTGACCCGAATTCGTGTGACCCGAATTCGTGTGACCCGAAACATCCATAAAATTTTGAATTATAAATACCATATGCTCAGCACGCCACAACATCCATTGAATTGAACTATTTCTCAGCAATATTTTCACCTTTCTTTTCTGATATTATCCCACCGATATTTTTTTTCCTTTTTTCTCTGATTAATTATCTCGAGCTCTCTCACATCGAAGAAGAAGGATTATTTCGACTGCAAAAAATAAAAGGTATATTTATCGCTCAATTTCCAATAATGTTTATACTTGAAATATCAAAAATATTCAAATACTATTTAATTGTGTAAATTTTTAGTTAATAACCTAAATTTTTTATATTATTTGACAGATGAGTTTTTAGAAAAAAGTTATCATTCGTTTTAATGGCAAGTGGCAAGATTTGTACTATCACGGTGGAGAAGAACAAATATTGCCTGTGCCCGTTGGTGTGAGCTATGCAACATTAGTAGATAATGTCCACTCTATTGTTGAAGCTGATAGAACAAAACATGTTTATGTTCTATTTTCAATTGATTTTGATGGGAAAAAAGGAAGAAAGATGAAGATAAAGAATGATTCTGATATAAATTATTTGTTCCAATCCAATGTTGAGCTTGTGATTTTTGTTAGCCTTCAGAATGCAACTAGCATTCCTCCAAAAGCTCCCTCATTTGGTCCACAATTTGACTTACCTGGATCCAGCTCTTTTCCGGTACCGTACAATTCTAATCGTATGGATTATTTGACTGATTGGGGTTCAAGCATGCAAATTCCTCAGGAATTTGATGGTTCTCGATTTGATGGTTGCGGTCCTTCAAATAATGTATGTGATGTTGGTAGTAATTTTGGTGGTGGTAGTGCTGATAATGGTAGTGATGATGATGATAATAACGACATAAATATCGATGATATCGATCTCGAAGATGTCGAGGTTCAGAAACATTGGTTTGAAAAATTTTGCAAATATTGTGAGAAAAGGGCATGTTCAACAAAAGATTGGTAAAAGAAGCAGAACCAGAACCAGAACCAGAATGGAGACGCTTTGATTTCGATCAATTAGTAGATGAAGAAGGTGCTCCAGCTCCTCCCCCTGGTCCTGGGTGGAAAATTCCAGGTAGACCTCCATATGTGTCTCCTTCTGAAGTTGATGATGATATGGATGAGAAATTTCATCCTGCAAATATACTATCTTTACAAAGAGGGTCTGTATTTCTCTCCAAAGATAGGTTGAAAAACGCTGTTGGGCGATATCATTTGGAAAAGAAGTCTGACTATCGTATTCTAAAATCTGATAAGCAGCGCTATTCTGCCTTTTGTTGAGTGCCTCCGGGAGGGGTGGATTTTGGAGAGTGAACTTACTGAACGAGCATACGTGTCATTTTGACCCAAATCGCAAGGCACCTAAGCAGTTGCCTTCTAAGATGCTCGGTGAATACATGTCCGACAAACTATTAGTGGAAGGACAGATTATGACTCCGAAGCTAGTGCAGGCTCAACTTAAGAATGACTATTGTTTGACAGTCCGTTATGGCTTGGCATTGAGCATTCGCAACCATGCTATCTCGGTGATATATGGAGACCATCCGGATTCTTTCAGAATGATCCCATCGTACTTGCATATGTTGGAGGTGACGAATCCAGGTACCATAACTAATTATGTGGTTGATGCAAATACTGGAAAATTTAAATACATGTTTTATGCTTTGGGGGCTTCGGTATCTGGATTTCGTTATGCTAGACCAATTATTGTTGTTGATGGGACACACCTTCGGGGTAAGTATCGAGGAGTATTATTTGTTGATGTTACAAAAGATGGTAACAATCAGATATTTCCACTTGCTTTAGGAGTTGGCGACGTCGAATGCGATGAGTCGTGGAAGTATTTCATGTACAAATTGAAAGAGGCCTTTGCTTGTCCAAGGGACCTCTTGATTGTTTCAGACGGGCACAAATCCATAGCAAATGCTATAAGAGAGGTATTCCCACTTGCGCATCACGGGTTATGTTGTTACCACGTTCAGAAGCATTTGGTTAAGTATGGTCAACATGTGGTTGCAATTTTCAATGCGGCAGCTTACAGCTATCGTATTAAGGACTATAATAGGCATATGGAAAGTTTAGAAATAGCATGTCCAGCTGCAAATACCTACTTGAAAGAAACTGTCGGTGAAAATAAATGGGCTCGTGTGAAGTGCCCAGTCCGGCGATTCGAGGTTATAAATTCAAATGCCGTTGAAAGCATGAACAACTGTCTTCTATGGGCTAGAAGGCTGCCCGTTTCCGCACTTCTCGAGGTATGTTGAACCGTGGTAGAAGAATGGATATCTGATCGACATAAAAATGCAAATGAGTGTCCTGGACCTTTAACGTATCATGCATACGAGATATTGATGAAGGCGGTCGGAGCTGGATCGAACATGAACGTTCAATTTCTTAGTGATGGGGTGTTCAAGGTGACCTCTAATAGGAAAAATTATGTTGTGGACTTGAGAGTGCAAAAATGCAGTTGTATGATCATGGTTCTAAAAGACGCTAGGCGCTAGGCGTTCGGATTGCTAACGCCTAGCTCCCAGGGGATTAATCGGGGATTAATCGGGGATTAATCGGTCTAGGCGGATTTGAATTTTTTTAATTTTTTTTTGTATATATAATAATAAATATATAATATTTAAAATTACTAAATTATGTAAAAATAACATGAATTTTTGAGATGTCATACTTTGACAATATATATGTATTAAAAAATGAACCGACTAGTCATCCTGTTATAAAGATGGATCAATCTAACATTCATTCATATGTCATAAATTTTCCAATCAAGAAGCAAAATGCACAGATGAAAATCCACCGACACTGACCCAATAAGGAGTTAAATTACAACCACAAATTCTTCTTCAAACAAAATAACATTCAATAGCTCTTCAAACAAAATAACATTCAACAAAATACAATTCAATAGTACTTTTTTTTTTGAGCAACAATTCTGCATGATATCGTTCACAAAATTGAACCAAAACATTTTGAAGTAGTCCAAACTAAAACAAAAACACAACGTCTAGTGCCAGAAGACAATCAACCATAACATTACAAAGAGTAAAAAAAATACATATAAATAAAATAAGTTCTGAGTGCAGCTTTCCAGTGCATCATCAACTCCTTCTATCAGCAAAGGAACCATCTCCATCTTCTCCAAGACCACCTTCAGCAAAACCTGGCACATTATTCTATCAGCAAAGGAACCATCAAACTAATTCAACAATTACTTGAAAATTACAATCACACATACACATTATATCTCAAATTCTTCTTCCCCATATTGCTCTAATACTTCATCCGTATCGGATTCAAATTCATAATCCACCTCGTCACCCTCTTCCTCATCCGATATAAAATCATCCTCATGTAGTTCTCTAATTTCTTGAATTCTACAACTTCTCCTATGCTCTAAGCCACAATCTTCTCCAGATTCACTAGTTAGATCCGAATCATCATCATCACCACCTTCAACAATCCATCCTTGTGCCATGGTAGCTTCACTAGCAAGTAAAACATCTACATTCTTCTCTTTCTCCCTTCTTTTCTTGTTCATAATCCTAGCATTAAATTGGACGTAAACTAAATTGTTCAACCGTGTTGTATCAAGTCTGTTCCTTTTCTTTGTATGGATCTACATCAAGGGAAAAATAAATATCAATACGAATACTCCTTCATGCTCTAAGTTTGTAATATATATTGAAATTCAAAATGAATTGAATGAACTGTATTAGTTCTTAGTACTTACCCCTTCAAAACTGCTCCAGTTTCTCTCACAACCGGACGAACTTGTAGTCAATGAAAGTATCCTTTTAGCCATTTTTTGCAAGTTTGGCACACCATTTCCATAAACATTCCACCATGCAACTATATAAAATTACCACAATAAAACAGAAAATCAAAAACCACAATCATGTATAGAAAACCACAATCTGTACAGCAAACAGGAACTCAAAAATAGGAAACAGGAACTCAAAAACAGACCTGGATCAAAAACAGACCTGGAAATGTACAGAAAATCAGGAAACAGGAACTATAGGAAATGTACAGAAAACATAAAATCAAAAACAGAAAACAGAAAACAGAAACCACAATCAGAAAACAGAAATGTACAGAAAATAGTAAATCAAAAACTCAGAATAGATCACTCACTAACCTGGATCATAAGACTCGTTATCATGCTTGCATCCTTCTCGCGCTATAGCTTTTCCAAACATGCCTTCTCTCTTGTAAAACTTATGCAATTCAACATTAATTACCAAACTTTGAGTTGGAATGTCATCGGGAAATATCTTCTCCACGCAAGTTACAAACCCATCCATGACCACTTCATCATTTATGATGGTTGGGTTGTCAAATGAAAAGTAAGGGTTTAAGAGGTAGGCAGCTAGATGCAATGGGCTATCAAGTCGATTACGAGCTTTCCCTTCAATAATGTCAAGGATTGGACGATAATTCACATCTTGATTGTTGTACACCTTTTTAATCTCCTCTTTGGATCTAAGTAATTCTCCATACACGAAGCCCATTGTCGGCTTCCTATCTCCATCAACAATGCGAAGCACCTTCACTAACGGGGCAAATACCTTCAAACAAAGACTTACGCCTCTCCAAAATGAGGCACTATGTGCAATAGCCACTGCCCCCTTCCCTTTTACACTCTTTGCATGTTTCGTTTCGTTCCACTCATCACTAGTCATCATAGTTAGCAAATCTTTCTTCTTCTCCATCAAACTTTGCAAAGTGAGAAAAGCACTTGCAAATCTTGTAACTCCCGGTCTCACTATATCTCTTTTCTTTGTGAACTTTCTTAACAAAGCCAATGTCTTGTGATGTGCATAAATGTAGATGGTAAAGCTCTTTGCCTTCTCAATCACTCCTTTAAACTTAGGTAGGTTTCCAATTCCTTGAAGCATAAGATTTAAAGTGTGAGTTGCACATGATGTCCAAAATATATTTGGTCTCTTCACCTTCAACAAGTCTCCCGCCGCCATATTATTTGAAGCATTATCTGTCACGACTTGAACTACATTTTCTTGCCCAATTTCTTCAATGCATTTGTCCACATATTCAAAAATATATGCCCGGTATGTGAATCATTCGATGCTTCTTTTGAAGAAAGAAATGTTGTACCTTCCTTGCAATTGACACATAAGTTCATGATACTTCTTCTCTTTCGGTCACTCCAGGCATCGGTCATAATAGAGCAACCATTCAAAGTCCACTCTTCTTCTTGCTTCTTCAACAAACTTTTGGTCCTCTCAACCTCTTCCTTCAACAATGGCTCCCTCAATTGATATTGGCTTGGAGGCCGGTAACCCGGGCCAAATAATCCAACTGCTTCTACAAATCTTTTGAAGCTATCATTATCAATAGCATGAAAAGGAATACCGGCTTCATACACCCATCTTGCCAAATATTGATGCACATGATGAGTTCTTTCTTTAAAAAGTGCATCATTAATATTTTGTTGTCTCATCTTTTGCCTTCCATTCAATGTAGACTCCGGATCAATAGCGGACACAAAAGGATCTATGGGCCCGAGTAGGTGCGGCTTTTCCCTTGTCCCCTGACTCATTTCATTTTCTTCATCATCATAAACACTGACTTCTTCCCTCACTTCATTTTCATGTCTACACTTTTTCTTCTTCCTCTCTCTTGCCTCTTCAATAGCTTTCTTGCATTTGAGTTTATCTTCTTCGCTAGATTTTCTACATGTTGTGACATTACCCTTGATTCCGGCAATATGCTGCTTCATTCGATTAATTCCCCCGCTAATGATCTTGGCGCACAACTTGCACCTCAATTTATCTTTGAGGGAAGCATGTGTCAATTCCCCGTAGTCCCATCCTATATCATTCGAATCTCGCTTCAAACTAGATACCTCCGAGGATGTTGAATTTGATGCGGCAGAATAACTAGCCATCAGATGAACGAATCCCGAACCTGAAAAAATAAGCATAACTTTCTGACCATATATTTCAAGGATGATATAGATGTTATCATATTATTATCAATATCAGTTATACAGACTTATATATCTTTGGAGCACGGAGGAATATCTATATCAATTATCAAATAATCAAAGTGTTTAACTTTTGTCTTTCAAGTATAGTGATTGGTGGGTCATCTTCATTGGTCTTTTACGATTAGTTTCAACTGAACTGATAAGTGAATGTATTTTTCCCATTGTTATTTTTTTGACGGGGAGATAGTGATGTAAAACTCTAAATACAAGAAGAGACACAACATATAAAAAAGAAGACAATGGTGAGCAACATACTGAAGGAAATAACTAACAACAACATACTGAAGCAACATACCAAGGTCCGCGTAGCGTAGGTCACAGCGAGGCTATGAAAAAGACCGGAGCCGGCGAGGCGATGAAAGATGTCTGGAGACGTCGGCAGAAATCAAATAGATTTCAGGCACAGAGGTAGACGGTCACAGCGAGCGAGGCGACACGAAAAGTGACGGAATTCAAAGAAATTTGAGGTAAAGACCGTGGAGATCGCAGGAGGTGAAGAACGTGGAGATCGCAGGAGGTGAAGAACGTGTTTTCTTGTTTTAGGGTTTTTACAATTTGGGGGAGGTGAAGACTGTGGAGATCGCAAGAGTCGGGACAACGTTTTTAATTTAAATTTGTTTATCAAAAAAAAGAAACTTAAAACGTTTTATTCCGCCCAACCCGCCTAATGAACGCCCAACTTAAAACGTTTAATGAACGCCCAGCGCATAGTGTCCTTGACCCGCCTGGCGGCCGCCCAGCCCGCCTAGGCGGCCGATTAGTTGCTCATCCGCCCAATACAAACGATTATGGTGTAATCGGGACGGCGGTGCCCCGCCTAGCACCTAGGCGGCGCCTAGGCGGCCGCCTAGCCCGATTTTTAGAACATTGTGTATGATGTTCCAGCATGATATGATCTCGTGCAATCATGTCGCTGCAGCTATAAGGTACCTAAATCACGACCAAACTGTGTATATACATGATTACTATAAAGTGTCCACGCTTCGCCAAATGTGGGGACGGCTCGTGATTCCAAGATTCACCCAAGTGATTGGTTCATTCCTGCTAACATCAAGGTAAATGTTTGTGAACCACCAGACAATCCGAGGCAGGCAGGGCGACCAAAAGAAAGGAGACACACATCAGGGATTGAGTCCTCGACTCATACCCGTAAAGTTCAAACATGCCTTAGATGCGGAGGCACATGGCACAATAGAAAGACTTGCACTGCAGTTATTCCCCAACTACTTGAGGATTTCACAATGCAACCAACTCCGTCTAAAAAGGGACGTGCAAAAGAAAGTGTAGTATATGTCATTCTGTTGACCACACTGCTCCAAAATGTCCAACTAAGCATCGTTTCGACCTAAATGAGCCCCCAGTGTAAAATTAGTTACATTTATTTAAAGTATTTATATGAATCAATTACGTTTTATTTGAACCGATTAAGTTTAATTTCAAATTGATTAAGTTTAATTTCAAATTGGTTATGTTCAATTTCAAATTGGTTAGGTTCAATTTGAACAGATTATGTTCAATTTCAATCGACTAAGTTCAAATTTCAAATTGATCAAGTTAAAATTGAATCAATTACGTTTTATTTGAACCGATTAAGTTTAATTTCAAATTGATTAAGTTTAATTTTAAATTGATTAAGTTTAATTTCAAATTGGTTAGGTTCAATTTCAAATTGGTTAGGTTCAATTTCAAATCGGTTAGGTTCAATTTGAACAGATTATGTTCAATTTCAATCGACTAAGTTCAAATTTCAAATTGATCAAGTTAAAATTGAATCAATTACGTTTTATTTGAACCGATTAAGTTTAATTTCAAATTGATTAAGTTTAATTTCAAATTGATTAAGTTTAGTTTCAAATTGGTTAGGTTCAATTTCAAATCGGTTACGTTCAATTTGAACAGATTATGTTCAATTTCAATCGACTAAGTTCAAATTTCAAATTGATCAAGTTAAAATTGAATCAATTACGTTTTATTTGAACCGATTAAGTTTAATTTCAAATTGATTAAGTTTAATTTCAAATTGATTAAGTTTAATTTCAAATTGGTTAGGTTCAATTTCAAATCGGTTAGGTTCAATTTGAACAGATTATGTTCAATTTCAATCGACTAAGTTCAAATTTCAAATTGATCAAGTTAAAATTGAATCAATTACGTTTTATTTGAACCGATTAAGTTTAATTTCAAATTGATTAAGTTTAATTTCAAATTGATTAAGTTTAATTTTAAATTGGTTATGTTCAATTTCAAATTGGTTAGGTTCAATTTCAAATCGGTTAGGTTCAATTTGAACAAATTATGTTCAATTTCAATCGACTAAGTTTAAATTTCAAATTGATCAAGTTAAAATTGAATCAATTACGTTTTATTTGAACCGATTAAGTTTAATTTCAAATCGATTAAGTTTAATTTCAAATTGATTAAGTTTAATTTCAAATTGGTTAGGTTCAATTTCAAATTGGTTAGGTTCAATTTCAAATCGGTTAAGTTCAATTTGAACAGATTATGTTCAATTTCAATCGACTAAGTTCAAATTTCAAATTGATTAAGTTAAAATTGAATCAATTACGTTTTATTTGAACCGATTAAGTTTAATTTCAAATTGATTATGTTTAATTTGATACACAATAATCATTATAAAAACGAAATCAGTATTTACATCATCGCTAATCCTATCACTAATCTCTATCATCCCACCGTATAAATAAACTAGTGGGATCACACACTACAGTATCTATATCATCGCTAAACCTCCATATAGATCGGGCCATACGTCCTCTAAATGCATAAATACCCGCCTCTGTCTTTCCATGAGAGAAAGACTGCTGAACGAGAGACTCTATAGTCCGTATAGAATACGCACCACAAGAGGTTGAGTCATCCTGTGCATAGCATAAATCCTTCCTCGCTGTAGCAACTCGAAACGGAGTCACCGGGGTGATATCAGGGCGGCACTCGTAAAATCCAGAACGCTGTAGAATGGTAGGAATTAAGCAACATATACCCGATGCCTGCCGCGATCTCAACTTCCAATATGCATCGTGTTCCTGCGCCAGAGAATCGTGCATGATGATGATACTCTCCTCGAGTATAATGCGGAGAACAACCCAATGTCCGCTCGAGGACTCCGGAGACGTATTCCAGATAGTCAACACCTGGATTGTTCAACAAGTACATTGTCAGCACAATATCACACGAATAACTAATACAAATAAATAACAAAACATGTAATAAATTATCACCTCGCGTAACTCCCACCATGGGCGATGGTCGCCCCAAAATGGTCTCAGACCGTGAACGTGGCTGATCAAGAAATCGAGATCATCATCGTCAATACTCAATGAACCTCCTCTCCTAGTGGAGTTATTCCATACATTGATACACGTAGCCTAATATAAAATAATTTTGTCAGTAACGAAGCACTCAATTAATTTAGAATAAATTTATTAATATTTTTTCATTACCAAGAAGCTCGTATGAACCAAAACCCTATGAGCGGCCCAATCATCGAGCCATCGCACGCCAACAAATCCGGGATCAAACTGTAGGATCCCCATATATGCATCCAGATGCTGGATATCATTTAAATTTCAAATAATTTAAACATTTTCAATAACTACACGTTTCAATAAGAGATTACCTACATATAAATTGAAAGTCTTACTTCTGCATCTATCAATCTGGATCCGTCCTGTAACATCAAAAACCAGGAGGCACTAGCTCCGAATGCAGCACCAACATTGACACTACAATTTACTTTTTGTTTAAGTACGGACAATTTTTGTAAATAATATTGAATTTACAATTTAACTCACCTCTCGCCGCTATCCAACCACCTGTTATACGCGTCCTCATCCAAGTCCTTCCTCTTCCGAACTACAGTGGTCGAGAAGGGGGAATGCGGTCTGTATGACCTATACTGCAGTCTAGGCACATCACACGCATCTGCTCGAATAGGAATAAGAGAGTACTCAAGCAGGATAGGGCTCAGATCCACAGTGGAAGAGGATGGTCGAGACATAGGGGCAATCTCTGGTGGTGTCATCAACGTCTCAGCAGGAAGAACCGGGGGGGTAACTGTCGGGATCAAGGCTCCATCAGCATGATGATCGAGACTCGCAGTGCGCTCTACCGGGACCGAGGCTCTATCAGAATGAGTACCGAGACTCGGAGTGTGCTCTACCGGGACTTATGCTCCGCCGGGGCTAGGGACACCGACAGTCTGCTCGGCGGGAGACGACGCTCCATCCACACGAGTCTCTGTCGGCAACGATGATCCGCCAGCATCGGGTACTCTCTCAGTCTGCTCGGGGGGAATAGGCGCTCCGTCAAATCGAGGCTCTGTCGGAATCGAGGCATGAGAAGGAAAATCGCGCATAAGATCATTAATACCTCCAAAGTCCCATGCCGGCGTATCAAGAGGAGCAGACTAGCCCACTACCTCATCAATATGTCGACATAACTTGCCCACTGCGTCATCAACATATCGACGCATCTGCTCGACCGATGAATCCATATATGCACGCATATGGGTGAAAAGAGTATCAAAATCAGTAATCGGCGCAGTCTCCTGAGTACCCCGTGCCGAAGAAGATGCAGTATGGTGCGGACCCCGTATCGGAGAACTATGGGGCGGCAAATCAATATGCACAGGCTCACGAGGCTCTGCTGATGACTCACATCCATGAGTAAGATATATGTAACACCCCCAAGTTATTCAGGGTATATTACAGCGCCGTGAGCCCCGCCGTGGGACCCACAAGGCTAAACATACGCGGAACTATAAACTTGACCGATAAGGTCTACATACAATAGAAAGAAAGACGATACAAATGGTATTCGAAACCATAAACAATGAAACCATATACATCACTGCACAAATCAATACCTCGGCAACACAGGCCGGAACATCAAGGAAACTGAAATACAATACTCGAGTATTTAAAAATCCATTCCAAGACAACAACCCGAATGGAGGAAACCAAAAGAGATAACCGAGACAAGACACGGTATCACACTTGCCCATCATCTTCATGCCGACTGTACTTTGTCCGCTCTCCTGAACACGAAATACATGAAACGTATTTCCCCATAAAGGGTTAGCCGTCGAATAGCTAGTGCAAGTATAACAATATGAAACATAATACTTCTCGACAATAAAGTAAATGTAATCCAAATCGATTCATCAATATCCGTCAATTCATCAATTTAAGACTAGTATTCCGGAATGACTAAAATCTCAAGACGTATGTGAATGCCGTAGAAACGGTTCGTTCATATCATACGCCTTTACATGTAGGAATGCCGTCAAAACGGTTCGTTCATTACATGCCAACATTATTTCATATGAATGCCGTAGAAACGGTTCGTTCATATCAACCATGGAATCGCACCAGAGGCTACGAAACCCTCAGAGGACCATAGGCCCGTCCCGGAGTGGCTAGAAATAATCATACCATCAATATTTCATACTTTCAAAGTCGAGAACGTATAATCATAAATGTATACTTGCCTTAATAAACGTTACCGAAGATCCCGAAGAACACGGTTCGACCGGGAAGCTTGAACCACGAAGAAGACAACGAACGGAAGGGTTTCGACTCGAGTTCTTCACAAGAATTCGACCCTAACAACATAAATTCAATAAATCATCGATCATACGAGGAAGAATAATCGCGACGCCCGAAAACCCCTCTATGACATTTCTGGACACCTTCAAGGCGTCGGTCAAGAACTCGACCAAAACAACGAATCGATACGATCCAACCATGGGATAACAAGGAAATGATACAATACATCTAAATAATCATCAATCCATCACAATCCTAAGTTAAATCGGATTAAACGATAAATCGAACAAAATACCCAAAATCCCCAAAATTAGATTTGGAAAATCGACTGATTCGCTCGATCAAAGGATGTTATAGGATGGATGATTAATGATATGAGCTCCAAGACTCCATGGATATGTTGTTAAACAACATGGCTTCAAGCTTAGAACACGCCCAGCTGCGGAAGAGGAGAAGAAGAAGAAGGTGAAAAATGGCAAGAAAAACGTCTGCAGGGCCTTTTATAGGGGTTGGTGTCTGCCGACACGGCCCGTGCCACTCGGCACGGTCGTGTCGCAGCCTGGCCGACAGGACTCGACCGTGTCTTGCTTGACACGGTCGCGGCGCGGAAGGGCCTTCCGCGATGACCCGTCGGACGGCTGACTCGGCATGACTCGGCCGTGCTGGGCGACGGTCGGGCGTCTTGGGCGAGCAGTCGGCTTATCCGGAAGGGTGCAGCACGGGCCGTGTCGGACGACTGCAGTCGGGTTCGGCCGGCAGAGACTCCGGCATTTCCGGACGAGTACGGCACGGGCCGTGTCGGACGACACGGCCGGGTTCGGCCGGCAGTGATCGGCCAATAACGAGCGGGTGAGCTAAAACGACCATAACTCTCTCGTCCGGACTCCGATTGACTCACCGTTTGAACCATTGGAAAGCTAACTCGATGCTCTATAATATTGCATAGATTCAGAATTTTTGGAGTTTCCAAGAATTTACGGTGATTTAACAAAGTCGAACTCATACGTGGAAAAGTCGCTAAAGAACACGGAATTCAACAGAACGATACCGAAACGAACTCGGATGACAAAAAGTGTAGAAGTAATCATTCTCGGGATGACGAAACGGTCCCAAGCGAGTTGTCAAAAACGGACTTCCACCAAAAAAATAGAAAATTTCCGGGAAACAAAATTACGGGTATTACATTCTACCCTCCTTAAAAGAAGTTTCGTCCCGAAACTTAAAACAGGCAGGGAGAAGAAATATTTCGCCAGGAAAAACTCAACGAGATAGACAAGAGCCGAAACTTACGCCCAAACGGCGAATAATCAATATAGAACACAACAATACATTACCCGAAGGTAAACCAAACCAATGCCGAAAAAGATACGAATTCACAATGCCCGAAGGCTCCAACGGAAATACCGATACATCACAATGATGGCGAAAGCCGAATGCCCAAAGCCGCAAATCATCACAAAATAGATCTCAAAGAGACCAACTCGACCGTCGGACATACCCCTCGGCGTATGAACAACTGGGCGCAAATCGTCGGACATATCCAATACAACATGGACTACGAACGATCAATCAATAAAGCTCAAGAGGGACATCACAGTACGCCCGATCCGGAAATGTGTCCGTGCACATGTCCACCCCGTATACGGAATCCAGAATATACGTGTGACAATGTCCCTAATTAGCCTCAAGAACTACGTCTCGTGTGCACGGTCCAATGCGGAAATATCCACGCATGACCATCGGGTGACCGGCTAAAAATCCTACACATAACCAATCGGCACGCAGACATGATTCCGGATATGCCACGATACAACATGACAACGAAACTCAAGGGATAAAACATCCAATATGGATCATACGACTCACCAAGTGAACGATGACACACGAATAATGAAAGATCGACACGACCAACAATATTCAAAGCAACCATCCTGGGATCAAAATCCCTAAGGACCGATTAACACGAGCAACGATCACAACACAACAGTTCGGGAAATCCTCAACCCTCAGCGATCACAAAATTATTGTTTTCTCTAAATTAATTGTGTGCTGCCTTGAGTCGGCCTACACGTCAATAATAATCCAACGGATGGGTACTCTCCTCGACAGTCCCAATTCAATACTTCGATTACCGTAGAATGGCCAATCGATAACAACGATACAACGGATGAGAATATCTTTGACAACGGATGGGAATTATCTTCGATAATCCCAATTCAATACCTCGATTACCTTAGAACGGTCAATCGATAATCAATGATACGATAGAATAGATGTCCCGGTGTCTTAAACCGACCACCGAAACGGAGATGACAAAAGGATATATCAAACGTCCCCAATCGGTTAACGCAACATCATAGCAAATGATCCATTCGATGACAAAGATTCAATGATGTCTCGTAAGCGACATTAATCGAGAATAATAATTATCGATACATCGATACCGCGAATCGTCTATCGATAGCAACTTTACCAACAAGTATCGTAATGCCTTGAACCGGCCATTTACAAACAACAGTAACATTTGGCATAATTTGCCGACGGCGTCGTGTCAACCAATCCCTTGACATCAATACAATCATAAAGAGGCCAAGTCCCAAAATGATACACACAATCGTACGCCTACACGATAACATTAGTCTCATTGATTAGTACGAGTATAAAACTTGTCTCGACCAAGTTAATCGACGAACCCTTCAACCTTAACCGCAACACAACAGTCATAATTCACGATCAAACATCATACCTTATTGTAAAACGAAGGATTGATAATCAACCGGTTCGATGACGACCAATATCAATACCACCAAACCACGAACTCAATCGTTTTACCATATCTCGACTAATCACAGTCTGAACAATCCAACTCAGACACTTACAAATCCTGTCCACAATACGAGTCGAAATATGATGATCATATCAGCAACCAATTCGGACCAATAATAAGGGTCTAAATGTTCCAAACTCAATTCTTAAATACGAATTGACAAGGTTCCCTTCTCGTAAATCCATCGTTAAAATTTACTTATAACCGTCGTCAATTCGAATCATCCGACTGGTTCAAAACAATAGATAATCATATTAAAAAAGTTATCAAACAATCCAATCATTCGATTTGAATATTTGCTCCATACGTATGGGCTTCCAAATTCAGAGATGAATAATAGTCTCATCAAACTCATAATCACATTCGTATTCCTATACGAATATTATTTCCAACACATAGTTTAGCTCTAGATATGAATATTCCATATTCATTTTCAAAACATCAACACTTCTAAAAAAAAATTCATCACCTCGTATAATTCAAGAGTTCTTCAAGAACATGAAATATCCGAAATCACGTTCAGAACAACATCTCCGAGGTATATATCTCCATGTTACCATTTTCTTCATCATGTCATTCATACAATCTCAAGAATCGCAACAAAACCCTTATCACCATATGAAGAAGATCTCAATGATCATATCAACATCCGAAATCTCTTATTACAATTCCAACAAATCTCGTATAACATTATCACATGATTCCATAATTGTAACACCCTGGATCCTCCTGGGAATATTACACGCCGTAAACCCTTCTCACAAGGATTTACTGTGCTAAGCACAATTTCCACGTCATTCCAAAAATGCTAAAAAGACCGATGACGGTAATATTTTTCAAATACTAAAAAAATCATTTTCCAAATACCGTCAAACGATCAAGGTTAAAATGCCAAAACTCGCTTTAGGGAATCGGCTTTACAAAATAAAATTTGATTGGCAAAATACCAAAAATCCATTTCAAAAATACTCACGCAGGATAAAAGTACATCCAATTTATGCATTTTCATTGAAGTAAGACGAACATCAAAATACACGATTCCCAATGTACTCCCTCCCAAGTAGTAACCCAAAAAAAAATGAGCCACTATCAAAGGGATACGAGGATTACCTTGCATGGACGAACCACGAAGAAAGAATAATTTGAACTCCATTCCAAGAATCATTAAATCATCATAGTCATCATATGGCCTCAAGAACATCAAGATCTCTATGATTCCATAATCATAAACAACATATTCAAAGCATATCATGATCTTCCTTCAACATAAACCTCATAGAATATGGATAACACAAGAAATCACTTCAAGAATCAACAAAAGTTCCATAACCAAGCTCTAATTCCATGATTCCAAGCTCACAATCATGTTAAAAGTGTTTAGAACACTCTTAAAAGTGAAGAGGGACGAGTTTTGGAGGGAAATATCTCAAAGGATCGTGAGAGAAATGAAAGGCAACACTTCAATATATAAATTGCACTCTCATTACGTACGTAGGTGTCCTTTCTTAACGTACGTAACAACTTTAACGTGCGTAATCCAAAATCTATAACGTACGTAACCATCTCACTGTCTCATTCCGTGCAGTCCATTACGTACGTAACCCATACCATATAACGTACGTAATATACCAGTTGACTTGCTACAGTACAATGGTTGTGTTACGTACGTAACACGTCCTGTATAACGTACGTAACACGACGTTGACTCACCACAACATCCTCCGCCGAAAGTTGCCAAACAGATCCCACTCGCCTCACAGACTGGTTCGTCCGATGCCTTCGTTACGTCGTAATACCTTAGCCTTGACGTACGTAACCATGCCAATCTTACGTCGTAATCTCACCTTATTAACGTCGTAATAATTCCATACTTAGCCAATTTCAACAATTCTGTCCAAAGTCATGACATACCAAATACGAGCATACGGCAAAATCAATACATATACTCAATTCAATAACATTTTCAAACGTTCACAACGTCCTCGAGCATAATTAACCATCCACGATATCCAATATATAAACGAAAAAAAAAAATATATCCGGAAAATCGGGTATTACACTCTACCCCTTAAAAATAAGTTTCGTCCTCGAAACTTGCAATCACTCGCACAAACATTTCAACGGAAAATCCAAAATCACCAAGATAACCAAGAATTTTGAATAATCCGAACAACATACTTACAGTGCAGTGAAGACGAAGATCTCCGTGATACTAGCATGCGACTCCTGAACAAAGTCTCAACATAATACCGTTACACACCAATATCGCAATTAGCAGTTTAACAAAATCTCAAGGAAGGGTTCACGTCCGTGATCACAGCCACGATTCTTCCTACTTTCAGCCAACATTCTGAAGGGCACACACGTGCGTAAGTATAATCCGAATCGCACATTCTCGAAGTGACCAATTCCCAAGAATACCAAGCTATAAACGAAACGATTAAGAAAAATACGAGAAGAGTGAGAGGACTTACAAGTACCGGCCGCACGGTGATGATGGCGAGTAGTGATATCGTGGGCAAATGCCGACTCAATCGACCCAAAGACCGGCCTAGGTATCCATAAACCTAAGCTCGATACTATATTCGTAACACCCCAAGTTATTCAGTATATTACAACGCCGTGAGCCCCGCCGTGGGACCCACAAGGCTAAACATACGCGAACTATAAACTTGACCGATAAGGTCTACATACAATAGAAAGAAAGACGATACAAATGGTATTGAAACCATAAACAATGAAACCATATACATCACCGCACAAATCAATACCTCGGCAACACAGCCGGAACATCAAGGAAATCGAAATACAATACTCGAGTATTTAAAAATCCATTCCAAGACAACAACACCGAATGGAGGAAACCAAAAGAGATAACCGGAGACAAGACACGGATCACACTTGCCCATCATCTTCATGCCGACTGGTACACGCTGTCCGCTCTCTGGAACTCGAAATACATGAAACGTATTTCCCCATAAAGGGTTAGCCGTCGAATAGCTAGTGCAAGTATAATAATATGAAACATAATACTTCTCGACAATAAAGTAAATGTAATCCGTCAATTCATCAATATCCGTCAATTCATCAATTTAAGACTAGTATTAGAATGACTAAAATCTCAAGACGTATGTGAATGCCGTAGAAACGGTTCGTTCATATCATACGCCGTTACATGTAGGAATGCCGTCAAAACGGTTCGTTCATTACATGCCAACATTATTTCATATGAATGCCGAGAAACGGTTCGCTCATATCAACCATGGAATCGCACTGCAGGCTACGAAACCCTCGAGAGGACCATAGGCCCGTCCGGAGTGGCTAGAAATAATCATACCATCAATATTTCATACTTTCAAAGTCGAGAACGTACAATCATAAATGTATACTTGCCTTAATAAACGTTACCGAAGATCCCGAAGAACACGGTTCGACCGGGAAGCTTGAACCACGAAGAAGACAACGAACGGAAGGGTTTCGACTCGAGTTCTTCACAATAATTCGACCCTAACAACATAAATTCAATAAATCATCGATCATACGAGGAAGAATAATCGCAGAACGCCCGAAAACCCCTCTATGACATTTTACCGGACACCTTCAAGGCGTCGGTCAAGAACTCGACCAAAACAATGAATCGATACGATCCAACCATGGGATAACAAGGGAAATGATACAATACATCTAAATAATCATCAATCCATCACAATCCTAAGTTAAATCGGATTAAACGGACGAAATCGAACAAAATACCCAAAATCCCCAAAATTAGATTTCTGGAAAATCTGACCTGATTCGCTCGATCAAAGGATGTTATAGGATAGATGATTGATGATATGAGCTCCAAGACTCCATGGATATATTGTTAAACAACATGGCTTCAAGCTTAGAACACGCCCAGCTGCGGAAGAGGAGAAGAAGAAGGTGAAAAATGGCAAGAAAAACGTCTGCAGGGCCTTTTATAGGGGTTGACTGTCCTGCCGGACACGGCCCGTGCCGCTCGGCACGGTCGTGTCGCACAGCTGGCCGACAGGGACTCGACCGTGTCTTGCTTGACACGGTCGCGGCGCGGAGGGCCTTCCGACAGTGACCCGTCCGACAGCGACTCGGCATGACTCGACCGTGCCAGACGACACGGTCGGGCGTGCTGGGCAGACGATTCGGCTTATCCGGAAGGGTACGGCACGGGCCGTGTCGGACGACACGGTCGGGTTCGGCCGGCAGAGACTCCGGCATTTCCGGACGAGTACGGCACGGGCCGTGTCGGACGACACGGCCGGGTTCGGCCGGCAGTGATCGGCCAATAACGAGCGGGTGAGCTAAAACGACCATAACTCTCTCGTCCGGAGTCCAATTGACTCACCGTTTGAACCATTGGAAAGCTAACTCGATGCTCTATAATAGTGCAAAGATTCAGAATTTTTGGAGTTTCCAAGAATTTACGGTGATTTAACAAAGTCGAACTCATACGTGGAAAAGTCGCTAAAGAACACGGAATTCAACAGAACGATACCGAAACGAACTCGGATGACAAAAAGTGTAGAAGTAATCATTCTCGGGATGATGAAACGGTCCCAAGCGAGTTGTCAAAAACGGACTTCCGCCAAAAAAATAGAAAATTTCCGGGAAACAAAATTACGGGTATTACAATATATAGGGTCAGAAATAACCGGACCAGATGTCCGCTTCCGGGCAATACGCTCTCCGGCTAGATCACCGACATAAGCATCACCATCACGAGCCTTCCCTTTCCCCTTCCCCTTCCTCTTCCCCTTCCCCTTCCCCCCACCCTTCTTGCATAGGGCCATCCTGTGCGTATACTGCACCCGCTCGCTGGCAGCATCACTAATGGACTGCATATACAGCTCCTGCTCCTCCTCAGGTGTCGGAGATAACACCTCAAAACAATCAATCTAAATACAATTCAATGACCAGTAATTATTACCTTAAATATCTACAAAAGTTTTTACGTATTGAAAACCTATAATTGATTACCTCATCATCGAAGAATGTGGTAAAATCAACATGACCCAGCTTCTTCAACTTCCAGCGTGTACAACGAGGTCGCTGGATGAAAGAAGCTCCGAGCATGGTCCCACATTTGGAGCCTAACGAAGGTATAGTCTCGCAAGCCCATATCTGAAAACAATAATTGAATCCCAACATAAGAAACAATAACAATATTTATTCTGAGTTTTAGTATATAATTAAGTTAATGAATGCGAGGACGTACCATAATAGCGTATATGTTACCATAAAAATGGTAACTCGGATCCAGACCAGCGGGGACCTCAGTGGGAACATCGCTCAAATACGTAACCAAAATCTGATATGAATAAAAGCCCCATGGAAAGCTCTCCCACCGAGTCTGGTCCTCAACCAACGTCCACAAACACCGGTCAGCAATACGCTTGCCACCATCCACACCGAATATCAAATAGCAGACACACAGCACCTTAGCGACCTTCAGCGCATCACCGGGATGCTCTCTAAAATATCCAGCAGCAAATCGATCACGAATAAGGTCTAACATCTGCCCCCCACGACTGAGCAACGGATACCGATCGTACACACTCCCCTCCGGTGTAACATCATCCCCGTGTACATCAAAGTCGGAGTCTCCGAATCGCAAGCCGGTGACTAACGCATACTCATATCTAGAAAATCGAATAAATCGATGACCGAGCCTAAACCAAAACTCATCGGCCTGTGCATCCGGTCTAATCACCTCGTTCGAGAACAAGGCATGCAATGCGGCATTAGATACAAACCCCCCCCACTCCTCCCGGACAAAGTGTCCAAGACACGACTCTCTAAACTCCCTAATAGTGTCATCACCTACACTCCGCAGCTCAGCAACAATCGTCTTAACAATCCCTAACCTAACATACCCATTTATAGAGCATTTCGAACCTCGCATATTCGGCCTCTTCTAAACAACCTGCCGATTCAAATTTATTTTAATTTTAGCTTCATGCGGGTGTATTGAGGTAATATGTAATCGGAAAAAAGTAAGTGGACAATTCAAGTAACAGTGGGATTTATTCAATTTATTTCCATCGAGTTATTCTAATTCAACTTGAGACATCCTAATTCAATTTCAATCATCTAATGCAATTCGAGACATTCTAATACAATCCGAGTCATCCTAATTCTAGTAGTTTTATGTCAATTCGAATAATCATAAATCAATTTGCGTCGTTCTAATTGTGGAAGGACATTAGTCCAATTTGAGTAACTTATAAACTATATTCGAGTAAGACAAATAAAAAAAACGAAATAAACTAACTAAACGAAATAAACTAACTAAACGAAACAAACTAACTAAATTCGACAAGATATCCATATTTATAACATTCCCAAATTCGAATTGAAACTCGAATACGAATTACCAAGGTTACATAAATAATCAATTCAACACGACATCAATTCAATCGATATCAATTCATACATAAAGAATAGTTACGATATCAACACACGATAAGTATTTGGGGTTGACCGGCGCTACTTAATTCCCAAATTCAAATTTCTTTATTTTAATTTATTTTTTCATCGTGTAAATCGAATGCAAATCTTATAATTCGAATGCAAATCGTGTAAATCAAATGTAAAACGTGTAAACCGAAATCGAGTAACGAGCATACTCGAGTGACACGAAAATAAAATCTTACCTGGTTTTCGGCGGCGGGAGCGGCAGCGGGCTCAGAATCGGCATTACCGTCAGCGGCGCTATTCGGGGAACACCTCAAATTCGGGGAAGTCGAATTCGCCATCGAGGAGGAGGAAATAATTCGGATTCTTGAAACTAAGATTCGTGAAACTCGAATTCGACAGATTCGTGAAACTCGTGAAGAAGGAAGAAGACGACTGGAGTCTTGCTTGAACCTCGAATTCAGATTCGTGAAGAAGGAAGAACGACTCGAGTAAATTCGTGAAGAAGGAAGAAGATGACTCGAGTCTTTGATTTCGTGAAACTCATTTCGGATTCGTGAAGAAGGAAGCCAGTCGAGTATTGTTTTAAAGATGAACTCGAGTATTTCGAGTAATGTATTCGTGAAACTCGAATATTCGAGTAATGTTCCCGGAGGTGTGAAGAAGGAAGCTCGAGTGTATAAAGAGGAACTCGAGTACTTCGAGTCTTACCCGAATGTGAAACTCGAATATTCGAGTAATGTTTTTACCCGAATTCGGTTTCGTGAAGAAGGAAGCCGGTTCGAGTATTTCGTGAAAATTCGTGTATTAAACTCGAATATTCGAGTAATATTCTTACCCGAATTCGTGACACGAAGTCTGTATTCATAATTACCCGAATTCGTGTGACACGAAGTCATACGGGTAATTATGTTCGTGTTACACGAAATAAAATATTGTATTTTTTTTAATATGACTCGAAATTTTAGTATTCGAAATTAAAATAAATGACTCGAATATATTCGAGTAAAGGTCAAATTCGATAATTTGGCTATCAAAAGAGTTGTTACTAAACTTGGGGCAGAAAAGAATATTACTATATCTAAAAGGGCAAAACAAGCTATTTCTACTTATATTTATCGACTTTTATATAATTAAATCAAATTATTACAATTATATTATTTAATTTATTATTATCATCAATATTTATTATTTTTTTTATTTTAGTCACATATTCACATTAATATTTAAACAATCCGTCAATTTATTACATTGATTATTTGCATATAAATCTGTAAAAACACTCTATCAATCTTTGATTTGAGACAAATGGAGTAGTTTTACAATATAAAGAGGAAGAATATATATTGAATTACCTTATATCTTGTAATTTTTCATTTATAATCCTATATTTAAATAATTGTTAATTCATAGTGTTAAATTTCATTTTGAAAGTACATTAATATTCTACAATTCATAAGAAATAAAAATCGTTTCAGTCTCTGTTTTAGATAATTTGTTTATTTAATTGTAATATCTTTGAATTTAAAACATACATGATTATGTTGTTCATGTGTTAGTTGTCGAGTTAGTGTCTAATGGTTATTTTAACAGCTTATTGCTTTAGGCGTTGTTGTAAAACAGTAATTTGAGAATATTGGAAAAAAGAATAGGTTTGTCATTTGTTTATAAGTATACAACAATTTAATGGACAATTAGTATGGTAAAAAAGGATAAAGGCAAAAGATTACATCGATAATTCTAGAGCTACGTCTATTATTCAAGGAACATTATTGCCTACCATTATAATTATATAGATATTTATTTTATTCGACTGAATTGATCTATCTTCCAAAACAAGTTAATTTTTATTCTAGAATTCAATGAATCAAATCAAATAACCTAATTTATGTCTTGATTAATTCATTAATTACAACTACAGTAGAAACTCGATAATTTAATACTCGATTATTTAATAAACTCTCTAAGATAATAGTTTTGGCCGGTCCCGACTCAGGGATAGGGTGCTAAATTAATAATTCGCTAAAATTATAAGATAATACATTTTTGATAATTTCTATAGGTCCCATATAAAATATAAATTAATAATTCCTTATATATTGTACATATTATAGGAATAATTTATGAAGGTTTCTTAAAAAATTACTCAATTGTATTTCTTTTTCGTTGGAATCAATTTCATCTTAAATCGCATCTCTAATTTTCCTTATCACCGTAAGAACTTCTAGTGTTGTATTCTCATATAAAGAATAAATTATTCAATATGATGGCCGCTTTAATGTTCGCATATTTTGATTTTGTATTTATAGAAAAAATATACACTGATATATTCAACACAGAACGCATAATAAGATGAGAGATTGAAGGGTTATTTTAAATTGGACCATTCATTTGATATGTACATGCATTGTACAATAATTAAGTGAAAGTTTGAAAGTTGTTTGTAAATTAAGTATTTCATTATAAATTAATAAAATATTAATTAATATATAAATTAATAATTATTAATTTGTCGATTAATTAATAACTCTTTTAATTAATAAATTTTGATTGTCCCAACAGTATTAATTTATAGAGTTTCTACTGTACCTTAAATTATAGTGAAGCATTAAATGAAGTATTTTTTTTTTTTTTTTTTTTTTTGAAATCATTATTAGACAATAATTCAATTGGGGTTGGACACAAGTCCACGGGGTATTATTCAAATCAATGAAATGAAATTAAACAAGATAGGGTTTTCTCTAGGTTTAATTTAAGAGAAATGCTACACATACACACACTTATACACACTTTCCTACACACTAACATCTCATCCATTTGTTTAATGTGGGACCTATTTGTTTATTGTGGGACCACATTAAATGAATGGATGGGATGTTATGTGTGTATGAATGTGTGTATATGTAGCATTGCTCATAATTTAATAACACGAAAGACAAATTAGTCTCACGTCATACTCGATTGCTTTGCTTAAATATTTAGTTGTATAATTTATTCATCGACCTCATACACATACAGTAATTTGAGGTGAGGATTTTAAAAGCCCCATCTTTTTCAAGATTAAATTTTAAACTAATTTTATCTTCGATATGCATATTAAAAAATCTTTCATGCTTTATTTTTGAATTTCTTAATACTATAATTTAAAATCGCCCAAAAATTAATTAGAGTATTTAAAAATTATTTTTCTATTTTTATGTGTACAATATTATTTTTCCGGCTAAATCTTCCTTGAGAATACGACTTGAGTTGACTCACTATACTTATAAGGGCTTTTCTACCGGCAGACCAGGAAAATTTGGCCCAACATTAGACTGATACTAAAATTACTTATTTGTTCATATTTGTTGATTCCAATTCGTATATGTTCTTGTTAGAGTTGAATTGTGCGTTTGAAATAAAAATATGAACAAATATATAATTTAGTATAGGTCTATCATCAAACCAAGTCTTCCTTACCTAATGGTAGAAAGTCCATCCTAATTATACTAACATAATTATGATATGGTTTATCAAAATCACATAATTCAACTATAACAAGTAGAATATACGGATCGAAATCAATAAATATGAACAAATAAATAATTTTAGCATCGGTCAAACGTTAGGTCAAATTTCTCTGGCCCGACGGTAAAAAAACCCTATTTATAGTTAACCCCGTACTCTTAAGAGCACTACCACAAAACAGGACGTTAACAGCGGTTCTGAAGCCATTTCAACAGCGGTTCCAGAACCGCTGTTAAAGGTGTCGCTGTCAAATTTAACAGCGGTTGTGTTAATAACCGATGTTAATTTAACAGCGGTTGTTAATAAAAATAGCTGTTAAAAGAACAACAGATATCTATATAAACCGCTGGTAGTAGTACATTTAACATCGGTTTTTAATAATAACCGCTGTTAAATTTTGTAGAATATTAACAGCGGTTTCTGTTACAGCCGCTGTTAAATTTTATTTTAACAACGGTTATTTAGAAAACCCGCTGTTAAATTTACAGTATAATTTAACAGCGGTTTATACTACAACCGCTGTTGAAAGGACATTTAACAGCGGTTTCTTATGTAAACCACTGTTAAATTTACAGTGTAATATAACATCGATTTTTCTAAATAACCACTGTTAATTTATTTATTTTAATAGCAGGTTTGTTTTTTAATTTACCCACCTGCTACAATACAATTTCAGCCGCACAAAACCTCAATAATTCCATAATACAATTATCATACAATAACACAACTTTCATATATCCATCAAATACAATAACGCAAAATGTTTCATTACAACTATCTATGTAAGTGAATACCGATACAATGATGTTCCATCATCCAATTCAAAATAAATACAATACAATTCACGAATTAACCAAACAAGGCAATGAATAATTCTTACAAGATCAAATGTAAAAAAATCTACGCATATAAATGGTTCCTAACCTCCAAAAATTATTTTGCCCATTCGGCTCGAAATGTCATGAATTCTATCTATAGGAAGTGTTGCAACATCATCAAGTATCTATACATATAAACATATAAATAAACAAACTCATCAACTTAAACGATTAAATTACTTTTAAACTGAAATAATTTAGAAAACTTAAATTAATTTAAAAAACTGAAATTAATTTAAATAATTTAAAAAACTGAAATGAATTTAAACTGAAATAAAAGTTCATCACCTCCATCCACCCATCGATAATACGAGTTCGGACAATGGTCGACATCCAATGCATGACGTAATACCCACACTTTCAACCTCCACTTTGCTTATTACACTAAAAAGAATATGAAGCTCAATTATATAAACATATATAACCAATATATATATATATATATATATATATATATATATATATAGGGGTGGGTTATGGAGTGAAATGATATAAGTGTAAGAAATAGGAATGATTGTGAGCCATTAATCCTTGAAGATTAATGAACCAGATTTCGTTCTGGTGTGCTAACACGGGAAACTAGGAGTGCTAACGAATTTAATTATTGGGGGTACCAATGTAATTTGATTAATTTATCTTATGGGAAGTTACTAAAATCATGAGAAGTTCCTATATTCATGGAATTTCATATTTTAGGTTAATATCTATTTTTTTATGGGATTTCATATTTTTTTGTCGTTCAAATATTTTATATTTTTGGTGTATTTATTTTTATTTTTTTAAAAACTAACATTATCTTTTTTTTTCTATTTGATTTTTATTTTTAAAAATCGGAACTGTTGTGCTAACCATTTGTTTTGTGTGTGCTGCAAATTGGAAAACAAAGTGCGGTTCTGGTTATATTCCAATTATGTGATTTTTTTGTTATGCTTTATTGTGTACAATACAATCAATTATGTGTTGTGCTTTATTTTTTTGGAAGATAAATAATCATACTCGTTTTCAAGTATAGGTACAAAATGATTTTCGCGTCATTTACTAAAAAAATACAATAAATACAATAAGACTCCATTTGTAAATCTCATAAACTCCTATGCAAGCATTACATACCATATATGCTAGTATTACCTATTAAATGTGCTAATACAAATAACATTTTAATGCTAAACTCTACTATTAAAACATTAACATAAATAAAATGTATTAACAATGCAAAATTTTACAGATTTAAGTGCTAACTATCACATAAATGACATCACAATAATTATCAAAACAATATTATCAAAGGTGCTAAATTTTGGGAAAAGATAAGAAGTGGGATATGAAATCCCATGATTGTAGGAAATACCAAACATAAAATCTGTATAATTATAAAAATATCCCCTCAAAAATATTCCGCGTAGCACACTTAGGCTAACTCTTTAGCACAACGTGCACAAATCGCAGCCATTAATCACCAAAGATCAAGGGCCCAGAATCATTCTTATTTCTTACGGAAAAAAGCTTTCCTACCTGAACCTATCTCTCTCTCTCTCTCTCTCTATATATATATATATCTGTATATATATATATCTATATATATGTGACTAAATGTATTACTTACTTTGGGATGTATCCAAGTAATCGTCTGTTTGGATCTACTTGTATGCATACCCCCCATCACCTTAAATGCGGTCACGACACTGTTCGAAAGAAGTACTAATTGTAACACCCCTAGAAATCCACTGAGAATATTACACGCCCTAGACTCTTCCACGAGGATCTACGAGGCTAAACATCACATAATTACCGAAGACTTGACCGGCTGGGTCAAACAATATAACAAAATGGACTGTTAAGGTCAAATACAAGTAAGCTTCACGGACCGATGATGTCGCACAACTCAATGAAACAGAAAATAACTCTTTACAACAGTACTCACGAAGGCGTCGAAGTAAAGTACAACGGAAGACTAATTACAACTTGACAGTACGGCAAAACCAAACCGAACTCTCACTCTTGATTAGTATCGCAGCTCATCATCTCCCGTACCGATTGTGTGACTGCTCTCCACGAACCAAGCATACCTGAAATGCATGATACGTATTTCCCCCACTTAAGGGGTTAGCAATTTAAATTTGCCAGTACAAGTATCATAACCATATGAAATGTAGCAAGCATTCAACAATCACGAATCAGATAAGGAGAACCATTCACCAAGTATTTCCCGAGAGATTTTAGTATTTACGAAACAAAACACTTGAAGCATTTGAAAATGGAATCATCATCTCGGGAATTTTTAGAAATATAATACCTTTAGGACATCGGGTCCTAAATTTAAGAACCGTTTCAAAACATTAGGGTCTAAACCTAAATCTCATTTAAATTTCAATAATTTTTACAATACGAAAACATTTCCACAAATCGCTTGGGTCTCAGCCCAATCATTCCATTTTCATAAAACTTTCCTTCAAAACTTTGTTTATCAAAACATGGTCTCGACTCCGTGATCCACTGTCACGAGTTACCGTAGGTTCAATAACCCTCACGGTCTTAATCAAACACAATAATCACAAATATCAATCTCAACTCCGTGATCCACTATCACGAGTCACCGTAGGTTCAACAACCCACACGGTCTTAACCAAACACAATAATCACAAATATCAATCTCGACTCCGTGATCCACTGTCACGAGTCACCGTAGGTTTAACAACCCACACAGTCTTGATCAAACACAACAATCACACTTAGTAGTCCCGACTCCGTGATCCACTGTCGCGAGTCACTGTAGGCCCCGTCGAACCCACACGGTTGGACGTACTGTGCCCTGACCTCATAATCTTCTGTCATGTGTCATCATAGGCCTCATCAGACCCGCACGATTGGACCACAACACCACATGCTAAGTTCTGATCCCATGGTCCACTGCCATGGATACTCGTAGGCCCCGTCGAATCCACTCGACTGAACTTAACATGACAACACATAACATTACTCACGTTCACATTCCATCAACAATGAACACGATCAATCAGTCACATTGATCACCATGAAATCACGCATCACACGCACATAACACAATCTCAACAATCCAACCATCATCTGTAACGACGCACAATCCAGCATAACTCATGATCAATACACAATACATTGCACAACCATAGGTACAATCAAACCAACCCGATTATCACAATCCTGCTCACATAACACAATCACACAATAATACATATTCCAAAATAACACAGTCATCACCAAACCTTCATAACGCGTAATACATAACTAACTCACACGAACTATATTTACGAAGGTAAACTAATCATCACAAACCCAACACGTGATTTCTAGCCACAAGATACAAGTCATATAAGCAAGATACTTTCCTCGAAATCGGCACGCAAATACTCCGACGTACACGGATCGATCGAAGTGCCTCGAAACCTACAACTTTCGCAAGAAACAATGAAAACACGATCACAACGAGGATACAGATCAGTAACAACGGAGATCCATCAAACTATCGATGGAAAACTCATTCGAATATTTAATCGAACATTAAATATTCAATAATTTCCAAGAACACTCAAATAGCCAATCGAGTTAAACTAACTCTAAATATGGATATACAATCCATTAAACACGATTAATAACATCGTATAACACCAATCGATTCATCATAATCGGACTAGAATCAGAATAAAAAACAAATCTCCAAAAAGTCAACTCTAGGAAAATCAAGAAAAATACCTCGATCCGACGGAGAACAGCGGATTAGATAATGTTACAATCACCTAGAACTCTCCAAAACAACTTTGGATGGAGTAAAATAAGTCAGGAACTCAAACCCTAATCGCCCTCGTCTCAAACCCGTGGAGAAATAAGGAAATGAAGGTGAAATGAGAAAACACGACTGCTGTCTAGTTTATATACTGGACAACTTAGCGTACGCTAAACACCCGGATTAGCGTACGCTATCGAAGCAACGATCCGCCCAAAAAGTACAGTTAGCATGCGCTAACGAGTCCCAATTCAAGTCCAGTAGTTACTAGATAGATTCTGCATCTACAGTTAGCGTGCGCTAAAACCTCCGTAGCGTGCGCTACCGATGCACCTTAGCGCGTACTGGCCTGCTACATAGCATGTTATAGACTTCCTCGCTCAATGCAGTAGCTTTTGCATCGATTCTGCTCCTCTAGTTAGCGTACGCTAACTGGGCCTTAGCGCGCGCTATCCCTGCTCGTAGCGTGCGCTATTCTTACTATACAGGCAGTAATATCGCACCAAAAACTCATCACAACAACGATACTACCCAACAGAACAACTAACACGCAACACTCTGAATCGCAACCAACATGTGTCAATGCATGACACACGATCATATAAGCATGAACAACATACAATCCACTGACAGTAGAAAAAAAATTCAATGCCACCTGAATGTAAATCTCGGGTATTATATTTTACCCACTAAAAAATAAGTTTCGTCCCGAAACTTAAAACAAGAGCATCACAGTGCCACATAACAAAACAAACACAAATGTTCAAACATCAGATATCACATATTCGGGACCCCGTGATCTGCTGTCACATGTCTCCGTAGGTTTACCAACCCACACGGAATTATTCAAACAAAAAATATTAGACATCAAACACCAAATATTGAATCTCCACAAGAGATATAATCCATAATACGAAACATAACTTACTAACACTAGGCATCACTAGGCCCTCTAGGAGTAGGAGCGGAACTCTGGTTCCCGAACATCTTGGCAATGGTCTCACAATGCACCGTTTGGTGTCCCACTTGACCACACTTGAAATAATCAACCGGAGGCGAGCGATAATTCTGCCTCACATGGCCCACACGACTATAGTTAAAGCAAGTCCTCACGCCGCTCACCTTACTCTCCACTAGAGTAGGATTCTTAGATTGACCAAATGAATGAAAAGTGCTCCCAGAAGGATAATGCGAAGCAACAGGCTCACCGAACTCACTTCTCTGACCTCTGGAAAAACTACCCGAGGTCTTCTGTCTCTTACTTCCCGAACTAGTCTCAGACACAGAAACAGCCATCTCGATGGCTAAAGCTCGATCCTGATAATCTTTCAAGGTGGTACACATGATTGGAGCTATACTCTCACAGATGTAGGTTTTCATGCGCATATTGAAGTATCGGATCTTGTCCGCTTCACTTCTCACCTGACCACGAACATAACCCAGCTTCCGATTATAATCGACTATCGTCTGGGATATAGGCACATCCTGGGGCCTAGTCGAGAAAAACTCAACGATCCTGCGCTCACGGAGAGGCAACGAGCAATACTCTGCCTCCATGGCAGTCTTAAACTCAGCCCAAGTAGATGTACGATCTGCAGGCGCTACGGCCTGCCACCAGTCTGTAGCTTCTTTATCCAGAAGATATGGACCAATAGGTACTCTTCTCTCATTCGGACATGTCACAGCATCAAATATTCTTCCCAACTGGAAGAGACAGTTCTCCCAACCTAACAAGTTAAAGGAACCCGCAAAACGAGGTGGATGCATTCTCATCACCTCTCGCAACCACCTACTGGATCCAATATCCACCTCTGGAGGCTCATTTCGGTGCACTGCTTGATTCATCTGCGCCAACTGGACAGCCACCTGACGAAGGATGGTGGCGGCGCCAACATCAATATTACCTCTAGCTGATTACCCCTGATCACGCAACTGGTCATCCCAACCATCTGTACTGAGTTGATTGGTGCTCGACAACGAACGGGTCACCCTATTACGCTCCTGATTACGTCCACGACTGTGAGCACAGCCTCGACCTCGACCTCTCGGCATACTGAACATACAATCGTCAATACAATGAAACAAAATCTCATAAAACGTCATCATGTATTCTTATCACAAGTATCAACACACAAGGTAATCACATGTTACCGTACAATATCATCACGATCAACAACACATAAAGTAATCACATGTTACCACTCAACGTCATCACAATTAACAACACACAAGGTAATTCACAGCCATGCTCCCTTGACATCGATCCGTAGAGGTTTCACCGAACCATCACCGGATGGATAACCCATTCATACTCATACTAACCGTTTATACAGATCAAGAATCTCCTCTGAAAACATCGTACAAGTCACAAAGCAGAACCAAATCATATAATATAATACATCTTAACACGCACTAAGCCTAAGGTTAGCATGTTCTAACTGATACAATTCAGGAAATTTCATCTTCCACCCCTTTTGAAATAAAATCGTGTTCTGATTTGAAAATATAAAATTCCATGGTGTGAAGGTTTTAAAAATAATTTACTCAAATTATTTGAAAATGGCACAAATACACGAAAATCATTTCCTTAAAATGCTTTCAAACACGACAAAAGGTTATCAACGGTAACAGTTTACTAAGTATTCAAAATACTTCAAATTCCTCTTCTTAAACACACACAGCGAGTATGATTATCACAGATATCCGAAATTAATCGATTTTCAAACACATGCCCATCCAACATACACATTCACCAACTTCACAAACAACTTATAAACACCGTGTGCAAACACATGTTAACCATCCATCACAGTTTAATAACATAACCTAAGAATATCGATTTGAACACATGTTGAAATCATCCATGCTTCCACCGAGCATCTATGATCATTAAAAACGTAATGTACCACAAGTACTAACTACGAGCTCCATTTCACAACACACTTATAACAAGGTCAATAAACACAAGATACGTTAGGAGACTTACATCATAGATCACACGAAGATGACAGCCGCCCACAATACTAATCTCAATGATCAACATCGAAAACACGAAGTGATAATGCGCAACTCAACTTGTAAAGCGACAACTTGAATAATAGAACACAGCACACTCGACTCGACCCGACAGCCTAGGTTTCCACAACCTAAGCTCTGATACCATAAATGTAACATCCCCAGAAATCCGCCGGGAATATTACATACTGTAGACTCTTCCCACGAGGATCTACCAGGCTAAACATCACAGAATGACCAAAGACTTGACCGGATGGGTCAAAGAATATAACAAAATGAACCATTAAGGTCAAATACAAGTAAGATTCACGGACCGATGAGGTCGCACAACTCAATCAAATATAAATAACTCTTTACAAGAGTACCCAAGCAGGTATCGAAGTACAGTACAATGAAAAACTAATTACAACTTGACAGTACGACAAAACCAACCGAACTCTCACTCTTGATTAGTATCACAGCTCATCATCTCCCATACCGATCCTATGACTGCTCCCCACGAACCAAGCATACCTGAAATGCATGAAACGTATTTCCCCTATTTAAGGGGTTAGCAATTCGAATTTACCAGTACAAGTATCATAACCATATGAAATGTAGCAAGCATACAACAATCACGAATCAGATAAGGACAACCATTCACCAAGTATTTCCCAAGAGGTTTTCGTATTTACAAAACAAAACACTTGAAGCATTTGAAAATGGAATCATCATCTCGGGAATTTTAGAAATATAATACCTTTAGGACACCGGGTCCTAAATTTTAAGAATCGTTTCAAAATGTTAGGGTCTAAACCCAAATCTCATTTAAGTCTCAATAATTTTTACGAAAACATTTCCACAAATCGCTTGGGTCTCAGCCCAATCATTCCATTTTCGTAAAACTTTCCTTCAAAACTTTGTTTATCAAAACATGGTCTCGACTCCATGATCCACTGTCATGAGTTACCGTAGGTTCAATAACCCACACAGTCTTAATCAAACACAATAATCACAAATATCAATCTCCACTCCATGATCCACTTTCACAAGTCACCGTAGGTTCAACAACCCACACGGTCTTAACCAAACACAATAATCACAAATATCAATCTCGACTCCGTGATCCACTGTCACGAGTCACCGTAGGTTAAACAACCCACACGGTCTTAACCAAACACAACAGTCACACTTACTAGTCCCAACTCCGTGATCCACTATCGCGAGTCACCGTAGGCCCCGTCGAACCCACACGGTTGGACGTACTGTGCCGTGACCCCATAATCTTCTGTCATATGTCATCGTAGGCCTTGTCAGACCCGCACGATTGGACCACAGAACTACATGCTAAGTTATAATCCCATGGTCCACTGCCATGAATTCTCGTAGGCCCCGTCAAACCCACACGATTAAACTTAACATCACAGCACACAAAATTACTGACGTTCACATTCCATCAACAATGAACACGGTCAATAGGTCACATTGATCACCACGAAATCACGCATCATACGCACATAACACAATCTCAACAATCCAACCATCATCATTAACAACGCACAATCTAGCATAATTCATGATCAATACACAATACATTGAACAACCATGGGTATAATAAAACTAACACGATTATCACAATCTTACACATATAACACAATCACACAATAATACGTATACCAAAATTACACGGTCATCACCAAACCTTCATGTAGGTCACAAGTCGTCCAGGAATAAGTCTAGGGGGGGTGAATAGACTTATTGAAACTCTTTTCCACAAAGGATGAGTTTCTCAGCTGATGATGATATAAATGACTTAGAGTCGTTTGTATTTAATAAGTGCGGAAATCAGCTGGTGACGAATACAAAACAACCAATGAAACACTTAACAATGAATGCAGCAGTTAAGTATGATGCTATAAAATAGTAAAGTACGCAGACAATTATAGTGGTCTCAGAGGTGGGGTAATCCTCTACTAATCCACTTTTCTCCAAACCAGTTGGAGATGAATTCACTATAATTTTCAACCAGTGATAAATATTACAGTGATTCAACCAAATACAACAGCTTCCAACCAGTGGAATTTCTTGCCGTTGCAAATCCCTTGACTGCCTAGCACCACTTGATTCGTCAAATCCTTGGATGCCTATCAGTCTTGAAGCTTCAACCAGTGAAGCACCCCGAACTCAGGTTTTAAGACAAGAGAGTTTGTCTTCTCCAACTAAGAGCTTTCTTCAAGTATGAACTTTGAGTACTGCTCTTTTCACGATGCTATAGTTCGCTTTTGATTGCTTTGAATGCTTTGTTTGCTTGAGATTTTGTTCACACCGGTAGTTGCTCAACTTCAAATCTTCGGATATATATAGGTGTTGATCTTTGAGCATTTCTTCATAGCCATTTCAAATCTTTGTAACAAATCCATCCATTGGAGAGGGAGACTTCATTGTTTTCTTTCTGAACGTTGCAAGGCTAGATTCCCATATTTTAATCTAGTTTCCGACCGTTGTGAAGACTTCCATGTGCAGTGCCGAATCTTTTGATTATTCTAAGTTTAAAGTCTTCAGTAGTGGGTCTGGATGAATTATTTAATTCATATCCTTTCCGGGAATCTCTCCAGTCTGTCCCGCATGTGACTTTCCGAAATTGTTGACTTATTCAAAACATGCTGACGTGGACTGAAGTACTTGGCTGGTCACTTAACTGACCTCTCTATGGTCAACCTGCCTGATGTGCAGTCAACCTTCTCTGTTGTCGACTTCTCTTATGCGTCGACCTGTCTGTAGTCTTTTGACCTGATTGAACTTGACTGATCGGATGATCCGACTACAGATGACTTGTCTTCCTTGATGACTGCAGTCTGGTCCAACTTAACTAATGAACTTATGTAGACCAGTACTTCTCTGATATGGATTGCCTGATAGAGCTTGTCTGAAGACAACCTTGTTTGATTAGATGAGTTGACCAAGACTCGGCTAATAGTAACTTATCTGATATGAACTTAGCCGATTTTTAGACCTAACTTTTTATGGCCTATAGAAGATACTCATTTGGTTCTTCTTTACATATTGCCAAGTAATAATTTAACACTATTTGGCCTATGGAAGATACTCATTTGGTTCTTCCTTACATTTTGCCAAGTATTCTATCTTATCAGATTGGCATATGGAAGATACTCATTTGGTTCTTCCTTACATTTTGCCAACATATGTAAGACATACATTTGAATATAAATATGACATCATCAAAATCTAACAAGTATTCCTAACAAATTCCCCCTATTTTGATGATGGCAAAACTAGGTAATGTAATCAAATGCACAGGTCTGCACTTAGGTGCAAGACACAGATTAAAATCAGTCTTGTTTCTGAGACAACTAGAGGTTGTCGTTCAAATGACTGTTTATATTAAATTTCTATTTTGTTTACAAGTACATCAGCTTTGAATTGAACAAATACAGAAAATTTACAAGTCTTCCAAAAACAAATATTACAAATAAAATTGAAGTACAAATAGCTGATATCTGCCTCTGTCTCTGCGGACAGTTTGCTTGGCAGGTCTGAAAGGTTTTGCACCAATAGGTCTTTTCTGAATGGGTGCAAGCCCGTATTTCCTCCTGACAACGAGGGCAGCAAAATATTGATCTTCTTGAGACGAGAACTTATGCTCGTCACATAGTTTCTTTATCTTCCTTTGCATCGCTAACTCATCCAATTCATTGTTTGGTAAAATGGGCGGATCTTTGGGTCTGAAGGGAGGAATCATAGGATATGCATTACATCCCTTTGCTTGTTTTAGTAGGAAGGCCCAGAGTTTTGGATGTGCTGATTCCATAAAATTAATAAAAGTCTGTTGTGGGGAGCAGTTTTTATCTTGGAGTAGCTCCCAGATATAAAAATCTTTAATGAACTTTTTCTTCGAAGATCCCCACATTGGTGCAGCTTTGACAGAAAGGAACTCTTCAACAAACCATAGTTCTTTGCCTTCCCATTCTAGAATAGGCTCTTTCCTAAGTCTGGTCCTCCTTCTCATGGCTGCAGGCTGATCATCAGTCTGCTCTTGATCAGCTCTTTCTGTTCTCTTATGACTTGATGTCCCTGCTTCAATTAGTGGAACATCTTGTCTCCTCTTTGTTCTGAGCTCCTGCAACTGAGGTTCTCTTACTTCCCCCTGCCGGCTTCCTTCCCCTTGTAACCTTTCTTCTCCATTTTTGCCAGCATCAACCAGTATGGTTAACTGCTGCTCTACACGATACATCCAGTCACTCATGCCAAGTGGCATTCTGGAATTGTTGGGAGGAGGTGGTTGGGGAGCATTTCGCTGCAGTAGGGTGTCAAGCTTTACATTTATCATTTGCAGGTCAGTAGAGATGTCAGCCGCGATCAGTTCGCCAACAGTATCTTTGACGATCTGCCTGATCAGCACGGTCAACGAAGGTGAGAGATCTGATGTTGGAGGGAAGTGCTCGCCCGATCCCTCCATGCATGCAGGTGGGTGTGCCACCGACCTGCCTGACTGCAGACTCCTGTCTGCAGGCGCCCGACCAGATGGGGTTTTGCTAGGGGTCCCCGATCTGTCGCTTTCTTCAGCCAAGTCAGCATCTAGGCTGGTGTAGCGGGCAGGAGCCCCATCCTGGTCTGCTTCATCCTTGGATCCTTCAGCTTCAGCTTCAGATTGCCTCTCTTCTTCAGCATTCTCCTCATCTTCATTTTTCTCTTCCTCCTCTTCCTGTTTCTCTTCCTCCTCTTCTTTCTCATCATTATTTTCATGATTATCATTATCTCCATTATCAGCTTCATCATTATCATCTTTATCATCTTCTTTTTCTTCTTCTTCTTCTTGATCCACTTCCTCTCCTTCTTCTTCTTCTTCATCCTCCAGTTCTTCTGTTTTTTCAACTTCAACCTCAGTTTGTTTTTCAACTGGAATATTTTCTTGTTTTTCTCCTTCTACTTTTTCTTCTTCTTCTCTTTCTTTTTCTCCTTTTTCCTCAACTTCTTCAATCCTTACCTTCTTTTCAACTACTTCTCCTTTATCATTAAGGATGCCCTCAAAAACACTTTTCATTATCATATAGATGAGATGGTTCATGTTTGTTTTAAAATTTAACATGAACCAGCCTTCCTGGAGCATTAAGATCAGATTTGTCTCATTACAAAAATGTGTGAGTAGATCTTCTGTTGCCTGGGGATAATCCCAGCTGCTCCTCTCAATAAAGGCTTGAAGTTTAGTGAATGGAATAGATTTGAAGGTTTTCCATTCCTCAAAAATGTCTATAAAAGAATGTTTAAGGGCATGTTGTTTTACTAGAAGAAGTTGCCGTATAGACAGGTTAAAAGAATTGTTTTCAAGTAGGTAGTAAGAATAATTGGCTTCTGGAATATGAATAACCAAACCTGCTTCTTTTTCCTCTGGAATGAACTGAGGGGTGAGGATAGGGATCATTTGGGTTTCCAAGCTGATGGGATCAGGTTGATCCTCCAAGTGCTCTGGTGCAGGTGAAGAGAAGTGCTCTGGCTCCTCCTCCTCAAAGTCTAAACGCCTGGCCTTTTTGGTGAAGGCTCTGGAGATGAATGGATTATTAATGGCTCTTCAGGGGGTGGTCCTATCCTCTTGAATCGGATGGAGATGGGGGTGTCATCAGATTCTGACTCTGACTGAGCTGCAGGTGGGTTGCGAGCTGCAGCTTGGCTCGACTCGTCTGAGCTCAGAGTGGGTCTGAACCGAGGTGGCTCTGCAGACAATTCCTTCAAGATCTGAGCAGCTTTTCTTTCTCCGCCCATCCTCCTTAGAGTGTCTTGGTCTAGATGACCAAGTCTTTTTGTTGATGTGGAATGGTCAGTATTTCCCTTTGCCACACCAAGCTGTTCCAATAACCAACTAAGCTGCGTTCCAAACGCCAGCTTGTTTCTGAACCTCTTCTCGTCCTCCATCCACTGGGCTTTGTTCACCTCTCTCACCAATTGATGGAAAATGCAATCAACCCAGTCAATAGGTTCTTCGTGGATAAGGGCTCCCAGCACCATAAATTTTGTTGACGATAGTTGGTCGTAACTACCAGCCATGCCCATAATGATTTTGTTCGTGATGTCTAGGGCGTATCGATACTCTTTCTGAAGCTCACTCCTCTTCACGGTTAGCTTCAGCTTCGCTGGCTGGTCGACAGCCTTGATCTTCATCCATGTCTCGGCTGCGCTCTGCTTTTGGGCTTCGACAGCTAGCCCACGCGACTGCATCTTGAACATACTTCCGATTGTCCCCGGCGAGATGTCCACTTGAACTCCATCAATTGAGCTCCGAATTCCTGATTCGATAACTCGGGCTTCTCGGTAAAATGCGATAACAGCCTCCTTGTAAAGGTGTTTAGGGCTGATATCCAGGAATGGGTAGATCCCATTTCTCTTCATCGAATGGATGAGATCTCGCACATTATTCTCCAGATTTGATTCAAGAAGTTCCTCTAAATTGAAAACCAGGGAGAAGATGATCTGGTCCTTCACAGCTTTCAGGTTTACGCCTCTGAAGTAAGAATCCATTTCTGCACAATAAAGCTTTTGGTGAGTGTATGAAAATTTAAAGGGGATTTTTGCTTTGTGAAAATTAGGGTTTGTACGCGTGAGGAAGATGAAATGAATCGACTCCTC
This sequence comes from Orobanche coerulescens, assembly GCA_033398695.1. Taxonomy (NCBI): domain Eukaryota; kingdom Viridiplantae; phylum Streptophyta; class Magnoliopsida; order Lamiales; family Orobanchaceae; genus Orobanche; species Orobanche coerulescens. Next base: position 189,148,420 of record CM065806.1, read on the forward strand.
CGTATTTAAAAGGAAATGAAAAGACGTTTGTATTTTAATATTCATTAAATTAAACGGTGGTCCACCTTCCGAGATTTTAAATTTCAAATTTAAATTAAAATAATAGGTGGTCCAGCTTTTTGCAAAACTGACGGTTGGATTTAATTGGTCATAGTGGGAGGTTTGTGTAAACGTGTCATTGCCACGTGTATTTTAAATAATAAAGTGTTATCCCACTTGTAATCCAAATTATATTATAACAATTATTATAACATATAATATTTAAAGTCGGTCAGGAAAAGAAAACTTAGCTGGTTTGACCTTTTGACTTTTTGACCGCTCTGCATCAGGTGACTTCAGTCGTCTGTGATCAGCTTAGTCCGTCCTTCGTTTGATCTGCTTCAGCTAGCTTTTTCATCTGTACTAGATTCCCAGTCTAGTAATCCAAGATCTCTGCTCAGGTCCAAGAACCTTGCTTCTGGCAATGGTTTGGTGAATATGTCAGCAATTTGATAGTCCGTGCTGACTCTTTCAACTCTGATCCTCCTGTTGAGCACGTGATCTCTAATGAAATGATGCTTAACATCAATGTGCTTTGTCCTTTAATGCAATACTGGGTTGTTGGTAATTGCAATAGCACTATTGTTGTCGCACCATATTGGAACTTCATTTGCCATTATGTTGTAGTCCCTCAACTGTTGTCTGATCCAAAGAATTTGTGCACAACAGCTACCTGCAGCTAGGTATTCTGACTCGGTTGTTGATATTGAGTTAGATACCTGCTTCTTGCTAAACTAGGATATCAGTCTTGATCCTAGGAATTGACACGTTCCACTAGTGCTTTTCCTATTAATTTTGCATCCTGCGAAATCTGCATCTGAATATCCTGACAGCTCGAAATTGTCGTCCTTAGGGTACCACAAACTGACATTGATTGTAGATTTGAGATATTTGATTATCCTCTTGGCTGCATCCAAGTGTGACTACTTTGGCTTGGATTGAAATCTGGCACATACTCCTACAGCATAGGATATGTCTGGTCTGCTTGCAGTGAGATACAACAATGATCCGATGAGTCCTCTGTAGTGGATGAATCCATTGATATTCCTCTTTCATCCGTATCTAGATGAGTGCTTGTGCTCATAGGAATTTTTGCTGTTTTGGCTGATTCCATTCCAAATCTCTTGATTAAATCTCTGGTGTATTTGGCTTGGTTAATGAAAATTCCATTTTCCACCTGCTTAACTTGCAGTCCTAGAAAGAAGTTGAGCTTTCCCATCATACTCATCTCAAATTCTCCTTGCATTAGATTTGAGAATTTCTCACACAGCTCTGGATTGGTTGAGCCAAATATGATATCATCCACATATATCTGAACTAGCAATATGTGGTCTTCATGCTCTACTCTGAATAGAGTCTTATCTACTTTCCCTTTGCTGAAACCATTTTTCTATAGAAACACAGATAATGTTTCGTACCACGCTCTTGGTGCCTGCTTGAGTCTATATAGAGCTTTCAAAAGCTTGTAGACCTTGTCTCCTTTGACAAATCCTGGGGGTTGCTCCACATAAACTTCTTCTTCTAGAATTCCATTTAGAAAGACACTCTTCACATCCATCTGGTAGACTATGAAATCTTTGAATGCAGCATATGCAAGGAATAATATGATGGCTTCTAATCTTGCAACAGGTGCATAAGTCTCATCAAAATCTATCCCTTCGCATTGTGCATAGCCTTTAGCAACAAGTCTGGCTTTATTCCTAACAACAACTCCATCTTCATCGCATTTGTTCTTGTACACCCATTTAGTGCCAATAACCTTCTTATGATCTGGTCTGTATGTTAGTTCCCAAACGTTGTTTCTTTCCATCTGATTTAGCTCTTCTTGTATTGCATTGATCCACAAATAGTCTTGCAGGGCTTGTTCTATAGTCTTGGGTTCTATTTGAGACATGAAGCATGAGAACATAGCCATTCCTGCTGGTAGAGTTGATTGTCTTGCCTTGACTCCATCAGTTAGCTTCCCAATTATTTGTTGGATAGGATGATCTTTGAGCCACTTTGGAATATCTTCTTCTTCAGGGTCTGTTCCCCCTGTAGATTTGCTTTGATGAACTCCTTCTTTCTCAGCATCAGCTAGGTTCTGACTTCCTTGGTCTGCAACTGGATCAGCTACCGCCTTGTCATCTGTAGGTTGGGATCTGGTCTGGTCTGCAGATGAGTCTTTGTCAACTACAGATTGGTCTTCATCAGCAGCAACTAGATCAGCTAGGTTCTAAGGTCCTATCTGATCTGCAGTTGGGTCTTTATCAGCTACAGATGGGTCTTTAGTCTATTCTGCAGGTGAGTCCACCATTCCTGTGTCATGGACAATGACTTCTTCTAGAGTGATAGTTTTGAGTTTTTCCTCAATTAACTCCACTTGGTTCCTGTACTCAATAGTAGATTCATCAAATACAACATGAGGTGTTTACTCCACAACTAAGGTTCTTTTATTAAAAACTCTATATGCCTTGTTTCTTTGTGAGTATCCTATAAAGAGACCATCATCAGTTTTAGCATCAAAGGCATTTAGTTGGGTTTTACCATTGTTGTGGATGAAACACTCACAACCAAAAATATGAAAGTATGCAACAGTTGGTGTTCTGCCATTCCAAACCTCATAGGGAATTTTGCCATGTATCCCTACTATCATACTCCTATTCTGAGTGTGGCATGCTGTGTTGACAACTTCAGCCCAGAACCTCTTTGGCAGGTCTGCTTCAGCAATCATGGACCTGGCTGCTTCCTTCAAGGTTCTGTTTCTTCTTTCGGCAACACCGTTCTGCTGTGGAGTCCTGGATGCAGAGAGCTCATGCTGGATCTCATTATGATCAATATACTCGGTGATTGATCTATTGAAAAATTCTCCTCCTCTATCTGATTTGATCTTGATGATCGAGAGAGATTTCTCATTTTGGATGTTTCTCAGCAGCTCAGGCAGTTTAGTCAAGGTTTCACTCTTTTTATACAGAAAAATAATCCATGTCACTAGTAGAAAAAGAGTCTTTCTTGACGCGCATTTGGCGTCATAAAGGGCCTTTATGACGCGCAAATGCTGGTAATAGAAGGACCAGTCATAACTCATTATGACTCGCATTTGTTCGTCATTGTACAATGACACGCACTTATGACACCCACTTTATGACGCCCTTTTCTGACAACTATATATGCGTGTCATAAAAGTTATGACCCCTTTTTCTGATTTCAGTTTTTGCGTGTCATAACTTCAAAATTTTTTATTTTTTTTCGCTTTTATGACCCCGCTAAACTGCAATTATATACCAATTGTACCCAATTCATTACAAAACATGCTGATCGATTGTACAAAATTAACGCATTTCATATATATCGCAAAACCATGCGTTACCAATTCATTACATGACTCGACTAAACTCGATCATGTCAAAATCGGATCAATATTATCTAGTTTACGATTACTACCAATTGTACCCATTTCTACCAACTGTACCTATTCCTACAAACAGTTTTACTCCCTAAAAATAAAATTCGACACATAAGTACACCATTCTTCTCGAATGTCGTCGAAATCGGCATCAGTGTAGTCGTTGCTTTCACCTCCAATCTAGTCAAATAAAACAACAAGTTAAAACAGTTTAAATAGGATCCGCGGACTAACTAAGCTAGACAACTAAGACCAGTCACAAAACCACAATTCAGTCACAATTCACAGTGACAACTTCAATTCACAGTCACAACTTCAATTCACAGTTTAAATAAGACAACTAAGACCAACAGCCACAATTCACAATTCACAATTTAAATAAGACAACTAAGACCAACTACAAGACAATCTAGACGAGTTAGTGAATTGGATACAAAATAATTACACGAGTTAATAAGTAAGAATGCTGCTTCTGAATTGGATACAAAATAATTACACGAGTTAGTGAACCATTTGAAATAAAGTTGGAAATAAATCAAGCGATTGTTATTTGACGTAATCTACCCGCAGATTATGTACAGACTTCTGCCTCAGATTATTTAACACAAATCCAACTGACTCATTTTTTTGGGTATCAAATTGTATTTAGAGAACGATTGAAACATACCAGCCTAATAATCTGATGTGACCTCGAGCTTTTATCGTTAAGGGAAGTTTCACCCACCTGCCTTTGCGCTACAAGCACATGAATTGGTAAAGCATTATAATTTAATAAACTGGTGGAATAAATGTATTCAATAAAACATGCAAAAATGAACATTTTCATCTTAGCATTACCTTCACAAATACTTATTAGATGCCTCAAGTGTTGATCGTTCTTGACCACCTCTTCAATTAACTTATCCACAATGGTTCCTCTCTGCCAACAGCAAGAAACATTTAAAGACGCAAAAAAAATCTAGAAACGAATTTTCAACATTTTAAATATTAAAGTGGTTACCTCAGGATCATCTAGCAGGCGAAGGGAGCCCGACTCTCTGTTTAGGAGATCCACAACATTTTCATTGTAAATCTCCAAAGCGGAAAATTTGAGCAAAAATTCTCTCTGGAGTCTGTCAGAGAACAAAACTAAATTTTTAAACGAGTTTCATTTGCCGGAAATTTATTCAAATATCAATATATCTTACGAAGTTGATGCGCTGATAAATGTCTCTGATAGCATGTTCTGCCACACCCCTCATGGTGAATGTTTTTCCACTACTAGTCTGCCCGTATGCAAAAATTGTTGCTGCAAAAAAACATAAAAAAATAAAAAGCTAATAGAAACAGGCAAGCACACATGAAAAGAACATATTACTACAACTACTTCTTTTTAATCAAGAATACACCGTGTGTATCATTTTACCGTTAATTCCACTAAGAGCAGACATAGCAACATCTCTCGGCGCCTTCTTCATATACTTTGGGTGTAGAGCAAGTTGGATCAAACACCTTATCCGGGATATGGGATGTGTAAATACAGATATAAATGCTAATTTCCAATTACGACGAATCGAGTTGTATCTTTGTATAAGTTCTGCATATACCAAATGTATACAATCCCCATGCCGCTCATGATGTAAATTCTTTGAAACAATCGTATTCTCATCCGTGATCTCCCACGCGACGAGGTCGTAGCGGCTACTTCTTTCGAATTCGGTGGTCTCATCCTTACAAGAACTAAAATGTTCTCTTCCCGACTTTTGGACCGCCCGGTGTACATCTTTGAGGCCCTCTTGATTTTGGACGATGGTGTCACCGGTGCACCTATTGTCATCTTCGGGAAACAGAATCTTTCTCCCCATAAATCAAAACAAAAACAAAACGAATATCAAAAAGACTGCTGTAATTGCAAGAATGACAAGACCAGACGGTTCCATAAGCCAAGATTTGTAAAATTGAAGTTGTTTCGTAAAATAGAGTACAAGATATATGGGTGATGCGAAATCATAGCCGGCCACGATGAATCTCTCTAGGGTTTAGTATATTAAATCCGTAAATACTCAACGAACTTTTTTTTTTAAAATAAATAATTCCCACGAGAAATCTTATGTACTAAATCTTAGTTTCAGAACAATTTACCAAATATATCTTTCAAGACTATAATAAACTCAGTTACAGAACAATTTACCAAATAAGACCTACACTTACAAGTAAGACCAGCTGCCAATTCATATTAACAAAACAAATAACCTACACTTACAAGTAAGACCAGCTGCCAATTCATATTAACAAAACAAATAACCTACACTTACAAGTAAAACAAGATGATCAATTAACTAGGCAATAACCTACACAAACTGAGATTCAATTACCAAGCAGTAAAACAACCTTCACTTACAAGTTACGAAACAGTAAAACAAGCATAATTAGACAAGTTAACTAGCCAATAACAGGGACAACCGAGAAACGGCATCTAAACTCTAAAACCAGCTGCCAATTCACAGTCACAAAACTGAGATTCAAAAACAGCAACAAGACCTTCTTTGTTGTTCAAACCATAAGAAAGTGCAGCTGCAGTAGGTTCATTGATAATTCTTTGAACATCAAGGCCTGCTATTCTGCCAGCGTCTTTCGTAGCTTGCCGCTGGGCATCATTAAAATAAGCTGGAACTGTGATCACAGCCTTGTTTACAGACTTCCCAAGGTAGGGTTCCAGCACTGAATTGAAGAAAGTATGATCAGGAAATACACCTGAATGGCCTTGCAAGACCCGCCCACTTGTTGCTCAATGACCATGACGGCTTGGTGTTTCCAGTTAACTGATATGAGATGCAAATCATAAAGTTCCATTGTATTTGGATTTGAGGTTCATGAGGTTCTCTACCCATTATAAATAAGAGATGACGTATACATAATTATTTAATCTTCAATCAACTGTAAAATAGGGGTAAGAATCATCAGGGAGAAGAGGATTCAAATCACCCCAAGACTACAAAACTGAAAGATGGAGAATAATGGCAAACAGGGCCGCAGTATTTAAAATAATATTGAATATTGATATAGAATGAGGTTAGTTTGGACATTATCTAGATGTTTTACATATTTTAGGATATTCCAAAAATGAACATCTTCTTTTAAGTATAGCCTCATTCAACCTATTAAGAACCCATGTTGAGGCACACAAAGATACCAGATGCAATGAGGTGCACTCGTCATTAATAGAAGAAACCTATATATCTCAAATGAAACACGAACTAAAAAAACCCAACCAGAATACAAGAACCTTATAAATATTGTATACCTTGGAGAGATCAAACCCAAATTCACCGGTTTGCGTCATTCCTTGAAGATGTTGAATCGGAGTCTTAGAATCGATGTCCTTGCTTGGTGAGTTGAATCACATTAACTGATTTGGAAATATAGAACACTTTGAGTGAAGAATAATATATAATCGATTTAACAACTATATAAAATTTGAATCGATCGCTAGCGAGATGCAGAATAATTGTAACAAGGGCTATATTACCTGAGGTACCATCCTCTTACCAAAAAATACAAAATATATAACAAGCGAAATACTTTACCTTTTATCTCATCCCTTTCACCCACTGTGCCTGCTTTTCTTCTCTAAAACTTAAATTGATCAATTCCTTTTACATCCTCTCCATTCCTTTCTTTAAAGAAACATGATTCGCTCCAAATGCTACAACATATAATCCAGATTTCACCATCTCTCTTGCAAGAACAATTGTTGTGGTAGTACCATTGCCAGCTAAATCGATCATCTTAGTTGCAACCTATAAATAGATGGAGTATTTGGTCAGACAATTTATTAGTTGAGTAGAGCAGGCAAGTATCACTCCTTAATTTTCAATTGCATCCGAAAGCTCTATGGCTTAAGCAATCGTGACACCGTCATTAAGAACTTTAATAGACAACATTGTGTCCTGTGTAAACACCGTAATAATAATTAAGGTCGCTCAGGTGGTCATGGGATATGGTTGATGTACTTATGATCAATTTCAGGATCTAGTCAATTAATTGACATTCAAGAGTGAAAAAGATGAATGGTACCTCGGGGAAACACTGCTTCTTGTTGGCTCTTGTTGGCAATTTGAGCAACAAGTTTGCTTTACTAAAAACAAAGTAAGACAAAGGACTGAAGATGTGAAATGTATACATTGATTTTGCAACATGCTTTTTAGAAAACTATTAACAAATAACATAATACCTATTTGTTTATTGAGATAGAGGTTGATGCAGATGCACAATCTGTGTCTTTTCCAACGTTTGGCTCCTAGCACCAAATTTAAGCAAAATAGGTGAGGCTTAAATCAATGCAAGACTTTGTATTAATAAAAATAATAAATGCTAAATGCTAAATGCTAATGTAATTCTCAAGTTGAGAGTTTGTGTTTTCAACCAAAACCCCAAAATAAACCAAGGATTCAAAACAGAACCATAATCAGATAGGTTTCACAAACCCAATCATGAAAACCAAGACAGGGTTCATAGCTTGACACAATTCCTAAACTTGGTTTTCAGAATACCTCAAAGCCGGATCAGGATCAGATGTATTAACGGCTATTTAAAAAAGGGTAATCAAAATGTAAGAAAAATTTGCAAACATGCTATTACCTTGATATTTTACGCCCTTCTTCATCTCGATTTGTTGTTTTTCTCCTGCATTTGATGGTAGAAAAGATGTTTTAGGTTCGAGACCTTGAATTTTGAGAAGAAGGAATCCATAGAAAAGAGGTTTTAGGGTTCGAGAAGCACAACGATGAGCGGTGTCGATTCCACTACAGGGAGCGGTGGAAAATAAAAACGTAACTTGAAGAGTTGGGTGTATCGAACTATCGATTCCAGATAGAAGCACAACGATGAACGATCGATGGATGAGTGGGATAAGAACCCTAACCTTATTGGTGATCTTGAATCATTAATCATAAGGAAGCTTTTGAATCTTCATTGTCATTGTGCGATGAATCGTCTCTTTGTGGGAATGAGAGGGTGAGGGTGGGATTGGGGTGTTGAATAATGAATAGCAAAGCAGGGCGTGGGTATTAGAATACGGTTTTTGAAAAAAACGTGATGACTCTGATTATGACTGCCACTTTTTGACACATGTAAACTCGCGTCATCGCGAATGGAAATTTTACGCGTTATGACTCTGATTATGTGACTAAGCTATTTGCGAGTCATCTTCGACTGTTGGTCATAAAAAAAGGGTCAAGGAAGGGGTTGTTTCTACTAGTGTGTGAACCTTGAGTAGTCATGTACCTCCACTAGATCATGCTTTCTCCCACTTAGAGTTCTCGGCTTGATGGGACCGAATGGATCCATGTGAAGTAGATCTAAGATCCTAGTTGTGAGAGTAGTAGGCTGTACTGGATTGAATGATGCTCTGGTCTGCTTTCCTTTCTAACATGCATCACAAAGAGCTTCCTTCTTGAATACTTCTGCTGGAAGTCCTCTGACCAGCCTCTGAGAGTTAATCTTGTTGATGGCTTTGAAATTTAAGTGACATAGTCTTTTGTGCCATAGCCATCCATTCTCAGCTATTGTCTTAGATAGAAAACAGGTGTTAGGAGTTCCTGTGTTCTAATCTATCATATAGACATCCCTTCTTGTGAATCCTTGTAGCTTCACTTCTCCAGATAGAATATCTATCATCATGCATTTCCAAATGGTGAAGACTACTAGATTCTTCTCGTCACAGAATTGACTTATGCTCAGAAGTTTATACTTGAGTCCTTTGACATAGTGGACTTTGGATATTGTGATATTTCCTCGGTGCCGCTCTCCAAAGACTTTTTTTTGTCCTCTAGAGCTGTCTCCAAAGGTTACGTCTGGACCTCTTTCTTTGGTGTAATTTTTCAGTGCCTTCTTGTTCCCGGTCATGTGCCTCGAGCATCCAGAGTCTACAAACCATTCTTCACCTCCAAAGTTTGAATTTGTGGAGATGTGGTAGTAGTCCTTCCACCTTTTCTGCAATCAGACAAGCAGAGATTTAGGTACCCATATATGTGTGGGTCCTCTGGGGTTAGTTGTTTACCTGGAGAGTTGATTTCTCCTTGGATTATAGGAATTATGTTGATTACCCCTAAAATGTGTGTGAGGTCTGGGTCTATATCTTCTGTTGGGATTGTATACCGGATATGCCTCATAAAATTGATGGTGTGGGCCATCTCTAAATCTTGGCTGAGACCATTTATTAAATTTTTGAGGTCTCCACACTTGTTCATTTTGAAAATTAAGATAACCTTGAGGTTTTCATTTGCCCCTCCCATTTTGAAATCTATTTTTTGGGAGTCTTTGATAATAGTGGGCGTGTTGTCTAGGCTGTTGCTTCTGCCTTGGTCACTGCCTAGTCTCTTGTCTAGGTGGATGCCTGGTATACCTTGGCTGCAGCCTAGACTTGTGACTCGGCTGATGCTTATTTTGAAATCCAGGTTTGTATAATGGCTCAGCAGTCGAGACAATTGTTTCTCCCTTGATGAAAGTAGTTTTAGAACTAGATGGAGTGTTGGGGTCATATCCAAGGCCTGATCTAGAATATAATGGCCTTTTGTTAGTACACAATTCGTCCAGAGTTAGAGACGCCTTCAGGGAGATTATTTCCTTCGCCTGAGTGTTACTTACCTGAGTCAGCTTAGTAAACTCGCCTTTGACATGAGCAAGTGCAGCTGTTTTTTCACTATTTGAAATAGTTAAACGTTTTATCTCAGCTGTAATGATGTCAGCCTGGTTTTTCAAGTTATATGCAGCCTGTTTCTCAAAGTCAGATTTGGTCTTCTCGGATGATACAGAGAAGTGTGCAGTTTTCAATGTCTCGAAATCTTTAAATAGCTGATTTATAGATTCATGTAGATCTATGTCTTGTGACATATCTGAACTATCATTTGATTTAGAGGGTTTTGATATTACCTCTTCATCAGCTGGGTTGGCCATCAGACAATTGTACTCTTCATCATCGTCATTAGAGAAGAAACTGCTGTTGGATTCAACTCGCTCTTGATCTTCTCCGATGAGGGCTTTCCTTCGGTCTTCTTTTCGGTTCACCTCCTTTTTGATTTCGTCTTTCTTGAGATCAGGACAGTCAATTTGAATATGTCCCGTCTTGTGGCAATTGTAACATTCCACCTTCCAGCTTCCAGCTTTTTGGTTTCTCCTAGGATTCTCCTTATAATTCTTTTTGTATTTTGAGTAATTCTTTCGGAATACTGAATTTTTGCATAATGAATGCCATCTCTTCCTCGAAATCAAGTGGATTTGGAGGCTTCACTTCAGATAAACTCTTGGAGGAGGACTCGGCTGCGAATGCTATTCCCTTCTCTGCAGGCTGGTTTGATGATGAACTAAGAAGTTCGAATTCATAAGCCTTCAGGTCTGAGAATAGTTCTTGAATCTTCATTTTGTTGAGGTCTTTGGATTCCCTCATAGCTACCGCTTTCCATGCTCCATTCGGGACTCAGAGATCTTAATACTTTCAAGTCCATCTCCCTGTTGCCATAAGTCTTTCCCAGGGAGTTTATTTCGTTTATGATCTCTGTGAACCTTGTGTCCACCTGGTCTATGGATTCGCCGGTCTTCATCTTGAAGTTGTCAAACTTTTGTGTAGCAATTGACAACTTGTTCTCTTTTATAAGCTCTGTGCCTTCACACATCAAGGCAAGGGTATCCCAGATCTCCTTAGCATTTCGGCAATTTTTTATCTTGACCATCGTTGACTTGTCAAGAGTTTGATAAAGAACATCTCTGGCTCGGTTGTCTAGATTGGCCAGCTTTCTTTCTTCTGGGGTCAGCTCCGTTCTTTTCTTCGGGATCTTCTCTGGCTTCCCAGCTGCAATCTCCTTGGGAGTGTTGTCCTTCTCGAAGATAAAAGGACCTTCTTCGATGATGCACCACATGTCGTCATGAATGGAAGATAAATGTGCCGGCATTCTTATCTTCTAAAGATCATACTCGTAGACTGAAAAAACGGGTAATCTAGAATGCATGTGTTCCATTACTAACTGGGAGAGATTAAAATATATCCTAGATATGGATCTAGTTCTGAAAAAAAATGAACCAACCTCTCTGATACCACTTATAGGTCACAAGTCGTCCAGGAATAAGTCTAGAGCGGGGGGGGGGGGGGGGGTGAATAGACTTATTGAAACTCTTTTCCACAAAGGATGAGTTTCTCAACTGATGATGATACAAATGACTTAGAGTCGTTTGTATTTAATAAGTGCGGAAATCAGCTGGTGACGAATACAAAACAACTAATGAAACACTTAACAATGAATGCAACAGTTAAGTATGATGCTATAAAACAGTAAAGTACGCAGGCAATTATAGTGGTCTCAGAGGTGGGGTAATCCTATACTAATCCACTTTTCTCCAAACCAGTTGGAGCAGAATTCACTATAATTTTCAACCAGTGATAAATATTACAGTGATTCAACCAAATATAACAGCTTCCAACCAGTGGAATTTCTTGCCGTTGCAAATCCCTTGACTGCCTAGCACCACTTGATTCATCAAATTCTCGGATGCCTATCAGTCCTGAAGCTTCAACCAGTGAAGCACCCCGAACTCAGGTTTTAAGACAAGAGAGTTTGTCTTCTCCAACTAAGAGCTTTCTTCAAGTATGAACTTTGAGTACTGCTCTTTTCACGATGCTATAGTCTACTTTTGATTGCTTTGAATGCTTTGTTTGCTTGAGATTTTGTTCGCACCGATAGTTGCTCAACTTCAAATCTTCGGATATATATAGGTGTTGATCTTTGAGCATTTCTTCATAGCCGTTGAAAATCTTTGTAACAAATCCATCCGTTGGAGAGGGAGACTTCATTGTTTTCTTTCTGAACGTTGCAAGGTTGGATTCCCATATTTTAATCGAATTTCCAACCGTTGTGAAGACTTCCATGTGCAGCGCCGAATCTTTTGATTATTCTAAGTTTAAAGTCTTCAGTAGTGGGTCTGGATGAATTATTTAATTCATATCCTTTCCGGGAATCTCTCCAGTCTGTCCCGCATGTGACTTACCGAAATTGTTGACTTATTCAAAGCATGCTGACGTGGACTGAAGTACTTGGCTAGTCACTTAACTGACCTCTCTGTGGTCAACCTGCGTGATGTGCAGTCAACCTTCTCTGCTGTCGACTTCTCTGATGTGTCGACGTGTCTGTAGTCTTTTGACCTGATTGAACTTGACTGATATGATGATCCGACTACAGATGACTTGTCTTCCTTGATGACTGCAGTCTGGTCCAACTTAACTGATGAACTTATGTAGACCAGTACTTCTCTGATATCGATTGCCTGATAGAGCTTGTCTGAAGACAACCTTGTCTGATCAGATGAGTTGACCAAGACTCGGATGATAGTAACTTATATGATATGAACTTAGCCGATTTTTAGACCTAACTTTTTATGGCCTATAGAAGATACTCATTTGGTTCTTTTTTACATATTGCCAAGTAATAATTTAACACTATTTGGCCTATGGAAGATATTCATTTGGTTCTTCCTTACATTTTGCGAAGTATTCTATCTTATGAGATTGGCCTATGGAAGATACTCATTTGGTTCTTCCTTACATTTTGCCAACATATGTAAGACATACATTTGAATATAAAGATGACATCATCAAAATCTAACAAGTATTCCTAACACTTTATAACGCATAATATATAACTAACTCACACGAACCATATTTACGAAGGTAAACTAATCATCACAAACCCAACACGTGATTTCTAGTCACAAGATACAAGTCATATAAGCAAGATACTTGACTCAAAATCGGCATGCAAATACTCCAACGAACACGGCTCGACCGAAGTGCCTTGAAACCTACAACTTCCGCAAGAAACAATGAAAACACGATCACAACGAGGATCCAGATCAGTAACAACGGAGATCACATCAAACTATCGAAGGAAAACTCACTCGAACATTTAATCGAACATTAAATGTTCAATAATTCCCAAGAACACTCAAATCGCCAATCGAAACTAACTCGAAATATGGATATACAATCCATAGAACACGACTAATAATATCGTATAACACCAATGGATTTATCAAAATTGGACTAGAATCGGAATCAAGAACAAATCTCCAAAAAGTCAACTCTAGAGAAATCAAGAAAAATACCTCGATCTGATGACGAACAACGGATTAGATGATGTTACAATCACCTAGAACTCTCCAAAACAATTTTGGATGGAGTAAAATCAGTAAGGAACTCAAACCCTAATCGCCCTCATCTGGAACATGCGGAAAAAGAAGGAAATGAAGGTAAAATGAGAAAACACAACTGATGTCCAGTTTATATACTGGACAGCTTAGCATGTGCTAATCACCCGGATTAGCGTGCGCTATCGAAGCAAAGATCCACCCAAAAGCACAGTTAGCATGCGCTAATCACGAATATTAGCGTGCGCTAACGGTTCCCAATTCCAGCCCAGAAGTTACTGGACAGATTCTGCATCTACAGTTAGCATGCTCTAAAACCTCCGTAGCGTGCACTACCAATGCACCTTAGCGCGCGCTGGACTAATACATAGCGTGTGCTATCGACTTCCTCGCTCAATGTAGTAGCTTTTGCATCGATTATGCTCCTCCAATTAGCGTACGCTAATTGGGCCTTAACAAGCACTAGAAATACCCTAGTAGCGCACGCTATCCCTGCCCGTAGCGTGTGCTATTCTTAGTGCACATACAGTAAGATCGCACCAAAAACTCATCACAACAACGATACTACTCAACAGAACAACTAACACGCAACACTCTGAATTACAAGCAACATGTGTCAATGCATGACACACAATCATATAAGCACAAACAACATACAATCCACTAGACAGTAGAAAAAAATTCAACGCCACCTGAACGAAAATCTCGGGTATTACACTAATGTATTATGAAATAAGAATAATATATTTTCTAAGTAAATGCTACAAATTAAAACTTACTTCTGGACTACGACCTTAATGCGAGGGTCGGGCTTATGGTGTAGTGAGCAGAACCACACAACAACCCTTTTTGCGGGGATAATGACCAAAAGTTGCCAATGCTCACTGCATTAACAAATATATTACAAGCGAGGAAGGGACTGTTTAATTTTTCTATATCAAACCAATCTAAACACATCCACTTACATAATTATTAATATAAAAATCTACAAAGACATTAGTGAAATATTAAGACTTTTAGAAAAAAAATGAAGGTAGGGAGACGAATGTTAGACCTTATCAAAATCAATTTAGAAAAAAGAGGAGAAAATATGCAAATATAACATAGATGCAATTTATAAATCTATACTTACTCATGATGGTAAGCTCCAAGGTATATCTATTTTTTTGCACCCGACATACGCGAAGTAATGTATACGGAGATCTCCTCCATTATTTCCCATATTTTGTATGGATTGAGGATTAAACTATCCATACAAATCCTCGTCCATCGTTCCCACATTCAATTTCGATAAATACCTAATTTGTTAAACAAAATATTAATATCTAATTTTAAAAACAAACTATAATTTTTTGATAAATATACATGGATATGCATGTAAAGATTACCTACAAAGTCCAAAACTGTAGAACCGATCAGCTAAGCCACTTCTTGCCTTCAACGATCTCCAAAAGATCATTATAACTTATGTACAAGGGAACGTCAGCACCACCACAGCTAAAGAAGGCTGTATCACATGGCACTTGTGACGGGTCACTAAAAAGAGTCATTGCAACACTAAATAACTATCTGATGGTGTCATCTTTGTGACTCGACCCATCATCTTGACGAGCATGTTTCTTAGGTTGCCCAGGTCCCTCATTATCCTATTTCATATAGAAGAGTGTAAAACCCAACAATAAACGAAGTGTCTTTTATTTAGATTTAATATTAAAAAATACAAAAGAATTATACCTTGATAAAGTCGGCAACCACAAGATTCATTGGCTATGCAATAAAGGTACCTAGAGCTTCCATCACTAAGCTTACCTCTTCATTAGGTATAGGAACTTCGACACTGCCATCTACGACCTCCTCAACCACTACCTTAACCAAATGAGCTGGTAAAGGAGCACAATGTAGGGTAGAATCTCCATGATGAACTCGATAGCGACTAGATGAGGAGGGTGCTCGTCCACATAAAATCCAAATCAACCAGTGTCCCCAGGCAGAGTCTTCCCTCCTGAAGGGCCAGAAACAGCATTGGTACAACTCCCCTTCGTATTGACACGGGTAATATGATCATCAGGTGTACTTAGATCGATGTGGGGCTGCCGGGAATGAGCACCCAAAGACTCTAATTTTTGGCCGAATGTTTTCATCAAATTTTGTGTGACATCATATGTGATCTTCTTTGTTAGTTCCCTCAACAAACTTTTATTTATTGATGATGCAGATCGACGTGAAGATCGTCGAAATAACCTCGAATGCCTACACCAAATCCAATGCCACAAACACGGCCTGTGTGCTCCAATCTCCCAATGGCCTCAACCATTATATCATGTCGTCCATCGGGAGTGAAGCGACCCTGTGTATATTGATCCTACAACTCATCCTATAAAAAAACGATTTTTCGTAAGTGAAACACAAAAGTAAAGCACATAAATGAACTGTTACTGTTTTTTTTTGGTAAGGATAAAAAACACTTTGTTTCATAAGTGAAACATAAAAGTGAACTTTTAAAATTTTATTCATAATTTCAACACAACCTTTGAATATTTGCAATTAAATATTATGACTTTTAATTTTTTTTCAACAAATAATAGAAGCCATTTTTCAAAAAAAAAAAAAAGATTGAAAGTTATAAAATTTAATTGCAAATAATATAAGCCATTTTCAACAAATAATAGAAGCCATTAAACGATATTTGCAACTTACGACCTTAGTAACAATCTCTCATGCAGCTGTTAGTATTATGCTCTAAGTCTACTGTTTAATAATATAATGTGGAGACATTTATTATTATAATATTTAATTAATATTCTACTTACGATCATCAAGTATGTGACTTGATAGTAAAGCTCGTTAAAGCATTAAAGAATATTTATTCTAGATATCCCTAGTAATATGATTACTAGTATGATAATGATACGATGACTATGTTTTACTGGTCACGAACATGAGATGTTATATCACGTCATAGATACATGTAGAGACATTGTATTGGATATGACCTAACAAAGAGAATTATATATGGATTAAGTCATTATAATTTATCTGATTGTTATATATTATTTAAGTCCTTATTACCTAAAGACACTACAGTTTCCTACATAATGAGTATCGTAACACAATACCAACATCTTCTGTAACAAAAAACCATACAGTTTGTGATTGGATACGATACGATTTATGCAGAGGGAAGTAGTTTGTCCAGGGGGGATTTAATATTTGAATTGGACAATTGCAACTTGAGATTAAGAATATTAATTAAGCT
This sequence comes from Orobanche coerulescens, assembly GCA_033398695.1. Lineage (NCBI taxonomy): Eukaryota > Viridiplantae > Streptophyta > Magnoliopsida > Lamiales > Orobanchaceae > Orobanche > Orobanche coerulescens. Next base: position 189,165,273 of record CM065806.1, read on the forward strand.
ATATAAGGTCGACTTATCCATGCCTTATGCTTAATTAGGATATCGCACGACGAGAGGATTAAATATTATACAATAACGGGATCTCGTTCGTGCCGTCGAATTAATTCTTTTAATGCGGGTAGTCATAATGTATAGCTAGAGGCCGCTTATGATTTATGAGTCATAAAATTGTTTTTATACTCATTTCCATATTAATTAGAACCTACAGGGTCACACACTTAAACGACCAGAGCAACTATTCTGTTTCAGTTGATTATGGTTGGTGAAAGGGTTGGTGAATCCTTACCGATGTAGAGGGCTATATAATAGTGACTTGTGATAGCCCTCACACATGACCAAACACAAGAGAAGACATAATTTGTGTAGAGAGAATCAAAATCTGATTTTGATATTTCTCTCTCAAAAAATCTTGAAGATAATATTCAAGAGTTGAATAATCAAAAGGATCAAGAATATAAATATTCATATCTTTGAAGATTGATTCATTGATCAAAAAAAGTATTTAGAATACTCATCTAATCTTCATCTTATCTTGTGAGTTTGATCTTTAATAACATATTGAATAAGATTCATAGTTGTTATTTTAGATCAAAGTTCAAGAACATTTGAATAAATTCTTCGTTCTTGTTCATACCATAATCAAGAACATATCTATATTAAAACTGATTTAAGTGAAATCTTTATTGAATCAGAGCTAGCAATCTGCTAAACGCTCGGGACTTGTTCGTTGTGTGGATACCATAGAGGACGCTCGCTTCTTGCAACATCTCTAGAAGGCTCGATCGAAAACACGCTACCAGAGGTAACAATCTTGTTATTCGTACTTTGATAATATACTTGGATCCTCGAAGGGTTTTACATATTATATTTATACTTCTGTTGCACTATTTCGATATATAATGTGATCATAAATCTTATTAGTTCAATGAAAACCCAACAGTAGTATCGGAGCGACTAGTATATTTTCATTGTTTCGATTTTCATATATGTTGATATATGATTTTCATATATGTGATGTATGATGTTTCTATATATGATATATAAATTTTATCTATGTGTATTTATATATATGGTGATATATATAATTTTAATAGATTTGTGTTTCGATCTCTCTCTCTCTCTCTCTCTCTCTCTCTATATATATATATATATATATATATATATATATATATATATATATATATATATATATATATATATTTATATGTTTGATCTTGACATATATGGTTCTTTGATATATGGAGATTCATGTGATGATTTAGTTCTACTAATAATCCTAGAATCAAAGAACATATGATTTGATCTACATATAATTTTATGTTAGGATTATAAATTTTAAGAGGTGCATATGAACATAAAAATGTTTATGTAAAGATTATGTTCCTTTAAAAATTTCATATGAACATAATTATATTTTGATTCTGAGGTTGTATAAATATAGATTTGATCTACTTGATTTATACATTTATATTGTTCTATAGGCATTAGTTGTAGTATACATGAGATGTATACTCAAATACACAATGTTCTGAGCAAAAACGAGGGTTGCCGAGCATTCGGGGAAGGGAACTGCGGTCCAGGCCTGAAATGGCCCTGCCATGCGGTCTGATCCTATGGATCGCAATCTGGGTTGTTTGGACCGCGATCTAGGCTGCTCGGATCGCGACCCTGGCCACTTCCGGACCTGTTTCAGGCTCCTTTTCTTCGTGTATTCCTGGAAATTAATTTCCCGTTTTACCCGGTTCGATGTTAAGGCCTCAGAACATTATAACTTATCGATTGTCGATATTTGGCATATTTTATATATTATATAACTTATCAATGGTCGATATTTGGGACATTTTATATATTATACGTGGTTATGAGTGCTTAAATGGTTAATGCATTGTGGGTGGTATAGCCGTACTAGATCAATTAGATTGATGATTCAATTATGGTTGTAATATTCATAATAGAACTTGTATGTCGTGCCTTCCTATTATCTTGTTGTAATTTCTCTTCTCATCTTACTCCCCTCGAATGTAACCCGAGGTTTCTATTACAAAATATAAATATATAGTTTAGAATAGTTCTAGCTATAAAAGGAATACGAAGAAGACGAGCAATTTACAAGGAATTCAAGAAGAAAGGCGCTATCGAAGATTACACCAATCGACCTATTGATATTTACATATATCATAATAGGATCTATGGCTATACCACACCACACCAAATTGTTCATGTGAATGTATGAGATGCATCATATTTACATTGCATATGATTGTATGAGATGCATCATATTTTATCATATGATTGTATGAGATGCATCATATTTTTTTATTTGCTTAATAATCGTTATTTGCAAATAAATCAAACTCATTAAAACTTTTACATGTATGTGATACATGGTAATTATTTTATGATAATCAAATTTTGATAAAATAGTTTTATTAAAATCAATTGATATGAAACATAAGTCTCAAGAGCCATCCCAAATGATAATCTAAAATATTTTTTTAATTACAGGGGACATGCCAAAGCTGCGTCTGTGGTATCATTAGATTATAATCATATATGTGTATGTGATACATAATATTTGAGACTATCATGTTGACATAAGATTTCATCTCTATTGATAAAACTAAACTTCTTTTATTTGCGAGGGACATGTCATAGTTGTGCTTGCATTTACTTGATCGTTAGATTTTAAAATCAATATATCTCATGAGTAACTTTGCATATTAATATTGTAGGATCAATGACGTCAATCAATACAAACTCGTTGCGATCAATTCTTGACAAAGAAAAACTTTCTGGCACTAATTACCTTGATTGGTCAAGGAGCTTGAGAATTGTTCTCAAAGCTGAAAAAAGAAGCAGTACATTCCGGAAAACCAAATTCCTGATGAACCAGAATCAACCACCACCAAAGCTCAAAGAGATGCTTATAATAAGCATATGAATAATTCTTTGGATGTGACATGCCTTATGCTAGCAACTATGAACCCGGAGCTGCAAATACAGTTCGCGGACATGGAAGCTTATGAAATGATGGGTCAACTTAAGGAAATGTTCCAAGAGCAAGCCCGTCAGGAGAGGTTTGCCACTACGAAGGCATTGAATGGTTGTAACATATCTTCATGTATTTTTGTGAGTGCTCATGTCCTTAAGATGAAGGGATACATTGAGCATCTTTAAAGGCTATGAGCTCCTATCAGTCAGGAACTCGCTATAGATATGATCTTAGCATCACTGCCTTTAGATTACGATCAGTTTGTAGTAAACTTCAACATGCACAACATGGAGAAAACTATTATTGAGTTGCATGGGATGCTAAAACAAACTGATACATGTAATACCCGGATGTGAACTCATTTATTTTCATTCAGTAATTGTCACTCTAATTTTTCACTTATTAATAATCATTCATCATCCACATTCATTCATTCGTGTTCACCGTTCGGAGTAACTTTGAGTCGTGTATCGATATCGTTCATTGTTTCAACCTTGCTTGGGAATCGAGATGAGAATATTATTTTGATTGTTATAATTGCTTCATTAGTCGATGTTGATATTGGAGTTCATACCATTTCAAAATTTACTCCTTGTTCGAATCGTGCTATTGTTGGGCAAACCCTTGTAATCATTGCTTGGAACCACCGTTTTGGGGTTTCCGCACTTCCATTTCATGTTATTGTTCCCAAGTATTGAATCCTATTGCTTTTATTCTCTTCCCGGGTCATTTTTCGTCATTTTTGGACCCGAATAGTGTGCGCCGCGGCACACACATTGTGCCATTGGTGATGGAACCGCCTGTACCGTGGGCCGCGGCCCCTGATGGCTGGGCCGCAGCACTAAGCTGATGCCCTGGGCAGTTTTTTGGTCGTGGGCTACGACACACTCAGCCTGTGCCGTGGCACACAGTACAGATTTTCCTATTTCAGCTAGTTTTGAGAGATGAAACCTCATTTCATCATCCTCCTTCCTCCTCCTCTTCTTGGGTGATTTAGTGGGTGATTTTCGGACATTTTTGGTATCATCAAACTCTGAGTATTTCATCTTCTTCAAGTTGTGGTATGGATTAACAACAGATTTTTGGATTCTTCATCCTAACCCAAGGTAATTTCTCCAACCCTAGATTTGATTTTGAGTTGAAGCATGATGTTTGGGATGATATAATTATGATTTGTGATGGATATACGTATGATTATGAGTTTTTATGAGTTATCATTGGATTGTTGGAAATTTTACTCAAGAACACTTTGAAGGTTGACTTTAAATTGGGATTTTCGATTTAATGTTATCGTAAACTCGATTTGAGTATTCCAATTGGATTATCGATTGTATTGATGGTGTTTTGGTGGATTGGATCATTCATTAGAGGTTGGTTTTCGATACAATTGGGATTAGTTGTAAATGATGGGAGATTATTTACATAGTGTTTGTCGAAATGCCCTAATGAGTTTGGATTTGTTGTATCGACCTCTTGAATGGGTTATGATCGCTATTGATACATATATTAAGCGAATTGTTGGTAATTGTATTATTCAAGGTTGTTCGAGCGACCGATATCTCCATTAAGGACGTTTGTTCGTGAGAGGACTTTTCACCACCGGTATTGTGTAAGTTAATTCTTACTCGGCTAAAAGGATATTCATTCCTTTCGTTGTTGTTCATTCATATTCATAATTCATCCATAGTATATTATTCGCGTCGAGAATTGTAATTATCAAACTAATCATTCATTTCATGAGGAAGGACGATTCCAATCATTCTGTGAATTATCATTCATTTGATCATCAATTCATCTCGGTGAGTCATTCTTGTCCCTTGGCGATTTGCTATTCACTGATGTTCATCATTGGTCACTTTTGTTCTTGTGGCCAACAACACGCTAGAACTAAAGGCTTATGTGTCACAGAGAATTCTCATATTACGTGGCCGGGTGGGGATGTGTGGAATTTTTAGTCGGGCACATGATAGTCATGTGATCGGATTCACCGACATAATGGACTGTGCACATGGTAATGTGCCTCCGTGAGACTAATTAGGTACAAAGACGGGTGTGTCCGGACACTCGTCTTGTGCACTTTCACATACCATTACGGGCGTACTACGATGCCCCTCTTCAGCTGGATTTCATAACTAAGATATGTAATGATGGTGATTGTTCAACTCTTGAGGATTGTTGTTCTGTGTAACTGACCCCATTGGGGGATATTGTTTTCAGGTCATGTTAAGGAAAAGGAACGGGAAGAGAATGTTGATGGCGAGGAGTCCCAGTGATACTAGTAGGGGGCCCCAGTCTCTTCATTTCATTCGTGTTTTCCTTGTTATGTATTTTCTGCTGCATTTCCTTTTGGATTGTCATTTGTTCAGTGTTGTATATTTTATCTTCATATAAAATATACATTTATTCAGTGTTCCCTGGGTGTGTTGTATCTGAAACTCCTCATCGGAGTAATTGATGATGTAATGTGGTTCGGTACTACATTTGTTATGTGTAATTCAATAACTCTCATTCGCCTGGTGGGTCCCAGTCGGGGGTCCACGACACTATAATATCCACCTAGTTTGGGGTGTTACAGAGTTGATATCGGAGCGTGGTTTTGAATACTACCTTCCGAGTCATGTCTCATTTGAAATCATTGTTCATTAGACTAGTATCATTGGACTTTCGCGTCACGTGTGACCTGTGCAAGCGCCAAGCCCTCAGACTGTAAGATTTCTGACGCCATGGTATGATTTCTGGCAATAAGAATCACTCATTCATCATTCATCAATCAACAATCCTCAATCATCATTATCATTTTTGGTCATGCCGATCATGTTAATTCATTCATCACTTAGTTAATTTCATTGCTCAGTTGTTAATCTTGTGGATCATATCATCAAGCTTGTTAACTTGTCCAAGATAATCATTTCAATAATTTCATCAAGTAATCATGTCACCTCAGTTGATCTTTCATGCGATATTCATGCGAGATCTATAATTATCATGTGTTTCCTACCTTCAGTATGGATCGAGCTGGCAGAGACGCAGGGGAAGAGGCCACGGTGCGGGCCGAAACTCGGGAGCTTGAATGAATACTCGTGCGAACGCGAGGAATAATGCTAACTCATCGAGCAGCGACGCTGCCACACATTTACCTGGAAATAATCCTTCACTGTCAGGGAGTCGTACTCGGGACACGGCTCAATCAGAAGGTGTTCGAGTTGACCCTTTCACTTTTATGCAGGGCATGATGGCCCAAATGACTCATATGGCACGTCTGATGGAGACGATGCAGAACTCAACAACTCAGAATCAGCAGGTTCCTCCGTCGCCACCTCAGAGGCAAGAGAGGAGTGTGAGCAGCATCATCAACGACATTTTTCGCCAGAGGCCACCTACCTTCGAGGGCTCATCTGAGCCGGCGGACATTATTCACTGGCTCGAGCATTTTGAGAAGTTATTTGCTATGGTGGAGTGTCCCGAAGGGCACAAACTTTTAGTTGCGGCTTACTATCTAGGTAAGAGCGCTCACTCTTGGTGGCTATCTTTGAAACCCCCCGACGGATCATGCACGTGGGACCAGTTCAAAACTCTCATGATGGAAAGATATTATCCCTCCCCACTCACGGAGGCCAAGCTGTCGGAGTTACTCAGTCCCGACCCCTCAACGGAAGAAGATGTTCTCGCTATTGCCGAGAAATTTCAGGAGGTGCTGCCTTTCGCCTCATCTATTATCCACTTGGAGGTGGATAAAATCAAGTACTTCAGTAAGAGGTTGAAATCTCGTATGAGGCTTCAATTACTTAATCATCATTGCACCACTTTGGCTGAATTCATCGAGAAGGCTTTTGCTTATGAGCTTACTGCTAAAGAAATTTCTAAGAATCAGACTTCATCTTTCGGCAAGAAATCGAAGAAGCGTAATCAGTTCGAAGGCAGTCAAGTCACTTTCAAGAAGCCTCGTGCGGGCTCTACTTTTTCTGATCGACCTCCTACGGCGCCTAAACCCGCCGAATCTCAGTCTAGAGCGTCTAGTTCGGCCATCACCTATTACAATTGTGGAGAACATGGTCATTTCAGTACTAAGTGTCCGAAGCCGACCCTCACGTGTAATAACTATGGGATTGCGGGGCATAAGGCCCGTTTCTGCCAAAAAGACTCCAAAACTACTCCGGCGGCATCTCAGGCCCCGAAGCAGTCAGCGGTTCAGAATCAGGCCACTCAGTCTGCGTCGTTTAAGACGATGGGAGCAAACAAAGGTGGAGCCCATAGCTATCAGACAGGAGCATCCAGTTCTGGGGTTGGCAAGCCCCGAATTTATGAGATGAAGAGGACCGCCGATCCGGAGGCCCGAATGATCTCAGGTACACTCGAAATTTTATCTCAAACTGTGTGTATCCTTTTTGATACTAGTGGATCACATTCATTCATTTCCGGGTGATGCTTGAGTAGACTTCATCTGGATAGTGCTACTAGTTGTGAGCCTTATATCATTGGACTACCTGATGGTAGGAGAATTATCGGAGATCGTGTGGTTAAGAATTGCCCGATTCAGCTTCATGGCCATGATTGGTTGGCAGACCTGATCGTGGTGGATTTACCTAGAGACGACGTCATTTTGGGTATTGATTGGATGGATCGTCACGATGCCATTCTTAGTGTCCGTAAGCGTATGGTCACTATTATTTCAGACTATGGAGTCGAGTATGTATTTCAGGGGAGTAATCCCAGCTGTTCTGGAAGGTTTATCAATATGATGAAAGCAGTGAAATTACTCAATCAGGGTTGTGTTGGTTATTGGTGCTATATGACCAAGACCGAGAAATCATCAGTGTCATTGGCGGATATTCCAGTGGTGAGAGAATGCGCTGATGTATTTCCAGACGAGTTACCTGGTTTGCCTCCACAGAGAGATGTGGAATTCACGATTGAATTGGATCCCAATACATCTCCAATATCGAAAGCACCATACCATATGGCCCCGACCGAAATGCAGGAATTGAAGCATCAACTAGAGGAATTAACCGAGAAGGGTTATATCCGACCGAGTGTATCCCCGTGGGGACCACCTGTGTTATTTATCAAGAAGAAGGATGGTTCGTTTCAGTTGTGGATTGATTATCGAGAGTTGAATAGGGTGACGATCAAGAATAAATATCCCCTTCCCCGCATCGACGATCTCTTGGATCAACTTCAGGGAGCTTCAGTATTTTTCAAGATCGATTTGAGATATGGGTATCATCAGTTACGAATTCGAGAGTCATATATCGCTAGAACGGCGTTTCGAACACGCTATGGGAATTACGAGTTCGTGGTAATGCCGTTTGGGTTAACAAATACACCTGCTGTATTCATGGAGTTGATGAACTGAGTTTTCATCGACTATTTAGACCGGTTCGTGGTTGTTTTCATAGACGACATTTTGATTTATTCTCGTGATCGAGAGGAGCACGAATTTTACCTTCATCAGGTCCTCGACGTGTTGAGACGAGAACAGCTCTATGGGAAGTTTTCCAAGTGTGAATTCTGGATGTCCGAGGTGACATTTCTCGGACATGTAATTTCAGCAGACGGAGTACGTGTCGACCCTCAAAAGACGGAGGCTATCCAAGATTGGCAACCTCCAAAGAATGTTAAGGAAATCCGAAGCTTTCTCGGATTAGCTGGCTATTATCGGCGATTTGTGGAAGGATTTTCTAAAATCGCTCAACCCATGACGAACCTTTTGTGGAAGGATAAGAAATACACGTGGTCTGACGCGTGTCAGCGGAGTTTTGAGGAACTCAAGAGTCGTTTAATTTTAGCGCCTGTCCTTTCTTTACCATAAGGGACAAAGGGATTCGTAGTTTATAGTGACGCGTCCGGGCAGGGTCTCGGATGTGTACTAATGCAGAACGGAAAAGTGATTGCCTATGCATCGCGGCAACTGAGGCCTTATGAGGTCAACTATCCATCCCATGACCTAGAGCTAGCATCCGTGGTTTTCACATTGAAGATTTAGCGTCATTATCTTTATGGCGTCACCTGTCAGATTTTCACCAATCATAAGAGCTTGAAGTATATATTTACTCAGAAGGAGTTAAATATGCATCAGATACGGTGGTTAGAACTGATTAAGGACTATGATATCGAGATACAGTATCACCCGGGTAAGGCTGTTGGTCACTAAGTATACTGGATACAACTTGGAAAGTATTTTAAACAACAAGCTGTACTATTTTAAATCTGAGTGCGTAGCGTAAGTCCCAAATACAGTTAGTTGCTGAGGATACATCAACTCGATGTGCAGTGTATACTTAAATAATCACAGTTAATTAAAACAGTAAAAGCAGAAGGTAAATAACACAGTATTTAAAGTGGTTCGAGGTAAACCCCTCTGCGTCCACTGGTCCTCCACACAGGAGTAAAAAGTTTATTATAATTACTGCGTACACAACTACGTAATTATAACAACACTTGATCAATATATCGTTCACACAGATTGATATAAAGATCTTAGCTTTCAACCGTTCACATAGATTGGTTTGAGCTAACACTTTGACTGGCTTCTTCACACACAGTTCTGAAGCTTCGTCTTCTTCGATGCAAGTCCTTCACACACAGTTCGGGAGTAGAAAAGATTCCTCAGTCCACACAGGGCTGATATAAGTTTGTTCAAAGATAGAACAGGGTTGAACAACAGCTATGACTTTCTGGGCTATAAGCTGATGATGTGTTGTTCAAGGGTTGAGCACTGTATATCTCTTTTATCTGAATAGCAGAGAGCTTGGGAGATATGTTTTGATCTGAATATTTCTTGTAAGCTTGATCATTTTTAAGTCGTTCAGTAATTCAGTAGTTGATGATCTTCAAACTCTAGAGATATATAGTCTTCTGAAATATATCCGTTGGAAATCTATCCGTTGAGCAAGATTTTGTGACAACAGATATTTGACTGAGATCCGGATATTGCGGGATTTGAAGATCTTCTGACTTACAGTATTTAAATACTTTATCCTTTAGTATTAAAATACTTCTTTATCAACGGGACTTGACTTCTAGCGAATACTGAAGATTCCTTCTTGTCCTGTTGAGAGCTGTATGGAAGGATCACTGTATTGATTATTCGAGACAGCTTCCATATTTTGGCTTTGCGGGACTCTTCGCTGTATGATCAATATACTGTATGGATGATACTGCGAGAGGTCTTCGATACATGGTTTGATACTTGATCAGCTTTTCGATACAGCTAGATGCGGTATTCAGGATTTGGCATATTGTCAAAACATTCTGACAATACGATCGATACAGGGCAACATCGATACAGGGTTATGTTATCCCAACAATTTCCCCCTTTTTGATAATTTGCCAAGTCCTTCCGAGTCTTCCTTTTTGAAACCTTATGATGTTATCCAAACATCCTTGATGATGCCAAAACTTTGACACTTAGCAGTTTAAAGTAGGGCAGACTTCTTGGTCTTCTTTAGAATGTTCTGGCCTTCGGTATTTGGCTTTAACACTAAGAACTGCTCGCAGGCAAGTTCATCTTTTATCAAAAGAAGTTATATTGAAAACTTATGATTGGCGCACAGGCACAATCTTACATTGTTTTCTAGATGCATACAACTTAAACTATGAACTGTTCGCAGACAAGTTCTTACAGCTTGCACAGTAGATTACGAGTTGTAATCTTTCAAGACAGGCAAAATTTCTATTGATACTGAAATAGAGTACAAAGATTGCTGTTTTGAAAGTAGAATTACAATCGAATAACTGCACTAAGGTATTCAACTCCTAAAGTCAGAGTGTCTCCATGGTCACTTGGAAGGGTCATTCTTGGTGTTTCGCCACCAGTTCTGGTGAGCGTCCCTGTCTCGATTCTGATAAATTGCACATCCTTCATAAGATTTATCGAAGACTAGGATCCAGTCTTCTGGATGGGTCACCAAGTCACATTTTCGAAGCTTTGACTTCATCTGCTGCTGTAGCGGGAGAGATCCTTCTTCTAGCCTCTTCTTGAATTCCTCTGCGGCTTCCTGTACCATTTTGCATCTATTGAATAAGGTGGAATCCCTGATAAGTACAACGAAGTTTCTTAACAGTTCATTTCTCCTCCAGTCTTTGATCTCTGTAGTGGTAGGTTGACGGTCTGCCGGGAGGTTCATAGAGTGGGGTTTTCGGAATAAGCTTTTCCAAGGAAACTTGGGATCCTGGAACTCTGGTCTATCTCCCTGTATCCTCACGTTCGGTGTTGAGATACGGGCTATATCAGCAGTGATTGAGTCTTCAAATGGAGCTAAGTACTCTTTTTCTTGCTCCAACCTTGTTCTCCTGGCGGCTTCCCGTGCTTCTTCCCCCTTTTTGGCATCATCAAGGTATGGTACCTTTTCATCAAGACGTCCTAGGATCTCCAGAGCAGCATCCTGTTTCGTCTCCATATTTGACATTCTCTCAACAAGGGAGGAGAACACCTGTGACATATCCTTAATGTTCTTGTCATGAGCTCGCAGTAGGGAACCGGTTTCGATCAGAGCAGATGCGGTCTTGGCCTCAGATACGCAAAGTTTCGATTGCTCTTCTTTCAGGATCGTTTCTTGCTTCTCATGCCGTTAGGCGTATTTTTATACGCTTATTTATTATACGCTTATTTATCATTATTTTGTATTATTTTGGAGAGTGAATTTGTTTAAATGAGCTCTTAATGCCTTATTTTTGTATGTTTGTCAAGAGATTGGAGTCCGGAAGCTAAAACGAGGCGAAAACGGCAAATTTTGACTGTGAGCCGCGACACAAGGCAAGTGGGCCGCGGCAAAGGAAGGAAACCAGCGGGCACAAAGTAGACTGTACTCTGTGCCGCGGCACAGTCCAGGTGAGCCGCGGCACAGATGAATTAAATGGCGCCCAGGCATCCAGCTGAAGACCATGTGCCGCGGCACAGATGAAGTGAGCCGCGGCACACTTAGCGGGTTTGGTGTGCTACGCGCGGATTTGCGCCGTTTTGAAGCCAGTTCTCGACCTACTCACACAGATGCGATTTGGAGACTTTAGAGAGCTATAAATAAGGGTTGAAGACCCTAATTAACAATCTTTAATCTTTGGGATCTTTGGAAGAGCTTAGAGAATCAAGGAATCCTTGGAGGCTTTGGAAAAGGAGAACACAGAAGAACGGAGGAATCCGAGCTTCATCTGCGTTTGATTTTAATGCTTTTATTCATTAATTCTGTATTTTCATTTATTAGTATGTCAGGCTAAAGCCCTAATCTAGGATTTTGATGAAACCTATGTTTTGACGGATTTGCTTGAGATTATCTAATTGATTACCTTTTTGTTGAGTCTTCCCAATCATGTTTAATGCTTTCAATTATTTGGCCAATAGTTGTATTGTTTTAATCATTCAATTCGAATCGAGAGAAGAGAATTGGTGAGGAACTATTGGTGAGGACCGTTTTATTCTGTGAGATAGGAATATACTCATAGGAACTACGTGGCATTTTGGAGATTTTATGTTTTTTGCCTATTGAGGAATTAATTCACCTAGGGATAGAGTGCGTTATTCGCCTTTAGAAAAATCTATTGACCTCGGGAGAGACGGTAGAATATATTAGCAATCTTCGCCTTCAATAAATTGGGAAAATTATTTACTTCAGATAATCGAGAGTAAATTCGGATAAACCGAGGTGGATTCAGAATCCTAGACTTATTCATCATTTGATTCTCTTTATTCAATCTATTGTTGTTTACTGTTTAATCTTTTGTTAATTCTTTTCGTAATTAATTGCTAAACCTAAATTCGATTGTTCGAATAAAACTGGAATACATAAAAATAGGTAGTTAGTGATTCAGTACTCGTGGAAACGATACTCACTCATCACTTTATTACTTGTAAACGATAACGTGCACTTGCGTGTAAGAAATATCGCAACAAGTTTTTGGCGCTGTTGCCGGGGACTGAAATTTTGCTAATATCGATTTCAGTATTTCTAGTCTTAGTTTGAACGTTTTTTATTTACTTATTTTTGTGTATTTAATTTCATTAATTTTATTTGTTTTTCTTTTCAGGATCTTTCACGTAGTGCATGAGAAAACTCGGTAACGAAGGCCTACTACCTTTGGATACCGAGCTCGAGCGCACTCTTGGAAGGAACAAGAAGGAGAAACGAGAGTTACAGACGACGGTGAACATGGCCGAGAATATCGAAATTCAAGGAGGAGATAACCATGTGCAGCAAGTTCAACCGGCAATGGCACTTCGAGACTATGCCATGCCGCAAATTAACGCAAATTTTTCGGGGATTCGGCGTCCCACCATTCAGGCTAACAACTTTGAAATTAAGCCTGCTGTTATTCAGATGGTGCAGGCGAGCCAATTTTGTGGATTGCCGAATGACGACCCAAACGCTCATATTACTTCGTTTCTTGAAATTTGTGACACGTTCAAGAACAATGGTGTCACCGACGATGCCATCCGATTACGGCTTTTCCCTTTCTCTTTGAGGGAAAAAGCGAAATTTTGGTTGAATTCCTTACCGCCGGGGTCGATCACCACATGGGCAGAGTTAGCGCAAGCTTTCCTTGCCAAATTCTTCCCACCTTCTAAGACGGCGAGATTGAGAAACGAGATCACCACCTTTGGTCAGTATGATATGGAATCGCTCCACGAGGCGTGGGAGCGATATAAAGATTTGTTACGGAGATGCCCACATCATGGCCTTCCAGACTGGCTTCAAATTCAGACGTTCTACAATGGATTGAGTGCCTCTACACGCACTCTAGTGGATGCAGCCGCCGGTGGAGCTTTGATGGGAAAGACTATGGCCGAAGCACACTCATTGTTGGAAGCTATGGCCGCAAATGCATATCAATGGCCATCCGAACGAATAACGCCAAAGTGAGTTTTGGAAATTTCGAGTAATGACCCGATATCTACATTGTCAGCCCAAGTCGCAGCATTAACGCAGCAGCTCCAAGCATTTTCACATTCTCCTTCCCCCGTTTCCATTGAGACTTGCAATTGGTGTAACGGTTCTCACCCTAGCGCGGAGTGTCAAGTCAGAAATCCGTTCGAGCAACCCCAAATTAAACAAGCTCAGTTTGTAGGAAACGGAAACCGGCAAAATAATCCGTACTCCAACACGTATAATCCGGGGTGGCGTAATCATCCCAACTTTTCATGGAGAAACGGACAAAACTCGAACCAGCCACCGTTTGCTCAAAACCAACAGCAGCCACCTCCCGCTCCAAAAGTTTCTCTCGAGGAAGCCATTGCGAAATTAGCAACAAATACGAGTCAATTCATGACTCGTACTGAAGCTACATTGCAGAATTATTCCGCTTCCATTCGCAACTTGGAAGTCCAGCTGGGCCAAATTGCTAATGTGTTGACAGCCCATCCGGAGGGAGCATTGCCAAGTACAACCGAGACAAATCCGAGAGAAAGTCTAAATGCGACCAGTTTGAGAAGCGGGAAAGAGGTGTTGGACCAGCCCGAGAGGAGTGAAAAGCCAAGTGAAATTGAGGAAAATAATAATTTAGTGACAGAGGAGTCACAAGATTGGAGACCTTCGATAACGTTTCCGGATAAACCGAAGGCATGTGTGCCCCCCGTTCCGTTTCCGCAGAGATTACAGCAGAAAAAGGCGGACAAACAATTCTCTAAGTTCCTTGACGTGTTCAAAAAGCTTCATATTAACTAGACCCGGCAAAATAGGCCCAGGCCCGCGGGCCGGGCCAGCCCGCTCGTTTTTGGGCGGGCATTGGGCTGCATATTATTAGCCCAAAAAAACCCGGGCCTTTTTGGCCCGACCCAGATTTGGCCCGCCCGTAGAGGCCCGGCCCGCGGGTGGCCCACCCGGCCCAGTTTTTTTTTTTAAATTTATGTTATGTGTAATTATAATATTTAATTTTTTTTCCTTGTTAGATTATAATACATCTGTATGTTAATTATTGATGTAATTTTATTTTTTTGGGGACATTGTGATTATTTGTAGTATCTCGTATCAATAATAATATTATTTTATGATTTTATAAGAAATTAGTAGTGATAAATGATATGATGATCAAATAAAAATATTTGTATATTTGTCTTTTGATTATGGTAGTGTAGTAAATAATGTAATTATCAAATAAAAATAATTGTATATTTATTTATCTGATTGTGATAGTATAGTGAATAATATAATAATTAAGGATCGAAAAATATTTATATATTTATTTCAGAATTAATATTTTAAAAAAAAAAAAAGTCGAGGCCCGCGGGCCGGGCCGAGCCCGCCCGGGGCGGGCCACAGGCCTAATAATTTTGGCCCAGGAAAAAACGGGCCTTTTTGGCCCGGCCCAAAAAAGGCCCGCCCGTTTTATGCCCGGCCCGTTTGGGCCGGGCCCACCCGTTTGCCAGGTCTAATATTAACATTCCATTTGCCGACGCGTTGGAACAAATGCCAAGCTACGTTAAATTCATAAAAGAGATATTGTCAAAGAAAAGAAAACTCGAGGAGTTTGAAACAGTCGCCTTGACGGAGGAATGCAGTGCGATTCTTCAAAAGAAGCTTCCACCGAAATTGAAAGATCCGGGAAGTTTCAACATACCATGCACCATGGGGAATCTTTCTTTTAATAAGGCATTGTGCGATCTCGGTGCTAGTGTTAACCTCATGCCTCTGTCGATTTTTAAGAAGCTGGGAATTGGAGAAGCAAAGCCGACGATGGTCTCCTTGCAATTAGCGGATCGATCTATTAAGTATCCGAGAGGAGTGATTGAGGATGTGCTAGTAAAAGTAGATAAATTTATCTTTCCAGCAGATTTTATTGTTCTTGACATGGAGGAAGACGAAGATATCCCGATTATCTTGGGACGACCATTTTTGGCGACCGGCAGAACCCTTATTGACGTGGAAAAAGGAGAACTAACTCTGCGGGTTCAAGAGGAGCATGTCACGTTCCAAGTGTTCAAATCTTTTCCATGTCCCGGAAGTGTTGATAAAAGGTCACAAATTGAAAGTGTAGATGCCGTCGAAAAAGAAAAACACCGAAAACATCGTCGGTCGAAAAATTCAGATTCTGTGTCAGATGGTCCAATTTTTAAGAAAGATGTAGAACGAGTAGCATTTCTCGAGCATGCGGACAAGTCTGCTGCAGTCTTGAGTGCGTTCGTGAAGGAGGGGAATAAGCCGGAAGCCAAACGGACGTCTAGTCATGAGAAAAACGGGTGTTTCGGAAAGTTGTTCTCGTCAAACCCTTTCCGCAAACAACATTGGGTGTCCGAACCGAAAGTCGAATCGTTAATAACCGATGGTCAAAATTTTAAAAACCATATTAACGGCTCGATGAACGGGGCGGAAACCAAATGGAGTTTGCGAAAGGCGAACTGATTTTTAAATAGGTCCGGCTGAAGACTATAAACTTAGCGCTTCTCGGGAGGCAACCCGAGTTCGTAGTTGTAGATTTTTTGCGTTTCTATATTTTTCTTGCATTCTTGCATTTTTTATTTTTCATCATTTTGTGCTTTGATTTGCTTCTTCCTCTCGCTTTTGACGTGTTCTTCTCAAAATTCTGTGTAGGAAAGTCCGAGGGGAGAAAATTATGCTTGAGCCGCGGCACAAGTATTGTGAGCCGCGGCACACACAGATCGAAAGGGTGAGCTAAACCCACTGTACCCTGTGCCGCGGCACGACATAAATGAGCCGCGGCACACTTGAGCACTGAGCCGCGGCACACGGAAACTGAGCCGCGGCACACGACAAAACATGCGAACAGGTGGAAAGGAACTGTACTCGGTGCCGCGACTCACTTGAGCTGTGCCGCGGCACACTATGCGGAAATCGAACAGCCAGGTACCTTATAACCTGAATTCGGCCGGCCACCCCAGGTACGCTTTCTTTCTTCCCTTCCCTCCCCTTGCGCGCGCGATCGGCCGAGTTCTCTTCTCGTTTTTCTTCTTTCGATTTTTCTTGCACTTTTCACAAACCAATCAAGGTATGTTCCAATATCTAATTTCTACTTGTTCTATGAATTTAAATTTGAAGTTGTTTATGCATTTGAGGATTGAATATGTTTATTTTCCTTCAAAAGTCTATGATGGTTTAGTGAATGACATGGTGGTGTTGATCGAATTTTCATGGTTATTTTCGATATTGAATGAATTGAGTATGTAGTTTTGATGGTAAATGAGTTGTGTTTTTGTTCTTGGGGATTGAATCGAGCTATTGCCATGTTTGTTCTTCAAGTAAACTCTTGCCCTTAAGGTGTTCGATGAAATGTCTGAATGAAAAATTTCCTTTGTTAAGGCAATATTTTGAATCTTTGTGCAATGTATTCGTTCTGGAATTACAACAACCCCAACCCTTACGTATAGTTTAAACGTTATGATTCAATTTCATTTTTCTCTCACGAATGTGCTATCTTGTTAAATTCTTGATTTATGGCTGGACATTTTTAGCCGAGTGATGATTATTGTTGTTATTGTTTGCGTAAATAAACTCTGGTGTTTTATTTTTCAGGATTCACTATGGCTAGGACGAAGAAGCTGAACAAGAGGGCCAGGACCCAGTCATCCCCCACTCAAGGGGAAACCTCTCGTAGCCGCGCCGAGTCTGAGGGGCACCAGTTCTCCGACCCTGAGATCCATAAAATCTTCAATGAGAAGATTCGGCCGCGACCTCTTATCCCGGAGAGGGGATTTACTCCAGCTCCCCAAGACGGGGAACTGCTTACCATGATAGATGAGATAGGGTGGGCCAGATTTGCTGCACCCCCCGAGCCAGCGGTTATTTCGATAGTGCTGGAGTTCTATGCCAGCGCGTTACTGAAGCACATTCGGGCAGGCCATACGTTGCCGTCGTTAGACTCTTGGACTCAGGTCGATGTCCGAGGTATTACGATTGATTTCTCCACAACTGCTATTCGGAGGTTGTTTGGGCTTCCAGTGGTAGATGAGTTGGCTTATGACCGAGTGATGACTAGCCTCACGAAGGAGGCCCTGCTCGAGACTATTGCACAGCCCGACTCCGACTGGGAGCAGCGCACACAGGGTTCTTCCACTTTCCACTTCAAGAGCTCGCGCCTCAGCCGGCTTGGGCGTGCCTGGCTATATTTTATCTGCGCACGCATTGACCCCACCTCTCAGATCCGCACTGTTTTTCTCTCCCGCGCCCGGACACTATATGCTATCACATCCGGGCTGCGTTTCGATGTGGCCCCCATCCTGGTCCGATCTATCTTCCAGTGTATCCAGGGGGGCCAAGACGGGGTTGAAACACCCCTCGCTTATTTGCGCTCTGTGCCGGCAGTCGGGGCTGACGTGGTCGGACGACGAGCCGATGCTTGCTCCCCAGGCCCCGATCGACCACCGCATCATCTCACATTTTGACCAGTGGGGAGGAGCGCCGGCGCACGCTCGGGGGAGAGGATTTCTTCTGGATGAGGCCCACGAGGGGTCCCCCGAGCCTCTTTTACTGACACATGGGCATGCAGATGCCGGCCCGCCGCCCGACAGAGAGAGATTGCAGGAGATGTTTGACGGGCTGAGGGAGGATATGGGGAGAGAGAGAGAGGTTATGAGAGAGGATATGAGGAGAGAGAGAGAGATGAGATGAGGAGAGAGAGGGAGAGTATGTTGGCTGCCATGCGAGAGGAGCAGCGGACGGAGCGAGAGAGCGTTATTGCTGCCGTCAGAGCTGAGATGCGAGAGCAGGCCCGCCGGGCCAGCCGACGAGAGGCGAGGCGTCTGGCAGCGATGGACGCCTACCATCAGGAGCACCTTGCCGCATGGACGACCCATATCATGCATCCAGACGGGCCATTTATTGCACTCGCTCAGCCAGCCACACCACCCTCCTCACCGGATGACGCCGGCACCAGCTCGTGAGAGGACTGGAGGGGAGTACTTAACCTTGTTTTTATTGCATATTATACTGTGTCCATTGAGGTCAATGTACGTCCTAAGTTTGGGGGGGTTTACTTTCTGTTGCACTTTTCATTACTTTGCGTTAATTTTTTTCGATAGCCTTGCTTGTCTTGATTTTACTCTATTTGTGAATTTTTCGTGCTTCTATTTATGTGATACTGATGTTACGACACTGTTTTTCTCTATGAAGAAACGGTCGAGTTTTAGTCGAGTTGTAGTCAGTGATTTCTGTTTCTGCTTAGTCGTCATTTAGGTCCGAAATTTTTCTTGTGATTGTAGAGGTCTTGGCGGATAAGAGAGGACCCATACGTGTTTTAAAATCACCGTCGATACGTTTGGTTACATTTTTCGGTTAGTTAGTCATCCAGTTACATAAGTCGTGTTGGCACTTAGATTGAGTTTAGAGTCGGTCAGTTTTTCCCAATAGTCGAGATAATATTTGTTCTATGATGGGAAGTCTAGTAACCGGGGATATTCACATGACCCGTTGTTTACTCTCGCGTAAAACGACGACCCTGATTAGACTAGTGATTTAGAAATTTCACATGTGCCGATGATAGGGAGCCTAGTAACCGGGGGTACTCGCGTGACCCGTTGTTTACTCTCGCGTAAAACGGCGACCTTAATTCGGACATGCGGGAATTATATTTTTGAGTTGTTTCTCCGCTGTAGAAGGGAACTTAGTAACTAGAAGCATCCATGTGCCCCATGAGTGTCTTTTACGTCAAACGGTTTCCCAATACATGAGAATGGAAGTTCCACCCTAGGATTGTCCAGATGAAACATCCCGAGATCCGAACCTAGTGGTCAACTCGAATCAATTTCTTGAGCATATATATATAAGGGAATACTGTCCGAGGATTATTTTTATGGAACTCGTGAAAATTTTGCCATTAGACTGCGGAACAGGGCGAACTAGCTTGTTTATTTTAACCTTTCTTATTGACGATCGATTTGATTCACGTTTGTTAATCTTTGAGCTGGATTTTCTTCATGAACGAGTAATTAGGACTGAACTTGGTTACTTTGTAGAATCAGTGTTCTGAGTGTAGCTCGCTATTACGATACTCGTATTTTTCAGAGAGAATTTCAGGAAAGTATTGATTAGGTAGAGCACTACGAGTCGCATGATTATTCACGACATTCTTTTGATTGAAATTAATTCTTTTTGCTTGAGGATAAGCAAAGGCTTAAGTTTGGGGGTATTTGTTAGGCGTATTTTTATACGCTAATTTATCATTATTTTGTATTATTTTGGAGAGTGAATTTGTTTAAATGAGCTCTTAATGCCTTATTTTTGTATGTTTGTCAGGAGATTGGAGTCCGGAAGCTAAAACGAGGCGAAACGGGCGAAAACGGTAAATTTTGACTGTGAGCCGCGGCACAAGGCAAGTGGGCCGCGGCACAGGAAGGAAACCAGCGGGCACAAAGTAGACTGTACTCTGTGCCGCGGCACAGTCCAGGTGAGCCGCGACACAGATGAATTAAATGGCGCCAAGGCATCCAGCTGAAGACCATGTGCCACGGCACAGATGAAGTGAGCCGCGGCACACTTAGCGGGTTTGGTGTGCTCCACGCGGATTTGGGCCGTTTTGAAGCCAGTTCTCGACCTACTCACACGGACGCGATTTGGAGACTTTAGAGAGCTATAAATAAGGGTTGAAGACCCTAATTAACAATCTTTAATCTTTGGGATCTTTGGAAGAGCTTAGAGAATCAAGGAATCCTTGGAGGCTTTGGAAAAGGAGAACACAGAAGAACGGAGGAATACGAGCTTCATCTGCGTTTGATTTTAATGCTTTTATTCATTAATTCTGTATTTTCATTTATTAGCATGTCAGGCTAAAGCCATAATCTAGGATTTTGATGAAACCTATGTTTTGACGGATTTGCTTGAGATTATCTAATTGATTAGCTTTTTGTTGAGTCTTCCCAATCATGTTTAATGCTTTCAATTATCTGGCCAATAGTTGTATTGTTTTAATCATTCAATTCGAATCGGGAGAGGAGAATTGGTGAGGAACTATTGGTGAGGACCGTTTTATTCTGTGAGATAGGAATATACTCATAGGAACTACGTGGCATTTTGGAGATTTTATGCTTTTTGCCTATTGACGAATTAATTCACCTAGGGATAGAGTGCGTTATTCGCCTTTAGAAAAATCTATTGACCTCGGGAGAGGCGGTAGAATATATTAGCAATCTCCGCCTTCAATACAACAACAACAACATCTAAGCCTTAGTCCCAAAATGATTTGGGGTCGGCTAACATGAATCAAACTTTGAAACCGTCAATAATCGTTACATAAATAACATAAAAGGAAAAAAGAGGGAAAAAGTAGAGAAAAAAGCAAATAAAAAAAGAGAGTGAAAAAAAAAAAAGATAACATGAAATAAAAGAAAATAAGAATTAAAAAAAAAAAAAAAAGAATCAGACTCAATCTCCGCCTTCAATAAATTGGGAAAATTATTTACTTCAGATAATCGAGAGTAAATTCGGATAAACCGAGGTGGATTCAGAATCCTAGACTTATTCATCATTTGATTCTCTTTATTCAATCTATCGTTGTTTACTGTTTAATCTTTTGTTAATTCTTTTCGTAATTAATTGCCAAACCCAAATTCGATTGTTCGAATAAAACTGGAATACATAAAAATCGGTAATTAGTGATTTAGTCCTCGTGGGAACGATACTCACTCATCACTTTATTACTTGTAAACGATAACGTGCACTTGCTTGTAAGAAATATCGCAACACATGCAGATTGCTTAGGGCTTGCTTGAAGACTTCTGGCAAGACAGTGAAGGCTTCGACTACTCGAGAGACTTTATCCTTTAATCCAGTCATTTCTTCAACAGCAGATGTGTGAAGCCAATCCAGAGCTTTTTCTACTGAGTGTAGAGCATTGACTGCGTCCTGAATAAATATGGTTTGGAGGCCAAGAGCACGTAAGCGCTCTTTCCTTGTTTCAGTGCGGGGAGAATTTGGCTGGGCGAAGTCCTCGAATCCATTCAACCTTCTCAAATTCACGTTAGGGCGTGAATTAAGTTGGACATCCTTAGATATAGTACCGTCGTCAGATTCCATGGTTGATGGGGCGGGAGCAGCTGTTTCGGTTTCGGCGGCAGGAGGTGCGGCATCCTCCTGTTTCGAAGAGGTTTCTGTAGACATGGGTACAGGAGGGACCAATTCCTCCTGGTGTCTCTCAGAGTCCGCCTGTTCCGGCAGAGGGACTGATTCCTCTTGCTGGAAGGCGCGTGATTCTTCTTCTTCGGCGGCGACGGCAGGCTTGGGTGCCTGTTGTGAAACATTTTCTTCTTCCTAGACATGAGAGACTGAATCCTCTGTGTTAGGAACATTGTTTGCTGTGGTGAAGGGGACGATTGATGGGTGGATGTCCCTTCATCTTTCTTGGTTTGGGCTTCCTCTCGACTCATCCGCAAACCAACTTGGAGTGCGTCGTCATCGTCGTCGGAATCAGGATCAGATTTTGGATTGTCGGGAGCTTCCATTGACAAAGCTTTTCCTTTCCTATTGGCCTCATCCTTATCAAGCAGATAACTCTCAATTAGCTCCTTGACGAACAAGTTGTCCCATTGGATTAGGACAGCAATTTCTTGGGTGTCCGTCACTTCCAAAACGAACTTCTCTTCGTTAGACCACTCGCTCCAGTTGTACAAGGGTTCGTACGGAGCAAGTCTAAAATTCTTCCATTGGAGAAATCGCTCGTATGATTGCTCAATCTGCACGGAAAGCAGAGTCTTGGAAATTATTGTGTCTGGGGAGGGACATCGTACAACTTCTGGGTTTGCTGTAGGAAGGGGTTCCTCTATAGGTGTGGGATCCTGGAGAGGGATTCCTTACAGGGGATGGTACCCCGAAGGAAGTGGATCATGAACGGGTGTGGAATCCCGTATAGGAGAGGTAGCTATTGGCTCCAAACATGCAGCCAACTTGCGAGAGTCTTTTAAGTTGGCAGATGTCCTTGTATCCGTCGTAGCCACCAAAGGCTCGGGATCTACTGTCGATACAGTAGCGGGCATCTCTTCCACAGGGGTTGGGCCCTAGGGTAGTTGATCAGTGGGTTGCGCCACGACAGGAGCATCCTCGGAGGGTTCAGTAGCTTTAACTTTAGTAAGCCTCCTTAGCTTCCTTTTCGGCTTCTCAACAGCAACTGGTGTCTTGCTCTGAGATCTTTTTCGTTTCTTTGAAGATTCGACACTCTGGGACTTAGAAGAAACGTCCCTCGGATCTTCAGATAGTGGAAAGTTCCGGATAAAAGGCCTGTTTGTGATCAGAATGCTTTGATTGAAGGCAGTGGGCCTGACTCTTCCCAAGAATATCCGCGAACTTATCTTCTTAGCTTCTGTGTTTTGCTGAAGTCCGCACTTCGTCAAAACATGGTTTAAGAATAAACTAAATGATTTCTTCTGAGTAGCAGGTTTGGACACCTCCTCCTGCAAGCGCTTCAGAATAATATGACACCAATTGACCTTTTTACAGGTCATAATTGCTACCATCATCCTAAACCTAAGATTTGTGTACATCTCAAATGCACCTGTACGATTCTCAATGATGCGACAGCAAAAATCATGCAAATAAACAAACGGTAAACAAAAAATTTTCTTATGGCATGTGGTGTGAACCACATCCACCGTTGCCAAACCGATGAACAAGCCATAGTATTGGGCCAGCAGCTCTTGAGATCCAAAGGACTCAAGCTCTTCCAAGGTCAGGCCATCAGAGGGTAGCCTGTAGATGTTCTTGAGAAGCTCTTGGTCAATGCGGATCTCCACTCCGCGAATGACTGCTGTGATATCAGCAACTTGACCTCCTAGGGCCAGAGGCAGAAAACGAACCACGGCGTTGAGGTAGAACTCCTCAACAAGATGAACGTCATAATTTTCAGCGGTGTGGCTCTCAAGGCGGTAGAGGCCTTGTTGATGGATTCTAGTGATGACGACCTCCATCGTATCGACGTCATCAGTTTCAGCGTGAATGCATTCCATCACGACAGATCTGGAGAAGATCCATCCATCGATGAAGTTCAGAGACTTCTTGAGAGCGGTGGAAGATGTCTAAGTAGACGCCATTGATGTTTCTCAAGAAAAGATGAAAAAGATTCAAGAAGAATAAGCAGTAAACACAGAAAAACTTGTAGGCTGAATTGCTTGAGTGCTCTTAAAATATACAGAAGGCGTAAAGAGTCTCAAATGGCATTTGCAGTCCTTTTATAGTAGGCGGCGAAGAAGGGTTTTCAGAGAACGAATGGTCAGATTTAAGGGATGAGAACCGGTGTTCGAAATGAACGGTCACGACGGACTGAGTGTAACTGGTACACTTATCCATTGAATTTTAAAATATGAGTGGGTCCCACTTATGACATTTTTTATTACCCTCAATGCCTAAAACGACGGTAGTAAACATTAAACAATTTGAAAACATCGCGACTTTTGAGATTTGATTGTCCAGATGTCGTGTAAGGCATTTAATGTAAACGACGTTTGATATGAAACAGGGCACGTGGACAAAAATTATTTTAAAATGAAATATTATAATATATATACTAAATCAAAATCCCATAGTATGTGCTGTATCCGCGACGATACATCGTTCCCCCTTAAAAGGTACATATAGGTTTCAATTCCATACAACAACTTTTGGATTAATGTTGTATTCATGGGTCATACTGTATTCCCCCTCAATTATTGCACACATCAGCTGTAGGATGATTCATATCACTTTGTTCCCTACAGTGCTGTATTGAAGGCTCTGAGTGTACAGATAATTAATGGTGGATACTGTATTCTTGGGTCTTACAGCATTCCCCCTCAATTGTTGAGTAAAAAACAGTAAATACTTACAGGGAGTCAGGATGTAGCAATCCCAATTCTTGTCGAAGCATGTTAAATCTTGCTGCATCGAGAGGCTTGGTGAAGATGTCGGCCAACTGAATATCTGTATAAACTTTTTCTAGCCGAACATCCTTGTTCTCGACATGATTCCTTATGAAATGATGCTTCATGTTGATGTGCTTAGTGCGCGAGTGCAATACAGGGTTGTGCGTTATTGCAATTGCACTCGTGCTATCACACATGATTGGCGTTTCCTTGGCTTCAATCCCATAATCTGACAACTATTGCTGCATCCAAAGGATCTGCATACAGCAACTACCAGCAGCATAGTATTCTGATTCAGCCGTGGAAAGTGAGTTTGCCAATTGCTTCTTACTGAACCAAGAGACAAGTCTAGGTCCAAGAAAGTGACAAGTTCCATTTGTACTCTTCCTATCTAGCTTGCAGCCTCCGAGATCCGAGTCGCTATATCCAACTAAATCGAATCCGCCTTCTTTAGAATACCACAGTCCTACATCGACTGTTCCTTTAATATACTTCAGGATTCGTTTAGCTGTATTGAAGTGTGATTATTTGGGTGCTACTTGATATCTCGCACATACTCCTACAGAAAACTGGATATCGGGCCTGCTAGCCGTTAGGTACAGGAGCGAGCCAATAAGCTTCCTGTAGAGTGATTGGTCAACCGGCTTTCCGGCTTCATCAACACTAATTTTCACGGAAGTGCTCATGGGCTTGACGATGATTTGGAAGTGTTCATTCCAAATTTGTTGAGAAGCTCCTTGCTGTATTTTTCCTGGTTGATGAAAATCCCTATAGGCAACTGCTTTACCTGCAAACCTAGGAAATAACTAAGTTCTCCCATCATACTCATTTCAAATTTACTTTGCATGAGATGAGAGAACCTTTGACATAAAGCAAGGTTAGTTGAACCAAATATAATGTCATCTACATAGATTTGAACCATCAGAAGGTCATCGCCTTCCTGTATTTTGAACAAGGTCTTATCCACAGCACCTTTCTCAAATCCATTATCGGTTAGATACTGGGACAGGATCTCATACCATGCTCTAGGGGCTTGCTTAAGTCCATACAGTGTTTTCCTTAGCCTGTATACTAGATCGATGCCGTCTGTGTTGGCAAACCCTGGTGGTTGTTCAACATAAACTTCTTCGGCAAGGTCTCCATTTAGGAATGCACTTTTGACGTCCATTTGGTATACGATGAAGCTCTTATGGGCGGCAAATGCTAAAAATATCCTAATGGCTTCTAGTCTGGCTACAGGGGCAAACGTTTCATCGTAGTCTATGCCTTCTTACTGTCTACAGCCTTGTGCGACTAGCCTTGATTTATGCCTTATAATTAGTCCATTTTGATCCTTCTTGTTTCTAAATACCCATTTGGTTCCAATAACCGATTGATACGTAGGTCTGGGTACAAGATACCATACATTGTTTCTTTCGAAACCGTTAAGCTCTTCTTCCATAGATGTTATCCAATGAGAATTATTAAGAGCTTCTATGGTAGAAACAGGTTCAGACTGGGCTAAGAATACAGCAATAGTGCACATATTGAGTCTTCTAAGCTCGGATTGAGATTTCCATTCAGGGAATGGTGATATCTCAGTATCTAGTTCTTCTTGTGCACACAGTACATTTCCTTGTGTACTCTGTATTCTCCTTCGGGTAGAAACACCAGCATTAATGTTTCCAATGATCAGCTCTTGCGGGTGATCTCTCAACCATCTTCGGTCGGATTCTAATTCGGGGTCCCGTACTGTATCTTGAGTTGCTGTAGATACAGCTTCAGCTTGTACAACATCGGCTTCATCTACGTCGATTCTTACAGCTGCGGGGTTGATTTCTAGGTCAACAACAGGTTCTATGGGAGTTGGTGGATCTAAGATGGAAAGTTGTTGGATGTTCTGAGTAACAGCTTCTACTCCTGTAGGGTCATGGTGAGGTTCGTCAAACACTACACGAACTGATTCCTCAATCATCAGCTTCCTTTTATTAAAGATCTTATAAGCTTTGCTGACGGAGGAATATCCTACAAATATTCCTTCATCTGACTTCTCATCAAAGGTTCTAAGTTGATCCTTCCCATTATTCAACACATAGCACCTGCATCCAAAAATGTGAAAATACGAAACTAACGGAGTTTTGTTGTTCCATACCTCGTATGCTGTTTTGTTGTGGTGCTTGTTGACGATACAGCGGTTTTGAATGTAGCATGCTGTATTAGTTGCTTCACCCCAGAAGCGCTGTGGAAACTTGCTTGCGGCAATCATTGTCCTTGTTGCTTCTTTCAGCGTCCTATTCTTTCGCTCGGCAACACCATTTTGTTGAGGTGTACGGGCAGCTGAGTATTCGTGCTGTATCCCATTCTCCAAAAGGGACGAGCACCTCACCAGACTCCTCATCTACCATCCCCTACCCAGAAGGGTAGGGGATGGTAGATGAGGAGTCTGGTGAGGTGCTCGTCCCTTTTGATTATGATGAATTTACGCCTACAACCAGATGCCTTTTTTGTGTAATGGAGTAAGAACAGTACTGCTCTATAAAGCGGTTAGTTAATTATGTACCTCTGTCGGAACGAATGGACACGATACTCAATGCCTTTTCATTTTGAAGCTTTCTCAGGAGCTCGGGCAGCTTTGATGTTGTTTCCTTTTTCTTGCTTAGGAAAATTGTCCAAGCATACCTGAAGTAATCATCAACAACAACAAGACAGTATTTCTTACCTTCCAAACTTACCGGGTCTACAGGACCATAGAGATCCATGTGTAGCATCTCCAACACTCTGTGGGTTGAAAGGTAGGATTTGCTCTTCAGGTTGGACTTGATTTGCTTGCCCTTTTGACATGGTCCACAGACACTGTCTTTTTGGAATGATATATTTGGCAATCCTCTAACCAGTCCTTATCTTGAGAGCTTGTTGATCGTCCTGAAGTTGACATGTGACATCCTCTTGTGCCATAGCCAGCTTAGATCTGCAGTACCTTTGGCAACTAAACAAGGAATAATGGAGCTTGTAGGCATCCAGTCAACAATATACATGTTACCTGATCTGCTTCCTGTGAGCACAACCTCTTTGGTCAGGATGTTCTTGACTATACAGTGATCTATATAGAATTTCACCGAGAACTGTTTGCCACAGAACTGGCTAATACTAAGTAGATTGTACTGCAAGCCTTCAACATAAGCTACATCAGTGACTTTGAATTTTCCGACAAGAAGGTTTCCTTTTCCTCTTGTTCTTCCTTTAGATTTATCACCGAAGCGCACTTTTGGACCGCGACCTTCTACGAAATTTGATAGCTAGCTTCTATCTCCTGTCATGTGCCGGGAGCATCCGCTGTCGAAGTACCATATGTCCTTCTCCAAAATGTCCTGTAGCACATAAATTATGTAGATTTAGGTCCCCTTTGATTGTTGGGTCCGTGAGTGTTAGTGCCTTTAGGTACCCAAACTTTCCTGACAGCAATTGGTTTACTGTAGGTTACATTTGGTACAGACTTGCGGTATCTATGTGGGGCATGTACGTAGTTACTGTATCCATGATAGTTATTATGCATGCAAAAATCAGGGTTATTATTATTAATCCAGTACGTATGCCGTCTCGGAGGTGGAGCTATTTTCTTTGGCCTTACAACTTGCCTTCTGGGTCTCCAGTTGGATTCCCAATGCTCTTGGTGATACTGTGCCGACACTTGCTGTCTCAATGGATAATGAGGCTCCTGTATCCAATACCTAGGCGTGTTGTACTGAAAGTACTGCCGTGCGGGCCTTTGGTATTTGGATACAACCATCTTTCTGAACGGCTGTTGGCGCTGTTGATATGCTCGGGGAGCATGCTGTTGCGTGCGCTTTACAGGTTGGAATGGCTTATGATTCTGCTGTCTTGAATAGGATTGCGGGGGCGGAATGGCAGCCTTTGCTTTTCGCGGTGCAGCAGGTTCCTTCACAGAACTAGGAGTATCTTCCGATACAGGAATATGTTCCACACTCTTGACGAACACAGTACTAGTTTTCCCTTTGTTGGAAAATGAGCTGTATCCTAAGACACTTTTATCATGAGCATGTTGCCCAGTGCTTAGAATTTCTTCCATTCTTTTAGATGATTTCTCGAAAGATTTCAGAATGGTCTCTAGTTCGCTTTCTCGTTTCTCGAGAGTATTAAATTAAGCTTGAAGTAGAACAAAATCATTTGTCTTGCTTCCATTTTGAGACTTAGTCTCACTTATTTCATGAGCAAGTTGATGATTGCTCTCCACGAGTTTTTCATGCTCGACCTTGCTGTTTTCACAATCAATAGACATATTTTCATAATTTATTTTTAGCAAGTCGTTTTCTTCTTTCAGCTCTATGTTGGAAAGTTGAAGCTGAATGTTTTCATTTTTCAAAGTCTCGTGGGCTTTTTGAATATTTTTAAATTCATTCATCATGTTTTCGAAAGTATGTGATGCATTTACTGGAATAGCTGAGGTTGAGCTTACCTCATCATCGCTATCTTTGTCCTCCGGAATGTCCTTTGCCATAAAGCACATATATGCCTTATCTTCGAATTCATCGTCAGATGAGTCACTTTCAGTGACTACCTGAAGACATTCTTCGGATTTGGATGGTGTGGGGGAGGCTTCTGATTCTCCTATCAGTGCCTTGAGCTTGTTTTTCCAAGCACGTCTTCGTTCATCCCTCTCTTGTTGCTCGGCTTCTGGCAACCTTTGAACTTTGGGATGAGGACATTTGTTTACATAATGTCCTGGTTTCCTGTAATTGTAGCATAGGTTAGCATCACCAGAGGAAGTTTCAGTACTTACCTTGTGAACAGGCTTGGGCCTGTAAGGAGTCTTTCCAGACTGTTTGATGAACTTTCTGAATTTGTGCATGAGGAGCGCCATTTCATCTTGTGACAGGATATCGTCGTTGCTGTCAGCATTCTTGTAATTTTGCTTTGATGGGCTGGGCATGCTGTGTCGACGGTGAGATACAGCGGCTAAGGCTGTAGTCCTAGCTGGAGATTCTTCAGCTTTCTCTCTTCTGTCTATATCATACTCGAAAGCTTTGAGGTCAGAAAAGAGATCAAAGGTAGATATTTCATTAAGATTCAAGACACACGCATAACTGTGGTCTTAATGTCCCATCGGGCAGGGAGAGATCTGAGATTTTTTAGATTTTTCTCCGTTTGAGTATAAATTTTGCCCAAAGCTTCAAGTTCACCAACAATTCCAGTGAATCTGAGGTCAAGTTCCTCAAGTGTTTCAGTTGGTTTCATTTCAAAAGATTCAAATTGCTGACTTAGTTTTGAAATTTTATTTTCTTTGGAGAGCTCAGTTCCCTCACAAATCAACTTGAGTTTATCCCAGATTTCCTTGGCTGTTTTACAGCTCTTTACCTTCGAGAATGTGCCTTTGTCGAGGGTGACAAACAACGCATTCTTCGCAACATTGTCGAGGTTGGCGCGCTTTCTTACATCTGTGGTCCATTGCTCGCGCTCCTTGTCGAGCATCTCAGCATGGGCTTGGCCTTCAATCCTTGCGGCCGTATTTACCTTCATGATCTTAATGGGGCCATCCTGTATAACAAAAATCATTTCTTCGTGCATTGCTGCAAGATGAGCCTCCATCCTAATTCTCCAATCATCAAATTCATTAATAGAGAACATAGGCACTTTGTTGATCATAGATGTATCCATGTGAGAATAAAGAAATGAAAAAGACTGTTTTAAAAATTGAGTGATTTGGATGTGATTCGGTTAAAAATACGACTGATTCTTTTTAGAATCAACCACTTGTTGGTCACTTAGTATACTGGATACAGCTTGGAAAGTATTTTAATCAACAAGCTGTACTATTTTAAACCTGAATGCGTAGCGGAAGTCTTAAATATAGTTAGTTGCTGAGGATACAGCAACTCGATGTGCAGTGTATACTTAAATAATCACAGTTAATTAAAACAGTAAAAGTAGAAGGTAAATAACACAGTATTTAAAGTGGTTTGAGGTAAACCCCTATACGTCCACTAGTCCTCCACATAGGAGTAAAAAGTTTATTATAATTACTGCGTATACAACTACGTAATTATAACAACACTTAATCAATATATCGTTCACACAGATTGATATAAAGATCTTAGCTTTCAACCGTTCACACAGATTGGTTTGAGCTAACACTTTGACTGGCTTCTTCACACACAGTTCTGAAGCTTCGTCTTCTTCGATGCAAGTCCGTCACACACAGTTCGGGAGTAACAAAGATTCCTCAGTCCACACAGGGCTGATATAAGTTTGTTCAAAGATAGAACAGGGTTGAACAACAGCTATGACTTTCTGGGCTATAAGCTGATGATGTGTTGTTCAAGAGTTGAGCACTGTATATCTCTTTTATCTGAATAGCAGAGAGCTTGGGAGATATGTTTTGCTCTGAATATTTCTTGTAAGCTTGATCATTTTTAAGTTGTTCAGTAATTCAGTAGTTGATGATCTTCAAACTCTGGAGATATATATAGTCTTCTGAAATATATCCGTTGGAAATCTATCCGTTGAGCAAGATTCTATGACAACAGATATTTGACTGAGATCCGGATATTGCGGGATTTGAAGATCTTCTGACTTACAGTATTTAAATACTTTATCCTTTAGTATTTAAATACTTCTTTATCAACGGGACTTAACTTCTAGCGAATACTGAAGATTCCTTCTTGTCCTGTTGAGAGCTGTATGGAAGGATCACTGTATTGATTATTCGAGACAGCTTCCATATTTTGGCTTTACGGGACTCTTTGTTGTATGATCAATATACTGTATGGATGAGACTGCGAGATGTACTCGATACATGGTTTGATACTTGATCAGTTTTTCGATACAGCTAGAGGCGGTATTCAGGATTTGGCATATTGTCAAAATATTCTGACAATACAATCGATACACGGCAGCATCGATACAGGGTTATGTTATCCCAAGAAAGGCGAATGTTTTCGCCGATGCCTTAAGCCGTAAGTCCGTTCAGGAGCAGATGCTTGCTCGTTTAACTATTAAGAAGGAACTTCAGCAGGAATTCCTTAGGCATGAGATCGAGGTTTGGTTACAACGTGTACAAGGACAACTTTGCATGCTGGAAATTTCATCGCCACTTGAGGAGGCGATCAGACTAAAACAAGGTTCAGATCCATTTTTGTTGCGCATTCGAGATGATGTGACTCAGGGGAAAGCCCCTGTATTTGTGGTCGACGAGGATGGACTTTTGCGATTTAAGAACCGGTTATGTGTTTTGACGGATGATGAGTTGAAAAACTCGATTTTGAGAGAGGCCCATGCTACCCCTTATTCTATTCATCCGAGGTCTAGCAAGATGTACAAAGACTTGAAACAAAATTACTGGTGGAGTAATATGAAGCGAGAAGTCACAGAGTTTGTTTCTAGATGTCTCGCCTGCCAACAAGTCAAGATAGAACACCAGCGACCGGCGGGCATGCTGAAACCGCTTCCTATCCCAGAATGGAAGTGGGAGGATATTTCAATGGATTGCATCACGAGTTTGCCGACGAGTCGGCGGGGCATGAATACAATTTGGGTGATTGTGGACCGTTTAACTAAGTCAGCTCATTTCCTTGAGATTAAGGATACGTTGGGTCCCGAGAGACTTGCCCAGTTGTTCATTAAAGGGATAGTGAGATTGCACGGTACTCCTAAGAGTATTGTTTCTGATCGTGACGGGTGATTCATGTCGCATTTTTGGAAATCAGTTCATCGTGCCATGGGAACTCAACTCAACTTCAGCACAACTTTTCAACCTCAGTCCGATGGACAATCAGAGAGAACTATTCAGATGTTGGAGGACATGTTGAGGGCATCCATTCTCGATTAGAAAGATGATTGGGAAGCCCAACTACCATTGATCGAATTCACGTATAATAATAGTTGGCACGCTTCGATTCAGATGGAACCTTACGAGGCCTTGTACGGTCGTCGTTGTCGATCTCCCCTATGCTGGAATGACTTATCAGAATCAGTTGGCACTGAGCCCGATATGCTTATAGCCTCCTTCGAGAAGGTAGCTTTGATCAGGAGTCATTTGTTGACCGCTCAAAGTCGACAGAAATCATATGCAGATAATCGTCGTCGACCATTAGAGTTCGAGGCAAGTGACCACCTTTTGGTCAAGGTATCCCCGAGTCGAGGTATTTTCCATTTCGGGAAGTGGGGGAAGTTGCGTCAGAGATTCATTGGACTGTTTGAGATTTTGGATCGAGTGGGCGATCTGGCTTATCGATTGGATTTACCTCCGGCATTGAGCCGAATTCATAACGTATTTCATGTCTCTCAGTTGTGGTAGTATATTTCCGACCCTAGTCACATACTTCAGTTTGATGAAATTGAGATAGCGGATGATCATATGTATGAGGAGCGTCCCGTACGAATCTTAGAGCGGCGAATCAAACAGTTGAGGAACAAGAAGATTCCTTTGGTTAAGATTCAGTGGTCGAGACACGGAGTCGAAGAGGCTACTTGGGAAACCGAGGATAGCATGCAGAAGAGTTATCCCGATTTGTTTGACCCCTAGTTTCGAGGACGAAACTCTCTTTAAGGGGGGAGTATGTAATACCCGGATGTGAATTCATTTATTTTCATTCAGTAATTATCACTCTGTAATTTTTCACTTATTAATAATCATTCATCATCCACATTCATTCATTCGTGTTCACCGTTCAGAGTAACTTTGAGTCGTGTATCGATATCGTTCATTGTTTGAACCTTGCTTGGGAATCGAGACGAGAATATTATTTTGATTGTTATAATTGCTTCATTAGTCGATGTTGATATTAGAGTTCATACCATTTCAAAATTTACTCCTTGTTCGGATCGTGCTATTATTGGGCAAACCCTTGTAATCATTGCTTGGAACCACCATTTTGGGGTTTCCGCACTTCCATTTCGTGTTATTGTTCTCAAGTATTGAATCACATTGCTTTTATTCTCTTCCCGGGTAATTTTTCGTCATTTTTGGGCCCGAATAGTGTGCGCCGCGGCACACATATTGTGCCATTGGTGGTGGAACCGCCTGTACCGTGGGCTGCGGCCCCTGCTGGCCGGGCTGCGGCACTAAGCTGATGCCCTGGGTAGTTTTTTGGCCGTGGTCCGCGGCACACTCAGCCTGTGCCGCGGCACACAGTACAGATTTTCCTATTTCAGCGGGTTTTGAGAGATGAAACCTCATTTCATCATCCTCCTTCCTCCTCCTCTTCTTGGACGATTTAGTGGGCGATTTTCGGACTTTTTTGGTATCATCAAACTCAGAGTATTTGATCTTCTTCAAGTTGTGGTGTGGATTAACAACATATTTGTGGATTCTTCATCCTAACCCAAGGTAATTTCTCCAACCCTAGATTTGATTTTTAGTTGAAGCATGATGTTTGGGATGATATAATCATGATTTGTGACGGATATATGTATGATTATGAGTTTTTATGAGTTATCATCGGATTGTTGGAAATTTTACTGAAGAACACTTTGAAGGTTGACTTGGAATTGGGATTTTTGATTTAATGTTATCGTAAACTCGATCTGAGTATTCCTATTGGATTATCGATTGTATTGATGGTGTTTTGGTGGACTGGATCATTCATTAGAGGTTGGTTTTCGATACAATTGGGATTAGTTGTAAATGATAGGAGATTGTTTACATAGTGTTTGTCGAAATGCCCCAATGAGTTTGGACTTGTTATATCGACCTCTTGAATGGGTTATGATCGCTATTGATATGTATATTAAGCGAATTATTGGTAATTGTATTATTCAAGATTGTTCGAGCGACCGACATCTCTATTAAAGACGTTTGTTCGTGAGAGGACTTTTCACCACCGGTATTGTGTAAGTTAATTCTTACTCGGTTAAAATGATATTCATTCCTTTCGTTGTTGTTCATTCATATTCATAATTCATCCATAGTACATTATTCGCATTGAGAATTGTAATTATCAAACTAATCATTCATTTCATGAGGAACGACGGTTCCAATCATTCCGAGAATTATCACTCATTTCATCATCAATTCATCTCGGTGAGTCATTCTTGTCCCTTGTCGATCTGCTATTCGCTGATGTTCATCATTGGTCACTTTTGTTCTTGTAGCCTTCTGGGTTCATATTGCGTGGCCGGGTGGGGATGTGTGGAATTTTTAATCGAGCACATGATAGTCATGTGATCAGGTTCACCGACACAATGAACTGTGCACACGGTAACGTGCCTCCGTGAGACTAATTAGGTACAAGGGCGGGTGTGTCCGGACACTCATCTTGTGCACTTGCACATTCCACTACGAGCGTACTACGATGCCCCTCTTCAGCTGGATTTCATAACTAAGATATGTAATTATTGTGATTGTTCAACTCTTGAGGATTGTTGTTCTGTGTAACTGAACCAGTTGGGGGATATTGTTTTCAGGTCATGGCAAGGCAAAGGCACGGGAAGAGAACGTTGATGGCGAGGAGTCCCAGTGATACTAGTAGGGGGCCCCAGTCTCTTCATTTCATTCGTGTTTTCCTTGTTATGTATTTTCCGCTGCATTTCCTTTTGGATTGTCATTTGTTCAGTGTTGTATATTTTATCTTCATATAAAATATACATGTATTCAGTGTTCCCTGGGTGTGTTGTATTTCAAACTCCTCATCGGAGCAATTGATGATGTAATGTGGTTCGGTACTACATTTGTTATGTGTAATTCAATAACTCTCATTCGCCTGGTGGGTCCCAGTCGGGGGTCCACAGCACTGTAATATCCACCTAGTTTGGGGTGTTATAAGACAAACATTAAGAAAGATGTTCCTAATGTTTTAATGGTTCAAAATAAATGGAATAAAAAGAAAGGGAATAAGATGGACCCGAAAGATAAAGGTAAGGGTAAAATGCAAATGTTGCCAAAACCCAAACCTAAACCTTTCAAGAAGGCATTGAAATAACCCAAAGAAGGGGCTTGCTTCCACTGCAATGAAACTGGTCACTGGAAAAGGAATTGCAAGGCCTACCTGGAAGAAACGAGGAAACGGAAGAGCAGTGAGACTGCTGCTTCAAGTATTCTTGTTATAGAAGTCAATTTATCTAATTCTTCATCATGGATATTAGATACCGATAGTGAATCTCAAATTTGTGTGAATGCGTAGGGGCTGCGAAGGAGTATGGCAAAAGGTGAAATGGACCTATGTGATGGAAATAAAGCAAGAGTTGCTGCTATTGCCGTATGGACTTATGATATAAAGCTACCAAGTGGACTTGTATTGGAACTTAATAATTGTTATTGCGTTCCTGCTATTGGTAGAAACATTATATCAGTTTCTTTCCTTGATTTGGAAGGTTATGACTTTACTATTAAGAATAGTGTAATGTCCATATTTAATAAAGGTATTTTTTATGTAGATGCCTTGATGAGTGGGAGATTATATCCCATAAATCTTGAAAGTTCCAAATCTTTCTCTTACATAAATGTCAAAAGATTTAAATCAAATGATTTAAACCAAACATATTTCTGGCATTGTCGTTTGGGCCATATAAACGAGAAACGTATAACCAAACTCCATAAAGATGGAATCTTAGAGACATTTGATTTAGAATCATATGATATGTGCAAATCTTGCTTATTAGGCAAAATGACCAAAGCTCCTTTCACGGGCCATACGGAGAGAGCTGCGGATTTATTGGGCTTAATACATACTTATGTATGTGGAGCAATGAATACAAATGCTAGAGGAGGTTTCCAATACTTCATAACGTTTACAAGTGACTTAAGCAGATTCGGATATATCTACTTAATGAGTCATAAGTCTGAAACGTTTAGAGTAACTTTGAGTCGTGTATCGATATCATTCATTGTTTGAACCTTGCTTGGGAATCGAGATGAGAATATTATTTTGATTGTTATAATTGCTTCATTAGTCGATGTTGATATTGGAGTTCATACCATTTCAAAATTTACTCCTTGTTCGGATCGTGCTATTATTGGGCAAACCTTTGTAATCATTGCTTGGAACCACCATTTTGGGGTTTCCGCACTTCCATTTCGTGTTATTGTTCTCAAGTATTGAATCATATTGCTTTTATTCTCTTCCCGGGTAATTTTTCGTCATTTTTGGGCCCGAATAGTGTGCGCCGCGGCACAAGGGAGTGTGCGCCGCGACAAACATATTGTGCCATTGGTGGTGGAACCGCCTGTACCGTGGGCTGCGGTCCCTGGTGGCCGGGCCGCGGCACTAAGCTGATGCCCTGGGCAGTTTTTTGGCTGTGGGCCACGGCACACTTAGCCTGTGCCGCGACACACAGTACAGATTTTCCTATTTCAGCGGGTTTTGAGAGATGAAACCTCATTTCATCATCCTCCTTCCTCCTCCTCCTCCTCTTCTTGGACGATTTAGTGGGCGATTTTCGGACTTTTTTGGTATCATCAAACTCAGAGTATTTGATCTTCTTCAAGTTGTGGTGTGGATTAACAACATATTTGTGGATTCTTCATCCTAACCCAAGGTAATTTCTTCAACCCTAGATTTGATTTTGAGTTGAAGCATGATGTTTGGATGATATAATCATGATTTGTGACGGATATATGTATGATTATGAGTTTTTATGAGTTATCATCGGATTGTTGGAAATTTTACTCAAGAACACTTTGAAGGTTGACTTGGAATTGGGATTTTTGATTTAATGTTATCGTAAACTCGATTTGAGTATTCCTATTGGATTATCGATTGTATTGATGGTGTTTTGGTGGAATGGATCATTCATTAGAGGTTGGTTTTTGATACAATTGGGATTAGTTGTAAATGATGGGAGATTGTTTACATAGTGTTTGTCGAAATGCCCCAATGAGTTTGGATTTGTTATGTCGACCTCTTGAATGGGTTATGATCGCTATTGATAGGTATATTAAGCGAATTGTTGGTAATTGTGTTATTCAAGATTGTTCGAGCGACCGACATCTCTATTAAGGACGTTTGTTCGTGAGAGGACTTTTCACCACCGGTATTGTGTAAGTTAATTCTTACTCGGTTAAAAGGATATTCATTCCTTTCGTTGTTGTTCATTCATATTCATAATTCATCCATAGTACATTATTCGCATTGAGAATTGTAATTATCAAACTAATCATTCATTTCATGAGGAACGACGGTTCCAATCATTCCGAGAATTATCATTCATTTCATCATCAATTCATCTCGGTGAGTCATTCTTGTCCCTTGTCGATCTGCTATTCGCTGATGTTCATCATTGGTCACTTTTGTTCTTGGGGACTTCTGGGTTCATATTGCATGGCCGGGTGGGGATGTGTGGAATTTTTAATCGGGCACATGATAGTCATGTGATCGGGTTCACCGACACAATGAACTGTGCACACGGTAACGTGCCTTCGTGAGACTAATTAGGTACAAGGGAAGGTGTGTCCGGACACTCGTCTTGTGCACTTGCACATTCCACTACGAGCGTACTACAATGCCCCTCTTCAGCTGGATTTCATAACTAATATATGTAATTATGGTGATTGTTCAACTCTTGAGGATTGTTGTTCTGTGTAACTGACCCAGTTGGGGGATATTGTTTTCAGATCATGGCAAGGCAAAGGCACGGGAAGAGAACGTTGACGGCGAGGAGTCCCAGTGATACTAGTAGGGGGTCCCAGTCTCTTCATTTCATTTGTGTTTTCCTTGTTATGTATTTTCCGCTGCATGTCCTTTTGGATTGTCATTTGTTCAGTGTTGTATATTTTATCTTCATATAAAATATACATGTATTCAGTGTTTCCTGGGTGTGTTGTATTTGAAACTCCTCATCGGAGCAATTGATGATGTAATGTGGTTCGGTACTACATTTGTTATGTGTAATTCAATAACTCTCATTCGCCTGGTGGGTCCCAGTCGGGGGTCCACAGCACTGTAATATCCACCTAGTTTGGGGTGTTGCAAGACAAACATTAAGAAAGATGTTCCTAATATTTTAATGGTTCAAAAGAAATGGAATAAAAAGAAAGGGAATAAGATGCCCCCGAAAGATAAAGGTAAGGGTAAAATGAAAATGTTGCCCAAACCCAAACCTAAACCTTTCAAGAAGTCATCGAAATAACCCAAAGAAGGTGCTTGCTTCCACTGCAATGAAACTGGTCACTGGAAAAGGAATTGCAAGGCCTACTTGGAAGAAATGAGGAAACAGAAGAGCAGTGAGACTGCTGCTTCAAGTATTCTTGTTATAGAAGTCAATTTATCTAATTCTTCATCATGGATATTAGATACCGATAGTGAATCTCACATTTGTGTGAATGCGCAGGGGCTGCGAAGGAGTATGGCAAAAGGTGAAATGGACCTATGTGTTGGAAATAAAGTAAGAGTTGCTGCTATTGCTGTATGGACTTATGATATAAAGCTACCAAGTGGACTTGTATTGGAACTTAATAATTGTTATTGCGTTCCTGCTATTGGTAGAAACATTATATCAGTTTCTTTCCTTGATTTGGAAGGTTATGACTTTACTATTAAGAATAGTGTAATGTCCATATTTAATAAAGGTATTTTTTATGTGGATGCCTTGATGAGTGGGATATTATATCCCATAAATCTTGAAAGTTCCAAATCTTTCTGTTACATAAATGTCAAAATATTTAAATCAAATGATTTAAACCAAACATATTTCTGGCATTGTCGTTTGGGCCATATAAACGAGAAACGTATAACCAAACTCCATAAAGATGGAATCTTGGAGACATTTGATTTAGAATCATATGATATGTGCAAATCTTGCTTATTAGGCAAAATGACCAAAGCTCCTTTCACGGGCCATACCGAGAGAGCTGCAGATTTATTGGGCTTAATACATACTGATGTATGTGGAGCAATGAATACAAATGCTAGAGGAGGTTTCCAATACTTCATAACGTTTACGGGTGACTTAAGCAGATTCGGATATATCTACTTAATGAGTCATAAGTCTGAGACGTTTACGAAATTCAAGCAATTTCAAAATGAAGTATAAAATCAGTTAGGCAAAACTATTAAAGCACTACGATCAGATCATGGTGGTGAATATTTGAGCCATGAATTTGACGATCATCTCAAAAATTATGGAATTGTTTCACAACTAACTCCACCTGGAACACCTCAATGGAATGGTGTGTCATAACAGAGAAATCGAACCTTGTTTGACATGGTTAAATCGATGGTGGGTCAAGCTGATCTTCTAATTTCTTTTTGGGGTTACGCCTTAGAGACTGCTGCATTTATTTTAAATCGAGTACCATCTAAATCAGTTCAAAGTACATCATATGCGATATGGACAAGGAAACAACCTGTTTTGTCTTTCCTTAAGATTTGGGGTTGTGAAGCGGCTTATCACTAATAAATTATCACACAAATCGGATAAATGTCTTTTTATGGGATATCCTAAGGAAACTAAAGGATATTACTTGTACATCCCATTAGAGAACAAAGTGTTTGTTGCTCGATCTGGAGTATTCCTTGAGAAGGAATTTATTTCCAAGAAAAATAGTGGGAGTAAAATAACTCTTCATGAGATGAGAGAAGCACAAATAGATACTGAACCTTTAGATAAAACTGATTTACACTCACATAGAGATGTTGAGACCACTTCTTCTATACCAGCTCCGCGTAGGTCTATACGTAATCATCGTGAACCTGGGAGATATGGATTTCTCATCATAGATGACAACAATGTGGAACTCATGGATCTAGATGAGCTCACAACCTACAATGAAGCAACTACTAGCATTGAATGCGAAAGTTAGCTTGAAGGGATGAAATCGGAAATGCAATCCATGTATGATAATCAAGTATGGACTTTGATTGATCTTCCTGAAGGTTCCAAAGCAATTGGTTGCAAATGGATCTTTACAAAGAAAAAGGACATGGATGACATTGTACAAACATACAAATCACGACTCGTGGCAAAAGATACAGACAGACTCATGGTATTGACTATGATAAAACCTTTTCACCAGTCGTAATGATGAAATGAATTAAAATTATACTTGTCATAGCAGCATATTATGACTATGAGATATGGCAAATGGATGTCAAAACTACTTTTCTTAATGGGGAGTTAGATGAGGATGTGTATATGATACAACCCGAAGGTTTTGTCGATCCTAATAATCATAATAAAGTATGTAAGCTTCTAAGATCCATTTATGGTTTGAAACAGGCATCCCGGAGTTGGAATCTTCGTTTTTATGAAAAAATCAAAGAGTTTGGTTTAATTAGAAATCAAGACGAATATTGTGTATACAAGAAGATTAGTGGGAGCGCAATTATTTTTCTAGTACTCTATGTGGATGATATCCTACTCATTGGAAATGACATCCCTACTTTGGAAAGTGTTAATCTTTGGCTAAGTAAATGTTTTATAATGAAGGACTTAGGGGAAGCTGCCTTTATACTGGGTATAAAGATTTATAGAGATAGATCTAAAAGGATTCTTGCCCTAAGTCAAAGTACATATGTTAACAAGGTATTGAAATGGTTCAGTATGCTTAATAGTAAGAAAGGGTACTTACCTATGTCAGATGGCATAAAGCTCAGTAAAACTCAAATTCCTTGTTCGAAGGAAGAGAGAGATAGAATGAGATTGATACCTTATTCTTCAGCTATAGGATCTATCATGTATGCCATGATATGTACTACACCGGAGGTATCATTTGCATTGAGTGCAACCAGCAGATACCAGTCTGATCCTGTTGAGCTCACTGGACTGTAGTCAAAAGCATACTTAAGTACTTGAGAAGGACTAAAGATATGTTCTTGATATATGGTGGTCAAGATATTGATTTGGTTCTTAATGGCTATGTTGATGCCAGTTTTGAGACAGACCAAGATGATTCAAAATCGCAGTTCGGATATATATTTTGCTTGAGTGGTGGTGTTGTTAGCTAGAAGAGTTCTAAATAACCAACCAAAAATTATTCTATAACGGTAGCTGAGTATATAGCCGCTTCGGAAGCAGCTAAAGAAGCTGTTTTGATGAGGAAGTTCATTGGTGAACTGGATGTGGTTCCTAGCATTATTGATCCAGTAAATTTGCACTGTAACAATGGAGCTATTGCACAAGTTAAAGAAGTAAGATCACAACAAGCATCCAAACATGTACTTAGAAAGTTTCACCTCATTCGAGAGATTGTCACTCGTGGAGATGTGAGGATATGCAAAGTTCACATAGATACTAACATAGCGGACCCTTTAACCAAGCCGCTTTCTCAAGCAAAGAATGATGGTCATATAAAGGCTATGGGTCTTGAGTTTATGTTTGTATAGGACTAAGAGCAAGTGGGAGATTGTTAGTATTATGCTCTAAGTCTACTGTTTACTAATATAATGTGGAGACATTTATTATTATAATCTTGATTATATTATTGAATTAATATTCTGCTTACGATCATCAAGTATGTGACTTGATAGTAATGCTCGTTAAAGCATTAAAGAATATTTATTCTAGATATCCCTAATAATATGATTAATAGTATGATAATGATACAATGGCTATGTTTTACTGATCATGAACATGAGATGTTATATCACTTCATAGATACATGTAGAGACATCATATTGGATATGACCTAACAAAGAGAATTATATATGGATTAAGTCATTATAATTCCTCTGATTGTTATATATTATTTAAGTCCTTATTACCTAAAGACACTACAGTTTTCTACATATTGAGTATCGTATTGTAACACAATAGCAACGTCCTCTGTAACAAGGGACCATACAGATTGTGATTGGATACGGTACGATTTATGCAGAGGGAAGTAGTTTGTCCAGGGGGGATTTAATATTTGAATAGGACAATTGAAACTTGAGATTAAGAATATTAATTAAGCTATATAAGGTCGATTTATCCATGCCTTATGCTTAATTAGGATATCGCGCGATGAGAGGATTAAATATTATACAGTAACGGGATTTTGTTCGTGCCGTCGAATTAATTTTTTTAATGCGGGTAGTC
Source organism: Orobanche coerulescens (assembly GCA_033398695.1). Classification (NCBI taxonomy): domain Eukaryota; kingdom Viridiplantae; phylum Streptophyta; class Magnoliopsida; order Lamiales; family Orobanchaceae; genus Orobanche; species Orobanche coerulescens. Next base: position 189,207,974 of record CM065806.1, read on the forward strand.
ATAATGTCTAGCTGGAGGCCACTTATGATTTATGAGTCGTAAAATTGTTTTTATACTCATTTCCATATTAATTAGAATCTACAGGGTCACACACTTAAATGAGCAGAGCAGCTATTTTGTCCCGGTTGATTATGGTTAGCGAAAGGGTTGGTAAACCCTTAGCCATGTAGAGGGCTATATAATAGTGTCTTGTGATAGCCCTCACGCATGACCAAACACAAAAGAAGACATAATTTGTGTAGAGAGAATCAAAAATCTAATTTTGATATTTCTCTCTAAAAAAGTCTTGAAGATAATATTCAAGAGTTGAATAATCAAAAGGATCAAGAATATATCTTCATATATTTGAAGATTGATTCTTTGATCAAGAAAAATATTTAGAATACTCATCTTATCTTCATCTTATCTTGTGAGTTTGATCTTTAATAACATATTGAATAAGCTTCATAGTTGTTATTTTAGATCAAAGTTCAAGAACATTTGAATAAAATTCTTGGTGTTCTTGTTCTTACCATAATAAAAAACATATCTATATTCAAATTGATTTAAGTGAAATCTTTATTGAATTGGAGCTAGAAATCCGTTAGACGCTCGAGACTTGTTCATTGTCTGGATACCATAGTGGGAGTTCGCTTCTTGCAACGTCCCTAGAAGGTTCGATCGAAAACACGCTACAAGAGGTAACAATCTTGTTCTTCATACTTTGATAATATACTTGGATCCTCGGAGGGTTTTACATATTATATTTATACTTTCGCTGCACCATTTCGATATATGATGAGATCATAAATCTCATTAGTTCAATGAAAACCCAACAGCAGCATCTGATGACACTCCGCCAGATCTTTTTTGGCGATCAAGCTTCCACCGCTGATGACATGAAGGAGGAGATGGAGGATCAATAATAAAATCTTCTCCAGATTTTGATGCTTCTTCTTTACGCTCCTTCATCTTCCTCTCCATCTCCCGTACTTCCACAAAATCATATCCTTGTCGAGCCATAGTATGGGGAGCATTGTTTAGTTTCGCTATCTCTTGTTTCTTGATTTGCGTTTCCTGAAAAAAATATTTGCAAGGAATCGAAATAATATGTAAGGAAATGAAAATCATAAACACTCATGAAATAGAAAAAGTCTTTTGAGTTCATATTTACCTCCCAAATAGGGTCCTCAAGAATCTTTTTGAATTCTTTCCACTCGTCCTCCAAAATACCATACTTCTCACAAGGAGACAACCTCTTCGATGAATCATATATATACTCACCGGTCAAATCCGCCTTAAATTGCCTCCACATTGTGCCTATAGACTGCAATGTCTTCTTGCGAAATTGGCCAATATTGCTAATTTGATTGACGTCAAAGTTGGTCTAAATTGACAATTCAAATTGAAACATTATCGATAACACAATTTTTAAATTATTTAAATTAATTTCAGTTTTATAAAATAATTTTAAGAGTATTTAAATTAATTTAAATTTTTTAAACTATTTAAATTAATTCCAGTTTTTATAAAATAAATTACTTAAATGAATGTATTTTTCATAAATTTTAGTTTTATTCCAGATTATTTAAACTTAATTCAGTTTTTTAAATTATTTTAACTAATTTCAGTTTCTATATTATATAAACACACTGAAACACATAAATTAAGCACAAAAGTAATGCACGCACCAATACATCCTGCCAAAGCATTTTCTTATCCAGCTTGTCCGGTACATGATTCCATCTATCGTACAGTATGGAAAGATGATCTTTCGCAAGTTTACCCAAATAAATACTTAATTTGGTTTTGTATTCGTACTTAATTTTCCCCCTGATTGGATCGGTGTCAAGAGTTAGATTTTTCCCATCTACACGCCGTTTCGACATACTTCTACAGCGCGTAGGATTTCTCGATGAACTCCGACAGGGTCGTATAGTGATGTTTCAACAACTGCATTCTCATTCGGGGTTTAAGCCTCTTGAGAAAATATTTGATCTTATCGGCCTCCGTTCGGACAATCGTCGAGGCAAAAGAAAGAAGTGCCTGTAATTTCTCAGCAACAGATAGTACATCATCATCTTCAAATGGGTCTCGATTCAGCAATTCTGACATTTTGGCCTCGCGGAGAGGACCTGGATAGTAACGGTCTAACATGAGGTTCTTGAATTCCTCCCAAGTGCACACGCCATCCGCTGGACTCACCGAAAGCCACCAGGTGTGGGCGCCCTTGCTAAGATAGTAGGCTGCTACAGACATGCAATTTTCTACTGGGCATGTAATACCCGAGATTTTTGTTCTGGATTCGTCGAGTTTTCTGGGTTTTATCGGATTGTTATTGTCCATATCATTGGAATTTTATACCATATTTTAGGTGTGCCTTGTTGGGTCATGTGTTTGGAGGCGTTTCGAATCACTATGTGAGTTTTTGGGTTTTTGTGGTGTAGCGCTCGCTAACGCTTGTGGCGTAGCGCGCGCTACTCTGTTGTGGTTAGCACATGCTACCAGATGTGTAGCGCACGCTAAATGGCAGTCCAGAGGCAGTCCAGGAGCCACTGGACTGGGAATGGAGTCTCGTTAGCGCACACTAAGGTTGGTAGCTAGTGCACACTATCGACTGCTTAGCGCACGCTAATCCTTCTTTATAGCGCACGATATCTGGTAGGTGTAGACCTGTCCAGGAGCTACTGGACTGGATCCGTGACTCGTTAGCGCATGCTACGCTTATAGGCTAGCGCATGCTAACAATTTTACATGCGGTAAATTCTGGGCGTTGACCTCGTTAGTGCGTGATAATGCTGTTTGGTTGGCGCACGTTAATAACTGTCCAGTATAAATACTGGACACCAGGCTTTCTTTCCCCATTTTCTTCCTTTTCCTCTCCTTTTTATTCCCACCCATCGGGAGTGAGCTCATGAGGCTATTTTGAGCGATCCTCTTCATCAAGCTTCATCTTGGAATGGATTTGTAGGTGTTTAACAACATCTAATCATCTTCTTGGTCCAAATCAAGGTAATCTCTTCTTGGAACCCTAGTTCTTGAATTTTGGGGGTTTCTCTTTGGTTCTTCGATTTAATCCGAGGATGATGAATCAATGGTGTATTCTTGTTGTTTTGGTCTTGATCTTTGGATTTTTGAACTCATTCATGATTTTATATCACTCGGAACATAGTTCTTGATTTCCTTGAGAAACCCTTAGATCCTTGTTGTTTTTAGGATCGTTTCGGGTTCCGATTAGTGTTATTGATTTGTGGTGATGTTATTTTCATAGTATTCATAGGGTTGCCGGATTCTTGGTCGTTTTTGGATGTTCGAGGGCTGCTCAACTTCATTCGTTCGATGTCCGGTTGCTCGTAGTTTTGAGGCAAGTATCTTGCCCATACACTTCGTGTTTTGTAGGCGCGATAGTCCGTAATTGATTATCTGTGGAACTTGAATGTTGTAATGAACATTCTAAAGGATCAGTATATTCTCGATAAAAAGGGTTCCCTTGAAGATAACTCGTGGATAAATGTATATTGGAGATATGTGAGTATGTGTTGTATGTTGATAGATGTTATAACCATACTTCGTGAATATAATAGACGTAATCACTTGTCGAGGATTGTGTATCGATTCGTGTACTTGTTCAGTGAGTATTTGACATGTTGTGATGTTAGTTTTTAATCCTTTTAAAGGAGGTTGTGATGCTTAATGTTGTTTGGCGTGGTGATTGCTTATTGACGTGTTATTGTTGTAAGTGATTGTGCCACCGAGTAAGATTGTTGAATCTCCGAGATTCATACTTTCTAGTATGGGTCGGGCGGAACCGTAGGGTTATCCATCGGGTATGTCTTGCGGGGACTCCGAGGTTCGTGGCTTGATAGCCCGATGCCGGGGATAACTTGTGGGGTTATCCATCGGGTATGTCTTGCGGGGACTCCGAGGTTCATAGCTTATTAGTGCGATGCTGGGATAACTATGAACATATCTGTGCTTGTGGTCACGTGGCTGTTGTTATGGTGACATATGATTTGGTATGGTTTCCCTGTGGGTTATTCTCTCGGGTATGTTCTGTGGGAGCATCTGAGGTCCGTGGCTTGCTAGCACAGGACACGAATAATCTGTGGAAACATGTTGTTATGATATGATTGGGTCTTGGACCCCGTGCTTTGTGACCGGAATGGTATGATTGGGTCGTGGACCCCGTGCGTTGGTATCATAATTGTACTTTGGGAAAACGACTTTTGGGTTGTGTCCCTAAATGGTTTCGAAATACTAGAGAATTCTTAAATCCCAACGTTTTCAAAAACTCCCGAGATCTTAAATGTTTTGTAAGATGTATAGGGGTTTCGTCCCCACCCTTCATGGTTGGAATTGTTTGGATAAAGTGATTTATCTCAGGAAGTATGTTCACGATTATTATGTATTGGAGTATGATATGTATGGCTCGTATTTGTATTTTATACTTGCACTAGAAAAACAGTGTAGTTTTGCCTACCCCCGAGTATTCGGGGGGTGGATGTCTGTATTGTGTCCAGGTACTTGCAGGTTACTGGGGAGCGGATCACAGGATCAATACGAAGGGTGATGGAAGACGGCAATACTAATCACATAAAGACCAGTCGTTGAGAATATTGATGTATACCAACCCCCGCGTTGGTACGAGTTTTGAGAAAGAGTTATGTATGTTCGATGTGTATGTCGTGGTAAAAGACCAAATCGGTTTAGTGATTCATTATTAGCCATGTTGGCATGTATCTATTCGTTGTATTTTCCGCATTTAGCCTAGTAGATCCTCATGGAGAGGGTATGTGGCGCTGTAATATTTCCAATTGGTTTTGTGGGTGTTACAGAATATGGTATCGGAGCTTAGGTTGTGGAAACCTAGGCTGTTGGGTCGAGTTGTGTGTTGTCGGGTCTTGTCTTGTCTTGTCTTGTCTTGTCAGATTTTGTCTGACTGAATAGTGTCGCGAAGCGTCGTCTGGAGGTCGGTCGTGATTAGTCTCAAGGTGTAGCCATCATCTTCGTGCAATCTGTGGATGTAAGTCTCCCCACTATATTGTTGTGTCTCGTGTTACACGAGCTTGGGTGATATTTATGTTATGATGAGGAGTTAAATGTTAATCATGAATACGTACTCCATGTTTGTTTGATTTTTGTAATGTGCCGGTGTATATGTGTGTGTATATATATATGTATCCTTGTACAAATCATTTTTACAGGAGTAATGTTTTGGTGTGGTTACACTAAGAAGGTTTATCAATTTGATACTATAAAGTTTTGAATATTTTGAGAAGTCACGTAAATTTTATTTTAAAACACCCTTCAATAAAGGAAAAGCTTGATTTTCGTGTGATGACCTCGAGGCCAAAAATTTTGAGAATTCAAACTACTTACATTTTATTTCCATTGTTGTATTGCAAGTTTTCAAAAAATTTATTTTTAAAACTCAAATGAGGTCTACCAAAAACTTACTTGAAATGTGACTCGCTTTTAACTTTTCGGTTCCAAGCATTTCATTAAAAAGGTACGTGGTAGTGATATTATCATTATTTCGGCTATAATACTCAGAGTTGTGATTTGGTGATGGTGTGAACGCTGAGTCGTTCGGTATGAACGCATGAAGATAGTTTTCTCGGCCGAGAGGTGGAAATTCAGTTTTGGATGTTAATTAACTTTTGATGGTTATTTGTGAAATGTTGTAATTCCGTGAACCGTTGGCATTTGGATTTGTACGTTGTTGTTTATTTGTAACCTCTGGTCTAGTACCGTTGATAGGTCAGTATGTATGTGTTGCCAAACTTTCACAGCTAGCACACGTTATCTTTTGTCGTGGAGCGCGCTTTCTAGTTGAACAAAAGTTTGGGACTACATTTTTGCCGTCGGGCGTAATTTTTGCAGTCGATCATCTGTGAGTGGATTCCATGTGTGCTGTAATAGTTGTTGTGTGTGATTATGTGATTTTCGTTGCGTTAGGTTGTTGCTTGTTAATATGCCGAGGGGCAGAGGTCGTGGTCGTAACCGTGGTACTGATGGCCACGGGGATCAGATGCGAGAGAATATTGTCGGGAATGATATTGTATTGGGTGTTGCTACTATATTGCAACAAGTAGCGACTCAGATTACTCAGTTGACCCAGGCGGTTCAACGTAGCATTGACGCGAATCAGAACGTCGACATAAATCAATGGCTTCGAGAGGTAGTTCGTATGAATCCCCCTCGATTCGCCGGTGCTGCGGATGCGTTGGTCTGGGATGGTTGGATTTTCCAGTTGGGAAAGATATTCGAGGCTGTCGATTGTCCCAAGAGCGGAAGGTGCCTATCACTCAGTACCTTCTTGACAAAGATGCTGCTAATTGGTGGGAAGTTGTTAAACCTCGTGATCATGATGTCACGTGGGCGGAGTTCCAGGCATTTATGGAAGCTGAGTTCTGTCTGAAACCGATTAGAGAGCATAGGATTCGTGAACTTTATTTGGCAGAACCACAAGATATATCAGTGTCACAGACTATCATCAACTATAGCAAACAACTCAGTTATATGCGAGATCGGGTAAGAACCAAGGAAGAGAGGATCTTTCACTTTGAAGACGGATGAAGCCAGAGATTCACGTGTATATGTCGGGACTCACTTGAACTTCATTAAGGGACTATCAAGATCGAGCCTTAGCCCGTGAACTACCCTCGTTATCATCGGAGCGTGTGCCCGAGTCAAAGAAGCAGAGGAAGTCCGATGACCTTGTGGACAGTGCAGGAGTTGGTGTTTCTAGTTTGCAACATCTTAGTCTTTCTGCTGTGAAGCTCTGTCACTTGTTAGGTGGGACTTAGAGTTCCAAGTCGTTTGCTTTGACTCCTGGTAAAGCCAGGAGGTGTTTTAACTGCAATGTGTCGGGACATATTCATGCACATTGTCCTTCTCCGCCTGTAACGTGTTACAAGTGCGGGCTCGAGGGACACCGAGTTCAGTTTTGCGAGTTGGACACCGAGCCTTCCGAGGCAGGACTTGAGCACTGATATCATAATCGACTCCGAGGAGTCCTTGAGTGGCGTAGTCTATTAGTTGTATGTTATGTTATTTCCCTCACTTTGTTGTTTCGAATTTCGGAGATAAACTTCTTTCATTAGAAGTGAATCGGATTGTTGAATTTCTGTATTTCCAGTCTTGTCGACTCATTTGTGCTCGTTGATATTTTCTGAACTCGTTCTATTCTTCACTTTTCATTGTTGGCGAGTTGTGGTAGTGTTTCAGAGAATTCGTTGTCTTTGTGACTTTTCTTAATACGGCTCCTTTCTTGTGAATCTTATGTAAATGCATGTTTTGTCATTTTTACCAGACCATCTATTGTCTCGAGTCGAGTTGTGGACTTCAGGGTTGTTATTTAATTTTTTTTGTTCGTCGTGATTCGATCATGATTATTCGACTGTTGCTGTCCCGATCGTTACGGTTCGATCGTTTGATTGTTCAGTTTTTGATGATCTCATATCATGATTTTTGGAGCATCCAGATCACTTCATAATTTGCTTATGTATGGGAAATTAGCTTCGTGTCGGTCTTCCAACCCTTGGGTGGTGGTATTTCGTATTTGTTCAGCGATTAGATCACATTTTGATTGACGTACTGTTTGGGGTTGTTCAACCATACTGATTTTTGTCCGTGCATTTTGTTACCATTCCGAAGTAGCGATGTGTATGTTAGCAGCCACGTGCTGCATGTGATTCGTGCAAGACGTCGACAATGAATAGCGTGTGTAATTTGAGACTGTTTTGTGCTAATCGTTTTGTGTTTTAAGTTTCGGGGCCGAAACTTCTTTTAAGGGGGGTAGAATATAATACCTGAGATCTTTGTTCCGGATTCGTCGAGTTTTTTGGGTTTTATCGGATTGTTATTGTCCACATCGTTGGAATTTTATACCATATTTTGGGTGTGCCTTGTTGGGGCATGTGTTTGGAGGCGTTTCGGATCACTATGTGAGTTTTTGGGTTTTTGTGGTGTAGCGCCCGCTAACGCTTGTGGCGTAGCGCGCGCTACTGTGTTGTGGTTAGCGCACGCTACCGGATGTATACGCACGCTAATCGGCGCCTGCAGGCCGCCCAGAGCCACCGGATCGGGACCGAGTCTCGTTAGCGCACGCTAAGGTTGGTAGCTAGCGCACGCTATCGACTGCTTAGCGCACGCTAATCCTTCTTTCTAGCGCACGCTATCTGGTAGGTGCAGACCTGTCCAGGAGCTACTGGACTGAATCCGCGACTCGTTAGCGCACGCTACGCCTATAGGCTAGCGCACGCTAACAGTGTTACATGCGGTAAATTCGGGCGTTGACCTCGTTAGCGCGCGCTAATGCTGTCTGGTTAGCACACGCTAATAACTGTCCAGTATAAATACTGGACAGTAGGCTTTCTTTCCCTATTTTCTTCCTTTTTTCTCTCCTTTACATTCCCAGCCATCGGGAGTGAGATCATGAGGCAATTTTGAGCGATCTTCTTCATCAAGCTTCATCTTGGAACGGATTTGTAGGTGTTTAACAACATTTAATCATTTTCTTGGTCCAAATCAAGGTAATCTCTTCTTAGAACCCTAGTTCTTGAATTTTGGGGTTTCTCCTTGGTTCTTCGATTTAATCCGAGGATGATGAATCAATGGTGTATACTTGTTGTTTTGGTCTTGATCTTCGGATTTTTGAACTCATTCATAATTTTATATCACTCGAAACATAGTTCTTGATTTCCTTGAGAAACCCTTAGATCCTTGTTGTTTTTAGGATCGTTTCGGGTTCCGATTAGTGTTATTGATTCGTGGTGATGTTATTTTCGTAGTATTCATAGGGTTGCCGGATTCTTGTTCGTTTTTGGATGATCGAGGGCTGCTCAACCTCATCCGCTCGTTGTTCGATTTCTCGTAGTTTCGATACAAATGTCTTGCCCATACACTTCGTGTTTCGTAGACGCGATAGTCGGTAATTGATTATATGTGGAACTTGAATGTTTTAATGAACCTTCTAAAGGATCAGTATATTCTCGATAAAAAGGGTTCCCTTCAAGATAACTCGTATGATTCGTGGATAAATATATATTGGAGATATGTGAGTATGTGTTTCATGTTGGTAGATGTTATAACCATACTTCGTGAATATAATAGACTGTAATCACTTGTCGAGGATTGTGTATCGATTCGTGTACTTGTTCAGTGAGTATTTGACATGTTGTGATGTTAGTTGTTACTCCTTTGAAAGGAGGTTGTGATGCTTAATGTTGTTTGGCGTGGTAATTGCTTATTGACGTGTGATTGTTGTAAGTGATTGTGCCACCGGGTAAGATTGTTGAATCTCCGAGATTCATACTTGCTAGTATGGGTCGGGCGGAACCGTAGGGTTATCCACCGGGTATGTCTTGCGGGGACTCCGAGGTTCGTGGCTTGCTAGCCCGATGCCGGGGGATAACTTGTGGAGTTATCCATCGGGTATGTCTTGCGGGGACTCTGAGATTCGTAGCTTTTTAGTGCGATGCTGGGATAACTATGAACATATCTGTGCTTGTGGTTACATGACTGTTGTTACCGTGACATGTGATTTGGTATGGTTTCCCTATGGGTTATTAACTCGGGTATGTTCTGCAGGAGCATCTGAGGTCCGTAGCTTGCTAGCACGGGACGCGAATAATCTGTGGAAATATGCTGCTATGATATGATCGAGTCTTGGACCTCGTGCTTTGTGACCGGAATGGTATGATTGGGTCGTGGACCCCGTGCATTGTTATCATAATTGTACTTTGGGAAAACGATTTTGGGATGTGTCCCTAAATGGTTTCGAAAGACTTGAGAATTCTTAAATCCAAACATTTTCAAAAACTCCCGAGATCTTAAATGTTTTGTAAGATATATAGGGGTTTCGTCCCCACCCTTCATGGTTGGAATTGTTTTGATCTAGTGATTTATCTTGGGAAGTATGTTAACGATTATTATGTATTGGAGTATGATATGTATGGCTTGTATTTGTATTTTATACTTGCACTAGCAAAACAATGGAGTTTTGCTAACCCCTGAGTATTCGGACGGTGGATGTCAGTATTGCGTGCAGGTACTTGCAGGTTGCTGGGGAGCGGATCACAGTATCGATACGAAAGGTGATGGAAGACGGCGATACTGATCACATAAAGACCAGTCGTTGAGTATTTCGGTAGCGTTTTGTTGTTTGTTTCTCCCATTTTATGGGAATATTGATGTATACCAACCCCTGCGTGGGTATGAGTTTTGAGAAAGAGTTATGTATGTTCGGTGTGTATGTCGTGGTAAAAGACCAAATCGGTCTAGTGATTCATTATTAGCCATGTTGGAATATATCTATTCGTTGTGTTTTCTGCATTTAGCCTGGTAGATCCTCATGGAGAGGGTCTGCGACACTGTAATATTCCTAATTGGTTTTCGGGGTGTTACAGGGCAGTCCACCATCTCGAATAGTTTCTCGAAGTGTTCAATCCAATGCACGATATCAGCAGGCTCAGAGGAGCCTTCAAAAGTCGGGGGTCGTTGCTGGGAGATATCGCTTATGATCCCACTCACGGGTCCACCATGTACAGGAGGTGGTGGATGCGTCCCCTCCTGCTGGCCAGTAGTAGCTCTCTGCATTGTTTCCATCAACTGGCCCATCTGGGTCATCTGGGCCATCATGACCTGCATACCAACGTAAGGATCGACACGCGCATCCTCACGTCCAGTGTGGTGCGATTGGTCCCTATAAGGCGAATCACTACCTGCGGAACTGTGCTCCACATTCGCGCACCTGTTGGCTCGTGGTATCGGGATTCGGCCCCTTTCGCAGCCTCATCCCCCTCTACCATGGCCTCTCAGATTTCTTTCCATACTGAAATAATCAAACCATAATGATAATCATAAGTACAATTCATGATACCAATTAAAATACATGCTAAGTTAATAGCAACAAGGAATTACATATTCAAGAAAACAGTTCACAATAAATTATCAACACTACGAGTGTCACACAAAATATCATATCGACGTTGGGTCGAACAATTTCAATCATATAATCAATCCAGAATTTAACTCTAATTGTCAATCAGATAAATCATGCCACAAATCCTCGAAATATCAAGATCAACAAAGAGATCTATTCCAATATTAATATCATGCCAGTAATTAAATCATGGCTGATAAAGTACATACCGTATTTGGCTCGTAGGGTCAGGCGCTTGCACAGGTCACACGTGACACGAAGGTCTCTTGATACTAGTTCATTTCACGACGACTCATAAAAAGAAAACAACTCTCTGATACCATATTCTGTAACACCCCAAAAAGGCGGCCATTACAGTGCCATGGACCCCACACTGGGATCCACCAGGCGATACCAAAAATATATTAAAAACGCAATACTTGTGGTACCGAACCACAATAAATAGTCTTTACTCCGACTAGGAGTTTATAATAATATGTCCAACGGCCTTAATATACAGAGGATCCAGAAACGCAAGTATAAACCATATGGAGATGGAATATACCTCAAATAATAATACATTCGGTCAACAATTTAAATAAAGCGGAAAGATAAAATTACACGGTTTAGAACATAACCGGACAACAGAAATACTTGGGGCCCCCAAACTAGTATCCTTCGAACCCTTTGCCGTCACCATGATCTTCCCGTGCCTTGCCGTTTCCTCAACCTAAAATACGACACAAGTATTTCGCCCAACACAGGGTCAGATATACATGATAATTGATTTCTCAAGACATTATACGATTCACATATATATTAGATCTCACGGAAAACATCCCGACTAACGAACATACCCCCCAGGCGTATGAACGATTAGTCACAAAACGTCGAACACATCCAATTATACATGGACTATAAACGACCAAAATAGTATGGCTCAAGATGGACATCACAGTACACCAGATCCGAAAACGTGTCAGTGCACATGTCCACCCCGTATACGGAATCCAGGATATACATGGGACAATGTACCTAATTAGCCTCGCGAACTACGTCTCCTGTACACAGTCCAATACAGAAACATCCACGCATAACTATATATGTGCCTGGCTAAAAATCCTATACAATAAGCAATCGGAATGCAGATATGATTCCGGATATGTCACGATTCAACATGACAACGAATTCAATAAATTACATATCCGATTAAGGATCAAGAAAGTCACTGAAATGACAGTAAGGATCAATGATATCAACGTTTCAAAGGTAACGAACTTGGGAATGCAATCCCACGATAAAAATGGAACATCATTAAGAATAATATCAAATCACGGATCACAAATTCATAAGTGTTTCATATACACGAAATGCATAACCATCACAAGAATCCAAACATCATTATAACCAAGCAAGATAACTTGCCTCAATACGGAGACGAGAATAATCCTTCCTTATCGAACGAACGAACGGTCCTCGACTAATATCGGTTACTCGAACAATCAACCTTGAATGAAATATACTTCACTCAGTAACACATTCATATAATCATCGATATCGAATTTAGTGAGACGACATCCTAATTTCCATTTGAATAGTTCAACTTTCTCAAGACATCGAAGTTCTATTCCAAGAACTCTATTTACTTCATTCCACTTTTACAATTGGTTTACAAGACAATACCGAATAATTGCAAGAATAAAAATTGATCAATAATATGTTAAACAATCATCTTGTATCATTTAGGCCTATCAAGAACATCACAATTGATCAGAAGTGAGAATCTGCACAACCTTGTTCAATCACTATGTCAAGTTTATTTAGTTATAAATCCATATTATGATCATGAAGATTATCTCATATTAACACCATCCTTATAATATTCTTACTAACCTGGAGAATCAAATGTCACACCTATGAATTCACCTAGCTTAGGTTCAAGAATATCACTCCAATCATCTAATATTCATCAAGGAGTTCTTAAAACATTTTATGACAACAATTCCAATAATCAACCTTAACTACAAGGAAACAAGGATTATTATGGTTCTAATGATGTTATTAGTCTAGCAAGAAGAGTGTGATTCTACTAAACATTCTTACTACCATTTAAAATATCAAGAACACATCATTCCAAACCCTTAATTATCATATTCATCACTAAGTTGTTGAAAGCTTAACTACAAACATGTTTTAGGCTCTGTTCTTTTGATGAATGAATGAATCGAATCAATCGAATCAATTGAATCGAATCGAATCGAATGGACTGAATCGAATCAATTGAATCGAATCAAATATATATTAAGGGTAAATAATAATAATAATAATAGTAATCAACAACGATATAGTAATATTATTAGTAATAATAACAATAATAATTAAGATTAATAATAATAATAATAATAATAAGAAGAAGAATCGAATCGAATCGAATCGAACGGACTGAACTAAACTAAATGAATGGACTCGAATCGAATCAATAGACTCGAATCGAATCGAATCAAAATCAAAATAAGTCCAAAAGAACATGGCCTTACTTGATTAATTCAACATTAGGTGTAGTATACTCTATCACTAACATTATAACTACGAAATTATAGAGTGAAATCTTACAACATACCTTCAGAAATGAAGAACAAAACACCAAAATCACAAGAACACACTCCAAGCTTCAAGAATAACTCTAAACTTCCAATCAACAAGCTCCAAATCAAGATGCAAAGCGCAAACACAAGTTGGAAGAAGGTAGAATTGGTATAGGGAGGAAGGGGGATGATTATAGGGGAGAAAAATCAGAGTTTGGACGTGTAAAATGAAAGACACAAGTTGTCTTTTTATAACTACACACAGTTCGTTACGTACGTTATCACATGTAGATAACGTATGTTAGACACTTTACGCACGCTACACCAAAGGTTTTACGTATGTAATCGATTACCAGAGGCTACTGACTCAAAACACGAACATCATTACGTACGTTATGGCTTGGAGCATTATGTACGTAATGTAGGTCAACTAGGCTGCCTCGAAAAGGCCATTCTATCCAGATCATGTCCGGCCCCCCACGCCGAAAGTGAGATCAGATAAGATTCCCAAGCATTATGTATGTAGCCAGCTATACATTATGTACGTAAAGCTAACAATCTACCGTACGCTAGGTTAAGGCCTTAGCGTGCGTTAATCACACAAAAAATCTATCCCAAAAATGTAACAATCTACACAACGTTAAGAAATCAACCACAATGCGAATGATAGTCATAATCAAGTTTATTCTGATATATCCTGACATTAATAAGCATTAACCGAATGTAACATGATTACAACAATGCTCAAATTATCTGAATAATACAACAGTAGCTAAAAATTACTGTCGGATATTACATTCGTCCCACATCATTCTCAAATCATCAATCGACGGACTTAGATAAACATCTATGTCATTTCTTGGCTGTTTTGGGCCTGAAATCATCATTGATAACATAACATATTTTCGCTTCATACATAACCAATGAGGTAAATTATAGATCACAAGTAGGACATGCCATGAGCTATGCTTAGTGCTTAAATCACCAAATGGATTCATCCCGTCTGCGGCAAGTCCAAGCCTAAGGTTTCTTTCCTCACACCCAAAATCTGGAAATAAATGATCTATTTTCTTCCACTATGCAAAATCAACAGGATTACGAATTAGTCCGTCACATTTTCCCATATGCGTGCCATTTGAGGTTCTTTGCGTCATCCTTATTAGCAAACAATCGCTTGAACCTTGGAATAATTGGAAGATACCATAACACCTTCGCTGGAGGCCCACATTGTGTGCTCTCTCCATCACTAGAATCGTCATGCTTCACTTTGTATCGTGATGCCCCACACATGGGACACTTATGCAATAATTCAAACTCTTTTTGGTACAATATGCAATCATTAGAGCAGACGTGTATTTTCTTATACTTCAAACCCATCGGACACAAAACCTTTTTCGCCTCATACGTGCGGTTATGAAATTTATTACCCGTTGGAAGCATCTCCTATATCAACTCGAGCAATTAGGTGAAACTTTTATCACTCCACCTATTTGTTGCTTTCACATTGACCAACTTTAACATGGCAGACAAGCGTGTAAAATTTTCACACTCTGGATATAAAGGAGTCTCTGAATCACTCTTCAACGCATCATAAACATGCGTTCGTCGGAATGATTCTTCTCCAACATCATGAATCATGTCTTCAAATTGATCACTATTTATATCTACGTGTGTGTCTTTAGTTGGAATGTCTACTAATTCGTCATGCCATATCCAAATCTCATAGTTCGTATTTATTCCCTCAAAAATAAGATGCTCACGAATTGTGCCAGCTTCATGTCATCTCCCGTTTATACACTTGACACAAGGGCAAAAATATCTTTCATCGGGTTCCGGGCGATTTTGTCGGGCCAACTCAAGAAATTGTTCAATTCCATTATCATACTCATCACTGCTGCGACTTGCACTAATCCAACTTCGATCCATTTTTTTGTTTTCTGTTGTACAGATAGTGAAATTCAACTTGTTATTCCTTTAGTTAGAACCAACTACATTTAGTATTATTTTAAAACGTATAAATATTATTGTTATTAATATTGATTTTAATCATAATTGTACTTAAATTATGTGTGAACTGTGAAATTGACTACACACAATATAGTTAATGAGTCGTTTTTCACCGTCTCATTCTACTCTATTAAGTCATACTTTTGTTTGTTTTTAAGCATTTTTGTGCTTTTTACACTTGTTATGTTGTGTGTTTGCTTTGTAGGTTTGCCGGAAGAAGATTGTGCTCAAAAATGGGCTTTATGGTCAATATTGGAATTTATGACGATCAAAGAACAAATCAGGACCAAAACGGAGCTTAAAAGACAAATTGGTCAAAAATTGGAAAAGGCAACACCCGAACCGCGGTCTCAACAATCCGGACCGCACGGTCGGTAATCTGCACAGGTCCAGACGAATTCCGGACTGCAGTCCCAACAACCTGGACCGCAAGGCAGGTAATCTGCACAAGCCCGGACCGCTTCCGGACCACGGTCTCACCAATCCAGACCACACGGCAGGTAATCTGCACAGGTCTGGACTGCGTCCGGACCGCGGTCTGAAAATCACTTGGTCTTTTTCATATTACAGCTACATTTTTCGAATGCAACAACCACCTAATACAGTAGAACCTCAATAAATTAATACTCGATAAATTAATATACTCTATTAAATAATATTTTTTACCGGTCCCAACATAAAGTACCTGGTGCAAAATTTAAGTCGATTAATTGATAATCTCGATTAATTAATACTTTTCTGATCCCAACCTTATTAATTTATCGACGTTATGTGCATCATCAACCTAATGTGCCTAATATGTGCATCAACAACGACCTAATATGAAAAAAATCACTTCTCAATACGCACCAGCAACCTAATATTTACTAGATTGAGCAGTCAAGTTGAAAAAACTATTCCATTTACATATGCTTGAGGAAACACAGATAAGAATCATTAGATAACGCCATAACATAAATTACCTTCAAAGTCGGAGAAGCACAAAATGTAACACCTCCAAGATATTCAGGGTATATTACAGCGCCGTGGACCCCTACGTGGGACCCACCAGGCTAACTAATTTACACCGCTCGTCTAGCCATGTCGGTTAGCGAGAATACATATATCACCAAGACGCAACTTAAAATAGAACACCCGGTACAACCGGTACATCAGACATCATCGAAAATCACACATGGAATTTTTGTATACAATCTATCTTTCAAAACAAAACGCCCAAGTACTCGCGAGTACTATCTATCAGTTTACAAGTTTGAAAACAATGTTTCAAAATGGACAACTGAAATAAAGTGACTGAATTGCACACGTCAATAACCCTGGCCAGCATCCTCGTACTACTCCATTGCCCGCTCGACCGGCTGAATGCAACCTGAAATTCATAACACGAATTTCTCCAAAACGGGTCTCTAAAGGGGTTAGCAATTACGCTAGTAGAAGTAATCAAGGCAAACCAATCGCTTACACATTTCATAGTACACACATCAAAATCGTTTCAAAATCAAAACAAGACATGTCTTTTCCAGAAAACAAACAGTCAATAATCACAGTTGCCTGCCTAGGACCGGGACTAAACCACTGGTCCCATCCGGGGCCTCTATGGACCCTACCGGACTGGCCACGCACATGACTCACCTAAGACCGGGGCTAAACCACTGGTCCCATCCGAGGCCTCTATGGACCCTCCCAGACTGGCTATCTAAACAAGCTCATGAATCAGGAGTGAAATCACAGATTCCTCTGAGGCCTCGTCGAACCCTCCTGGAGTGAGCAAAGCACACACATATATATTACCATTTTATGTTAAGCATAAGGATTTCACATGAATACTTACCTTGAGAATATTGACGACGAAATTAACGAGAGAATAAACTACACTTGCCAGGAACCGAAGACCACAAACCTAACGATTCGAAGAATACAATCACAACCAATTCTATACGAGTACGAAAATGGAATACACCCGAAAACCCGCCTACGATTCATGTAACTTTGTACAAAACAACAACGAGGGCGGGTCGCGAACGAACCCTCTCGATTTCACAAATACCATGAAATTTACCATGAACTGGTAGGAAAAACATGAATACCACTAAGATTAATCACATACATCATGGATAAATCAACAATACGGAACGAATCGGACATATACTCGAAAACCCCCAATTTACCCAAAGATAGGGTTCTAAGAGTTTACCTCGGATCGGAGATGAAGAACAAGGGTTGGTGTTGTTATACACTAAGAACTCAAGAAAGATGATAGCTTGGAGCTACAAGACTTCGAATTTCCTGAAAATCGCCCAAGAATCGCCTAGATCTCCCCAGCCACGGAGGAGGAAGAAAAGTGAGAAAAATAGACACGTCTGGGTCAACTCTCGGGTATATACAGCCAGACGGTTTAGAGTGCGCTAACGGCTTATGGTTAGCACGCGCTAACCAGCCAACCTGGTCAGAACCTTTGGTTCTAACCCGTTAGCGTGCGCTACCCAATAATTAGCATGCACTAAAAGCCCCCCGTTAGCGCTCGTTATCGGCCAATAACGTGTGCTACCAGAAACATTCTGCCTTAACTGGAATATCGAATTAGCATGCGCTGACACACACCTAGAATGCACTAAGTCTCAACCATAGCATGCGCTAATCCACAGTCTTAGCGTGCGTTAAACTGCTCGTCCATAGAGCAGAAACAACCTATTGTCACTGCTGTACTCGAACCATTAGCATGGGCTGCTGGCGAAGTTAGCGCGCGCTACTCAACAAAATTAGCGTGCACTACACAACGGGATTAGCGTGCGCTAACGAGCGCAGACAGTAGTACAGACAACACTTAAAGTTGGAAAACGACGAATTCTCCCCCAGATGATAACAACGTGCACCCGACACCAACCAATGGACTGAAGAAGACACATGCATAATGAGTTAGAGTCGAACTAGAGTACTAAAAGAAAATATGATTCTGACTACCCAAGGGTTCGGAAAACGACAACGATAGTAATTTTCCCATAACTTTGAGAAATTACAAAACGGCCCAAAACATCCGAAATACACGATACACGATCGAAACACCAAACGAAAGCACAAAACATGCATAAAAACATAAGTTGGATTTACGGCAACCCCAAAACGGCGGTTCCGAACAACGATTACGAGAATCGAACCAAATAGCGACGGAAATGACAATAAACGCAGAATTGGGTAAAACAAGTCCGAAACAAGCTCGGATGACAAAAAGTCCAGTATTAAATATTCTCGAAATATCATTACAAGCGAGTCACTAAAATAAAAATACACTGAATGAAAATACTGGAAAAAAGAAAATGCGGATATTATACAAAATCGTTCGAGGAATGTTTTTCCACTGCAATGAAACAAACCAAGTAAAACAGCAGCAAATCAATATTCCAAACAACAATATAACCTAGATTCACATATCCAAGTTTCTAACAGAATATTCAAACAACATTCTTACATTAGCATCTGCATCAACCTCTAAACTTACATAGAAGGTAATGTAAATCAGAGCTCACGGGAACACAAAATACAGAATAAAAACAGGTATCCAAGACAAGTATAAACCAAATGGGAAGAAGATGAAAGAATATGAAGGCGCTACAGAAAAATTTCTGACTGAGACTTACATCGCTAGGGTTGCCTGGGAAGAAGATGAAGGCGCAGACCATGGGGGATCTTTGTGTTTTGTTATATATATATTTTTGGTCCCAAGAATGATGAAGACTATCCTCACTGTACCAATACGAGTCTTTTCTAGCGCTTTGTCCTCACTCACGCGCACCTAGTAAACTTCCCAGGGGGTCATCCATCCCATAACTGCTCCAGGCCAAGCACGCTTAACTTTGGAGTTTCTATGAGATGGATACCAGAAAAGAAGATGCATCTTATTGGTATGAGTAGTCCAAATCAATTCATTTAACCACTTTCTAGTGCAGATCTCACAGGTCGAATCGCAAGCCGCGCCTCGTGCATTTTTAAGCCCATACATGCAGGATGCTGGACCGAATCCCAACAATCCCCCTCCCAGTACCTGCCAGCATTTCAGCCCCATAGTCTGAAAACCTCCGCGAACTAGATTTGATCACACAGCCCTCTAGCGGCTGGATTCATTCACACAGTCCTCCAATACTTGACATCAGTATTTGTTTCAGCTCTGTTTACCTTCTGCTATGCCAGTATCTCAGTTCCAGCATACTACCAACACGAGTCTTTTATAGCACTTTGTCCTTACTCACGCGCACCTGGTAAACTTCCCAGAGGGTCACCCATTCCATAACTACTCCAGGCCAAGCACGCTTAACTTTGGAGTTTCTATGAGATGGATACCAGAAAAGAAGATGCATCTTGTTGGTATGAGTAGTCCAAATCAATTCATTTAACCACTTTCTAGTGCAGATCTCACAGGTCGAATCGCAAGCCGCGCCTCGTGCATTTTTATGCCCATGCAGGCAGAATTCTGGAATGAATCCCAACATATATATATATATATATATATATATATATATATATAGATATATATATATATATATATATATATACGATTCGAAGATGATGATGAGATATGGGAATTTTTGGCAGATTCACCAAAATCACGATTTTGGAGGAGATCTTTCAATTATATAGAGGAATACTACCGATATTTAAATACTAGCGACAATGGTGGTGCGACGTGGCTATGGCGAAGGTGCGGGTGAGAACAAGGGTCAGGAACCAGAAAAAAAAAAGTCGACTTAGCGGACCGGTGAACAAGACGGCGACGCAACGTGGCCGGCGGAACGGCGAAGATGCGTGACGGGTGAGAACGACGGCGCGGCGATGGAAAAATTCAAAGAGAGGAGAAATAAAGTTCACGGTGGTGGGGAAAGTTGACAGCGAGGAGAAAATAATAACAGGAAAAAAATAAAGTTTTCCCTTTGTTTTTTTAGGAAATTTTAACAGCGGTTGTTTTTAACAACCGCTGTTAGCCTTTGCAATTTAACAGCATGTTGTTGCCCGAAATATTATCCGAAGATAGATATTGCTGGAATGGTCGAGCAACAGCAAATTGCGAGAGCACGTCCGTGGGAATGGAAATAACACAAGATTTGCCGGGTTTGTTAGGCCCGGGCTTGAATGCTCTCGCGAGATGTTATTAATAAGAATACGTACGAGTACAAATATTAATGTAAGAATCTAATTCAATGAGTGTAAAAGATCCTAGTTATCTAGCTCTTGAGCGAAGCTTTGCGTGTTCTTGTTTCTCATTTCTGCCAAGCGTCTCAGGATTGAGAGGTGCTGAGAGAGAGAAAAGCCGATAGATAGCTGTTGCCAAGAGTGAGAAAGCCAAGTTATTAGTTGAGCTAACCCGAGAATCAGAGAATTCGGGGCTGGAGAGTTAGAGGACCCTTTTCCAACTGTAGGCAGCCTTCTATTTATAGGAGCTGAGATGCTCCTTTACTGGCGGGCGATCGCCTTCCTTGTAATATAATAAGGGGCGATCGTCTTTATGTCACATGGGTTGTCTGCCTTAAAGCTGTGGGCTGTGCCGGCCCGGCTGTGATCCCGATGAGGAGCCGGCACGCGTCCTGAGTTACTGTCACGGGTGGTCCCACTGTACACCTTTCGACGGGTCTGTCGGTAGGTGAGAAGATGCTGACAGGCTGTGGTCAATGATCCACGTTCTGCGGCGCCTTTTCCGGATCTGCACATGTGGGTCTCTGTACGAGCTTCGTTTTTTGCCGACTAGACGGTCGTTGGCTGGATGTGCTGGCTTTGCGTGGCAAGAGGCGGTCGTCACTGGCCGGGCATCAGGGTCAATCGCCAAGTGCCAAGAGACGATCGTCTTGGATGTCGATCGCTCGGCACTGGGTCTTGACCTGGGACCTGGGATCGTCCAATCTGCCTTGGTCTACTTGGCTCCGGCTCGGTCACCTGTCGTCTGTGACGATCGCCTGTCGAGGTGTATAATTCTCGACACAACAATTGCCCCCCAGCTTGCTCCGATGCTGAAGACATGGGGTGAGGTGGTTCTTGATGGCGATCGTGTAGGATGAAGACGGGCGACCCGGTGTGCGGACTTTGGTTTCGGACTTGGGCAATATGTTCGATTGGCGAGCTATCATCGGTCTTGTACCTGCAATAAACAATTTTGCCGATCTCTCGTAGAAACTTGATAGTTTCGTCGTTGAGGAACCGTGCACAGTTGCGGAGTTCGATGGACCGACTCCATGATCATGTCTTATGCGCGAGCGACATTGTCTGTCTCGTAACTCATTTTATTGTGAGGGTCCTCCGTTAGGCTGCGCCTCGCCTCGTATTTAAACGAAGGGCGTGCGGTCTCGGTCTGGAGGAGTCCTTGCGCGGGGCGTCGTCGGATTAATCGACTCCACATCCGTGGTGTAATACCCACGATTTTCGTTCCGGTTATTTTGGATTTTTTTCGGATATTTCTCGGTTGTCGAGTTCCGGTATTATTTTCTCGACAACTGATTTTGGCGTCTAAGACCGTAGGTGATGATTTGTTATCCGTTGTTTTCATTTCGGACCGATGATGTTGTCCCCGAGTATTTTGTCGTGTTCGTTCCGTGCGATTTCGGAAAATCGAGTCGTCGAATCATGGTGGTCGGACACTGGCCGGACGGTTGGGGACGGTGGCCGGACGGCTGCAGGCGCTGGCCGGACGGGTGCAGGCACCGGCCGGGCGGGTGCGGCAGGAACCGGCGTAGCGCACGCTATGGCCGGAAGGTAACGCACGCTACGGCCGGGAGGCAGCGCACGCTACGACCGGTTGGCTGCGCGCGCTAGTCGGCCGAGGCAGTAAGGGCAGAAAGGTTCTGGACTGGGAGGATCGGCAGGTAGCGCACGCTACTGTCGGACACTGCGCACGCTACGGCCGGCAGGTAGCGCACGCTACGGCCTGAAGGCTGCGCACGCTACCTGGCCGAGCCAGGAAGTCTCTGGAATGTGGCTGGGCCGACCGCGCACGTGTTCAGCGCATGATGGCGGGCCCGGCCGAACATTCTCGACCATGACCGCCCGCTAGCGCACGCTTCTTTCGGCGATCTAGCGCCTAAGCCGCACCCGATATAAATATTACCGAGCAAATCTGTTTGCACTCATTTTCATTTTCACCCTTTCTCTTAGCGGTGGGTTCTTGGAGGTGATTTAAGGCATGTTATTATACAACTAATCCACGAAGTTTTGGAGCTCATATCATCGATTAATCACTCCATAACATCCTTCAATCCAGCGAATCAAGGTTAGTTTTCCTAAAATCCTAGTTTTGGGAAAATTGGGGGTTTTGGTTGTTTTCGTCCGTTTGATCCGTGATAACTTATATTTGTGATGGATTGATGATTATTAAGTCATATTATACCAATTTCCTTGCTGATCCATGGTTCGATTGTTAAAGATTCTTAGTTTTGTTGAGTTCCTAATCGGTGCCTTGAAGGTGTCCGGTGAAAATCCTTAGAGGGGGGTTTTGGGCATTCTACGATTATTCTTCCTCGTAAGATCGTTGATTATTGACAGTATGATGTTAGGGTCAGGTTCCTTGTGAAGAACTTGAGTCGGAACCCTTCCGTTCGCGGTTTTCCGATCGGTAGTGTTACCGTCGTTTTCGCCGGAGAGTTGTGGACGTTCGAGGTTTTCCGGTTGAGCCATGTTCGTCGGAGTGTCTGGCATCGACTATCGAGGCAAGTATCTTGCCCATACATTACGTGTTTTGTGAATATGATGGTTGAAAATTGACGACACGTGCTAAACGAATTGTTTACAACCATTTTTCTAAAGAATCGGTACATTTACGATTATGGTTTTCTTAAAGGACGAATCTTGTGTTCGAGACTTAATGTGATCATTTGACTATATGTGTTAGTGTTGAGTATAGGAACTCTCTATCTTCGGATGATGTCATTAGGTGTGATTATGTCGTCGGTAATTTTGTAGTTAAATCCTTTTGTTATAAATGGTGCGTGGATTCATGTGGTTATCGGGGGATATATGAGTTGTGTGATATTGGTTTTGTCGTTCGGTGTTGTTGAGATAAGTGTGTTTCTTTGTGGACAGTATTAACTTTGAGTCGTGAGTATGTGTTGGATAATATGGCCATTTTAGCAAAATACCTCGACTATATATATTGTGATTGACTCTTGAGGATTTTGGTTTTGGAAATGTGAATTGATGAAAGTTGTAAAGTTTTTCTCGGGTACTCTCACTCGGGGATTGACTCGACGGGGTCACACGGGGACCTGGTGGCTTAGCGGCTGGACCGGGTCGCGAGAGTTACTTCGAGTGGGCGTTCTCACCTGGGGATTGCTCGACGGGGCACACAGGGACTTGGTGGCCTTACGGCGGGACCGGAGGGCTGGACCGGGTCGCGAGAATTGCCAGAGTGTTTGTACTGTTGATTAATTGTGATATGTATGGAGTATCACAATGCTTGTTGCTCAGAGTCGATAGACATTATATATCGAGTCTTGGTGTTTGGCTAAAATGGCATAAAAATAATATGTGTGTGTAACGTGTCGTTGGAAGTGTATTGAAGTGAATGAACGGGTCGTGGACCCTGTATTGATGATCGAAATGGTTGGGTCGTGGACCCTGTGTTTTGTGACTGGAATGAGTTGGGTTGTGAACCCCGTGTTTTGTTAATCGGATTTGCATTTTTGGAAAATGAATATTGGGGCGGTGACCCTAAGTGGCTTTTGAAGAATTAAGAACTTTACTATCGCAAATGTTTTTGAAAACTCCCGAGATTTGAAAATGTTTTCAAAGTGCTTTCTTGTTTTGGTTTCTACTTTCAAGATTTGAACTACTTTAATTATCAAATAGCTCGGGAAGTCTTTTGTTGTATTCTCGGAATGTGTTTTGTATGGCTCGTATTTGCACTTTATACTTGTACTAGCAAAACAGTGGAGTTTGCTAACCCCCGAGTATTCGGGGGTGGATGTCTGTTTGCATCCGTGTACATGCAGGTTTGGGAGCAAAACACAGGATCGGCGCGAAGGATGATGGAAGGCGAACGATACTAATCATACGAAGGCCGGTGTTGGATACAACGATCCGAGTTTGTGTATGGTCTTTCTTCTGTCGTACTTTTGGTTTGTGAGTGTATTTTACCCTTGTACGGGTACGAGTCGAGATGGAAATGTGTATTTTTGACTAGTATGTTAGTGACGAAAGACCAAGTTGGTCTACGGATTTGGTATTTTATCATGTCGGTATGTAATTTATTGTGTAGTTTTGATGACTAGCCTGGTGGATCCTCACGGAGAGGGTCTGCGGCGTGTAATATTCCCGGTTTGATTCTGGGGGTGTTACATTTATGGTATCAGAGCTTAGGTTGCGGAAACCTAGGCTGTCGGGTCCAGTCGGGTATTGTCGTGTCATGTTCTGTCAGATTGTGTCCGTCTAAGTCGTGTCGCGACGCGTCGTCTGTGATTGTCGGCCGTGATTAGTATCGAGGTGCAGCCATCATCTTCGTGCGACCTGTGGATGTAAGTCTCCCTACTATATTGTGCCTTGTGATATACGAGCTTGTATGATTTTTGTTATGATGTGGAGTTAAAGGTGATTTGTGAGTATGTGGCCTATGTTGTTTCATTTTGTATGATGACCTCAAGGTCAAAATTTTTAGAGAAATCCAATTACCGATATTTTATTTTCATTTGATATTATAAATTTTCAAAACACGATTTTTGAATCCAAGTGAAGTTTACAAAACGTAGACAAGACGCGACTCTCGTTTTCAACTTATCGGTTTTATGGCTGTTAGTCGAGAAATACGTGATGATGTTCTTGTTGTTCGGGCAGTGATGCCAGTTTTAGATTAAAACAGTGATGTGAATGCTAAGTCGTTCGGTATGAGTTAAGATAGCTCTCTTTATTAATAGACGGAATTTCGATCCTGGATGACAGTTTTCCTTTGATGGTTGCTCGCGAAGTGTTGTAAGCTTGTGAATCGATGGCATTTAGATTCGTATGCTGTCGTTGTTCATTTGTAACTATCGGTTCTAATAATGTCGTATATATATTCGCAATCACGTGCTGAATTTGAGCTGTTAGTGCACGCTAAGTACAAGGCTAGCGCGCGCTAATGTGGCATGAGTAGCGCACGCTAATGTGGTTGTAACGCGCGCTAATGCAGCATGAATAGCGCACGCTAAATAATTGTTGTAGCGTACGTTAGTTAGCTGGGACAGAGGATGTGGAATCGCATTTTTGCCGTTAGGCCTAACTTTCTGCAGTCAGTCGTCTGTGACTGTATCCTATGTGCGTTGTCTAGTGATGACAACCGTTTTGTGTGAACGTGTGTTGTGACCCTTCATTCGCACTCAGTGATAATTGATTTTGTTCGGTGAGTTGATAAATTATGTCTGTTGTGTGTGTGTGTTCAAAATGTTTTCCTAAAACTTTCATAAGTTTGTGCAAGTTGCGGGAATCAATTTTTGAAATTAATTTGACGTTGCGATTAAGCCGGCGGTTTCGTATGAACTTTGGAAATTATTTGAAATTGTGAGCCGGCCTAGGATTCTCAAATAAAACCTCGACGGTATTGAAAGAGTTGTTTTAAAATACCTTGAACATTTTGTAAAATGTTACCGTCGTTGATTCTTGTGTAGTGTTGGGAGAATTTTCATAAATGACTTTAACGTACTATTGTATTTTCGAATAATTCGAGTACATGATTTTCAAAAATCTTTCACATCATAAAATATTTTTTTTCAAAAACCAATACGATTTCTTTTTCAAAAATATATAGTGAAAGATGAAAAATCTCACTCGATGTAAAGTTCAAACTCGGATTTGGAAATGTTAGAGTATGTAGGAATGGTTTGATGATCTTGCATGGTTAACTTGTTGGTTGTTAACGGTGATGGTGATGAGTAAAGGCATGACGATTTTGATAACGCCGGTTACAAGGAATTATTATTTTGGCAAATGATTTCAAATAAGGCGGTTAGAGTATGTTGATTACAAGTTTTGATGAAATAACCCGAGGTACCAAAAGTACTTTCAAAGTTTATTTTGAATAACATACAAATCCAATGATTTTCAAAAGATTTTCCTTAAAGGAATACCTCGTGGATTTTCTTTGCGAGTTGTTATTGGTTACCTTATGTGATATGTCATGCTAAGTTGGTACTTTAGCATATTTGTTTTTGCGAAGTGGTGCAATCGTATTGAGTGAGAATCCGCTTAGTATGCCGAGGGACAGCGGACGCGACCGTAACCGCGGTACAGTTGGTTATGGAGACTAGATGCGGGACCAAGAGGGTATGGTCGGGAAGGTTGATATTCAAACACTTCGTTTCGTTGTTTAGGTTTCGGGGATGAAACCTCTTTTAAAGGTGATATGATGTAATGCCCGCATTTTTCTTCTTCTTCTCGTTTCCGTTTTGTTCGACCGTATTGAGGCGATTGTGTTCGTTAATGCTTCTGATCTTGTGTTGTTTCTCTCATTTGTCATTCGAGCGAGTTCTGATATTGATCCAAATTGATGTGCATATCGTTGTGATCTTTCCATGTTCGAATCGATTTCTTGTGAACCGTGTTCGAAACTAACACCTCGTGCTTCCTACAAGTTATTGACGTCTTGATTTGAGGTATGTACTTCAAAGGTTATCGTTGTTGTTCGATCATTGCTATTCGTTCGTCGTTGTCCAATCATTATCGTTTGACCTCGAAATCGTGATTATCGTACATCTGGGCCATTTTGCGATTTCCATAAGTGTTGGGAAATTATCTTCGTATTTGATCTTCCAAATCTGTGAGTTATTGGAATTTCATACCTTTCAGCGTTGGGATCGTGACCTGATTTTTTTGGTATTGCTCGGTTTTATCAACCGCAACGATTCATGCTCGTTGCTTTTCGTAAGCATTCTTGCGTATTGAATCGGATCGTAGTGGCTTTATACTGCATGGAGTTCTGGTGTGTTGTCGAGAGTCGCCTTGCTTTTGTTTTAAGTTTCGGGACGAAACTTATTTTTAGGGGGGTAGAATGTAATACCCACGATTTTTGTTCCGGTTATTTTAGATTTTTTTCGGATATTTCCCGGTTGTCGAGTTCCGGTATTATTTTCTCGACAACTGATTTTGGCGTCTAAGACCGTAGGTGATGATTTGTTATCAGTTGTTTTCATTTCGGACCGATGATGTTGTCCCCGAGTAGTTTGTCGTGTTCGTTCCGTGCGATTTCGGAAAATCGAGTCGTCGAATCATGGTGGTCGGACACTGGCCGGACGGTTGGGGACGGTGGCCGGACGGGCCGCAGCGCGCCGGACGGTGCAGTGCACCGCCGGGCGGGTGCGGCAGAACCGCGAGCGCACGCTATGGCCGGAAGGTAACGCACGCCACGGCCGGAGGGCGCGCACGCTACGACCGGTTGGCTGCGCGCTAGTCGGCCGAGGCAAGGGGCGTAAAGGTTCTCGGATCGAGGATCGGCAGTAGCGCACGCCATCTTGTCGGACATCAAGACGCTACGGCCGGCATGTAGCGCACGCCACGCCGGCTTTGAAGACGCTACCTGGCCGAGCCAGAAGTCTCTCGGAATGTGGTCGGGCCGACCGCGCACGTGTTCGGCGCATGATGGAGGGCCCGCCGAACATTCTCGACCATGACCGCCGCTAGCGCACGCTAGCTTGCGCCTAGCGCACGCTAGGCCGCACCAAGATAAATATTACCGAGCGATCTGCTTTGCACTCATTTTTCATTTTCTCCCTTTCTCTTCCGCGTCGGGTTCTTGGAGGTGACGAAGGCATGTTATTATACAACTAATCCACGAAGTTTTGGAGCTCATATCATCGATTAATCACTCCATAACATCCTTCAATCCAAATAATCAAGGTTAGTTTTCCTAAAATCCTAGTTTTGGGAAAATTGGGGGTTTTGGTTGTTTTCGCCCGTTTGATCCGTGATAACTTATATTTGTGATGGATTGATGATTATTAAGTCATATTATACCAATTTCCTTGTTGATCCATGGTTCGATTGTTAAAGATTCTTCGTTTTGTTGAGTTCCTAATCGGTGCCTTGAAGGTGTCGGTGAAAATCCTTAGAGGGGGTTTTGGGCGTTCTACGATTATTCTTCCTCGTAAGATCGTTGATTATTGACGGTATGATGTTAGGGTCAGGTTCCTTGCGAAGAACTTGAGTCGGAACCCTTCCGTTCGCGGTTTTCCGATCGGTAGTGTTACCGCTGCTACGGAGAGTTGTGGACGTTCGAGGTTTTCCGGTTGAGCCATGTTCGTCGGAGTGTCCGGCATCGACTATCGAGGCAAGTATCTTGCCCATACATTACGTGTTTTGTGAATATGATGGTTGAAAATTGACGACACGTGCTAAACGAATTGTTTACAACCATTTTTCTAAAGAATCGGTACATTTACGATTATGGTTTTCTTAAAGGACGAATCTTGTGTTCGAGACTTAATGTGCTCATTTGACTATATGTGTTAGTGTTGAGTATAGGAACTCTCTATCTTCGGATGATGTCATTAGGTGTGATTATGTCGTCGGTAATTTTGTAGTTAAATCCTTTTGTTATAAATGGTGCGTGGATTCATGTGGTTATCGGGGGATATATGAGTTGTGTGATATTGGTTTTGTCGTTCGGTGTTGTTGAGATAAGTGTGTTTCTTTGTGATGATTAACTTTGAGTCGTGAGTATGTGTTGGATAATATGGCCATTTTAGCAAAATACCTCGACTATATATATTGTGATTGACTCTTGAGGATTTTGGTTTTGGAAATGTGAATTGATGAAAGTTGTAAAGTTTTTCTCGGGTACTCTCACTCGGGATTGACTGACGGGTCACACGGGACTGGTGGCTTAGCGGGCCGGACCGGTCGCGAGAGTTACTTCAGTGGGCGTTTACTGGGATTGCTCGACGGGGCACACAGGGACTTGGTGGCCTTACGGCGGGACCGGAGGGCTGGACCGGGTCGCGAGAATTGCCAGAGTGTTTGTACTGTTGATTAATTGTGATATGTCCGGAGTATCACAATGCTTGTTGCTCAGAGTCGAGAGACATTATATATCGAGTCTTGGTGTTTGGCTAAAATGGCATAAAAATAATGTGTGTGTGTAACGTGTCGTTGGAAGTGTATTGAAGTGAATGAACGGGTCGTGGACCCTGTATTGATGATCGAAATGGTTGGGTCGTGGACCCTGTGTTTTGTGACTGGAATGAGTTGGGTTGTGAACCCCGTGTTTTGTTAATCGGATTTGCATTTTTAGAAAATGAATATTGTGGCGGAGACCCTAAGTGGCTTTGAAGAATTAAGAACTTTACTATCGCAAATGTTTTCGAAAACTCCCGAGATTTGAAAATGTTTTCAAAGTGCTTTCTTGTTTTGGTTTCTACTTTCAAGATTTGAACTACTTTAATTATCAAATAGCTCGGGAAGTCTTTTGTTGTATTCTCGGAATGTGTTTTGTATGGCTCGTATTTGCACTTTATACTTGTACTAGCAAAACAGTGGAGTTTTGCTAACCCCCGAGTATTCGGGGGTGGATGTCTGTTTTTGCATCCAGGTACATGCAGGTTTGGGAGCAAAACACAGGATCGGCGCGAAGGATGATGGAAGGCGAACGATACTAATCATACGAAGGCCAGTGTTGGATACAGTCAGTCCGAGTTTGTGTATGGTCTTTCTTCTGTCGTACTTTTGGTTTGTGAGTGTATTTTACCCTTGTGCAGTGCAGTCGAGATGGAAATGTGTATTTTTGACTTGTATGTTAGTGACGAAAGACCAAGTTGGTCTACGGATTTGGTATTTTATCATGTCGGTATGTAATTTATTGTGTAGTTTTGATGACTAGCCTAGTAGATCCTCACGGAGAGGGTCTGCGGCGTGTAATATTCCCGGTTTGATTCTGGGGGTGTTACACGTGGCTTGTTAGCTCTTTTCTACCTCGGATCGTCATGTAGATGGCAATCCTCGACGGTATACGTTGAGATGGGGGTAGGGACGCGTCGCATTGTTCGTGTCCATCAAGTTAGATGATGAACCTTTGAGGGCGGGCGAACGTGTCCACTGATTTGCTTGGAGGGTCCTTCGACTACGCCCGCCTCGTATTTAAACGAAGGGCAAGCGATCTCAGCCCAAAGGAACCTTGCATGGCCGAAGCAGTCGGTTCCATCGACCACCAGGACCATGGCTGCACTCTTCTACCTCGGATCGTCATGTTAGATGCCGACCTTTGACAGTGTACGTTGTGCGGGTGAGGCTATCTCATGCCTTAGTCCATCATGTTAGATGACGAACTGTAGAGGGCGAGCGAGTCCTCCGTTTTGGTGATGTTGCTTGATTCTGGCGATTGGGTCGGAAGACTGGTGATCGTCGTTCGGTCGCCGATCGCGTTGCTCATAGGTTATAAAGTAGCCTTTGCCTGGCCAAACAGTCTACGGCTTTAGCACGGAAGATCGCGTAGGTCGGGGGAAGGTCCTTCGTAAGATGCCTGAACATAGGCGAAAGACCATAGAATCCCCCTAGGACCGAGTATAGGGCGATCTCGTCGCTTATGGTCTCGCCGTTGAGGATGATCTCATCTACTCGGTCGATGTAGTCAGCGTCAGACTCTTCTTCCCCTTGCCTGATCTGCATCATGCGATGGGGACCTTCCGGCCGAGCGACCTTGGCGGCGAAGTAAGCTGTGAAGCTGTTCGCCAGTTGATCGAAGGAATTGATGGATCGCGGTGGTAATGAGATGTACCACCTATGGGCCAGGTCGCCCAGCGTTAGCGGGAACATTCGGCACCTGGTCGCGTCAGATGCTCCACACCCGGTCATATAGATCCGGAACTTGCTCAGGTGAGTCTCGGGGTCCGACCTCCCCTCGTATAAAGGTGTTTTCGGAGGAGCGATCTTGCGCTGCACGGGTGCGAGCTCGATATGGACCACGAGCGGATCGCTCGGCCCGACGATCTTGCTTTTGGCGCCTGCCCCAGTTTC
This sequence comes from Orobanche coerulescens, assembly GCA_033398695.1. Lineage (NCBI taxonomy): Eukaryota > Viridiplantae > Streptophyta > Magnoliopsida > Lamiales > Orobanchaceae > Orobanche > Orobanche coerulescens. Next base: position 189,239,417 of record CM065806.1, read on the forward strand.
TAGGAGCGCCTTCATGTTGTCGAGCTGGCGTTGCATCGCGGCATCGCAGTAGCTTGGTCGCTCGTGGTTTGACTCATGGAGCGGGCACCGAGGCGATCGTGTACCGATCTCCTGGCTCCGTGGGAGTCCTGCCTTCTGGGAGTTGGGTACGCCGAACTCCTTGTGACGGATTCGAGCTCCGTCGTCTCGTGCCTAGGGCCGGACTACCCCGGCCGCCATGATGGGTCGCTTCCTAGGCGGCTGAAGACGGAGGTGTCCCGCCTTGCGATCGCCTCTTCTTGCGACGTGGCCTCCTGGCGATCGTTTGGCCAGTAACCCCTTGAACTTCCGTTTGCTCACGCGGCGGATGGCGGAGGGGGTTATAGCAGGCGGCGCGTTAAAAGCTCTCCGTCGCTCCCGTAGGATGGCCAGGGGTTCTTCGATCTGTTCCGCGGTTTGGAACTGATCGAGCGAGAGGCTTGGGCCGTCCCTCGGGGGCGGGATCGAGAGTCTCGGACCGCGGCGGCTACCCTCCGCCATAGGCTGGGGCTCGGACTGGGAAGGAAAGGGGCGTCCGGCGGATCGGCCAGCGGCTTTTTTCGATGCAGAGGCAGAAGTCATGATTCTGAAGGTTTTCTTTGAAGTGCAGTGAGTGTCACTTCAAGTATATGCCCCGGAGAACAGTGAGTGTTCTTCGAGACAGTAGGAATAAAAATGAGGGTCAAGATGTCCTCCTTCTAGCGCCAATTGTTGTTGCCCGAAATATTCCGAAGATAGATATTGCTGGAATGGTCGAGCAACAGCAAATTGCGAGAGCACGTCCGTGGGAATGGAAATAACACAAGATTTGCCGGGTTTGTTAGGCCCGGGCTTAAATACTCTCGTGAGATGTTATTAATAAGAATACGTACGAGTACAAATATTAATTTGAGAATCTAATTACAATGAGTGTAAAAGATCCTAGTTATCTAGCTCTTGAGCGAAGATTTGCATGTTCTTGTTTCTCGTTTCTGCCGACCGTCTCAGGATTGAGAGGTGCTGAGAGAGAGAAAAGCCGAGAGATAACTGTTGCCAAGAGTGAGAAAGCCAAGTTATGAGTTGAGCTAACCCGAGAATCAGAGAATTCGGGGCTGGAGAGTTGGAGGACCCTTTTCCAAGTGTAGGCAGCCTTCTATTTATAGGAGCTGAGATGCTCCTTTACTGGCGGGCGATCGCCTTCCTTGTAATATAATAAGGGGCGATCGTCTTTTTGTCACATGGGATGTCTGCCTTAAAGCCTGCGGCTGCTGCTGGCAGCCAGCTGTGCGGTCCAATGAGAAGCCGGCACGCATCCTGAGTTACTGTCACGGGCGGTCTCACTGTACACCTTTCGGCGGGTCTGTCGGTAGGTGAGAAGATGCTGACAGACTGTGGTCAATGATCCACGTTCTGCGGCGCCTTTTCCAGATCTGCGCATGTGGGTCTCTGTACGAGCTTCAGCTTTTGCCGACTAGACGGTCGTCGGCTGGACGTGCTGGCTTTGCGTAGCAGGAGGCGGTCGTCACTGGCCGGGCATCAGGGTCGATCGCCAAGTGCCAAGAGACGATCGTCTTGGATGTCGATCGCTCGGCATTGGGTCTAGACCTGGGACCCGAGATCGGCCAATCTACCTTGGTCTACTTGGCTCCGGCTCGGTCGCCTGTCGTCTGTGACGATCGCCTGTCGAGGTGTATAATTCTCGACACAACACAACAGTTGTTCCGAAAAACCGCTGTCGATTAGTTTGGCTAATTAACAATAATTGTTATAACAACCGCTGTTAAATTTATGACATACAACAGCAGTTGTTTCAAAAAAACCGTTGTTAAAGAAAAAACCGTTGTTAATTGGCAAAACTTTAACAGCGGTTATTATGAAAACCGCTATTGAGGTTTTTTATTAACAGCGTTTTTTAATAGCCGATGTTAAAATAGTAATTTAACAGTGGTGTTTTCAATAAACGCTGTTAAAGTTTTACACAAATTTATACGTTATGCCACTGCGTTATTTTAACAGTGGTTTGTTAACAACCGGTGTTAAAATAGCGTTGTTAAAGCTAATGGAGGGATCCTAAATTAAAAAGTGCGTTTAGATCCAAGATATGTATTGTGACAAAACATTTAGTTGACGTTGCATTGATTTCGCATCTATCCAAAATGCCCCCGGACGACGAACCTATTAATGGATTTTAGAAGTCTTTTTTGGAATGTTTGTGGGGCCAAAAACCAGGTTTCCTTCGGGCCTTTAAATATCTTATGAAGGAGCATGGAGTTTGCATATCAGCCATAATGGGAACCAGTTAGTAGGCAAATGTCTATGTTGGGTTTGGTACCGCCACTAGGAGGGGTTTAGATTGCGCGGTTCAGAATATAGGATTTTTTTTCGATTGCGGAAGCAATTAAGTGCGGAATGTAAATGACACAGCGATATATAGAGGTTAGGCAATGTGCCTACATCCTCTTTTCGTATCTTTTTATATAGGCTTAAGGTAAACCTTTCTGCCTTGTCTTCTATCGGTCTGGGGTAAACCGTTACAATCTTGTCTTCTATTAGTTCAAGATAAACCATTACAATCTGATCTTTATGTTGGTCCAAGATAAACCGTTTTCCTTTTATATCGGATAAGGAATCAATCTTGATAGTTTCTATCGGTACTAGAAAAACCTCACTTGGACTTAGATTATGATTCTAATAATGCCGGATCCACGATCCTAATAACACCGAATCAAATCTATAATCCTTTCTTTTCTCTCGTGTTTGCTTGAGTGTATCGAACAATCGAAATGTAACATATAAGCTCGATTACAACAACAATAATGAAGATAATGAAGTTTTTGTTAGGTCAAGGCCTAAACTAGCCGTTGGTCACTGGTCTGTTCATAGCGTATGTTATGCTTCAGGTATAGCATACGTAATGCCTTTAGCGTACGTAACACTTCCATGTAGCGTACGCTATCTCTTGTTCGTTTCAGTCCAGTAGCTTATGTCTCTTACGTAGCGTACGTTAGCTTTCTCCGTAGCGTACGTTATGTTCTCCCTGTAGTGGACGTTAGCGATGTTGATTACGTACGTTATATCAACCTCAGATAGCCGTTGATATGATGACCTACTCCATGAGGTCACACGCTTTAGCGTACATTATACACACCGCGTAGCGTACGTTATTGTACATATCCGCTCCATGCTTTTTCACCTTCTAGAATCAACCCAACAGATTGATTTATTTTATTTCCAACTTTACCATCCATTAACTGTTCTTCTGCCCAATTTTAGTGTCTTCGACTTCTTGTTGATTAATTGTTGTTTTTCTTTGTTTAGAAACTTATCATCAAATTATCTAAATTGAATGTGTGGAATAAATTGTTGCAACAATCTCCCCCTTTTTGATTATGACAAAACGACAATACTTCGATTGAATTTATGTTGGAATTCGGTGCCTAAAACGAAGGCCCAGCAGAAGCGATAAAACGAAAATTAATTCGATCTGAAATGATCGATCGATCTACGCATATACGAATATAAAATAAACAAAGGAAGATTCGAAATCATACCCTCGTAGTCCGTTGATTATATGATGTTCTTCTCTTGAGCTATTCCCCAAGCTACGATCCAAAGTGCTCCAAGCACTTGGATAATCCAACGCCGAAAATACCACGTCTCTACTTGTCACGCGCCAGAGAAACGAACGGAACGACGATCACCCAATTAACCTCCAAGGTTACGGCTAGAATCGGATGATGAAGCTATCAAATATGAATTTTACACTCTAAGTATATAACTCACAATCTCTCAATCTTTTCTCATAATTTATCTCTAAGAAAATTATGTAAGAAAAAGAATGAAGAAAAATGGTGAAGAAGAAGCTGGATAGAAAATTTCTCTCTCTCTCTCTCTCTCTCTCTCTCTCTCTCTCTCTCTCTCTCTCTCTTATGCCGTGAGAAGACTCCACATGACAAGTGATAGTTTTCTACTTATTATTCTTCAACTCCACCTAATAAAGACACCCTTCACAATATAATAAGAGATTCCAAATCACTTAAGTCTTTGGTTTCCATTAACAAAATAGAGACAAAGACTAAGGGGAAGGTGGGTGGATATGGGGCGGCCATAAAGAGGAAATCGGATGAGTTCGGTTCGTTTCGGACTCCCGTGAGTCCAAACAGATAAACTCCAATTTCGTTCTGATGTATTTATATCAATTAATTAATCCAATTAATTAATAATATCAAATACAAAATAATATAATTAATTTCTCCAAGAAATAATTATATCTATGAATTAAATTAATCACCCAGTAATCTATTTAATTCATTAGGCCGTAAATTAATTTATCCAATAAATCAATTTAGACATCCAATGTCCCAATTAATTAGATATCCAACATCTAATATTTATAATGCAAGAATTAGCTTGATTCATTCCGTCGTCAATCCTATTGCGCGACTCGGTAGGTCCGTCTCAGTCAGCAATGGGAGGAACCAAAGAGTAGTAGCACCACCTAGCCAGCCTGGCGGCCTACACTGTACCCCAACTGAGAACGAATGATGGGATCATTCAAGAACCATTTTGTCGTGAATATCAGTATACGTATAAACCCTTCTTTCAAATGTCCCGATCAAGTTATAGGGTCACGGTCAGTCAAACCCTATCTGTACTTGACACTATGCAGGCATTAATGCAAATCGAGATCATCGAGGTCTCGTGTATCTAATACAGCTAGCTCCAATGCTTTGGCCAAAGACTTATGATCTACTCTGCCAATAACCGCATAGGATATATAACCCGCTCACTAATGGGAGAAAGAATTCTATCTTGGTATTTAGTAGGACCTGCTACTTTCCCATCAAGATGAACGTCGAGGTTTACCCCCACCTTCCGGTTAACAGGGTCGAACTACTCTAATGAAAATCTTGACGTCACAAGCACATCCCTAATAAATCCTCAAGTCGAAGGTTCACGAATACCTATCACAACCTTTCGATTCTGTCATTAACTGTCCCGGAGTGAAATCTGTGTGACAAATCGAGGGTGAGTCGGTTCGAGTATACTAATCCAATCAGCATACCTACAACATGTACTCCCACTAAGCATTAGCATTCGAAAGGCACTATCCATGTCAAAGAACACGTCATACAAGTCTTCACATAAATTTAACGCCCAGTCAAGTATTATCGACTTGCGAACGATTAAGTATTTGCGCTATAAATCTTTCCAGTGTCGACCCCCTTATCCAATAAAGAGTGGAATGTTTTGCTCTCAAAATACAGAGACTAGTTTCTATATATATATTTACGAGTTAGGAATGCCAGTAACTACCAGTAAATAGAGAAACATCCATTGCCTTATGATAATGAATTACATAATTACAAGTACAATGCCCTTACTCAGCATCCCCTGAATGGCATTCGAGGGCATACTCCCAACAATCTCCCACTTGCACTCAATGTCACACACTATAGTATCTAATACTCATGTTCTCCAGATTACGCTCTAAGCTAATCTGAGAATGTGGCTTGGTCAGTGGATCAGCGACGCAGTCGGCTGACTCTACTGTATGCAGCACAATGTATCTCTTTGTGAATAAATTCTCTTACGAGATGATACTCTCTCTCAATATGTTTGGTACTATTGTGAAACCTCGGCTCCAAGGCATGTGCCACCCCTCTGGCAGCACAGTACAAGGTGTCACATGAAGTTCACCCAGTAACTTCTAAATCCTTCCTTTGGAGGCCTCCGAGGCCACTTTATACTCAGCCTAATAGGTGGAATTAGCAGTCGCGCTATACTTGGAACTATGCCAAGATACTGCTCCTCCATTAAGAGTAAATATAGCCATAAGTAGATATAGAATCGTCTTTCTATCCTTGGTAGTCCAATCCAGTGAACCCCATTACATTCAGTTCTTCACCCCCGTAATAAGAACCAGGTCTCTAGTCCTTCTAAAGTACTTGAGAACGTTCTTTTTACGGCAGTCTAATGTTCCGTAACTGGGTTATCCTGAAACCTACTTACCACGCTCCCACCATGTGCAATGTCAGGTCTCGTACACAATAAAGTATATATAAGCCTACAAAAATTCCGAAGCATATGGTATATTTACTCATTTCCTTTCATTGTTCCTCACTTTGAGGACATGTCTTCGAGAAGAGTTTTATTCCATGTCGCATCGGCAGGAACCCTCTTTAAGATCTTACCTATATAGAGGGCTTGGGAAAAACCTATCATTCTCTTCGATCTATCCTAGTAGAGTCAAATCCCAAAAATATAGGTTTCTTCTCCCAAGTCTTTCATGGAGAAATTACTCGAAAGCCAAGCTTTCACAGAACTAAGCATTCCCACATCATTTCCTATTAGTAGAATGCCATCTACATATAGTACTAAGAATGCAATCTAGCTCCCACTAATTTGTATACACAGGGTTCCTCTTCATTTTGCACGAAGTCAAACTCTTTGTCTTCCTCGTCAAAACAAAGGTCCCAACTACATGAAGACTGCTACAGTCTATTTCATGGAGTCTACATCCACCATTGCTAGGTCATTGGTCGCGGGTTGGTCTCTCGTTTATCACCTGGAACCTCGTGGAAACCCAGTTCCTCCAAGTGCATAAAACTATATCTCTCAGGTAATTGAGACACCCTACTAGACCTACAAGGTGGTTGTACTTGCGTTTCAGAAGGTCCGATTCCAATTTCTTACACAGGTGTCTCCTGAGGAGTTTCATTGTATTCTTCCAAAGAAATATTTCTACCTGCTCCGCCTTCCTGAATGAACTCTTCTTCCAGGAAGTGTGCATGCAAGGCAACAACGATTTTTCGATCTTTGGGCATGTAGAATAGATAACCCATCGTCTCAGATGGGAATACAATGAAGCGTCTCAGATTCTCCAGACTTGAAAGTTAGTCTTGGCAAATTGTTAAAAAGGGGGAAATTGTTGGGAAAACAAGAACCCTGTATCAAAACAGCCGGGATATTCAATCCATGTATCGAATTATGTTGATAAGAGGTTTTGACATATATGTCAATCCTCAATACAGTAAGGAAACTGTATCGAAGAGTTGAAGTATCAACCTGTATCGAAAGCCTGTCTCGAATCCAGCATATAGTGGAACCCTTCAGTACAGTAAAGAAGTCTTATAAAGACCAAGTATGGAAACGGTCTCGAATCCCCAAATACAGTGATCTTCCATACAGCTCTCAACAGGACAAAGAAGGAATCTTCAGAAGTCAAGTCCCGTTGAATAAGAAGTATTTAAATACTCAAGGATAAAGTATTTAAATACTGTCAGTCAACGGATCTTCAAATCCCGCAAATTCCGGATCGTGTTTTTCATCCCGTTGGAATGGAATCTTGCTCAACGGATTTTTCTCAACGGATATATTTTCCAGAAGACTATATATACCTCATCAAGGCATTGAAGATCAGTTACCGAATCCACCCAAGCTACGAAATTATCAAGCTATCAAAGTTATCATCAGAGCAAAACATATCTCCAAAGCTTACTGCAACTCAGATCTAAGAGATATACAGTGCTCATCATCTTGAACAACACTTCATCAGCTAAAATCTCTTAAAGTCAAAGTTGTTGTTCATCCCCTGTTCTATACTTTGAACAAACCCAGATCAGCCCTGTGTGGACTGAGTAATCGTTGCTACTCCAGAACTGTGTGTGAAGGAATTGCATCGAAGAAGACGAAGCTTCAGAACTGTGTGTGAAGAAGAAAGTCAAAGCATTAGTTCAAACCAATCTGTGTGAACGGTTGAAGCTAAGATCTTTATATCAATCTTTGTGAACGATATATTGATTGTGTGTTGTTATAATTACGTAGTTGTGTACGTAGTAATTCTAATAAACTTTTTACTCCTGTGTGGAGGACCAGTGGACGTAGAGGGGTTTACCTTGAACCATTTTAAATATTGTGTTATTTACCTTCTGCTTTATTTGTTTTAATTACTGTGATTATTTAAGTATACTTTGCATATCAAGTTGCTGTATCCACAGCAACTTACTGTATCTAAGACTTCCGCTACGCACTCAGATTTAAAATCAGTACAGCTTGTTGTTTAAACTACTTCCCAAGCTGTATCCAGTATACTTAGTGGCCAACAGTTTTCATTAAAAAAATAGAGATAAAGACTAAGGGGAAGGTGGGTGGATATGGGGCGGCCATAAAAAGAAAATCGGACGAGTTCGGTTCGTTTGGGACTCCCGTGAGTCCAAACAGATAAACTCCAATTTCATTCTGATGTATTTATATCAATTAATTTATCCAATTAATTAATCATATCAAATACAAAATAATATAATTAATTTCTCCAAGAAATAATTATATCTATGAATTAAATTAATCACCCAGTAATCTATTTGATTCATTAGGCCGTAAATTATTTTATCCAATAAATCAATTTAGACATCCAATGTCCCTATTAATTAGATATCCAATATCTTATATTTATAATGAGAGAATTAGCTTGATTCATTACATCGTCAATCCTATTGTGCCACTCGGTAGGTCCGTCTCAGCCAGCAGTGGGAGGAACCAAAGAGTAGTAGCACCACCTAGCCAGCCTGGCGGCCTACACTGTACCCCAACTGAGAACGAATGATGGGATCATTTAAGAACCATTCTGTCGTGAATACCAGTGTACGTATAAACCCTTCTTTCAAATGTCCCGATCAAGTTATAGGGTCACGGTCAGTCAAACCCTATTTGTACTTGATGATATACATGCGTTAATGCAAATCAAGATCATCGAGCTCTCGTGTATCTAATACAGCTAGCTCCAATGCTTTGGCCAAAGACTTATGATCTTATCTGCCAATAACCACATATGACATATAACCCGCTCACTAACGGGAGAAAGAATTCTATCTTGGTATTCAGTAAGACCTACTACTTGCCCGTCAAGATGCACGTCGAGGTTGACCCACACCTTCCGGTTTACAGGGTCGAACTACTCTAATGAAAATCTTGACGTCACAAGCACATCCCTACTAAATCCTCAAGTCGAAGGTTCACGAATACCTATCACAACCTTTCGATTCCGTCATTGACTGTCCCGGAGTGAAATCCGTGTGACGAATCGAGGGTGTATCGGTTCGAGTATACTAATCCAATCAGCATACCTACAACGTGTGCTCCCACTAACCATTAGCATTCGAGAGGCACTCTCCATGTCAAAGAACACGTCATACAAGTCTTCACATAAACTTAACGCCCAGTCAAGTTTTATCGACTTGCGAACGATTAAGTATTTGAACTATAAATCTTTCCAGTGTCGACCCCCTTATCCAATAAGGAGTGGAACGTTTTGCTCTCAAATACAAGGACTAGTTTCTATATATATATATATATATATATATATATATATATATATATATATTTACGAGTTAGGAATGCCAGTAACTACCAGTAAATAAAGAAACATCCATTGCCTTATGATAATGAATTACATAATTACAAGTACAATGTCCTCACTCAACATCCTCTGAGTGGCATTTGAGTGCATACTCCCAACAATTTATACCTGCAAAAAATATATATAATCAAAGTTTTTAGCTTTGTCTGTTTCGTTAGTTTTCTTCTCCCTTTATACCTTCTCTTTTTCTCTTCTTCTCCCCATTATATTTTTCTCTTATTTTTCTCCTCATTCTACTCCCCCTTTTTGTCATTAGCAAAAAGTGCATGAAAATAATAAAATCAATGAAAAATTAAATATGAAAAGAAATGGGTAAAACTCCCCCTGAAATATATCTCCCCTTTTCTAAAAAAATAACTCCCTTGAGTTAAATACCGATTATTTTGGAATAATTAATTTTGAATTTTGGGATCCAACCGACTCTTGGTCATTATTTATTTGGTAAATAGACGATGTTTGGCATTATGGTCCTTTTGGAATTCATATTTCTTTATTTTGATTGTTCGTCTTGGGCTTTTACAGTTTGAAATGTGATGCCCGGTTTTTAAACGTTTACTATATTGGGGTATTTTGAAATGTACGGATTCGTTTTTATCATCCTGTTTGAATCCTAACCTTTTTATTTAACGAAAAATTTTGAACACTAAGTAATTTTTCAAATTTTTCATTCCCGAGAGAAAATTTATTCGTTAAATTTTTGAGTTCATTTTGAACTTTTAATAAATCATTCTCTAATTTATTTTAATTTTCAAAGCATAGAGAATGATCGATTTCAGTAATTTTTTTTCTTGTAATTTGGAGATTTCATCTTCCAAAACTTTATTTTTAATTTTAAGGAATTTATTATTTTTTAGTGAATTTTGAAAATCCATGTGTAATTGTTTGAAAGCATCAAAAAGTTCATCTTGAGACGAGGTACTTACCTGGCTTTCGTCGACAATCATCAAACGAACTCCTTGCCATGAATGCGAGATTATTTTGAATATTATCTTCTTGTTCATCCTCGTTACTCCAGGTAGCTATTAGTACTTCCTTCTTAGAAGTCGAGCCACGACAATTCTTCGCAAAGTGGCCGGATTTTCCACAATTTCGATAATTATTGTCGAACGGATTTGACTCGTTCCGGACTTGCGAGTTGAAGTCTCTTCTTCTCCGGTTTAATAAGTTTTGATACTTATTGATGTTTTTGGCATAAATGCCGATTCTTCATCATCATCATCAACCAGGATAGCTTCTTCATTTCTTGACATCTTCTTAGCTTTTAAACTTATAGATCTTTCCTTCGGTTTCGGCTTCGTATTTCAAGATTTAAGGACAATCTCATAATATACTAGTGAACCCACAAGGTGTTCAAATCAAGAGTATTCAGATCTATAGATTCCATAATTGCCGTGAATCGTGGCCCCATTCGAGAGGTACTGATCATAATATTTTCTTGCCTTTTCACTACTCGATAAGGGTTTTCTGAAGCATGCTAACCAATTTGTAATAACTGAGAATCGGTCTAGCATATTTGTGATGGAATCTTCGTCTTTCATCATTAAAAGCTCGTAGTCGTGGAGAAACATATTTATCTTCGTCTCCTTGACTTTATTCGTTCCTTCATGAGTTACTTCTAACATTTTTCAAAATTCTTTTGCACTATCACACGGGAAAATCCGATTATGTTCTTCCGCATTTAAAGCACAATAAAGCAATTGTGTTGCTTTGCTATTATAATGGTCGTTCTTCCAATTCGTATCATCGTATTCGTTCCTTCGTGAGTACCATTGGAATTTGGAGAAATTTTTGGACCAAGACAGATGACTTTCCAGAGTTATGCTCGAATGAATATTGACATCTTCTTTTTCCACGTCATAAAATTTGATCCATAAAAAAATGGAGGTTGGTTTAAGGTGAGGCCTTCGACCGGGGCATAGTGAAGCGTCATTGGATCTTTTTCTCCTCGGGTGTTAAGCCGACTATAAGAGATACCTGCTCTGATACTAATTGTTGGGCTTGTTACCGCCACTAGAAGGGGGTTTAGATAGCGCAGTTAAGAATATAAGATTTTTTTGCGATTGCGGAAGCGATTGAGTGCGGACTGTATATGACACAGCGATATATAGAGGTTCGGCAATGTGCCTATGTCCTCTTTTCGTATCTTTTTAGATAGACTTAAGATAAACCTTTCTGTCTTGTCTTCTATCGGTTCGAGGTAAACCATTACAATCTTGTCTTCTATTGGTCCAAGATAAACCGTTACAATCTTATCTTTATGTCGGTTCAAGATAAATTGTTTTCCTTTTCTATCGGATAAGGAATCAACCTTTTTAGCTTTCTATCGCTACTAGAAAAACCTCACTTGGATTTAGATTATGATTCTAACAATGCCAGATCCACGATCCTAATAACACCGAATCAAATCTATAATCCTTTCTTTTCTCTCGTGTTTGGTTGAGTGTATCGAACACTCGAACTGTAACAATTAAGCTCGATTACAACAAAAATAATGAAGATAATGATATCTAAAGTATATAAGTTTTGCTTGAAGTTGTTTTTTAGGTGAATACCATATGAAGTGGTATTTATAGGCTTCAAGGCCTAAACTAGCCATTGGTCACTGGTCTGTTCATAGCGTACGTTATGCTTCAGGTAAGGCGTACGTTATTCCTTTAGCGTACATAACACTTCCATATAACGTACATTATCTTTTGTTCGTTCCCGTACAATAGCTTCTGTCTCTTACGGGCTTTATCCGTAGCGTATGTTATGTTCTCCATGTAGCGTATGTTAGCAATGTTGATTGCGTACGTTATATCAACCTCAGATACCGTTGATATGATGACCTACTCCATGACATCACATGCTTTAGCGTATGTTATAGTACATATCTGTTGCATGATTTTTGACCTTCTAGAATCAATCCAACGGATTGATTTATTTGATTTTGAACTTTACCATGCATAGCGTACGTTATGGTAGTTTTCTTGCGTGCGCTAATCTTTGTGTTAACATGCGTTAACTGTTCTTCTACTCTGTTTTTGTGTCTTCAACTTCTTGTTAATTAATTATTGTTTTTCTTTGTTTAGCAACTTATCATCAAAACCTCTAAATTGAATGTGTGGAATAAAATGTTCCAACAGTCGATGCTGGTTGTAGTGAGATAGGCTTACATTATTTCAGAGTTGAAGCCAATGGAAGGCGAGGAGGAATATGGCTCCTATAAAATAATGATGTCTCGGTGAAAATTCTCGAAGCAGATGATCAGTTTTTTCACGTGGAAGCTACCTTGAACTAGGATAAGTTTTTGATGACACTCATCTATGCTCTCACTCCCATCAGTGGCTACAAAGATTATTGGAAAAGGATTGGAGAGCTAGCGCCTACGCACACGACCTCTTGGGTAGTTGGAGGGGGCTTCAATGCCATAACATGCATCAAAGAGAGGTGAGGAGGAGCTAAAAGAATCAAAGCGCACGATAAAAGTTAGTGAGCGGGTTATATGCCATAACAGTGCTCATCATCTTGAACAACACTTCATCAGCTAAAATCTCTTAAAGTCAAAGTTGTTGTTCATCCCCTGTTCTATACTTTGAACAAACCCAGATCAGCCCTGTGTGGACTGAGTAATCGTTGCTACTCCAGAACTGTGTGTGAAGGAATTGCATCGAAGAAGACGAAGCTTCAGAACTGTGTGTGAAGAAGAAAGTCAAAGCATTAGTTCAAACCAATCTGTGTGAACGGTTGAAGCTAAGATCTTTATATCAATCTTTGTGAACGATATATTGATTGTGTGTTGTTATAATTACGTAGTTGTGTACGTAGTAATTCTAATAAACTTTTTACTCCTGTGTGGAGGACCAGTGGACGTAGAGGGGTTTACCTTGAACCATTTTAAATATTGTGTTATTTACCTTCTGCTTTATTTGTTTTAATTATCGTGATTATTTAAGTATACTTTGCATATCAAGTTGTCAGTATCCACAAAGAATCTCATCGTATCTAAGACTTCCGCTACGCACTCAGATTTAAAATCAAGATACCTTGTTGTTTAAACTACTTCCCAAGCTGTATCCAGTATACTTAGTGGCCAACAGTTTTCATTAAAAAAATAGAGATAAAGACTAAGGGGAAGGTGGGTGGATATGGGGCGGCCATAAAAAGAAAATCGGACGAGTTCGGTTCGTTTGGGACTCCCGTGAGTCCAAACAGATAAACTCCAATTTCATTCTGATGTATTTATATCAATTAATTTATCCAATTAATTAATCATATCAAATACAAAATAATATAATTAATTTCTCCAAGAAATAATTATATCTATGAATTAAATTAATCACCCAGTAATCTATTTGATTCATTAGGCCGTAAATTATTTTATCCAATAAATCAATTTAGACATCCAATGTCCCTATTAATTAGATATCCAATATCTTATATTTATAATGAGAGAATTAGCTTGATTCATTACATCGTCAATCCTATTGTGCCACTCGGTAGGTCCGTCTCAGCCAGCAGTGGGAGGAACCAAAGAGTAGTAGCACCACCTAGCCAGCCTGGCGGCCTACACTGTACCCCAACTGAGAACGAATGATGGGATCATTTAAGAACCATTCTGTCGTGAATACCAGTGTACGTATAAACCCTTCTTTCAAATGTCCCGATCAAGTTATAGGGTCACGGTCAGTCAAACCCTATTTGTACTTGATGATATACATGCGTTAATGCAAATCAAGATCATCGAGCTCTCGTGTATCTAATACAGCTAGCTCCAATGCTTTGGCCAAAGACTTATGATCTTATCTGCCAATAACCGCATATGACATATAACCCGCTCACTAATGGGAGAAAGAATTCTATCTTGGTATTCAGTAAGACCTACTACTTGCCCGTCAAGATGCACGTCGAGGTTGACCCACACCTTCCGGTTTACAGGGTCGAACTACTCTAATGAAAATCTTGACGTCACAAGCACATCCCTACTAAATCCTCAAGTCGAAGGTTCACGAATACCTATCACAACCTTTCGATTCCGTCATTGACTGTCCCGGAGTGAAATCCGTGTGACGAATCGAGGGTGTATCGGTTCGAGTATACTAATCCAATCAGCATACCTACAACGTGTGCTCCCACTAACCATTAGCATTCGAGAGGCACTCTCCATGTCAAAGATCACGTCATACAAGTCTTCACATAAACTTAACGCCCAGTCAAGTTTTATCGACTTGCGAACGATTAAGTATTTGAACTATAAATCTTTCCAGTGTCGACCCCCTTATCCAATAAGGAGTGGAACGTTTTGCTCTCAAATACAAGGACTAGTTTCTATATATATATATATATATATATATATATTTACGAGTTAGGAATGCCAGTAACTACCAGTAAATAAAGAAACATCCATTGCCTTATGATAATGAATTACATAATTACAAGTACAATGTCCTCACTCAACATCCTCTGAGTGGCATTTGAGTGCATACTCCCAACAATTTATACCTGCAAAAAATATATATAATCAAAGTTTTTAGCTTTGTCTGTTTCGTTAGTTTTCTTCTCCCTTTATACCTTCTCTTTTTCTCTTCTTCTCCCCATTATATTTTTCTCTTATTTTTCTCCTCATTCTACTTCCCCTTTTTGTCATTAGCAAAAAGTGCATGAAAATAATAAAATCAATAAAAAATTAAATATGAAAGAAATGGGTAAAACTCCCCCTGAAATATATCTCCCCTTTTCTAAAAAAATAACTCCCTTGAGTTAAATACCGATTATTTTGGAATAATTAATTTTGAATTTTGGGATCCAACCGACTCTTGGTCATTATTTATTTGGTAAATAGACGATGTTTGGCATTATGGTCCTTTTGGAATTCATATTTCTTTATTTTGATTGTTCGTCTTGGGCTTTTACAGTTTGAAATGTGATGCCCGGTTTTTAAACGTTTACTATATTGGGGTATTTTGAAATGTACGGATTCGTTTTTATCATCCTGTTTGAATCCTAACCTTTTTATTTAACGAAAAATTTTGAACACTAAGTAATTTTTCAAATTTTTCATTCCCGAGAGAAAATTTATTCGTTAAATTTTTGAGTTCATTTTGAACTTTTAATAAATCATTCTCTAATTTATTTTAATTTTCAAAGCATAGAGAATGATCGATTTCAGTAATTTTTTTTCTTGTAATTTGGAGATTTCATCTTCCAAAACTTTATTTTTAATTTTAAGGAATTTATTATTTTTTAGTGAATTTTGAAAATCCATGTGTAATTGTTTGAAAGCATCAAAAAGTTCATCTTGAGACGAGGTACTTACCTGGCTTTCGTCGACAATCGTCAAACGAACTCCTTGCCATGAATGCGAGATTATTTTGAATATTATCTTCTTGTTCATCCTCGTTACTCCAGGTAGCTATTAGTAGGGTGAAAACGGATCGGATACGGGCGGATAGTGCTCTTCCCGTATCCTAACCCATATTTTTCTCTCGGATTCGGAGTCGGATACGGGAAGGCCGGATACGGATACGAATTCGGATTATTCGGGATACGGACACGGGACGGATACAGGACGGATTCGGGCCGGATTCGAATAAATATAATCGGATAATACGTGTCATACAAAAATCGTTTGGAAGTGATTGCAGCATATAAAAAAACTACCTACACAATATTTCATAAAAGTTCTAATGCAAACTATAGTAATTTTTTTAAAAATTGTTTCATAATAAGGTTCCCTCATTTTTACTTATTCAGTCTCTCCTATAAAAACATAAGCTCCATACTTAGCAAAGACTAAAAAGTGTTAATTTAATTGTTTTTAACAATTATTGTAATATATATAATTGCCCCTCTATTTACTTGAATAGAACATTTCTTTGAAAATATATTTCATATGAAACAAATAGCTTATAAGTTAGTATTAAAGTGTTTGGCTAATACATTTCTTTTAAAAAAAAAATTTCAGAAAATAATTTTTTTTCGAAATATAACTTTTTTCCAAAAAATAATTTTTTTTATTTTTCGCAAAAAGTATTTTTTATTTTTTCAAAAAATATAAAAATCCAAACTAATTTTATTTTTTCCAGAAAATATTTTTTGAAAAAATATTTTTGCCAAAAATAATTTTTCTCCATAAAATATTTTTAATTTTTTCGAAAAAATAAAAATTTCCATAAATAATGTTTTTTGAAAAGATAATTTTTTTCCTAGAAAATATTATTTTTTCAAAAATAATATATTTTTCGAAAATACTTTTTTGAAAAAATATTTTTTCTTGAAAGTTTGAAAATTTATTACACTGAAGTCCAAAAGTGTTATATATATATATATATATATATATATATATATATAATAAAGTATATTTAAGATTTAAAAATATGGATATCCAGATTTATTATCCAGATTGGTATCCGAATTTATTATCCGGATTGGTATCCGGATAATATCCGATAAAATATGGGAAAACTCGGATACGGGCGGATATTTCATTATCCGAATTCGAACCCGTATCCGAATTCAACTATCCGGATCCGTATCCGAATCCGACCGGATACCTATTTTTCATCCCGAATTCGATCCCGATCGGATACGGCTCCGGATCGGGCGGGAAATATCCGCCCAGTTTTCACCCCTAGCTATTAGTACTTCCTTCTTAGAAGTCGAGCCACGACAATTCTTCGCAAAGTGGCCGGATTTTCCACAATTTCGATAATTATTGTCGAACGGATTTGACTCGTTCCGGACTTGCGAGTTGAAGTCTCTTCTTCTCCGGTTTAATAAGTTTTGATACTTATTGATGTTTTTGGCATAAATGCCGATTCTTCATCATCATCATCAACCAGGATAGCTTCTTCATTTCTTGACATCTTCTTAGCTTTTAAACTTATAGATCTTTCCTTCGGTTTCGGCTTCGTATTTCAAGATTTAAGGACAATCTCATAATATACTAGTGAACCCACAAGGTGTTCAAATCAAGAGTATTCAGATCTATAGATTCCATAATTGCCGTAACTGTGCCGTCCCATTCGAGAGGTACTGATCATAATATTTTCTTGCCTTTTCACTACTCGATAAGGGTTTTCTGAAGCATGCTAACCAATTTGTAATAACTGAGAATCGGTCTAGCATATTTGTGATGGAATCTTCGTCTTTCATCATTAAAAGCTCGTAGTCGTGGAGAAACATATTTATCTTCGTCTCCTTGACTTTATTCGTTCCTTCATGAGTTACTTCTAACATTTTTCAAAATTCTTTTGCACTATCACACGGGAAAATCCGATTATGTTCTTCCGCATTTAAAGCACAATAAAGCAATTGTGTTGCTTTGCTATTATAATGGTCGTTCTTCCAATTCGTATCATCGTATTCGTTCCTTCGTGAGTACCATTGGAATTTGGAGAAATTTTTGGACCAAGACAGATGACTTTCCAGAGTTATGCTCGAATGAATATTGACATCTTCTTTTTCCACGTCATAAAATTTGATCCATAAAAAAATGGAGGTTGGTTTAAGGTGAGGCCTTCGACCGGGGCATAGTGAAGCGTCATTGGATCTTTTTCTCCTCGGGTGTTAAGCCGACTATAAGAGATACCTGCTCTGATACTAATTGTTGGGCTTGTTACCGCCACTAGAAGGGGGTTTAGATAGCGCAGTTAAGAATATAAGATTTTTTTGCGATTGCGGAAGCGATTGAGTGCGGACTGTATATGACACAGCGATATATAGAGGTTCGGCAATGTGCCTATGTCCTCTTTTCGTATCTTTTTAGATAGACTTAAGATAAACCTTTCTGTCTTGTCTTCTATCGGTTCGAGGTAAACCATTACAATCTTGTCTTCTATTGGTCCAAGATAAACCGTTACAATCTTATCTTTATGTCGGTTCAAGATAAATTGTTTTCCTTTTCTATCGGATAAGGAATCAACCTTTTTAGCTTTCTATCGCTACTAGAAAAACCTCACTTGGATTTAGATTATGATTCTAACAATGCCAGATCCACGATCCTAATAACACCGAATCAAATCTATAATCCTTTCTTTTCTCTCGTGTTTGGTTGAGTGTATCGAACACTCGAACTGTAACAATTAAGCTCGATTACAACAAAAATAATGAAGATAATGATATCTAAAGTATATAAGTTTTGCTTGAAGTTGTTTTTTAGGTGAATACCATATGAAGTGGTATTTATAGGCTTCAAGGCCTAAACTAGCCATTGGTCACTGGTCTGTTCATAGCGTACGTTATGCTTCAGGTAAGGCGTACGTTATTCCTTTAGCGTACATAACACTTCCATATAACGTACATTATCTTTTGTTCGTTCCCGTACAATAGCTTCTGTCTCTTACGGGCTTTATCCGTAGCGTATGTTATGTTCTCCATGTAGCGTATGTTAGCAATGTTGATTGCGACGTTATATCAACCTCGATACCGTTGATATGATGACCTACTCCATGACATCACATGCTTTAGCGTATGTTATAGTACATATCTGTTGCATGATTTTTGACCTTCTAGAATCAATCCAACGGATTGATTTATTTGATTTTGAACTTTACCATGCATAGCGTACGTTATGGTAGTTTTCTTGCGTGCGCTAATCTTTGTGTTAACATGCGTTAACTGTTCTTCTACTCTGTTTTTGTGTCTTCAACTTCTTGTTAATTAATTATTGTTTTTCTTTGTTTAGCAACTTATCATCAAAACCTCTAAATTGAATGTGTGGAATAAAATGTTCCAACAGTCGATGCTGGTTGTAGTGAGATAGGCTTACATTATTTCAGAGTTGAAGCCAATGGAAGGCGAGGAGGAATATGGCTCCTATAAAATAATGATGTCTCGGTGAAAATTCTCGAAGCAGATGATCAGTTTTTTCACGTGGAAGCTACCTTGAACTAGGATAAGTTTTTGATGACACTCATCTATGCTCTCACTCCCGTCAGTGGCTACAAAGATTATTGGAAAAGGATTGGAGAGCTAGCGCCTACGCACACGACCTCTTGGGTAGTTGGAGGGGGCTTCAATGCCATAACATGCATCAAAGAGAGGTGAGGAGGAGCGAAAAGAATCAAAGCGCACGATAAAAGATTTCAAGGATGCATCACCCGGGCGGGACTCATTGACATGGGATTTATTGGCTCACCCTACACATGGTCTCGGGGCACAGGTGACGGACGCACAATTTCGAAGAGACTCGATAGAGCACTTGGAAATGAACATTGGAGACTCAAATGGCTGGAAGGGTCCGGAAGACATCTGGCCCATTTCCAATCTGATCGCAGCCCACTCCTTGTCTACTTTGCTGCGAAAGATACGGGTTGTAGATCAAGGCAGCTTTTTAGATTTTAGGTGGCTTGGCTCTTACACCCCAAATTTGTGAGGGTTGTTGAAGCCAAGTGGAACCATAATATATATGTCGAAGAGGCCCTGGAGAAACTGAAAGAGGAACCAGAACTTTGGAATACAAATGTGTTCAGCAACATTGAAAAGCGAAAATGGAGAATCTATGCTCGGTTGTGTTGCTGGAGATGCTGAATGATAAAATCCAATAGGAGTTGGACCAAGTCTTGGAACAAGAGGAAGTCTTGTGGTATCAAAAATCAAGAGAAAAATGGATCTCTAATGGCGACCACGACACACGGTATTTCCATACCTCAACCATAATCAGAAGAAGAAGGAATAAGGTGGTACACTTGAGAGATGATGGTGGCAGTTGGATACACCATCGGGATGCACTTGATGATCTAGCCCGCACTTTCTTCATGTCCCTTTATCAGCTAGATGCACCACGTATCGACAGCAGATGGCCGAGAGGGATGTTCGAGCAGTGGACTGAAAAAGAAGAGGAGCTTATCTCTCGCCTTATCAGCTTGAAGGAAGTGGGACGAGCTTTGTTCAGTATGGCACCAATCAATGCACCTGGAATTGATGGGTTCCAGGCGATTTTCTTCTAAAAGAATTGGAACACTGTCAAAGGAAGCCTGTTTTCACTTATCAGAGGGGGGTATTCGAGCATGGTACAATACCTCCAAGTATCAATGAAACCCTACTAGTCCTAATCCCAAAAGTAATCTCTCCGGAGACTATTACCCAATTTAGACCTATAAGTCTGTGCAATGTAACCTATAAACTCATCACCAAGATCATTGTGGAGAGAATCAAACCCAAGCTCCAGACTCTTATCTCACGTGCCCAGGGAAGTTTTATCCCGGGGCGCCAAATCACTGACAATATTGTTGACTTGCAGGAGGTGCTTCATTCATGAGACAAAAGAAAGGGACTAGAGCCTTGATGGTGATTAAATTTGACTTGGAGAAAGCTTATGATAAACTTTGGTGGGATTTCCTTGAAGATACTCTTGACGACATCGGATTCCCCGACATATTATCAATATTATTATGAAGTGTGTGGCTGGAGTAACTATGAGAATCTTGTGGAATGGTGAGATGCTGGACACTTTCACTCCGGAATAAGGCTCAAGACAGGGTGACCCTTTGTCACCCTACCTATTTGTGGCATGTATTGAAAGATTAGCGCAATGGATTACCTCCTTGGTGATAAGAGAGACATGGAAACAGATAATAATCACAAGGAAGGCCCCGAAGGTCTCACACATGTTCTTCACGGATGATATAATCTTATTCATGGAGGCCCCTATATCCTAAGAAGATTCAATTACCACAGTCCTCCATGATTTTTACTTGGTATCTGGCCAAAAGGTTAGTGCAGCCAAGTCAAGGGTATTCTTCTCGCCAAATTTATCAAGCGAACAGATAAGGGAAATCACCAGCCGATTGTGAATATAACAAACTCAAGACCTGTGCATGTACCTAGGCATTGCGGATCTACACTCGCGAACATCTACTGACACGTTCCACTACTTAGTGGACAAAGCTCATTCTAGGTTGGGGTGGAAAACTAAAAAATTTTTAATGGCCGGACGGATAACTTAGTGGACAAAGCTCATTCTTCCGCTCAAACCGATAGCATTTGGAGTAGACCTGCCCAAACTGGATGGCCCAGTGGGCCCGAATCGGAACCAATTCTCCGGTCAATGGGTTTTAACCGATTCGCCGGTCAACGGTTCAAAACTGGCCAAGAATCGTCTCAGCAAGGGCCGATTACGGTTCGTCCCAGCTGTGAACCAGAACCACTGGGTCAAACCACCGGTTTTATTAAAAAAAGTGGGGCAGTGGCAGTAAGGCAGCAACGGCTAGTAAAATAGCCGTTGCATCGTGCCGGTAAAAAAAAAAGTGGGCAGCATGGACTTCACTTCCCTTCTCCTATAAAATAACAACAATCTCACAATCTCTCTCTCTCTATTAAATTACTCTCTCTCTCTCTCTCTCTCTATATATATATATATATATATATATATATATATATCACTCCCGTCTCTCTCTCCACTGCTCTCTCTCTCTCACTATCTCTCTCCACTGCTCACTCTCTATCTCCCTCTCTCCACACTCTCTCTACTGCTCACTCCACCGCCACTACAGCCACCACGCCACCAACCCACCATCATCACATCATGTCGACTTCCACTCGCGCCGACAAGGGCAAGATCCCTGCTGAAAATCAAGTCGAGGATGCTACTCAAACTACTCAAAATCGATCAAAAAAAAGAGGAGGAAGAACGGGCGCAAGAAAAGCTCGTGTAATGGCGGCAGAAGAAATTTCAAGGGCCTATGCCGAACGACTTCACGCACAAGATGAACACGAATATTACGATGAATTTTGTAGGAAAGAGGAGGCTATTAAGCGAGAATCTCGACAACAATATAATTTAGGAGAAGAAGAAGAAGAAGTCCAAGGCACCACCACCAACAAGAGCTCTCACCTCACCAATCTTCACTAAGCATTTCAAAAAAGTGCCTAGGGTCGTGCCCGCCAGAACGGAGATAAGCTCAAACAATACCGGCAACAAGGTAACTAAATTCAACACCTATTGCAACTATTGCAATAACGTATACAAGTGGACGCACGGAGGATGTTATGGCACACTAACCCGACATATGGAGACTTATCATCCGGGAGAATTTGGAATTGCAACCAACCAAACTCAAATACGTGGTGGAACGACTTCCTTGGTGACGGGTACGTCTTCTAATCTCTCTTTATTTAGGTATGATCATAATCATGCCGAAAATGTTATGGCTAGGTATTGTGCAATGGAAAAACAACCTTTTTAATTTGCCGATACAAAAAGTTATGAAATATCTACAAAAGATGCATATTGTCCTAATGAAAAAAAAAAGTAGAAGTACTATGATTAGCCAAATTAGGAGACAAACTTTTGATAGAAACAACGACTTAATGAAGTATTTGATTCGTCTAGACCATAAGTTTCAATTTTTCCGATATTTGGACGGATTGTTATCATAAAAATAATTATATCGGAATTACTTGTCATTGGTGGATGATAAATGGATATTACAAAAACGTTTGATATTGCATTTAGGGAGTCCGATTATCCACACACGGCTAATATTGCTTTAATAATTATTACCATTTTAAATGAATATCAATTAATTAACAAAGTTTTTTCGGTTGGTTTTGATAATGGATCGGCTAACACCGCTAGTATTCCTGAACTTATTGAAGCATTTACTCCATCTTTTAGTTGAAAATATTTTCATAGTATATGCATTTGTCATATTTTGAATTTATGTGTTCAAGATGCACTTGAGATTTTTAATGAATCGATTGGTCCAATTAGAAAAGTCGTTTCATGTTTGCATAAAAAATACCATTAGGAACAAAATGGCAAAAATATTGTAGGAATACATCTATTGGAGTTTTGTTAGAGATGTATCACATCGTTGGAATTCAATTTATGAAATGATTAATAGCACTTTAGAATATGAAGAATATTTATGTGAATTTTTTAGAAAAGAATTTGCTACGGTTCAATTAACATTATTGCCTTGTCATTGGGATCAATATATCGATTGATATTCTTTATTAATGATTTTTAGCAATGTTACTATGCAATTTCTCCTACTATCTATTCACGTATACCACTTGATTTAGACTCCTTAGATCCATTAGTTCAACAAATAAATAACATGTACCAAGATAGATCTTATGAACTTCCTAGGGAATAGTGAATTGGATATGTATTTTGGTTGTCGTTTTGTTTTTGGTGTTGAAGATAGTGCTCCCCAAATCAACGTGATGAAGTGGTGGTCAAAGAGAACGGAGTATCCAATTCTCTCTATCATGGCGAAGGAGTTATTTGCCGTCCCCGCATCTCTGTCTCCGTCGAACAAGCTTTTAGTACTAGCGGGCTAATGTTAGACCAAAGAAGATCAACGATGAAACCAATAAACATTGAAGCCACAATGTTACTTGATGATTGGTCGAAGGCGGAGCTTAGAGATCAAGAAACTGATTGGGATGATGTAGATCAGAGCGAAAATAAAGAGCTCGCCGAAAGTGATCGATCGGCGGCGGACGAGAACTAGGAAGCATTAAAAGTGTAATCGAACTATGTGGACTTTGATTCCTCTTTGAGGATACCAACTCAATTTTAATTTTAAAATTGAGCTCAAGTCCTTTTTATTTTATTTTTTTCTCTTTTCAAATGTATCGAGTAATTATTTAGTTTAGTATTGTCATGTAACTTGTAATGTTTCCTCTTTTCACTTGTTTGTATGTTTATTTAATTTATGCTTTAATAATTTTTATTTAGTAGTTTTTTTAATTAAACAGCATTTTTTTTACAAAATGTGAACTCCGGAACCGGCGGTCCAGATCGGAACCGCCGGTTTTTAACCGGCCCGGAACCACCGGTTTTTATGCCCAGTCCGGAACCGCCTCCCTTCTTCAAGGTCCGGTTACGGTTCAACCTCCTATGGACCGTGAACCGGAGGGCCCGTGAGCAGGTCTAATCTGGAGCAGAATGATTTTTGAAGAATGAAATCTGTCAAAGGAATTGGAATGTGCAGGGAATTGGAATGGAATGTTGTAAGTTTGACCAAGCGTTTGGTTGATAGGAAACGGAATGTAACCTGTCAAACGAATTGGAATTTGTCTGTTTGATAAACAAAGGAATTGGAATGAAATAATGAAGATTGATAAAAATGTCCTTTCTTTGATAAATATTTTATTTATTTTTTTTACGTATAGTTATAATAAAATTAATATTTCATCTAAAAAAGATAATGTTTAACTTTGGTGATTGAAATATATTTTTAATATTAATATTTAATATCAATATTAATATTTTTATTAATATTTATACGTAAAATTTCTCAATATAAATATTAATACTAAAATTAATATTTTTAAAATATGTAAATACATAATATTTTTATTATTAATATATTAATATGTAATATTTAATCTTTTTAATATTAATATTTTTCAATATTTTTTCAATATTAATATTAATTATTTAATATTTTTAATATTAATATTAATATATGTACGTAAAGTTTCTCAATATTAATATTAATACTAAAGTTAATATTTTTAAAATACGTAAAATATGTAAATACGTAATCTTTTTAATATTTTTATTATTAATATTAATATTAATATTAATATTTAACATTTAATATTTTTAATATTATTTATACGTAAAATTTCTCAATAATTAATATTTTAAAATATGTAAAATACGTAAATACATAATATTTTTAATATTTAATATTTAATATTTTTAATATTAATATTTCTCAATATATTTTTAATATTAATATTAATATTTAATATTTTTACATATAAATTATAATGAAATTATTTTTTCCGGCAACAATCACAGCACCATTTTTCTTCTTCCGATCATTATGTTTAACGAGGGTATATTTGTCATTTGCAAATTTTGGGATGAAATGGATTTCAATTCCATCCATTTTGAGAATGAATGATCAAATCCTTATTTGAAGAAATGTTGAAATTTTTGTAAGGTATCTATCCGGAATACATAGGATTACACAACTCAACAATAAATGAATTACAAATAAAGTTCCTATGGTTATGGGGATTAAGGATTACACAATAAACTTAATACTAATGAATTACACAAAGTAAAAACGAATTAAACACAAAGAACCTAAACACAAAGAGCTGAAAAATGAGGTTCAAGAAATCAAACCGAAACAGATCACACAAGATCTGAAAAACAGAGGCGAAGGTGGTGATATTCGAACACGAGGTCGGCTCAGTCCTCCAAATTCAGTACCCTCGTCCGGAACTCACCGGAATTGGCCTCCAGCAACCCAAAAAATATCCCCAAATAGATAACCCGGGCAGTTTCAAGGAACAACGCACCACACCCGAAAGATTTCAAGGAACTTCACTCAGAAATTATTTCACATAGAAACGGATTTCACTCAGATTCTTAAGAACACACTTAATATCTCAGAAATCAGCACAAAAATTCTCACTTTTCTCTCGAGATACAAACAATCTCATCGAAAGGGGTATTTATACCCAGAAAAAAGCAACGGCCATCTCCGATCCCATGGAAATAGCAGCCATCCTTATCATTAGATTGATAAGGGGCTGCGATTCTATCGGAAACGAAGTCATCCAGGGAGTTGAGAGAAAGACGGAAGAAAAGGTGACGGCGGAGAAGACGAGAGAGAGATAGAAAGAGACAGGTGAAATGAAATAGGGTTTCGGGGTTGGGGGGTTTTAATAAGGACGGTGGACAGGTGCGATTGCACCGTCCAAATCCACGGTCCTGATTAAACAAGACAAGATCCAGAAACCGGGCTCGGGTCATTGGGGGTGTATTCTGGGCTGGGCTGCTCAATTAAAAATGACAATTTTGGGCCCAGTCATAAATAATACATTTGGGCCTAAATTTAACAATTTCAATTCCAACTTATGTAACCAAACATCACAATGGAATTCGATCAATGAAATCGACCATTCCAATTCCGCCCAGTTCCGCCCAATTCTCTGTGACTGTCCCATCTCCAGCAGGTTATGGAGAACCATGCTACCACTGGACATTCACCTCTCCTTTTATTCCATGCAACCTAACGAGTGGCTAAATAGTACAGTAGAAACTCGATAATTTAATACTCGATTATTTAATAAACTCTCTAAAATAATAGTTTTGGCCGGTTCCGACTCAGGGATAGGGTGCTAAATTAATAATTCGCTAAAGTTATAAGATAATACATTTTTGATAATTTCTATAGGTCCGATATAAAATATAAATTAATAATCCCTTATATATTATACCTATTATAGGAATAATTTATGAAGGTTTCTTAAAAAATTACTCAATTGTATTTCTTTTTTGTTGGAATCAATTTCATCTTAAATCGCATCTCTAATTTTCCTTATCATTGTAAGAACTTCTAGTGTTGTATTCTCTATAGCCAAAGAATAAATTATTCAATATGATGGCCGCTTTAATGTTCGCATATTTTGATTTTGTATTTATAGAAAAAACATACACTGATATATTCAACACAGGACGCATAATAAGATGAGAGATTGAAGGGTTATTTTAAATTGGACCCTTCATTTGATATGTACATGCATTGTACAATAATTAAGTGAAAGTTTGAAAGTTGTTTGTAAATTAAGTATTTCATTATAAATTAATAAGATATCAATTAATATATAAATTAATAATTATTAATTTATCGATTAATTAATAACTCTTTTAATTAATAAATTTTGGTTGTCCCAACAGTATTAATTTATAGAGTTTCTACTGTAATATCAGTATGAACTTCCATTTGCAACCCGAAGCAACATGGAATGCAGTTTTTGCAACATCATGTTGGTGGATATGGCGTTGGAGGAACAATGAGGCCTTCGACGGAACCTGATTCCAAGGCGAAAGGATGGAGTTTGTTCTAGCCAAGCAAAACTTTTTGAAGAAGCCTGTCTCGCCAGCTCCCTTCCACCAGGCAAACATTCGAACCACCAGGAAGATGGACTCCCCCACCTGCAGGCTGGTTGAAGCTGAATTTAGATGGAACCTCCAAACAGAATCCACGACGCGCGGGTTGTGGTGTAGTTATAAGAGACGACCAAGGTGTATGGCTTAACGATTTTATGCATGAAGTAGGGTTTTGTAATGCCATCACTTCGGAGACTTGTACAGCCTGGCATGGACTACAGGTTGCAAAGTCATTGAAGATTCAGAGATATTGTGTAAACGGACTCACCTAGTCTCGTCCGTTACCTGACCGAGGGTGTGGCCAATGAAAAGCTCTATCCACCTAGGGCTGTGAACAAACCTGAAGGTTCGATCCGGTTCGAAGTATTTAGCTCGAAAAAATCTCAGCTCGAGGCTCGATTCGAGACACCGAACGTAGAGACGAACCCTATGAAATAGGGTTCGGTGTTTGGACCGAACCGTTCGGCTCAGTTCGGTGCTTTGGCCCAATAATGAAAGACATAACCTCCCTATTAATTCATTTATTTTGGTAATGTAATTTTATTTTGGATTCTGGACTTGTTAATTGTAACACCCCCAATCCGCTCAGGGATATTACATGCCGTAGAACCTTTCCTCAAGGATCTACCAGGCTGGTAACAACATCGAACAACTCAATAATGCCTTCAAGGCTAAAATGACTCAGTAGAACGATTTGGTCTTTCAATAAAAACATACAACTCGATTACAATTCATGCCCACGCAGGGGTTAAAATACAACAACTCCCGTACAACGGGGAAAAATATTGCAGCGGGAAATAAAGTACAACTGAACCAATACACAACGTACGGTTCCACATGTGTTTAGTATCGATCATCTTTCATCATCCTTCATGCCGACCCTATGCCAAGCTCCCTGAAACCTGAATGCAATACAGACATCCACCCCCCGAATACTCCGGGGGTTAGCAAAACTCCACTGTTTTGCTAGTGCAAGTACAAAGTGCAAATACGAGCCATATAATTCAAGTTCCAAGAATAACAATAATCAGGAATCCTCAAAGATTCAAACAACGAAACAAACACTTCCCGAGGCAAGAGTTTGGGTAAAACTTTCCAAAACCAAAAGATCACAATCCAGGAGAAAACAATTTACAAAATGGTTTAATAAGCCATCGGGAGTTTTAGTAGAAAATAATTTAGGATTATCAAATCCTTCTCTTTCCAAAATCAACAGGGGTCACAGCCCAAAGGTTTTGTTTTCACAAATAAAACCAACAACAGTTCACAGGGTCAGAACCCACGTCACGTGTCCTCGACGGAACATGAAAATCAACACAACATAATCACCCAAGACACGCAAATCTCGGTCAACGAAAACAACACCAACTCGTGAATCCAGGGCTATACTATTGGATTCCCTCCGTGGCCTCGCAGGACCCTCCCGAGGTGAGAAAAACACAATCACAATCATACACATAACACCGTGAACACATGCCACGTCATTCCGCGGTTGGATCAATCGCTTAATGTCTCCTAACCATATGATCGCATGCCATATGTCACCGCAGGTCTTATCATCTCACGGTTGGATCAATCACTTGTTGCATCCTGACCACATGATCACAAGCCATGTGTCACCGTAGATTGTCTTAGGCTCTCACGGTTGGATCAATCACTTATTTCATCCTGACCACATGATCACATGCCATGTGTCACCATAGACCTTCGACCATATCCACACATTCACACACAGCACAATACAACATATATATTCAAACAATTCACCCAGAAGAATCAAACACTTAGAAAAACACCACGTCAAACCACAACGCACCGAAATGAAATAATATACGTCCACACGCAATACCAAGTGCAACATCAACACCAAACATATCCATAGAGTTCACATAGTCATTCACAAACTACATCATTCACAAAACACACGCATTTTGAAAGCAAGCCTTTAACAAGGCTAAACCGAATCTTTTGAAAGTTCAATTCAAATGACCAAACAAACACATTTAGACGATCACCAATTATCATATCCACAAAACAAGAATTATATGGACAAGGTTGTTGTTACCTAAAATATTATCCGGAGATGATATTGCTGGAATGGTCGAGTAACAAACAAATACGAGAACACTTCCGTGGGAAAATAAATAACACAAGATTTTCCGGGGTTGTTAGTCCCGGGCTTGAATGCTCTCGCGAGATGTTATTAATATGAATACTTTGGAATACAAATATTAATGTTAGAATACTATTACAATGAGTGTAAAGATTCTAGTTATCTTAGCTATAGAGCGTGAAGATTGCCGGAAGAACCAGATATGAAGCTCTGTGAGTTCTTGCTCTTTGGTGTATCCTGTGTTTGTGTATCTATCCGTCCAGTAAGTTCACCGTTTTCAGAATGTCTCTCTCTCTCTTTTTTTTCTAGGCCACTGTTGGAGGCCTACTATTTATAGTAGAAGAGGTTGTTAGGTCCTCCCTGGCGATCGTGGGCGACCGTCGTATTCTATATTAGAATAATGTGGGCGATCGTCCCATCACGTGGGATTGTTTCCTTAAAGTTCGAGGCTGCTGCTGGAAGCCAGATGTGCGGGCCAATGAGGAGTCCACACGCGTCCTGTGTCGCTGTCAGGGGAGGATCCACTTTGTCTCTTTCGGCGGGCCTGTCGGTAGGTGTGAAGGTGGTGACAGGTTGGGGTCAAAAAGCCTTATCTTGTGGCGCCTTTTGCGGATCTTGCAAGTGGGTCTTCGTCCGAGATTCGGTCTTCGAAGACTTTGACGGGTGTTAGATTCACGCGTGGCACGGGACGATCGTCTACAGTCGAACATTATAGGCGATCGCCAGATGTCAATAGACGATCACCTTGGGCATCGACCGCTAGGCGCTTGCCTAGCATCTGTCTTTTATGGCTAGCTCTTGATCATTATGCCGATCGCCATCGAGGCGTATTAATCGCCGCATAACAATTTCCCCCCAGCTCGCTCCGTTGTTGAAAACATGGGGTGAGGTGGCACTGTTGGCGATCGCCTGTTTTAGACGATTGACTCGTCTGCTTATGACAAGGACGATCGTCGCCTGGACGATCTGATTTCGAATCCGGACGATCTCCTTATGCGCTGGAAATAGCGGGAAGTGGAGGCGGGCTCTCGAAATGTTGCAGGGACACGCGGTGCGCTATCGTTGGGGGAGTCCGACGGTTTTGTTAGACTTGTCGTCTGGCGTGCCCTCGAAACGACGCATACGCGGGTTTCGAGGGCTACATTTAATGTGTCCCTCTCCCGACGGTTGCACTTCAGCCCTCGGGATTCCGCCTATTTGCACAGAGGTCCCTGCACTCGCCTATAAAAGGGCTAGGGCAACTTTAATTCAACTCTCTATGCGCCCTAGCTTTTCAGACGAGACTTTGCCGAATTTCTTTGAAGATTCTTGTGCCGACCAACTTTCTTTTTAGGTAAGAACAAAATTTTTCTCTCCCCCTTTACTCTTAAAAGCATGTCTGGAGGAGTATCTAAGACATATGAGGCTGGTAGCTCTTCTGCCGCCGCGGCTTCGCCGGACCGGAAAGAAACCCCCGTGGCTCTTCATATGGAAACGACTGTCGAGGCCATTCGTGTGGGGATTGCACCCGCGGAATTGAGGAGATTTTCAACGAAGCTGACGTGGCGAGGTCGGCAGAGGCAGCGAGGCAGAGGGGATCACCGGTTGATGAGGATGAAGCGGTGAGGCTGTACTGGGGGCAGAACAACGTGTTCGCCCCTGCCTTTTTGGATTTTGCTAAGCTCATGGAGGGGATTGCCGGACCATGCCCCCAGTTTGATTTCGGAGCCTATTCTGCCGCCCACCCCTATGAGCCCGTGGAACGGACGGAGTTTCGGGCCGCGGACCCCTCCCCGTGGACCCTAGGTCAGATTCGGAGTTCGGCGACCAGGAAGGACTTGAGTCGCTGGAGGGCGAAATACCATATTCCTTCTGACGTTTCGTTGTATGTGCCGTCGGAGAACGAACATTCCGACCAACCTCTCGAGGGTTTGTTCGCCGTCAATGAAATGATTCTGGAGGCCGGTCTGTGGTTCCCCTTGTCGTTCCCCGTGTCACATATGCTCTCCGCCTGGAACGTGGCGCCGAGCGCCTGGCTGCAGATTATCAGCACCTTGATGCTTTTGGGCGGTCACCGGTTGTTCCGCCTACCTTCTGCGTTGGAAATGAACTATCTCTTCAAGCTGACTGCGCAGAAGGGATCGCTCGGCGGCTACCATATTCAGGGCCGCATGGGTAGGGTGGTCCTTGGGATGCCGAACAAAGTTCGGGGCGACCTGGTAAAATGGTGCTGGGTCGGCGGAGCGTGGAGGTCGGCATCGAGCGATAAGCCAAAGGAAGAGTTGGAAATCCCCATCAGTTTTCGGGAGAGGAATCCGAGTAAGGGTTTTAACTCTCCCTTTGATCGGATACACCTTGGACTGATCTAATTTGGTTTCCTTTTTGCAGGCTTCCTTGTTCCAGCGATCGGAGATCTCCCTTTCGACTTCTTGATTGTCTGGGAGCGAATTCGCGGCCTGCCGGACTCCTATATCGACGTTCGCACAGTCAACTACGAAACTCATTGGTTGGGCGCCCGACTGTTTCGCCATCTGAAGTTTCCAGGTAAAGATTTTCATTTCCTCATTTATGCTTGACGATCGTCTGTTTGAAAGAGATGTCTAACTTGTCCGAATTTCTTCTTTGACTGAGATCCATTTTCCCCATTATTCCGAGCCTCCGAAAGAGATCTCAATGTCGAACCCCGGTCTTTTGGGTCGTCTTCATCAGGGAAAGAAGACAGGTCGTGCCCCTGCAACGACGTCCCGTCCTGTCCCTGCGGTGAGACCTGCTACGGTGCCGGTTGTCGAGCCGGAAGCTCGGGAGGAAGAACAGCTCCAGCGCAACCGCAAGAGGCGGAGGCCGGAGGAGTCCCTTCCGACTGCTGACGCGGAGGTATCCATTTTAGAGCCGCCAGTTGCCGCGCCACCTATCTATGCTGTTCCGATGGCGGAGGGGTCCAGCTCCAGGCCCTCAGCTGCTTTCCTGAAGGCCGCGGCGATCGCCGAAGCCGAAACTCCTCGGGGCAAGCCCTATTTCGGCCGCGACCCCGAGTTGGTAGCCAGGTAAGAGCGGTTTGATCTTTCTGAGTTAGGCTATTTATGTAGGGCGTATACTAACTCCTTTGTTTCTTTTTGTTTGTGTTGCAGGGTCCGTCTTACCGATCCGGACGTCTCGCCGATGGTGCTGGATTTCCTGGTGAGCAAGTCCCCGCGTGAGGCTGTCGACGTCCCTTCTTACGTCTCCCGGGCCATCACCTGTCTTCCTAAGGCTTGGACGACCGACCTGGACGCGATTGCGCGTCGGAGGTCTGGTGATGCTATGCAGGCGACACTCGCCCTGACTCTCCAGGCGGCGACGATGGCCGTCTAAGCTACTAAAGATTATGAGGGGCGACCCTCTATCGCTCGCCTCCATCAAGATCTTGAGGCCGCTCGGAACCAGAATGCTGATTTCGCCAATCGGATAGTGGCCATGGAGAAGGAGCACCTGGAGACGGCCAAACGAGCCAAGCAGGACCTTGACCGGATGAAGCACGAGCTTGACCGGTCCCGGGGGTGGCGGATCGGTTCTGTGACCAGGTGGCGGAGGCTCGCCGGTTGCACGCGGCCTCGCAGGAGGAGGTGACTGGGCTGAAGGCGACAGTGGATCAGCTCAACGGCGAGCTGGAGAAGGCAAAGGGAGAACTGGCCGCCAAGGTAGCCGAGCTTGCGGATACTGACAAGACGACTGCGGGGTTGAAGGAGCAGTTAAAGGCGATCGAGTCCGATCCCTACCTTAACGTGGGGTACGTCGGCGAGTCCGCCTACTATGTGGCTTACGCCGACGCTATCCGTGCCGCCAAGAAGGTAAGGATCGAGGTCGGCCCTATGATGGAAACCTTCAAAGCCTATGTATTTGAACATCCCTTGCAGCCGGACTTCTCCCTGCCGATCCTCGATCTCACCGACTTAGGGATTGATCTGAGCTGGTATCCGTTTCCGGATAAACTTATTTATCCTGAAGTCGGTGAGGAGGCGCGCGCCGATCCGTCTGCTGGAGGCGAAGGCCAGTCGGGGGTGGCCTGAGCGACGTTGGAGTTTGTTTTGTTTTCCTGAACACTTTGTAATTTCCAGTTTTTTTTCCTTGTATTGCCTTCGGGCTTGTCTGTACGAACTTTTCGAATGGAATAAAATTCTTCTTCTTCGCATCTGATTTTTTATATGCACGACCGCCTCTTCTGAATGTTTGCATATGAATTTATACAAGTGTTCACACAATCGTACCTGATTTCTTGTTTGCATGATCGACTGTTTGAATGTTGAATGGATCTGAATGTATTGGTACATTTGAAAGTTCTTACTTGTAAATTTCTTGAACAAAACCAATCGTCATGTGTGTGTTTGAACAAAGCCGATCGTGTATGGTTCCTTCCTCCCGATCGCATGTAGGAATAGCTCCACTTTGCCCCTTGTTTATGTTCACTTAGTATAAGTAAGGGAACGAAAATAGTATGTTTGGTAAGCTGTCTTTCCTTTTGCCGATTCTTCGAGGGAGATCGACTGTTTCGACTTTGAGGAACCGTGCACGGTCACGGAGTTCGATGGACCGACCTCCGTAACCCTGTCTTTGTGTGCGAGGGACATTCCATCTGTAGGTCTGTCTCGCGACTCACTTTATTGTTAGGGTCCTGTAGGTCACAAGTCGTCCAGGAACAAGTCTAGAGAGGGGGGTGAATAGACTTGTTGAAACTCTTGAACTCTTTTTCCGAAGAGTGAGTTTCTTCAGCTGATAATCAAACAAATGACTTGGAGTCGTTTGTTCTTGAATAAGTGCGGAAGTCAGCTGATGACGAATATAAATTAATCTTAATGAAACACTTAACAATGTATGCAGCAGTTAGAGTATGATGCAGTAAAACAGTAAATAACACAGGCAGTTATAGTGGTCTCAGAGGTGGGGTAATCCTCTACTAATCCACTTTTCTCCAAACCAGTTGGAGATGAATTCACTATAATTCTCAACCAGTGATAAATATTACAGTGATTCACTACACACTACAACAGCTTCCAACCAGTGGAATTCCGTGCCGTTGTACACACACTTGACTGCCTTGCACCTCTTGATCCTCGATCCTCGGATGCCTTTACAGTCACTTACTTCAACCAGTGAAGTACCCCGTACTCAAGTTTTATAGACAAGAGTGTTTGTCTTCTCTAACTTAAGAGCTTCCTTGAATATGATCTTTTTGGATGTGCTCTTTTTCACGATGCTATTTGATTGCTTGAGATTGCTTTGTTTGCTTTGATCGCTAGAGTATATGTTCGCACCGGTATTTGCTCAGTTTCAAATCTTCGGATATATATAGATCACGATCTCTGAGCTTCTTCCTTGTAGCCGTTGCAAATCTGAACAAATCCGTCCGTTGGAGAGAGACTTCATTGTTTAATCTTTTCTGAACGTTGCAAGGCTGGATTCCCATTATTTAATTTTATCTTCCGACCGTTGTGAGGACTTCTGCATGTGAGCGCCGAATCTTTTGAATATAAAAGGATTAAAGTCTTCACGGTGGGTCAGGATGATTTAATTAAATCATATCTCTTGCGGGAATCACTCCAATTTGTCTCTTCACGTTGCATGTGAGTTTTCCGTAATATTTGACTTTTCAAAGCATGCTGACGTGGACTTGGAGTACTAGGCTGTAGTTGAGTAGGCTGTGGTGCAGCTTACATCTTTGCAGGTAGGTCCTCTTGGCTGTATACTGTTTGAGACTTGTCTGATCAGGTGACTTCCCTGAGGTTCCTCGGCTGCAGTCTGGTCAAACTTCTCTGATAAATTTTAGTTGACCAGGGCTACTCTGATTGGAGTCGGCTGTACTTCTCTGATAGACTAGACTGTACTTTAGCCGATTTTCAGCCTAACTAACTTTGGCCTATAGAAGACACTCATTTGGTTCTTCTTTACATATTGCCAATTTTATACTTAACACATTTTGCCTATGGAAGATACTCATTTGGTTCTTCCTTACATTTCGCCAATTAATAAACATTTGATTTTTAAATTAATGACATCATCAAAATCTAACAAGTATTCCTAACAAATTCCCCCTATTTTGATGATGGCAAAACTAAGTAAGAAATCAAATGGCCAAGTCTGCACTTAAGTGCAAGACAAAACTGAAATCAGTCTAATATTGAGACAACTGGAAAATTGTCATTCAACAGACTGTTCATAAAATTTTCTGACTTAACATTGAAATTTTACAAGAATGTTTTAAGTACAGAAAATAAAATTACAAGTAAGAAAATAATTTAAGGTCATCTGCCTCTTCCTCTGCCTCTTCGAATAGGCTGCTTGGCAGGTCTGAATGGTTTGGCTCCGATAGGTCTTACCTTGACTGGAGCAAGGCCATACTTTCTCTTCACAACCAGTGCTGCGAAGTCCTGCTCCTGCTGAGATCTGAACTTGTTCTCAAGGCAGACTAGCTTGATTTCCTCCTGAAGTTGTAGTTCATCAAGTTCACCATCCATGCGGATTGGTGCTTCTTCAGCTCTGAATTTAGGGATCATGGGAAATGCATTTTGCTCTTTTGCGTACTTCTTTAGAACAGCCCAAAGCTTAGGATGAACCTCTTCCATCCAGTTTATGAAAATCTCCTGTGGGGAGAGTTTGTCATCTTGAAGTAGTTCCCAGACATAAAAGTCTCTGATGAACTTCTTCCTAGCAGCTCCCCATATTTCAAGAGCTTCAAGTGGGCAGAAATCTTCAACATACCATAGCTCCAGACCTTCCCATTCAAGAGTAGGTTCAAAGCCGCCTCTGGTCCTTCTGCGCTTCCCTTCAGGCTGGTCAGCCTTGTCTTCTTGATCTACAGCTTCCTTCCTTTTTAGGCTAGAGGGTCCTTCAACTGGGACATCCTGCTTTTTCTTACTTCGATTTCTCTCTCTTCCCCGAATCCTCTCTTCCCCCTTTTTGCCAAAGATCAATGAGTGTTGTCAATCGTTGCTCCATGCGGCTCATCCAATCGAGACATGCCAAAAGGCATTCTGTTGTTTGTAAGAGGAGGAGGTGAGGATCTCTCTGACAGGTGTCAATCTTGGCATTAATGGTCTCAAGGTCGGGAGTGACTGTGTTGATAGCAGCTCCCCAATGGTGTCTCGACAATTTGCTTGATCAGCTCAGTCATGGTAGGGGATAACTGAGCTGATGGGGAGTGTTCTCCTGATCCTTCAGCAATGGAGCCACTAGACTGCAGGCTCCTGGCTGCAGCCGGTAGGTCAGATTGAGTCTTCTCCGGGGTCCCTGACCTGGAGTCCTCTGCCAGCTCAGCGTCTAGGCTGGTGTACCGGGGAGGTACAACAATCCTATCTGCAGCTTCGTTGGTAGGCTCTGGCTCCTTCTCTGGCTCCTTTTCTCTTTCTTCCTCTTTCCCTTCTTCTTCTTCAGATTTCTCTTTTTCTTCCTCCTCATCTTCTTCTTTTTCTTCTTCAGCAGCCACACCAGCTCCTCCTTCACCTCCATCATCATTATTATCATTATCATCATCATTTTTCTCATCATCATCCTTCATCTTTTCTCTTTCATCATCTTCATCCTTCTCCTTATCTTCTTCTTCTTTTTCCTGCTCCACTTCTTCTCCTTCTTCTTCATCTTCTTCATCATCCACTTCTTCTGTTTTCTCAATCTCCTCTGTCTCCTTTTCAACTGGTATGTTTTCTTCAGGTTCTTTTGCTTCTTCATCCTCCTCAACCAAATTGATAATTTCATTCTCTTCATCAACTTCTTCTATCCTAATCTCCTTTTCTACTTTCTCCTCTTCCTCCTCCTCTCCAAAACTACCATCAAAAATACTGAGCATTATAGAGTGGATAAAATGGTCCATGTTTGTCTCAAAATGTGACATGAACCAGTTATCCTGGAGGAGTAAAGCTAAATCTGACTCTTTGCAAAAATCAGTCAGAACATCCTCCGTGGCTTGGGGGTATTCCCAACCACTAGTTTCAACAAAAATTTGAAAATTTGTAAAGGACATGGTTTTAAGAGTTTTCCACTCTTTAAAAATATTTACGAAAGAGTGTTTTTCTGCTTGTGTCTTGACAAGCTGAAGTTGTTCTATGGAGAGATTAAAAGTATTATTTTCTAAAAGATTGAATGTGTAATGCGCCGAGGATAGATATAACAAGACTGCTTCCTCTTCTTCGGTCATGTACACTGGAGGAGTAATAACAGTACAATTCTAGTTTCGGTATTCAGTGCGGGTAGTCCGATGAATCAGTGACCGAGGTGATGGGCCGGCATAGTGTTGGATCGCTCTCCTTCGCCGAATCGACTTCCTTGGCCTCTTTGGAGAGGGTTCAGGTGATGACTGCAGGTTGGAAGGTCCTTCTGGGGCTGGTCCCCTTCTCTTGAAACGGATGGCGATAGGTGTGTCGTCAGACTCATTCTCGGACTCGACTGCAGTTCCGATCTCAGCTGCAGAATGGTCCGAGTCTGATAGATCGTATCTTGGGTAAAAGCTTGAGTCTGGCAAATCCTTCAACAACTGGGCTGCCCTCCCAGTGACTCCAACCTTCTTCTTATCATGGTCCATGTGACCTAACCTCTTGTTTGGGTGGAAAGGGTCAATGTTTCCCTTGGCCACTCCAGTCTGCTCCAAGAACCAACTAAGATGCGTTCCGAACGCCAACTTAGTCTTGAACTTCTTCTCTCCCTCGAGCCATTCGACCTTGTTCACCTCGCGAACAAGTTGCCTAAAAATATAATCGGCCCAATCAACTTCCTCTCGTTGGATTAACGCACCCAACACCATGAATTTTGAGGATGATAGTTGGTCATAGCTTCCTGCCATTCCCATGACTATCTTGTTTGTGATGTCCAAAGCAACTCGATAGACCCTTTTCAACTCATTTCTCTTATATTTAAACTTCAATTTCTCAGGGACATTTTCGAGCTTAATCGTCTTCCACGTTTCGGCGGGTGATTGTTTGAGCGCTTCGACCGCCAGACCGCGATGTTTCATCCCGAATACAGAGCGAATCTTCTTTGTATCTATGGTGACTGGTACTCCACCGACTTTGCTCAATTCCGTCCGAATCGTAAGCGTTGCGATAAAATTCAACCACATCTTCCTTGAACAAGTGTTGAGGGTTGATGTCGAGAAACGGGTAGATTCCGTTCACTTCATCGCCGGATTAAGTCGAGCATATCAAAGTCCTCTAGATTTGCTTCTAATAATCCTTCAAATCGACGACCATGGAGAAGATGACACAGTCCTTCATCGCCTTCAAGTTTGCTCCACAAAGATGCCATTTCGCAAAAGATTTTAGGATTTTTAGTGTGTATTTTGCTCTGTAAGTTCTAGGGTTTCTGAAAGCGTAAAGAGGAAAGTGAAAAGCTTTCTTCCTTATAAAGAAGATGAAAGGACGTTTGGATTAGTTTATTATAAATTTAAACGGTGGTACGCCTTTTCATATTCTTTTGAATTTCAAATTTGAATCGGTGGCCCCATTTAAAATTGACGGTTGATTCCGATTGCCACCGTAGAGGTTGATTAAATGGGCGTGTGACGCGTGTATTTAAAATTGCCACTTGGCTTATAAAATGTATTTTTAAATGCTATTTCTTAAGCCAAAATAATATTATAAATATGACAGATAATAATTAAAAAATTAGAGATCAGTTTAGAGAACTTAGTAGTCCGATTCGTTACCGTTGACCACTCTGCTACAGGTGAGTTTGACCTCTCACAGTCTTCTCTGACTAAGTTGCTTCGATGGCCTTCGTCTTCTACTTTGCATCGGCTTAGCCGATTCAGGGGGTTCGTCCTTCCTTCAACTTGCTTGTAACTAGATTCCCAATCTAGTAATCCAAGGTCTCTGCTCGGCTCTAGGAATCTTTCTTCGGCGGGGGTTTGGTGAAGATGTCGGCTATTTGGTAGTCTGTCTTGACTCTTTCAACTCTAACCTTTTTGTTAAGCACATGGTCTCGAATGAAATGGTGCTTAACGTCAATGTGCTTTGTCCTTGAGTGCAAAACCGGATTGTTGGTTATTGCAATAGCACTATTGTTGTCACACCATATAGGAACTTCGTTGGCAATAATATTGTAGTCCCTTAATTGTTGTCCGATCCATAGGATGCGTGCACAATGACTACTGCTGACTAGGTATTACGACTCTGTAGTGGAGATAGAGTTAGAAACACGCTTCTTGCTAAACCAGGATATCGATCTGGTTCCTAGGAATTGACACGTTCCACTAGTGCTCTTCCTATTGATTACGCATCCGTGAAATCCGCATCCGAGTATCCCGATAGCTCGAAGTTGTCATCTTTGGGATACCATAGTCCAACATTAATTGTAGACTTTAGGTACTTAATTATTCTCTTAGCCGCATCTAGGTGTGATTGCTTCGGCTTGGATGGAATCTTGCACAAACTCCAACCGCATATGAGATGTCCGGCCTGCTTGCGGTGAGGCAGAAGAGATCCGATGAGTCCTCTGTAGTGGGTTGAGTCCACCGATATTCCCGCCTAAATCGCATCCGGTGAGTACTTGTGCTCATTGGAATTCTTGCGGGTTTGGGTGATTCCATTCCATATCTCTTGATGAGATCTCGGGTATACTTTGCTCGGTTGATGAAAATTACTTTTTCCATCCGATTATCTTGTTATCAGTGAAAGTAGTTTAGCTTTCCCATCATACTCATCTCGAATTCTCCTTGAATGAGGTTGGAGAATTTCTCACATAGTTCTGGATTGGTTGACCCGAATATGATGTCATCCACATAAATCGAACTATTAGTATGTGGCCTTCGTGCTCCACTCTAAATAGGGTCTTGTCCACTTTTCCTTTGCAAAATCCATTTTTCTCAAGAAACACACAGAGTGTTTCATACCATGCTCTCGGTGCTTGCTTGAGTCCATACAGAGCCTTCATGACTTATAGACTTTGTCTCCTTTGACAAAACACAGGGGTTGCTCTACATAGACTTCTTCTTCTAGGATTCCATTGAAACGCACTTTTTACATCCATTTGGTAGACTTCAAAATCCTTGAATGCGGCATATGCGAGGAATAGTCGATGGCTTCTAATCTTGCAACAGTGCATAAGTTTCATCAAAATCTATTCCCTCACCTTTGTGCATAACCTTTTGCTACGAGTCCGGCTTTATTCCTAACAACGGCTCCGTCTTCATCACTTTTGTTTTTATAAACCCATATGGTGCCAATAACTTTCTTGTGATTGGAGTGCATGCATTAGTTCCCAAACTTTGTTTCTCTCCATCTGCTCCAATTCCTCTTGCATGGCATTAATCCATGAATAATCTTCCAAGGCTTGTTCTGTCGTCTTTGGTTCAATTTGTGACATGAAACATGAGAACATCGCCATTCCTGCTGGTAGAGTTGACTGTCTTGTCTTGACTCCATCAGTCAACTTTCCGATAATTTGCTGAATTGGATGATCCTTGAGCCATTTGGGGATCTCGTCCTCTTCTGCGTTTGTTCCCCCTGTTGGATTGCTCTGGTGGTTGTCTGCATCTGCTTGGATTCAGTGATGCCTGTGGATCGGCTACCGCCTTGTCATCTGCGGCTTGGTTACAATCGCAGATGAGTCTTTGTTTGCTCCGGCTGAATCTTCTTCAGCAGCAACTGGATCAGATAGGTTTGGTGATCCTGTCTGATCTGCAGTTGGGTCTTCATCAGCTGCAGTTGGGTCATCAGGCTGATCCACCATTCCAGTGTCATGTACAATGACTTCTTCAAGGGTTGCTGACTTGAGCTTGTTCTCAATTTGCTCAAGTTGTTTCCTGTACTCAACAGTAGATTCATCAAAAACAACATGGGGTGTTTCCTCCACAACTAAGGTTCTTTTGTTGAAAACTCTATATGCCTTGCTTCTTTGGGAATATCCCATAAATAGACCATCATCAGTTTTAGCATCAAAGGCATTTAGCTGTGTTTTACCGTTGTTGTGGATGAAACACTTGCAACCAAAAACATGAAAGTAAGCAACAGTAGGAGTTCTATTATTCCAAACCTCATAGGGAGTTTTGCCATGTCTCCCTACTATCATACTCTGCTGCAGGTGTGGCGGTGTGTTGGACTTCACCCGAGAACCTTTTGGGTAGGTCCGCTTCGCAATCATGGACCTTCTTTGCTTCCTTCGAGTTACATTCCTTCTTTCGGCAACACCATTCTGTGGGCGTCACAGGCTGCGAGAGAGCTCATCTTGGATCCCATTCGATCGGCTGAAATCGATTATCGCCTTGTTGAGAAACTCTCCTCCTCTGCGATCCGATCTTGATTATGGAGAGGGATTTCTCATTCTGGAT
Organism: Orobanche coerulescens; assembly: GCA_033398695.1. Taxonomy (NCBI): domain Eukaryota; kingdom Viridiplantae; phylum Streptophyta; class Magnoliopsida; order Lamiales; family Orobanchaceae; genus Orobanche; species Orobanche coerulescens. The sequence continues at coordinate 189,281,061 of CM065806.1, forward strand.
CCTTCTCGGCTCGAGTAACTTGGTCAAGGTTTCACTTTTCTTGAATAGAAAGATGATCCAAGTGTACCTTGAATAATCATCTACAATCACAAGAGCATGCTTTACGCCGCTCAAAGTCCTTGGCTTGATGGGACCAAATAGATCCATGTGGAGTAGATCTAAGATCCTTGTTGTGAGCGTTGTAGGTTTGGCTTGAACGACGCCTTGGTACCTTTCCCTTCGACATGCATCACAGAGTGCTTCCTTCTTGAATGCTTAATTTGGAAGTCCTCGACCGGCTCGAGAGCTAATCTTGTTGATGGCTTTGAAGTTCGGGTGACATAGTCTTTTGTGCCATGACCATCCATTCTCGCCTCTGAGTCTTGGATAGAAAACAGGAGTTAGGTGTTCTGTGTTCCAATCAATCATGTATACATCTCTTCTTTGGAAACCTTGTAGCTTTATTTCTCCAGATAAGATGTCTATCACCATACACTTCAAGATGGTGAAGACTACTAGATTCTTCTCGTCGCAGAATCGGCTTATGCTCGGGAGGTTGTATTTGAGACCTTTGACATAATGAACTTTGGATATTACAATGTTTCCTCGGTGCAGCTCTCCAAAGCCTTTTGTCTGTCCTCTAGAGCTATCTCCAAAGGTTACATCGGGACCTCTTTCTTTGATATATTTGGTCGGCATCTTCTTGTTCCGGTCATGTGCCTTGAGCATCCAGTCTACAAACCACTCTTCACCTCCAAAATTTGAGCTTGAGGAGATGTGGTTGTAGTCCTTCCACCTCTTACGCAATTAAACAAGCGAGATTTAGGTACCCAAATTTGTGTGGGTCCTTTGGGGTTAGTTGGTTTCCTGGAGAATTGATTTCTCCTTGGATTATAGGAATTGTTATTATTATTATAACCCTTATAAGGTGCCTGTGGTCGAGGTCTAAATCTCCTGGTTGGATTGTATACCGGATATTCCTCAAAATAGTGTGGGCCATTTCTAAATCTAGGCTGAGACCATTTGTTAAACTTTTGTGGTCTCCACACTTGTTCATTTTGGTAATTTGGATAACCTTGAGGTTTCCATCTGCCCCTCCCATTATGAAATCGATTTTTGGGGAGTTGTTGGTAATAGTGGGCATGTTGTCTGGGCTGCTGCTTTTGCCGGTCGGTTGCCTTCGGTCTTCGTCATAGCCAAAATTAATTACATTATAGAAATTGCATCCTATATAAATTTCTAGTAAAAATAAATAGGCTCAAAACGGCCTTTACAACCCAATCGAATCGAAAAAAATCAAAACTAAGTCCACGAGCTATATCATCATCACATAAGGATTCCATACAACATGTAACGGAAATGAAATTGAACAATTAATTTTAATATAAATTAATCCAATTAATCTATAAAATTAATCTATTCAATTTCTACTATATTAATCCAATTAACATATATGGCATTAAAATTAAATAATTAATTAATGTATTAATCCAAACAATATAAAAATTAATGTATTAAATTTTAATGGTATTAATCCAATTAATACTAAAAATCGTTATTTTAATTCGTTCGAAGTAATCCGGCCAAAAATAGTATTTTCGTTTAATATCTTCCCCATTTAAAATATAATTCCAAATATTATTTTAAATCAAATTAAATTCAATTTAAAATGTGGGAAAATATTACAACGTAATACAGAGACTAAACGAATTCTGGGACAAGTCGGAATGGGCCGAGTCCACAAACGGAGCCCGAAAAACGGGGCTGGCCGACGGTGACTCGCTGGAGCGAGTCACCTGCCTGCTACTGTCCGGGTAGCAAGCAGCCCTGTCCGGCCACCCTGCCAGGCACTGCGTGGCAGTGACCCGGGCAACCCTGGGCTACCAATTCCGATCTCCGTTCGGCTCATTTTTTCGACTCGTTTCCAAAACGTGATGTTACAACTAACAATTTAAAACCTACGATTATACCAATAATGATTCTAAATCATTAACATCAACCAATAACATTCAAAATGCAAAAATAATCGTATATACGGTAACATTGACCTCGCTCCGATACCACTGTTGGGATTCTGGAAACAAAACAAAATACGCAGTGTAAAAATAAAAAAGAATCCCAAACAGGATCGATCAAGTAACGTATATACGAAAATAAAAGTACGAAAATAAAAGGATTAAGGTCCCATACCCTTGAAGCCTTTGATAATATCTTCGTAAGTTGATGTTGTTCACGAACCCAAGCACGAACACGTAATCACTCGTCTCAAATACCGAAAGCATGATGTCTCTACGTTACCACGCGTTAGAAGTTGCCCGGAAAAATCTACAATAATTCGTTCATGAAGGAACACGGCTAGGAATCCCTATAGGAATTTTTCTCTCAATATTGCTTACTTGTTTTCACTTCCAAAATGAAAACAACCCTTGAAGAAATAAATTCTCTCACTCTCTATGTAGCTCTCGGCTGAAACTCTCCACCAAAATGCCAAGGTATATTGTGAGTTGTTATGTTATGTTATATAATGTTTAAAAGGAATCCCACCATATGTTGTCGTTTTGGCACCATTAGTAGAAATGAAACATGGTGGAATCTCACCATATTAAACAAAAAATAAAACAAGACAATATAGAGAGAGGTGGGGTGGCCCCATGAGGAAAGTACTAGGAAACGGGCCGAGTCACTCGGCTCGTGTACCGGACGTTCGTCAAACGACTCCGTTAAATACACTCCATTTTATCACCAAATATATTTATACTAATTAATTAATATAATTAATTAATTATATCAAATATAAAAATATTTCTCTAAGAAATATAATTTACGAATTAAATTAATTACTCGGTAACTTAATTTCAATTCATAAGACCGCTATTTGATTTATCCAATAAATCATAATTAGATATCCAATATCTAATACTATTAGAGAGATAATAAATTCACATTTATCCGACAACGCTCCTGATGCGCGACTCTGTAGGTCCGACTCAGCCGGCATTCGGAGGAACCAATGAGTGCGGGCATCACTTAACCAGCCTAGCGGGCTGCACTATAAATCCCGACTGAGAATGAATGAGGGGATCATTCCAGAACTATTATGTCGTGAATACCATATACATATAGACCCTTCATCAGATGTCCCAGTCAAGTCTTCAGGTCACGGTAAAGTCAAACCCTACTGTTGACTAGACTCTATACATGTGTTAATGCAAATCAAGACCGACCGATTACTAGTGTATCTAATACGACTAGATCAGAATGCTTTGACCAAAGACTTATGATCTTATTTTCCATTAACCGTATAGGACATTCGCCTGCTCACTAACAGGAGATAGAATCCTTTCTTGGCGTACAGTAAAGACTGCTACCTGCCCGTATAGTCCGCACTTCGAGGTTGACTCAGCAATTAAGCAAATGAATCTAACTACTCTAATGACAAACTAAACGTCACAGGCACATCTTCTACTGAACCCTCGAGTCAAAGGTCCACGTATACTATCACAACCTTTCGATTCGTCATCGACTCTCCGAGAGTGAATACCGTGTGACTGAATCAAGTATGAGTTGTGTTCGAGTATACTGGTCCCACCAATATACCTATAACTATGCTATCAAGACATGCACACGTCCTAGCATCAGTTATACAAGTCTTACTTAAAACTTAATGCCCATTTAAGTTTATTGACTTGCGAACGGTTTACGTAAATAAACTTTAAACACCTCCAGTGCATTCTCTCTTATCCTATAACGAGAATGGAATGTTCGATTTATTTACATGGACTTCACTTCAATGTTTACCAAATCAAGAATGCATTTGAAATACAATAAACAGTGAACGAATCGTATTACCTTTTATTAATTATTCCATGATTACAAGTACAATGCCCCTACTCTCTCATCCCCTCGGTGGCATTCGAGGGCATATTCCTAACAGCGCATCAGGAGCGTTGACCGAAAAATATGAATTTTTCATCTCTCTATTAATATTAGATATTGGAATTATGATTTATTGGATAAATTAAAATAGCGGTCTTATGAACTGAAATTAAGTTACTGGGTAACTAATTTAATTCATAAATAATATTTCTTAGAAAAATATATTTGTATTTAATATAATTAATTAATTAGATTAATTAATTAAATATAAATACGTTGGCGATAAAATGGAGTGTATTTACCGAAGTCGTTTGACGAACGTCCGGTACAAGAGCCGAGTGACTCGACCCGTTGCTAAGAAACTTCACATGGGCCGCCCCCTCCCCTCTCTCGTTTTACTTGGAAGTTTCCTCATGTTGTCATGTGGTCACTTAATCATTCATGTGATCCCACCATGATATAGTTAACTATTAATGCCATGAGAATGGATTCTTTAACCATATGATCTCATTATACATATAATACTGTAACACCCCCAAGATATTCAGGGCATATTACAGCGCCGTGGACCCCACACTGTGGAATCCACCAGGCTAACGTACAAACAAGACATTCGACAACAACAAACCATCATAAGGAAAACGACAAGCTAAATAAAAGACTATAACCGACAAATAAAATTCTGACATCAAATCCATTTTCCCAAAACGGGAACACAACATTAACAAATTCAAATCGGAAGTACTCGAGTACTTAAACAAATTTTGTAATACAGAATCCCAAAATCAGACATCAATAATAATTGACAGACAAGACACCAATAATCAACTTCTGGACAATATCATGCTTGCCCATCATCCTCATACGGCTCGGGTGCTCGCTTGTCCCCACGATCAATACCTGAAATACAAAAAGTATTTCTCCCATTTAAGGGGTTAGCGACAACTGCTAGTGCAAGTACATTCCATTTGAACTACATTCTAATCAAATGAATATATGCGCCAAAATCATTTTAGAAAACATTTTATATTCCGGAATATTTACGATGCACAAGCACAAAACACATTTTCTCCAACCAAAACAATTCAAAGTTAACCTTGGTACGTGACTCACGACCACCGTACCCCGCAGAGCCCCGTCGGACATCCCTGGGTGGTTAACCACAGTTCGCGATACGAAACTCACGGCAACGTATCCCTAGAGGCCCCGTCGGACCATCCTAGGTGAACATACACATATCCATCCACAACAACCACAATACAGCCATAATTCAAATACTAGAACATGTAAACAAATGTAAAGTACTTGTCTTTGTGACATCTTCGAAGAATCGGAAGTGAAAAACGACTACGAAGAATGTTCGATGATGAGTCTAACCATCACAAGAAAACATCAATCCGACTACCCGGGAATCCGAAATACGACAACGAGTATGAAATTCCCTAAACTTATAAGAAATTACGAAAATGGCCCAAGTGCCCGAAAATCACGAAACGACGTCGGATTTACAAACCGAAAGTTTCAACATGACCAAATCAACCATACGAACTTGTACAAGCCAAGAAACAATGAAAACGAACGAGTTTAATGAGAATCGAACGTTCATACGGCAAAACATGTCATAAAATGAAATTACGTGAAAACATCATCAAAACTCGTCCAAACGGAAAAACTCCAAGAACAAAGTAGATTCGAAATGTCGAAACGGTTACAAGCGAGTCGATAAAAATAGACATACACCAAAAATGGAAACTGCTAAAAATGGAAAATTACGGATATTACATTCTCCCCCTCTAAAAATAAAGTTTCGTCCCGAAACTTAAGAATCAAAAAGTTCGGGATGCCTCGAACGCATATCCTCCTCTAACTCCCACGTCGCTTCTTCTACTCCGTGCCTCGACCATTGCACCTTAACCAAAGGAATGGTTTTGTGCCTTAACTATTTGTCTCGACGCTCCAAAATCTTAACGGGCCTCTCCTCAAACGTAACATCCTTCTCGATCTCCACGTCTCCAAAATCAATAATGTGGGACGGGTCCGGAACATACTTCCTCAGCTGGGAGACGTGAAATACGCTATGAACATGACTCAACGACGGAGGCAAAGCTAAACGATATGCCAACTCACCGACTCTCTCCAATATCTCGAAGGGCCCAATATACCTCGGACTGAGCTTCCCCTTTTTCCCAAAACGAAAAACTCCCTTCGTCGGGGATACCCTCAACAGAACATGATCTCCCACCTCGAACTCCAAAGGTCGACGCCTAACATCCGCATAAGACTTTTGTCGACTCTGAGCAGCCAACATTCTCTTTCTAATCAATTCAACTTTCTCCCTCGTCTCTAACACAAGGTCTGGCTCGGTACCAACTAGATCGGACGGCTCGTCCCAACATATCGGCGATCGGCAACGTCGTCCATAAAGTGCCTCATACGGTGCCATCTTAATCGACGCGTGCCAGCTATTATTATAAGTAAACTCAATTAAGGCCAAATGCTCCTCCCAGTCACTACTCCAATCTAACGCGCATGCGCGCAACAAATCCTCGAACGTCTGAATGGTACGTTCGGACCTTATCGATGCGGGGATGGAACGAAGTGCTCAAACGTAACTGTGTCCCCAATGCCTTATGCACCGCCTGCCAAAAATGCGATACAAATCGGCCATCTCGGTCTGAAATAATGGTCCTCTGCGTACCATGAAGCCTCACTATCTGTGCGATAAAAATACGAGCCAACTTTTCTGGACCTCAAGTATCCTTGATGCCCAGAAAATGTGCCGACTTAGTCAGTCGGTCTACAATCACCCACACCATATTCATACCAGCCTTTGTCCTCGGCAAACCCGTGACAAAATCCATAGAGATATCCTCCCACTTCCACTCTGGGACGGGAAGTGGTTTCAATAACCCGGCTGGCCGCTGATGCTCAATCTTGACTTGCTGACAAGTCAAACACTTAGCTACAAACTGAACTACCTCCTTCTTCATATCGTTCCACCAGAAATTCTTCCTCAGATCTTTATACATTTTACTCGAGCCCGGATGGACTGAGTAAGGTGACGCATGGTCCTCTCGCATAATACTCTGTCTCAATCCCGAGTCATTCGGAACACACAACCGACCTCGGAATCTCAACACTCCGTCCTCATGAATAACAAATCCCGGGGCTTTCCCCTTTCCTACACTCTCTCAGAGCTGAATACACATCGGGTCCTCCAACTGTCCCGATTTAATATCATCGACCAGAGATGAAGAAATCTCAAGAGTACGCAACTGCCCGGAACTCTCTGGTAGTACAACCTCAATGCTCAACCTCATAAACTCTCGCTGAAGTCTCGACTGGGCCGTAAGTAGCTCAAGCGCCCGAAGCGCTACCGATTTCCGGCTCAAGGCATCTGCCACCACATTTGCCTTACCCGGATGATATAGAATCTCGAGGTCGTAGTCCTTAATCAACTCCAACCATCTCCTCTGTCTCATATTAAGCTCTTTCTGTGTGAAAATGTACTTCAGGCTCTTGTGATCGGTGAAAATCTGACACGACGAGCCATACAAGTAATGACGCCAGATCTTCAACGCAAATACAATTGCGGCCAACTCAAGATCGTGCGTAGGGTAATTCAACTCATACGGTTTCAACTGACGGGAAGCATACGCAATCGTCCTCCCGTGCTGCATAAGTACACATCCGAGCCCTTGGCCCGAAGCATCACTGAGAACTGAGAAACCCTCATTACCACTCGGTAAGGCCAAAACAGGAGCGGTCGTCAACCGCTTCTTCAACTCCTCAAAACTATTCTGCCTCTCATCGGTCCACACAAACTTCTCTTACTTATGTAATAACTGAGTCAGTGGTCGAGCGAGCTTAGAGAACCCCTCGACGAATCTACGGTAATACCCGGCTAATCCCAGAAAACTGCGGACCTCCTTCACGTTCTTGGGCGGCGCCCAATCCAACACTGCCTTCACCTTATGTGGGTCCACACGAACACCCTCGGCCGAGATCACATGACCGAGAAACATAACCTCCCGCAACCAAAACTCACACTTTGAGAACTTCGCAAAAAGATGCTGAGCTCTCAAAATATCTAACACGATATGCAAATGACGGGCGTGCTCCTCCTCGCTCCTCGAGTAAATCAGGATGTCGTCGATAAAAACGACTACACACTTATCGAGGTACTCGATAAAGACTTTGTTCATAAGCTGCATGAACACGGCTGGTGCGTTGGTTAGCCCAAAAGGCATAACCACAAACTCGTAGTGACCGTATCTCGTCCGAAAGGCCGTCTTCAAAATATCGGTATCCTTCACTCGGAGCTGATAATACCCCGATCTCAAATCAATCTTCGAAAACACGGTTGCCCCCTGCAACTGATCAAACAAGTCATCAATCCTCGGGAGCGGATACTTGTTTTTGATGGTCACTTTGTTCAACTCTTGATAGTCGATACATAAACGAAGAGACCCATCCTTCTTCTTCACAAACAGGACCAGTGCGCCCCAAGGTGAAGCGCTCGGTCGAATATATCCCATGTCTAGCAACTCTCCCAACTGTTTCTTCAACTCAAGCATCTCGTCAGGCGCCATACGGTATGGCGTCTTAGAAATCGGGGCTGCCCCCGGCTCTAAATCGACGGTAAACTCAACCTCTCGGTCCGGCGGCAAACCCGGCAACTCGTCTGGAAAAACATCAGGATACTCACACACTACCGGAATAGACGAGAGCTTGACTCCCCCTTCTTCCGATCTCAGAGTGTAACACCAATAGCCCGTGCAACCTCCTCGAAGAAGTCTCACCGCCCTCAAGGCGCTGATCAGTAATCTCTGGCTACCCCGCTTACGCCCCACAAAAGAATGCTCGGTACCGTCAGAGGCTAACATCGAAACGGTTCTCGTTCTATAATTCATGATCGCCCCATGACGGTCCAGCCAATCCTCACCCAGAATCAAATCCTCATCTCTAATATCTACCGCAATCAGATTAGAAGGCCAAACCCTCCCCGCGATACTCACAGAAAAATCTCTAACCTCACGATCCCCCACGATGCTATCCCCACTAGGAAATTTAACAACAAAAGGCTCACAAGCAACTAGGCAATCAACATGCAGACGACGCACACAATCCATAGATATAAAAGAATGCGTAGCACCAGAATCGAACAATACGGAAACAGGATGATCAAGGATGTGGACGGTACCTGTAGCCACCGTCGCGTCAGGATCTCCTGCTCGTCTCATCTCATATACTCGGGGCGGAACAGTCCCCGCACTAGAAGCTCCCCCTCTAGAAGGCTGCCCACGTCCTCGACCTCTGCCAAAACTCTGCTGCGGCTGAGGAACTGTCGGTGCCAGATTCACACTCGGCTCTCCCGCAGCTGGGGCTGATATCTGAGTAACTGGAGTTCGAGCCGCATCCGTACAAAACTTAGCACGATGACCCATCCGACCACAAGCAAGACACTGAATCGGAGGCCTATTATACTCACTCATTATGTGGCCCGGGCGACTACAGTTGAAACACGTAGGACCACGGACGGAACCAGTAGGAGCAGACCTAGAACCGTTTCCTCGCCCAACTGATGGCGACTGACTCCCAAAGACTCGCGAACCAGACTGAGCCTTCGGATACCCTCCTGACTTGCCTCCCGAAAACTGACCAGAGGTCTTCTGCTTCTTTCCTTCGGTTGTTGTCTCTGTCGCAGAAAACGACATCTCATAAGCCATCGATTTATTTTGATATTCTTTCAAAGTCGTGCACCCCAGACCAGACATGTAGTGGCGCACCCTCGGTTTCATCCGCATATCAAAGTGGCGGATCTTATCAAGCTCATCTCGGACTTGGTTCCTCACATAATGCAGCTGCTGATTGTAGTCTTTGATAGCTTGAGAAATAGGAACATCTTGGGGCTTAACCTCAAAGAAGGCTCGGATTCTCCCCTCTTTCACTGGCCATGGGCAAAATTCATCTTCCATCAAATCCCGAAACTCTGCCCACGTAGCTGCCCGGTCGCGCGGTTTCACCGCTTGCCACCATGTTGCTGCCTCTTTGGCGAGGAAGTACTGAGCGATGGGTACCTTCCTCTCCTCAGAGCAGTTAGAAGCCTCGAATACCTTCTCCATCTCAAATAGCCAATTCTCCCAACCAGAGCGGTTAGAAGCACCATCAAACTGCGGAGGACGCATACGAATCACGTCCTGAAGTAACTTATCATTGCCGGATCCAGTAGGCGGAACCGGGTTGGCATTAGCTTGGCCGACTAGAACGGCCTGAGTCAGTAGCGTCATCTGGTTCGCTACCTGCTGCAAAATGTTGGCCACTCCAACATTCTCATGTGCATTACCGGAACTAGCAGACTGGTCCTGCTGACCTCCGGAACTAAGGGGAATACTATTCGACAAAGAGGGCATCGCCGAATCAGTTCCCGAGTGATCGGACATGGCCGCCCCACCGGCTGCGCCACGTCCCCTACCGCGTCCGCGACCGCGTCCGCGTCCTCTACCAGCAGGAATTCTGAAGAAGTAATGGGTAAGTACAATTCAAACGCAAAACACAACAAGATACTAAGACAGGATTAGAACAGAACGGTGAAATGAGTCAAGTTAGGAAAAACTTACGAGCACCGGCGTACTGAGATGATGGCATAGCAGTGATACTGTCCCAAAAACGACACTTAACTAGACCCAAATAACCGACAGCCTAGGTATCCATAAACCTAAGCTCCGATATCATATTCTGTAATACCCCCAAGATATTCAGGGCATATTACAGCGCCGTGGACCCCACACTGTGGAATCCACCAGGCTAACGTACAAACAAGACATTCGACAACAACAAACCATCATAAGGAAAACGACAAGCTAAATAAAAGACTATAACCGACAAATAAAATTCTGACATCAAATCCATTTTCCCAAAACGGGAACACAACATTAACAAATTCAAATCGGAAGTACTCGAGTACTTAAACAAATTTTGTAATACAGAATCCCAAAATCAGACATCAATAATAATTGACAGACAAGACACCAATAATCAACTTCTGGACAATATCATGCTTGCCCATCATCCTCATACGGCTCGGGTGCTCGCTTGTCCCCACGATCAATACCTGAAATACAAAAAGTATTTCCCCCATTTAAGGGGTTAGCGACAACTGCTAGTGCAAGTACAATCCATTTGAACTACATTCTAATCAGATGAATATATGCGCCAAAATCATTTTAGAAAATATTTTATATTCCGGAATATTTACGATGCACAATCACAAAACACATTTTCTCCAACCAAAACAATTCAAAGTTAACCTTGGTACGTGACTCACGGCCACCGTACCCCGCAGAGCCCCATCGGACATCCCTGGGTGGTTAACCACAGTTCGCGATACGAAACTCACGGCAACGTATCCCTAGAGGCCCCGTCGGACCGTCCCTAGGTGAACATACACATATCCATCCACAACAACCACAATACAGCCATAATTCAAATACTAGAACATGTAAACAAATGTAAAGTACTTGCCTTTGTGACATCTTCGAAGAATCGGAAGTGAAAAACGACTACGAAGAATGTTCGATGATGAGTCTAACCATCACAAGAAAACATCAATCCGACTACCCGGGAATCCGAAATACGACAACGAGTATGAAATTCCCTAAACTTATAGGAAATTACGAAAATGGCCCAAGTGCCCGAAAATCACGAAACGACGTCGGATTTATAAACCGAAAGTTTCAACATGACCAACTCAACCATACGAACTTGTACAAGCCAAGAAACAACGAAAACGAACGAGTTTAACGAGAATCGAACGTTCATACGGCAAAACATGTCATAAAATGAAATTACGTGAAAATATCATCAAAACTCGTCCAAACGAAAAAACTCCAAGAACAAAGTAGATTCGAAATGTCGAAACGGTTACAAGCGAGTCGATAAAAATAGACATACACCAAAAATGGAAACTGCTAAAAATGGAAAATTACGGATATTACAAATACATGGTAGACAACTTCATAACACACTTGCATTGTGTGAGTTCAGCCGTGAAGCAAAGAGGAGAGAGGATAATTTTTTTTCCATTTTTCATTCTTCATCTTAGAAGTGAAAGAAAATCAAGAAAAATAAGAGAGAAAAATTCCTTTGAAACTTCATAGCCGTGTTCTTTCAAGAACGGAGTTTCGGTGATTTTTCCGGTCAAGTTCTGTTGCGTGGTGACGTAAAGGCACCGCATTTTCGGTGTTTGGAACGAAGGAATTTCGTGCTCGTGCTCGGGTTCGTGATCATCATCAACTTACGAAAATATTATCAAAGGCTTCAAAGGTATGAGACTTTGATCCTTTTATCTTCGTTGATTTTTTTCATATATACGTTACTTGATCGATCCTGTTTGGGATTCTTTATTGTGTATTATTTTTCCGCAGCATATTCGATTTTGTTTCCGGAATCCCAACAGCTACTTGACTAGATTGGCACTCGATTATTAGAGTTGAGATTTGATGGTGTTAATCAATGGATATGATTGGACTGGCCGAATGTTGGGTATCGTGTGCTTATGAGTTATGATGATGCTTTGAGAAGTTTTGGTACTGTTTGAATACAATACAGATGGTTGTGATTGAGTTTATTCGTCATTTGAGAATGCGAAATGTGTATTATGGTAATGATCGATTTGGTATGGACTGCTATGGATTGGTAAGGTTATGACGGTAAGATTACATTGGTAGTATTCTTACTTTGTAATTACATTGGTATGTAATTATTCATGATGATGTGATCGTTATCATTGTTGAGTATTGTGACTGACCCCGTCATGGGCTTTATCTTTTAGGTACTCGGAGATCGAGCTAGTAACGGTCGTGAAGGGATGAGCTTCCCGGGTGATACTGGCTGTGGCATGTATTTGAGAACTTCGTATTTTCCTGACTGTTATGATTCCGCTGCAAATGTATTTTTATTATGTTTATATCCGCTGCTGTGTATTTTAAAATGGCTTCCGGTATTTTACCAACTCGCGTATATTTTTGAAATAGTCTTTTTGGTATTTTGCAAACTTGGGTTATTTTGTAAAACTTTCTCAAGCTATATTATCGGTACGTGTAAGTGGTGACTTAACGTATATTTTGAAGCTGTCGAGTTTTGGCATTTTTGGCCATGAATACTAAATGACATTTTATGATGGTATTTGAGAACTATACTTTGGAAAACATTTAATTATTTGCAAAATATTTTACCGTCATTGCCTCTTTGCCGTGTTTGAACGATTGTGAAAATGATTTTTAGCCTTGTGGTTTCCGGCGCGGGGCCCACGGTACTGTAATTTCCCCGGATAGTTTTGGGGGTGTTACAGAAGATGGTATCGGAGCTTGGATTTTGTGAAACACGGGCATGTGTGTTATGTGGCTCTACCAGTACGATAGTAGCGTGGCTTTTGAAAATGATTTTCTGACTTTTGAGTCAAACCGAATTTGGAGGTTCCAAAACTTTTGAGATATTTTCAAATTGCTAATTGCGATATTGGTGTGTGTTGGTATTGTGTTGAGACTTCGTACGGGAGTCGTATGCTAGTATCACGGGAGATCATCGGCTTCACGCACCTGTAAGTATACTAATTTGGCTATTCGCTTGTGGCGATGATTGATTGCTTTTGTGATAATCTTGAAAATTTTGGGTTGATCTGTTGTTTGTGACATGATTGCAAGTTTCGAGGACGAAATTTATTTTTAAGAGGTGTAGTATGTAATATCCTGGAATTTCAGTATAAAATTTTCGCATTATTTTACCCGAGTTATAATGCACAGTGCAGGATATTACAGTATGGATAATATAATTTAAGGACTAAGACAATTGTGTTGTAATAATTGTCGTACTTAGTTGACAATTGCATTTGAGAATATCGTGTATCAGGTGTATCATATGAGAATGTATTGGAACGAGTATATGTATTCAGTATGTCGCGTGTACGTATTCGGTATATTGAGACGACAGGCAGGAGCAGTTGTAAATGGCTAAGTATAGAAGCCATTACGTACGTTAAGCTGAGGAGCTTACGTATGTTAAGTTGGTATGTGTAACGTATGTTATGTATCATGCATTACGTGCGTTAAAGAACCAGGTGAGATACAATAGTCTGATCAGAGGGCTTTGTCAATGCAAGCGTAGCGTACGTTAAGCGTAGGAGCTTACGTACGTTAATACACAGCTGTAACGTACGTTACGTTGAGTATATAACGTACGTTATGAAGAGAATCGGACAGGATCCGAAGCGTCAGCAACTTTTGGCACATATGTGGAAAGGTAAGTCAACATTGAGCTTTACGTACGTTAAGGATAACCCATTACGTACGTTAAATGGGAATATTACTGTAGCAAGTCAACAGTGTGTTACGTACGCTACGGCACAGGTATTACATATGTAATACAAAGTACAAAATGAGGCAGTGGGTTCTGGAGTAGCATTACGTATGTTATCGAAGTAGGATAACGTACGTAATGATCTTTACGTACGTTAGGTGGATCAGGTAACGTACGTAACGACTGAAGTTTATATAAATATGAGATGTCCGTCACTTTGATATTTTGAGAGTTTCACTTCATTTCTTCGTCCTTCAACCCTCCGAGATGGATCTTTGGTTCTTCTAAGTCGATTATGAGATTGAGGACAAGGATTTGGAGCTTGAGATATGGAATAATGGTTGATTCTTGAGGCATTTGCTTGTGTTGTTCATCTTCTTGAGGTATGCTGGATAACTCTTCTCTTTAACTTCGGATTTTGAGGTTGTTGTTGATGTTTCTTCGTATGATGGCTATAGTGGTGGTGTTGTGATTCTTGAGGTTGTTATGAAGAATATGATGATATATGCCTTCAATTATGTTGTTTGTTATGAACATGATTTGGAATCATGATGTTATTGGTGTTCATGGTATATATCATATCAAAGGGGAATATGTGATAGGCTATATAATGGTTTATGTGTTAAAGTTACGGTTTATATGATTAATTAACATATTGGACTATGCTACCTTGATTATCATGAGCATGTCGATATTACTTCAACGTGGTTGGGTTGATTCATGTCCTCGAGAATCCCTTGAAGTAAATATGGTGATTATGATGAGTTTTGTTAAGGTGTTTATGTCTTTGGATAGGAACATGGAATGTTGATATCTAGAACAAGTGATGATGATTGTTGATGTCAAGAGACAAGTTATGTGAATGGTGATATGATTTTCGTATGGTCTTGATGACATACGAATTTTGAGTATGAATTTGGCAAGAGTATTATCCTTCGTTGAGTATATGCATTAATACGAGTTGAATGATCGAATGATTGAATTATTTGATAATGGTTGATGAGTATGAACAATGGGTAAAACATATCATGTTGAATTTGGAATAGAGTATGTTGTGTAATCCTTGTTATCAGGATAAGTTGATATGGTTATCGGATGGTGGAATCGTATTGTGGTAATGGATTCGTGATTGATTGTCTTGGGTTGTTCGGATTTGTGTTTAATCGAGATATTGTTGGACCGTTGGGTTGTTGATCGGTTATATTGATTGTTAATTATGATTATCGAGTTGCGGCTTGTATCGTAGATATGAGTTCGTATTTGTTGAGTCGGATTAATTGGTTTTGTATATGATCGAAATATCGTTGAACCGTTGAGTTTGATTGGTTGACTATGTCGGCTATTGATTGTTATCGGATTTTACCGTCATTGCCTATTTGGCGTGTTTGAACGATTGTGAAAATGATTTTTAGCCTTGTGGGTTCCGGCACGGGGCCCACAGTGCTGTAATTTCCCCGGATAGTTTTAGGGGTATTACAGAAGATAGTATCGGAGCTTGGGTTTTGTGAAACCCGAGCATGTGTGTTATGTGGCCCTACCGGTACGGTAGTAGCGTGACTTTTGAAAATGATTTCCTGACTTTTGAGTCAAACTGAATTTTGGAGGTTCCAAAATTTTTGAGATATTTTCAAATTGCTAATTGTGATATTAGTGTGTGTTGGTATTGTGTTGAGACTTCGTATGGGAGTCGTATGCTAGTATCACGGGAGATCATCGGCTTCACGCACCTGTAAGTATATTGTTTTGGCTATTCGCTTGTGGCGACGATTGATTGCTTTTGTGATGAGTTTGGAAATTTTGGGTTGATCTGTTGTTTGTGACAGGATTGCAAGTTTCGAGGACGAAACTTATTTTTAAGAGGTGTAGTATGTAATATCCTGGAATTTCAGTATAAAATTTTCGCATTATTTTTCCCGAGTTATAATGCACAGTGCAGGATATTACAGTATGGATAATATAATTTAAGGACTAAAACAATTGTGTTAGAATAATTGTCGTACTTGGTTGACAATTGCATTTGAGAATATCGTGTATCACATGTATCATATGAGAGTGTATGGGAACGAGTATATGTATTCAGTATGTCGCGTGTACGTATTCGGTATATTGAGACGACAGGCATGAGCAGTTGTAAATGGCTAAGTATAAAAGCCATTACGTAGGTTAAGATTAGTAGCTTACGTATGTTAAGTTGGTATGTGTAACGTACGTTATGTATCACGCATTATGTACGTTAAAGCACCAGGTGAGATACATTCGTCTTATCAGAGGGCTTTGTCAATGCAAGCGTAGAGTACGTTAAGCGTAGGAGCTTACGTATGTTAAGACACAGCTGTAATGTACATTATGTTGAGTATATAACGTACGTTATGAAGAGAATCGGATAGGATCCGAAGCGTCTGCAACTTTCGGCGCAGATATGGAAAGGTAAGTCAACATTGAGCTTTACGTACGTTAAGGATAACCCATTACGTACGTTAAATGGGAATATTACTGTAGCAAGTCAACTGTGTGTTACGTACGCTACGGCACAGGTGTTACGTACGTAATACAAAGTACGAAATGAGGCATTGGGTTCTGGAGTAGCGTTACGTACGCTATCGAAGTAGGATAACGTACGTAATGATCAGGTAACGTACATAACGACTGAAGTTTATATAAATATGAGATGTCCGTCACTTTGATATTTTGAGAGTTTCACTTCATTTCTTCGTCCTTCAACCCTCCGAGATGGATCTTTGGTTCTTCTAAGTCGATTATGAGATTGAGGACAAGGATTTGGAGCTTGAGATATGGAATGATGGTTGATTCTTGAGGCATTTGCTTGTGTTGTTCATCTTTTTGAGGTATGCTGGATAACTCTTATCTTTAACTTCGGATTTTGAGGTTGTTGTTGATGTTTCTTCGTATGATGGCTATGGTGGTGGTGTTGTGATTCTTGAGGTTATGTGAGTTGTATGTTGAAGAATATGATAATATATGCCTTCGATTATGTTGTTTGTTTGTTATGAACATGATTATGGAATCATGATGTTATTGGTGTTCTTGGTATATATCACATCAAAGGGGAATATGTGATAGGCTATATAATGGTTTATGTGTTAAAGTTACGGATTATATGATTAATTAACATATTGGACTATGCTGCCTTGATTATCATGAGCATGTCGATATTACTTAAACGTGGTTGGGTTGATTCATGTCCTCGAGAATCCCTTGAAGTAAATATGGTGATTATGATGAGGTTTGTTAAGGTGTTTATGTCTTTGGATAGGAACATGGAATGTTAATATCTAGAACAAGTGATGATGATTGTTGATGTCAAGAGACAAGTTATGTGAATGGTGATATGATTTTCGTATGGTCTTGATGACATACGAATTTTGAGTATGAATTTGGCAAGAGTATTATCCTTATTTGAATATATGCATTAATACGAGTTGAATGATCGGATGATTGAATTATTTGATAATCTTAAGATAGTGTTGGTATGAGGTTGATGAGTATGAACAAGGGGTAAAACATATCATGTTGAATTTGGAATAGAGTATGTTGTGTAATCCTTGTTATCAGGATAAGTTAATATGGTTATCGGATTGTGGAATCGTATTGTGGTAATGGATTCGTGATTGATTGACTTGGGTTGTTCGGATTTGTATTTAATCGAGATATTATGGGACCGTTGGGTTGTTGATCGGTTATATTGATTGTTAATTATGATTATCGAGTTGCGGCTTGTATCGTAGATATGAGTTCGTATTTGTTGAGTCGGATTAGTTGGTTTTGTATATGATCGAAGTATCGTTGAACCGCTGAGTTTGATTGATTGTCTATGTCGGCTATTGATTGTTATCGGGTTGTTGTTAATTGATTACTTCAATAGGTTGTGATAATTGATCCTTGATTAGAACCGTGCCTTGCGGTCGTGTTTGGGGACGTTCATGAATTGCGTGGTTAGAGCCGAGGAGCTCGTAGACGAAGGCAAGGAACTTGGTAACAGCTTCAACATTGTCGTGTCGGTAACGAGGCAAGTTTTATACTTGTTTTGTTCATAATACTTAATGAATGGTTTCGGCTTCATTTTATTTGTAATTCGTATAGCAATGACTGTATATAAGAATTGTGGAGAGGAGGTTTATATGTTGTGTTTTGGTCTTGGTGCTCAATCATAAGGTATATGATTTACATATGTCAAGATGTATAACTGAGCGTTGGGAATACAGTTGGTAACCACGAAGATATAAGTTCTACGGTCTAAGGTATGCGGTTTCATCAAGTATCGAGGTATGTTACGATAAATAAAGGTTCTGGTTATTCTGAAGGTTCCGTGATAGTGTGAAATTGGACGGTTATGTAGGCATAGTCAAGAGTTGGTTATTGTTAATGATAATCGAGAAGGTCAATTCTAGCAAATACCTTAGTATATGTTTTATCTTGTTGTTTTGAATATGATTGAGTCGAAATACTATTGTGATTGGGCCGATGTGCTGAGGGATAAGACCTAAATGGCACCCACATTCTGGAGTATTCCTGTATAGATGCTTCCATGACCCATGGTTGCGACCTTTGGGTATTTTGTAATTGTATGTGATGTATTGAGCGATAAGACCTAAATGGCACCCACGTTCCGGAGTATTCCTGTGTAGATGCTTCCGTGACCCTTGGTTGCGACCTTGAGGTTATTGTGATTGAAAGATAATTGATTATTTGTGATTTATCTATTTTCATATATTGTTGGTACTTGACTAGATTGACACTCGATTATTAGAGTTGAGATTTGATGGTGTTAATCAATGGATATGATTGGACTGACCGAATGTTGGGTATCTTGTGCTTATGAGTTATAATGATAGTTTGAGAATTTTTGGTACTGTTTGAATACAATACAGATGGTTGTGATTGAGTTCATTCGTCATTTGAGAATGCGAAATGTGGATTATGGTAAGGATCGATTTGGTATGGATTGCTATGGATTAGTAAGGTTATGACGTTAAGATTACATTGGTAGTATTCTTACTTTGTAATTACATTGGTATGTAATTATTCATGATGAAGTGATCGTTATCATTGTTGAGTATTGTGACTGACCCCGTCATGGGCTTTATCTTTTAGGTACTCGGAGATCGAGCTAGTAGCGGTCGTGAAGGGATGGGCCTTCTTCCCGAGATTCAGTTTTCGTAGACTTTGACGGGTGTCGGCTTTACAAGTGGCATAAGGCGATCGTCCTTGGTCGTACACTAGAGACGATCGCCTTGTAAGACGGTCGCTAGGCACTTGAACCTGATCTGGCATCTTCGTTTGGTAAGTATGCCTTGGTTCATTTGACGCTGACTTTGGTCGCTCGGCCCTTTCCCCGATCGCTGCTGAGGCGTATTAATCGCCGCACAACAATGTGATCGTTTTCATTGTTGAGTATTGTGGCTGACCCCATCGTGGTACTCGGAGATCGAGCTAGTAGCGGTCGTGAAGGGATGGGCCTTCCTCCCGAGATTCAGTTTTCGTAGACTTTGACGGATGTCGGCTTTACAAGTGGCATAAAGCGATCGTCCTTGGTCGGGCACTAGAGACAATCGCTAGGCACTTGAACCTGATCTGGCATCTTCGTTTGGTAAGTATGCCTTGGTTCATTTGACGCTGACTTTGGTCGCTCGGCCCTTTTGCTGATCGCCGCTGAGGCGTATTAATCGCCGCACAACAATGTGATCGTTATCATTGTTGAGTATTGTGGCTGACCCCGGCGTGGGCTTTATCTTTTAGGTACTCGGAGATCGAGCTAGTAGAGGTCGTGAAGGGATGAGCTTCCCGGGTGATACTGGCTATGACATGTATTTGAGAACTGCGTATTTTCCTGACTGATATGATTCCGCTGCAAATGTATTTTTATTATGTTTATATCCGCTGCTGTGTATTTTAAAATACCTTCCGATATTTTACCAACTCGCGTATATTTTCGAAATAGTCTTTTTGGTATTTTGCAAACTTGGGTTATTTTGTAAAACTTTCTCAAGCTGTATTATCGGTATGTGTAAGCGGTGACTTAACGTACATTTTGAAGTTGTCGAGTTTTGGCATTTTTGGCCTTGAATACTAAATGGTATTTTATAACGGTATTTGAGAACTATACTTTGGAAAACATTTAATTATTCGTAAAATATTTTACCGTCATTGCCTCTTTGGCGTGTTTGAACGATTGTGAAAATGATTTTTAGTCTTGTAGGTTCCGGCGCGGGAACCACGACGCTGTAATTTCCCCGGATAGTTTTGGGGGTGTTACATTTATGGTCTCTTGCCAAAAATGATCACGGGCTGCCTCAGAGTAAGAGGTGGGTTCATAAATCGAATTATTGTAGATGAAAAACATGAAGCAAAACATGGGGAATAACAAGAATAATCAAGATTAGATGCCTGGATAAACTGTAGAGTGAATTTCAGGTAGCAAGGTGTGTTGGGAAAAATACCGACTAACGTCACGTCACAGTGAATAATGCGAAACCTCGTTTGATAAATTCCCACTCTTCAATCGTAACTTTGTGGTTACCGACGAGTAGAGTAACAATTACAACTCGATAAAATTAATACAAATGATATTCGAAAGCGATTAACAACGGGACACAATTTTAGCGTGGAAAACCCCTCAAGACGAGAGTAAAAACTACGGGACCGAAGCCGCTTAAATCCACTATCACCAATACACACAAATACACAATCGTCCCTACTACAAACTAGGGGTATACACCAATCGTCAAATACTTGGTAATAAATGTTCTTCAAGTATTTGGAATCAACAACAACAAGATCGGGAAAAGAAACAACCGTAAATATCTTACACAAAGAGCTAACGAAATACCCATACTTTCGAACTCAAAAACTCGATCTACACCGGTGAAAAGATTTGCCCAATAGCTACCAAGCTCTTGTCAAAAGATCACGACGATCCGACCAATAAATCTCCGGGAAAATGAAGAAATGTATTTCTCTCTCTTGTTTCTCTCTCTAACTCTCTCTCTTGTTCTTCACAAAGTGTGTATGTATATTGTGTTGAAATCCCGTGTGAAAAACAGCATAAAAAGATCCCCATTTGCAGGTTTGACCCGTGTGCCGCGGCCCGGCCCAAGTGTGCTGCAGCACACAGCGCAAAATTGCGCCCAGGCAAATAACGGGGGTCGTGGCCCAGAGTACAGATGCGCCAGGCAAATAACGGGGGCCGTGGCTCGCGAGGATGTGCGGCCCAGTGATCAGCGGCCTTCGGCGGGAGGGCTCGCAGTGTCAGCAGGGGTGTGCTCGGCAGGGGCCGCGTCTAGAAATGATCTCGGCGGAAGATGAGTGACTTCGGGGCCGCGGGTGGCGGTGTGTGTGTGCCAGCAGATCTTGGTGAGGAAAATGAAATTTGAAGCGAAGTGCCACGGCCGGAGGGTTTGTGCCGTGGCCCGGAGTCCGGTCGACTCCGAAAATGCCTATATTTCGGAAATTACTCCTACAAATCTCCCCCTTTCTGGAATATAGGAAGAGTTCGCCATCCCGGCGATCGAACAACACACTTTCACCTTATCTCTACTTAACGCCTTCGTTAACATATCGGAACCATTATCATCGGTATGAACTTTATCAAGTTCAAACAAACCATCCTGTTAGGAAAAACAAACACCCTGTATCGAATCAGCCGGGATACCCGATCCCTGCATCGATTGTTATTTGTTATTTAGAAGGTTTTGACATTTATGCCAAATACAGTAAAGGAAACTGTATCGAGGCTTAAGGATTTATCATGTATCGAAGACCAGCCTCGAATCAGCATAAGTGAAGCTCATCAGTACAGCAAGAAGACTTGTAATAGATCAAGTATGGAAAACTGTCTCGATGCCCTAAATACAGTCACCTTCCATACAGTTCACAAAAGGACAAAGAAGAACACAAGTCAAGTTCCGTTGAACAAAGAAGTATTTAAATACTCAAGGATAAAGTATTTAAATATCGGTCTTCGAATCTTGAGAATCCCGCGAAATCCGGATCATGTCATATTCCCGTTGAAGGAAATCTTATTCAAACGGACATCTCAACGGATACTTTCTTCAGAGGCTATATATATCCTTGAAGACATTGAAGATCAGTGACCAACCAATTACGAATCAAAGTAACTCTCAAAGCTATCAAGTTATCATCTGAGCAAACATATCTCCAAAGCATATCGCAAGTTAAAACGAAAGAGATATACAGTGCTCAAACATCAAGAACAGCTATCATCAGATCTTGATATTCAAAGCTGCTGTTCTTACCTGGTTACCTAACCTTTTACCTCTGTGTAAAAACCGAGCTCTGTGTGAACTCAACAAGTTATTTTGACCTGTGTGGGACGAATAAGGGCGAAGCTTTGGAACTGTGTGTGAAGAAGCTAGTCAAGAAGGAAGCTTTAACCAATCTGTGTGAACGGTTGAAAGTGATATTCTTTGTATCAATCTGTGTGAACGATACAAGGATAGGTTTGTTTATAATTACGTAGTTGTGTACGCAGTAATTATATAATAAACTTTTTACTCCTGTGTGGAGGACCAGTGGACGTAGAGGGGTTTACCTCGAACCACTTAAATTACTGTGTCATTTACCTTCAGCTTTTACTGTTTGAAATTACTGTGATATATTAAGTATACACCTAATACTCTGTTGCTGTATCCACGGCAACTAACTGTATCCAAGACTTCCGCTACGCACTCAGATTTAGATTCCATACAGTTTGTTGTTTAAACGATTTTCCAAACTATATCCAGTATACTTAAGTGGCCAACACATCCTCCAAAGCATCTCGGATCCAATGATACCTCACATCGATATGTTTCGTTCTCTTGTGAAAAGTCGCATTCTTAGCCAAATGAATTGCACTTTGACTATCACAAAGAACTACGTAATGTCATTGTCGGAAGCCTAGCACTCGTAAAAACATTTTCAACCATAAGAGCTTTTTGCTCGCTTCCACCGCCGCAATATACTCGGCCTCCATTGTAAACAAGGCAACGCACTTTTGCAATCTTGATTGCCATGACACGGCTCCCCCTGTGAACGTCATCAAATAACTGGAAGTGGATTTTTGGTTATCTTCATTACCGGCCATATCCGAATCGGAATATCCAACAAGCATTGCTTTCCCTTTTCCAAATGTAATTCCCAATTTGGAAGTAACCCACAAATATCTAAATATCCATTTTACGGCTTCCCAATGCTTCTTTCCCAGATTCGATAGAAATCGGCTCACCACTCCCACGGCATGAGCAATGTCGGGCCTAGTACATACCATAGCGTACATCAAACTCCCGACCGCCGAGGCATATGGAATTTTATCCATATCCTCAATCTCCTCCTTCTTCTTAGGGCAATCTTGGCTCGTCAATTAAAATTGTTAGTAAGAGGCGAACTAACAACTTTAGCTTTGTCCATGTTGAAACATTTAAGCACCTTCTCGATATATTGCTCTTGCGACATGTGCAATTTTCGGGCTGCTCTATCCCGAGTGATTCTTATCCCAAGAATTTGTTTAGCCGCCCCCAAGTCTTTCATGGCAAAAGACTTACTCAATTCTTCCTTCAAGTTGGCAATCCTCTCGGCATTTTTGCCAACGATCAACATGTCGTCCACATAGAGCAGTAATATGATAAAGTCATCATCTCCGAATTTCTTGAAAAATATGCAATGGTCGAGAGTCGTCTTCAGGTAGCCTTGCTCCCCCATAACCGACTCAAACTTCTTGTACCATTGCCTTGGTGCTTGTTTCAACCCGTATAAACTCTTCCCAAGTTTACACACATAATCCTCTTTTCCTTCGACCTCAAATCCTTCCGGTTGCTTCATATAAATTTCTTTGTCAAGGTCTCCGTGAAGAAAAGCCGTCTTGACATCCATTTGCTCAACCTCAAGATCAAGGCTAGCCGCAATACCAAGGACCAGTTGAATCGATCCTATCTTCACAACCGGAGAAAAAATCTCGTCAAAATCAATGCCCTTCTTTTGACTAAATCCTTTCACCATGAGTCTAGCTTTGTATCGGGGCAACGAGGTATGCTCCTCCGACTTCACCCGATACACCTATTTGTTTCTCAAATCCCTCTTGCCTTTCGGCAACTTCACCAACTCGTAAGTGTTATTCTCATGCAAGGAACTCATCTCATCTTGCATGGCATCCATCCATTCCTTATATTTTCATCCTCCATGGCCTCCGCAAAATATTCGGGCTCTCCCTCGTCGGTGAGTAAGACGTACTCATCGGCCGAATAACGATTGGAGGGATGACGGTCCCTCATCGACCGCCTATGTGGAACAAAATATGGCATGTTCGTCACGGGTAGCTCGGGATGAGCTCCATCGGTGTCATCTTGCCTCAATTCATCGTTCTCACCGTCATCATGTTGTTCATTATTTTGGACGTCATCTCCAATGGGTGTCTCAACATTTTGTGGAGGAACGGGATCCAAATCAATAAGATCATAGTCGTGTTGCGGAGCCGACTCTCCATTCTCAACATCTTTCATTGTTTGATCTTCAACAAAAACAACATCTCTCGACCGAACAAGCCTCTTTGTCACCAGGTCATATAATCTATACCCGAACTCATTAAGCCCGTAGCCAATAAAAATACATGGCTTTGTCTTGGAATCAAGCTTTGATCTCTCATCATTCGGAATGTGAACAAAAGCTTTACATCCAAAGACCTTTAAGTGGTGGTACGAGATCTCTTTACCGCTCCACACCTTATCTGGCACATTAAATTCCAAAGGGACACACGACGTCAAATTAATAACATGAACCGCCGTGTTCAAAGCTTTTCCCCAAAATGACTTTGGCAATCCGGCATGTGAGAGCAAACAACGAGCTCTCTCGACCAAAGTCCAATTCATTCTCTCCGCCAAGCCATTGAGTTGTGGAGTCTTCGGGGGCGTCTTTTGATGTTGGATCCCTTGCTCTCGGCAATATTCATCAAAAGGTCTGGTGTACTCTCCACCATTGTCCGTCCGGATACACTTTAGTTTCTTCCCGGTCTCTCTTCCACTGAGGCATGAATTTGTTTGAAAGTGTCTAACACTTGATCTTTGGTCTTCAAGGTGTAAGCACACACCTTCCTAGAGTGATCGTCGATGAATGTGACAAAATATCGGCAACCACTGAGCGTCCTAGTCTTCATAGGACCACAAACATCGGAATGAACAAGATCAATCATATTTTCCTTCCGTGAAGGAGTATGAATCTTAAAAGTAACTCTCCTTTGCTTCCCTGCTAGACAATGAGAGCATCTTTTATGGTGTACCTTGTGAACCCGGACAACGCCTCCTTCTTCGACAATAGCGCCATTCCTTTTTCACTCATGTGACCGAGCCTCTTATGCCATAGCTCGGCCATGTCATTGTTGTCGATTGTGTTCATGAAATTAGTCATGACCTTCGGAAGTGTCACGTACAATTTTCCTTTCTTTTGTCCTCTCCCGACAATCAAGGAATCTCTAGTGAGTTTCCACAACCCCTTGCCAAAACCACTATGATAAACATCATCATCGAGTAAACCAACGGACATAACATTAAGCCTCATGTCCGTAACATGTTTTACATTCCGTAAAACAAGTTCCATTCTGGTGTCGAATCTCAAATGCACATCTCCCACTCCAACAATCTTGGATAACCCATCGTTACCCATCTTGACTATACCAAAGTCGCCCGGAGTATAAGAGAAATAAAAATCTCTACGTGATGTAACATGACACGTAGCACCACTATCGACCACCCAACTCGAATCATCTCTCGCAAGGTTGACCATATCATAATCACAGCAAACAAAGAATTCTTCGGTAGTAGTATTAACTTCGGCTTTATCATTACTACCACTTTCCTTCTTTTGTGAATTTTCTCGGCCTTGGCGATTCTCCTTCTTCAATTGTCGGCAAAATTTCTTAGTATGCCCTTTCTTACCACAATGGTAACATTCGATATTGGCATACTTCCCCCGAGAACTACTGTAATGCCCCGATTTCGCAAATACATTTATTGTGAATTATAGAAAACATGTTCAATTTTATTAAATTAATGCCCGAATAATTTATCATTTAATTCATTTCATTCTCATAATCATGCAAATTCATTTGTCATTATAATTCATGTTCAGACATGTGATTCATGTCGTGTCATTTCTCATTTTATTTCATCGTGTGTCATGTCGTCATTTCTAGGCCCAAGTCAAATTTTAAGCGATATAAATCGTTACGCATAAAATTTCACAAGTCCATTTTAATTAATTTTAATCCATTCACTTTGGGCGGCCTAAGCCGAACTCGATATAATATTCAGCCCAAATCCTATAATTAATTAAGAGCCCGATTATATTTATTGTTAATTAATTTAAACTAAATTATTATCATTAATAGTAATATTATGGTGGCCCATATTAATTTTGTTTAGTGATCCAAACTTTTTTTTTCTAACCAATTGAGAGTCCTAAACCTAAGCCCACCCATTAACACTAATCATCTTAATTAATTTTCATCCAAGCCCATCCTCTCCCACACACGAGAATATGGAGGGTTTTACGCACCTTCATTAATCTCCTTAATGGAGGTAGTGGGGGCGATTTTACATCGTGGGTGGTTACAATTCTTTCAATATAAATCTTGTATAATACAATTAGAATACACAATACACATAAGCTCACCGTAGCCGCAACACAACACTTGTATCTTGCGGATCATCCGCTTCTCTCCTCTTCTACAAAATTATCAGTTTCTCCAAAGGTAAACAATCTTCTACAACCCTTTCTTTAATATCAGTAATCCTTTTTGTCAGTTCTGTCCTGTTGAATTTCTCTATTTCTCATAAAACCATTTTGCTCAGCCGATAACCCAATCAGAATCATGAACATCCCCAAATTTGAACCAAAAAAAAAAAAAGGAACCGATTGAAATCATCAAACCCCGAACCAAGAAAACAGATCAGAAATCAATCCCGCATATACAACCCCAGTCCAGATTTCAGCCAAACCCAAGCCCAAAAATCCATCAAAAACCCAAAACAATTCTAATCGGCCAAGCTTCGGCCCGAACCAAGATCAACACCCGTCAATCCCAAGTTTCAGTCGCCTCGTTTCCGTCGCCACTCGTCATTGCCGCGGTGGCGTTGTCAATCGCCCCGACAGAAGCCCTAATCCGGCCGCGACCGCCATTCCCCTTTCTTTTCTTTTGTCGGTCGTGATTTGGTGTGTCTTTAGGTGCGTGTGTGTGTATAAGTTTGAGTGTGTCAGGTAGAGAAATTTTCAAGTAGTGAGAGTTTTAGAGAGAGAGAGTTCAGAGGAGAGAGAGTTGATATTTGAGAGAGAGAGAGGGCCGACGCAACTGGGAAGAAAAAAAAAGGGGTTGGAGAGAGAGTGAGATGAGTTGAATGAGATTTATTCGGCCGACATGGGGTTAATAGGGTATTTATACCCCTAATTTCCTAGGCTTATTCAATTGAGCCCCTAGAATTCAAGACTTCTTGAATTGACCCCAATTCAACTTTCCAGTGTATTTAATTTCAATCCCTGAATTTTCCAAACCTTTTTAATTCCCCAGCCAGATTCAATATTTTAAATTTCAGTCCCTTTCGGCCAAGCTTTTAACATGTTGACATTTTTAATTACTATTATTATTCACTCACAATTTAATTCTCAGTCATATAATAATAATAATTTTCTATTATTATTAATTGTAGATAATAACAAGAATTTACGGGCCTAGAATTATCGAGTCAAGCATCTTCATCACATTCAAGTCAAGAACTGCATTTTATCCAGGTGTGGGGATTTATTACGCTTTTGTTTATTTTAATTGCTTTATATATTGTCTCGTATGTGCACGTGAAATCAGTCAGAAGCACTTAAATGTGCAATCAGTCAGAAGCACTTAAATGTGCAACCAGTCAGAAGCACTTAAATGTGCAATCAGTCAGAAGCACTTAAATGTGCAAATCAGTCAGAAGCACTTAATTGTGCATAAAGCCTTCGGGCTAGCCGACGGGCATCAGAATTTATCAGTCATGTTGTTTATACTTGCTAATATATTTAGTAATTAACGTAGACATATTGCGTACTCTCCACACTGAGCGAGTTGGAAGCTCACCCCACTATTTACCCCTTTTCAGGTTGAGGAGCTCGGTGTGGCATGCGCTTGAGAGTGGAATGATCAAACCTATGACTAGATATTTATTTATTTAATGTTATTGTTCTCAAACCATGTTTTATGAACGATTGTTCCAGTTGTTTTATTTTAACGACAAAGTATGTTTTTATTTAATGGTGACTTGTGGCTATTACTTGCGATTATTAAGTTCGTCTTTTTAAAATGTATTTCCGCTGCAAAATTTTTATTTATTCTACTTAAAATTTGAAGAATTATATTTTAGAAAAGTGGTCGCTACATAAGTGGTATCAGAGCGGGTTTACGGTTCTGTAGACTCGTTAAAATGGTTTCTTTTTCTAAACTAAAATTTCATTTTCGCAAGTAATCAAATATTTTTAGCAATTATGATCATCCACCTCTGCCGCTCCACGTCGACTCCAAGGTACATTAAGTTATTATTATTCATTATGGGATAAATGCAGTTTCCCAGATCAACCATGATTTATGCATTAAAGATGCATCTTCAGTCTATTTTGTATATAAGAATTTTATGATAAAATATTTGGGCATGAAATTGTTTTCTTATAAATTCATAAGTATATGTGTGACATGCGTAAATCATCATTGCTAGAAATCTGTGGTTCTCAACCCATAGATGCAATGTAATTCTTCATATTATTCGTCTCTCTCGTTGGGCAAGTACTGAAGGATCATTGAGAATGATATGCCTTAGGATAATGGCAACTCGTAGACATGGACGCCCAACTAGCCTAGGTGGAGATAATCTCGGTGGTGAGAATGCCAACCTTGGTGCTGGTGGTGGTGATAACGGAGGACAGAATAACCAGAACAATAACGTGCCAGCTCTAACTCAGGCACAAGTTGTGCAACAATTCCGACGTTTCACTCCACCCACATTCAACGGTCGAGAAGGACCAGCTTTCGTTGATGAATGGTTCATGTCGCTCGAGCGCACCTTTGAGCTCATTGGGTGCACCGATGCGCAAAGAATTATTTGTGGCCAATATCAAATGGTGGAGGATCTTTGACGCCAGTGGATAAGCTATTGGCGTTTGAGGCGGCGGCGAGCGTCTTTGCATTAACATGGGATCGGTTCAAGGAAATAGTGATGGAGCGGTACTACCCACAACATTACCAAGAGAAAATGGAGAGAGAGTTTTGAAATCTCGAACGAGGAAGAGAATTTGATGCTAGCTTGTATTTAATTAACTCGATAGATTTTGATGTGATCCTTGGTATGGGTGGCTCGATAGACATGATGCCGATATAAGGTGCCGTGAGAAGAAGGTGACATTGAGGTGTTCGGAAGGCGAGTCGATCACCTTTTATGGTACTAAGAGTAGAGACGGTACCAGTAATCGGTGCCATGAAGGTACCGAGAAGTCTAAGAATGGAGAAATGTCGGGGTTACTTGGTGAGTTTGGTCGACGGTCGTACTAATGACGTGTCCCCTACAGACGTGCCTATAGTACGGGAATTTTTGGATGTGTTTCAGAGGATTTGCCGGGAGTCCCACCCGATCGACAAGTGGAGTTTAGCATTGATTTGGTCCTTGGGACGGCCCAGACATCCAAAGCGCCATATAGAATGACTCAAGGAACTTCAAGAATTGAAGGTCCAAATTCAAGAGTTCTGGAGCTCGAATTTGTTCGTCTAGTGTGTCACCATGGGGTGCACAGTGCTGTTTGTAAGAAAGAAGGATGGGTCACTTCGGATGTGTATAGATTACAGAGAGCTGAATCGACTCACGGTGAAGAACAAGTACCCACTACCGAGAATCGAGGATCTATTCGATCGGTTGAGGGAGCCGGAACCTTTTCGAAGATTGATTTACGGTCGGGGTACCACCAATGAAGATTAGGGAGTGTGACATTCCCAAGACGGCTTTGAGAACCCGTTATGGACATTTTGAATTTGTAGTGATGCCTTTTGGCTTGAGTAATGCACCGGCGGTCTTTATGGATTTGATGAACAGGGTGTTCCAACCTTACTTGGATAAGTTCTGATCGTCTTTATAGATGACATCTTGGTGTATTCTAAGGACAAGGAACAACACCAAGAACATTTGAGGATTACATTGGAGACACTTCGCAAGGAGAAGTTGTATGCTAAATTCAAGAAATGTGAGTTTTGGTTAAACAGAGTTGGATTCCTTGGACATGTGGTGACTTCAAAAGGAATTGAGGTTGATCCCGATAAAGTTGTAGCAGTGAGTAGTTGGGGAATACCCAAGAATGCGAGCGAAGTCCGCAGCTTTCTGGGCCTAGCTGGCTATTATAGGAGATTTATCGAAGGATTTTCGAAAATCGCCACTCCTATGACCCAATTAACAAGGAAAGGCGTGAGGTTCGAATGGAACGACAAGTGCGAGGAAAGTTTTCAAGAATTGAAAAGGAGACTAACCTCGGCACCAGTATTAACGATTCCTGATCCGACGGAAGACTTTGTTATTTATAGTGATGCCTCAAAGCAGGGGTTGGGTTGTGTTCTGATGCAACATGGTAAAGTAGTAGCCTATGCATCGAGACAGCTTAAACCACATGAGTTGAACTATCCAACGCATGATCTGGAGTTGGCTGCTGTAGTACATGCGCTGAAGATTTGGCGTCACTATCTCTACGGAGGAAAGTGTGAGATATACACTGACCATAAAAGTTTGAAGTATCTTTTCACACAGAAGGACCTTAACATGAGACAAAGGTGATGGTTAGAATTGGTGAAGGACTATGATTGTACTATTCATTACCATCCAGGTAAGGCTAATATGGTAGCTGATGCCTTGAGTCGGAAGACTAGAGGCGAGTTAGCTTGCTTGACCGATCAGGAGAGTTTGATAAAGGAGTTCTCCCAGTTGAGGATTGAGGTAGTTGAGTCTTCAAAACATTCGAAAGCAATCCTATCATCTTTGGTCTTGCAACCAAACTTGAGGGATAATATTAAGGAGGCTCAACCACGTGATAAGTTCTTGTGCAAGATGAAGGATCGAGCACAAGCTGGGAGTATTGAGAAGTTTGTCGTTTCCGCAGACGACGTTTTGACTTATGATGGGAGGTTATGTGTTCCTAAGGATCCACCCCTTAGGAAGCAAATCCTTGAAGAAGATCATAATGCACCATACACCGCCCACCCGGTAGGTACAAAGATGTACCACGACCTGAAGAAGTTCTTTTGGTGGAGAGGAATGAAACGGGACATTGGTGTATTTGTGGAGAGGTGTATGATATGTCAGCAGGTGAAGGCAGAACACCAACGGCCAGGAGGTTTACTTCAACCGTTGGAAATCCCAGAATGGAAATGGGAGCATATCACAATGGAATTCGTGGTTGGTCTGCCACGAACAGTGAGGAAGAACGATGCTATCTGGGTGATAGTAGATCGTTTGACGAAGTCATCTCATTTTATACTGTGAGGATGACTTACAGTATGGAACAATATGCACAGATTTATATCCGGGAGATTTTGAGACTACATGGTGTTCCAGTGTCGATCGTATCAGATAGAGATCCGCGATTTACGTCGAAATTTTGGAAGAGTCTTCAGAGTGCTTTGGGCACTAAGTTGAATTTCAGTACTGCATATCATCCGCAAACCGATGGTCAATCTGAGCGGACTATCAATACACTTGAAGACTTGTTGAGGGCATGTGTTCTTGATACTGGTGAGAATTGGGAGAATATTTTGCCGTTAGTGGAGTTTGCTTATAACAATAGTTACCAAGCAACTATACAAATGGCCCCGTATGAGGCTCTGTACGGAAGGAAATGTCGATCGCCCCTTTATTGGAGTGAGGTTGGAGAAGGAAAAATTTCGGGTCCGAATTGATCGAGCGGTGTAGAGAAGATAGCCGAAATCGAAGTAAATTAAGGCGCCCAGGATCGGCGAAGTCTTATGCGGATAAACGGAGGAAAGATATCAAATTTGAGATTGGAGAGAAGGTGTTCCTGAAAGTAGCGCCGATGAAAGGAGTAATACGATTCGGTAAAAAGGGAAAGCTACAGCCTCGTTATATCGGACCTTTTGAGATTTTGGGTCGTGTTGGTGATCTTGCTTATAGTTTGGCATTGCCGATGGAATTATCAGGAGTGCACAATGTCTTTCACGTCTCCATGCTGAGAAAATACGTACACGATCCTGATCATGTATGCAATTTCAAAGAGTTGCATGTAGCCAAGAACCTGACTTATGAGGAGGTACCTATAGCTATTTTGGAGCGTAAGTTACACAAGTTAAGAAATAAAGAGGTTAAGTTGGTGAAAGTTCAATGGAGTCGTCATGGACCAAATGAGGCAACTTGGGAACGTGAAGAAGAGATCCGCTCTAAGTATCCGACATTCATTTTTCAAGGTACGTAACATAATTTTCGAGGACGAAAATTTGTAAAAGGGGGGTAGGTTGTAATGCCCCGATTTCGCAAATACATTTATTGTGAATTATAGAAAATATGTTCAATTTTATTAAATTAATGCCCGAATAATTTATCATTTAATTCATTTCATTCTCATAATCATGCAAATTCATTTGTCATTATAATTCATGTTCAGACATGTGATTCATGTCGTGTCATTTCTCATTTTATTTCATCGTGTGTCATGTCGTCATTTCTAGGCCCAAGTCAAATTTTAAGCGATATAAATCGTTACACATAAAATTTCACAAGTCCATTTTAATTAATTTTAATCCATTCACTTTGGGCCACTAAGCCGAACTCGTTATAATATTCAGCCCAAATCCTATAATTAATTAAGAGCCCGATTATATTTATTGTTAATTATTTTAAACTAAATTATTATCATTAATAGTAATATTATGGTGGCCCATATTAATTTTGTTTAGTGATCCAAACTTTTTTTTTTCTAGCCAATTGAGAGTCCTAAACCTAAGCCCATTCCATTAACACTAATCATCTTAATTAATTTTCATCCAAGCCCATCCTCTCCCACACACGAGCAGAATATGGAGGGTTTTCTGCACCTTCATTAATCTCCTTAATGGAGGTAGTGGGGGGGCAGTTTTACATCGTGGGTGGTTACAATTCTTTCAATATAAATACTGTATAATACAATTAGAATACACAATACACATAAGCTCACTGTAGCCGCAACACAACACTTGTATCTTCTGCGGATCATCTGCTTCCTCTCCTCTTCTACAAAATTATCAGTTTCTCCAAAGGTAAACAATCTTCTACAACCCTTTCTTTAATATCAGTAATCCT
Organism: Orobanche coerulescens; assembly: GCA_033398695.1. Classification (NCBI taxonomy): domain Eukaryota; kingdom Viridiplantae; phylum Streptophyta; class Magnoliopsida; order Lamiales; family Orobanchaceae; genus Orobanche; species Orobanche coerulescens. Next base: position 189,314,624 of record CM065806.1, read on the forward strand.
TTTTGTCAGTTCTGTCCTGTTGAATTTCTCTATTTCTCATAAAACCATTTTGCTCAGCCGATAACCCAATCAGAATCATGAACATCCCCAAATTTGAACCAAAAAAAAAAAAAAGGAACCGATTGAAATCATCAAACCCCGAACCAAGAAAACAGATCAGAAATCAATCCCGCATATACAACCCCAGTCCAGATTTCAGCCAAACCCAAGCCCAAAAATCCATCAAAAACCCAAAACAATTCTAATCGGCCAAGCTTCGGCCCGAACCAAGATCAACACCCGTCAATCCCAAGTTTCAGTCGCCTCGTTTCCGTCGCCACTGTCGCATTTGCCGCGTGGCGTTGTCAATCGCTTGACGAAGCCCTAATCCGGCCGCGACCGCCATTCCCCTTTCTTTTCTTTTGTCGGTCGTGATTTGGTGTGTCTTTAGGTGCGTGTGTGTGTATAAGTTTGAGTGTGTCAGGTAGAGAAATTTTCAAGTAGTGAGAGTTTTAGAGAGAGAGAGTTCAGAGGAGAGAGAGTTGATATTTGAGAGAGAGAGAGAGGGCCGACGCAACTGGGAAGAAAAAAAAAAAGGGGTTGGAGAGAGAGTGAGATGAGTTGAATGAGATTTATTCGGCCGACATGGGGTTAATAGGGTATTTATACCCCTAATTTCCTAGGGTTATTCAATTGAGCCCCTAGAATTCAAGACTTCTTGAATTGACCCCAATTCAACTTTCCAGTGTATTTAATTTCAATCCCTGAATTTTCCAAACCTTTTTAATTCCCCAGCCAGATTCAATATTTTAAATTTCAGTCCCTTTCGGCCAAGCTTTTAACATGTTGACATTTTTAATTACTATTATTATTCACTCACAATTTAATTCTCAGTCATATAATAATAATAATTTTCTATTATTATTAATTGTAGATAATAACAAGAATTTACGGGCCTAGAACTATCGAGTCAAGCATCTTCATCACATTCAAGTCAAGAACTGCATTTTATCCAGGTGTGGGGATTTATTACGCTTTTGTTTATTTTAATTGCTTTATATATTGTCTCGTATGTGCACGTGAAATCAGTCAGAAGCACTTAAATGTGCAATCAGTCAGAAGCACTTAAATGTGCAACCAGTCAGAAGCACTTAAATGTGCAATCAGTCAGAAGCACTTAAATGTGCAAATCAGTCAGAAGCACTTAATTGTGCATAAAGCCTTCTGCCAGCCGACGGCATCGAATTTATCAGTCATGTTGTTTATACTTGCTAATATATTTAGTAATTAACGTAGACATATTGCGTACTCTCCACACTGAGCGAGTTGGAAGCTCACCCCACTATTTACCCCTTTTCAGGTTGAGGAGCTCGGTGTGGCATGCGCTTGAGAGTGGAATGATCAAACCTATGACTAGATATTTATTTATTTAATGTTATTTTTCTCAAACCATGTTTTATGAACGATTGTTCCAGTTGTTTTATTTTAACGACAAAGTATGTTTTTATTTAATGGTGACTTGTGGCTATTACTTGCGATTATTAAGTTCGTCTTTTTAAAATGTATTTCATTGCAAAATTTTTATTTATTCTACTTAAAATTTGAAGAATTATATTTTAGAAAAGTGGTCGCTACAACTACTCCTTTGTGGCCCTCTATTACTTGGACCTCTACTTTGACCTCTCCCCCGTCTTTCGGTAACTAGAACATCCGAATGTGAAGAAGATCTTTGTGCTTTTCTTCGGACCTCCTCATTCAACATGTTCCCTTTAGCTAATTCCATCGAAATGACTCCATCGGGGGCGGAGTTAGACAAAGACGTTCGAAACGTCTCCCAAGAATCCGACAGTGTGCCTAACAACCACAAAGCTTGCACCTCCTCTTCGAATTTAATTCCCATTCCGACAAGTTGATTAATTATGCCTTGGAATGTATTTAAATGATCCGATAGAGGATTCCCGTCTCGAAACTTCAAATTCATCATTTGTTTAATGAGGAATAACTTATTATTCCCCGTCTTCTGAGCATACAATTGCTCGAGCTTGTGCCATAACTCTCGAGCATCCTTCTCTCCACCAATATGGTTCAAAATGTTGTCATCCACCAATTGTCGAATATATCCGCAAACTTGGCGATGCAAAATAGTCCACTCCGTGTCGGACTTCCCTTCCGGTTTATCTTTGCTAAAAACCGGCATATAATAATCCTTCACGTATAGAAGGTCTTCCATCTTCCCCTTCCATACGTGGTAGTTTGAACCGTTCAAGTTAACCATTCTACTCGTGTTGGCTTCCATCTTACAATTGAGATACTTAACAACCACGAAACAACAAATCCCGTGGCTCCGATACCACTTTGTTGGGAAAAATGCCGACCAACGTCACGTCACAACGAATAATGCGGAACCTCGTTTGACAAATTCCCACTCTTCATTCGTAACTTTGTGGTTACCGACGAGTAGAGCAACAATTACAACTCGATAAAATTAATACAAATGATATTCGAAAGCGATAAACAACGAGACATAATTTTAGAGTGGAAAACCCCTCAAGACGAGAGTAAAAACCACGGGACCGAAGCCGCTTAAATCCACTATCACCAATACACAGAAATATACAATCGTCCCTAATACAAACTAGGGGTATACATCAATCGTTAAATACTTGGTAATAAATGTTCTTCAAGTATTTGGAATCAACAATATTAACAAGATCGGGAAAAGAATCAACCATAAATAGCTTACACAAAGAGCTAACGAAATACCCGTACTTCCGGACTCAAAAACTTGATCTACACCGGTGAAAAGATTTGCCCAATAGCTACCAAGCTCTTGTCAAAAGATCACGACGATCCGACCGATAAATCTCTGGGAAAATGAAGAAACGTATTTCTCTCTCTCTCTCTCTCTCTCTCTCTCTCTCTCTCCCTCTCCCTCTCCACAAAATGTGTATGTATATTGTGTTGAAATCTCGTGTGAAAAACAGCATAAAAAGATCCCCATTTGTAGGTTTGACCCGTGTGCCGCGGCCCGGCCCAAGTGTATCGCGGCACACAGCGCAAAATTGCGCCCAGGACTCGGCAGGGGGCCGCGGACCGACCGACAGGGGCCGCGGCCCAGAGTACAGACGCGCCACGCAAATAATGGAGGCCGCGGCTCGGCAGGGATGTGCCGCGGCCCCAGGTGATCGGCAGCGCTCGGCCGGGAGGGGTGTGCTCGGCAAGTGTCGGCAGGGGTGTGCTCGGCAGGGGCCGCGGCCCAGAGTACAGTCTCGGCCAGAAGCTGAGTGACTTCGGGGGGGCCGCGGCTCGGCAGCTGTGTGCCGCGGCCCAGCAATGCTGGTGAGAAAAATGAAATTTGAAGCGAAGTGCCACGGCCCGGAGGGTTTGTGCCGTGGCTCGCAGTCCGATCGACTCCGAAAATACCTATATTTCGGAAATTACTCCTACAAGGTGGATGTGTATCCACAATCACTGGAGGTTCTAGAGCAGCTGAATGAGAGAGATAATATCAATATCATTGGACCTGCATGGAATCTAAGGATAAATAGATGGTACGGTTGTAGGATCAGATGGCCAATCAGTAGTAAAAAATAAATATGAGATTTCGACACGTCATGAGAGATAGGTCCGATACAGAAGAAAAGAACATGCCTAATTAAGGAACCATTACGAGAAACTTACGATTTTCCAAAATCGAATCAAAATCATGAGAACCTTTCTGTCCAACCCTATATCCAATAAAAACACAAATAGCTACAGGAGATGATAACTGAGTACACTCTACAAGTGGACGTAGCAGAAATTATGTAGAACCAACCTTAAATGAAAATACACTGGGGCATCACCAAAGAATCTAACATACGCGGAAATCCCAAAATTATGAAAGGTATGGATATGATTAATACGATAACCACATGTAAGGACATATTCTTCGTAAGATTCCCCGAATTGTTTAAATAAGGCTGAAAGTATCAAGAGCATAATAACACAACTCGTCAAATAAATTAGTCCGTAAGGAATTTTGTCTCGCCACTACTTCGTACACCTGCGGTTGGTAAAATATAATTTAGCAAACAAAGGACGGCAGAGGCGGTTTGATGTCCGAATATGAGAGAGGTAGCCGTTGTTGAGCTGCCTAACGTTGATCGTATTAGAACCTTGCGGCGACGTGATCTTTTATCATTGGAAGGCTATGATGAAATTGCAGGGGTTAACAACAAGATGTTCGTGAAAGACTTAAGAAAATGTTCCACTTACCATATTTTGAGTAATGTACTATATATATATATATATATATATTTTGGATGTAATATAAGTACAGTAAGTGTAGTATATGTATGGCAAGTGTATATGTATATGGTAAGGTGAAGACTCACAGCGCTCTTTCTTGGGATACAAACTATCTGTCACGATTCATAAGAGCATTTTTATTTATTTATTTATTCAGATTGGTGGATGATAGCATTCTTATTTAGATAGATAAATATGTATTTTGAACATTAATAATGAATGCATTGTAAAATATTTTGGAAAATTATACCGTGCAACATAATATACCTTAAATGGTACACCGATTGTGATTATATTATAAACTAGTTGTGATTATATCGGTGTGTCATGTTTTTACTGTAATTATACTATACATAGTCGTGATTTTGCTATATTTGAGTTGTGATTATGCTAGTAATCACAATCAGTGTGTATCTTGTATCGTGCATCACGTTGTGTGATATACCAACTCAATGTTTCAAACGGTAACGCCATAATTTACATGTTTGACATGATAAGTTAATAAAAATATGTAGAAATTCAGACCACGAAAAGAAATCACGTTAAATTAAATATTAACTTAAAACAAATGCAAGTAATAATATTTACTTTTACTATTTTAAATTATACATATTTCCCTTTAATATTTTAATATTTTTATTATATTCTTAATTTTAAAATTTTTGCAAAAAATATTCTAGTATACTAACTAAAAAAATGGGTTGGATTTAAGTCCGTCTTAACCGACTTTTGGTTTCGCCCTTGGTTTCAAATACCAAAAAAAATCCATAAAGACATTTGCAAAAGTACGCCACTTGTATTTGTGTTAAAGGAATCGCACCTGGGGGCTTCCATTCTGGTGTGTGCCTTCAGAATTTTGGCTGATTCTGAGAAGGCTAGGGCTACCCATTCTTATAAAGAAAAAAATGTGGCCGACAGTAGGTAATTTTCGGTGGGAATAGCTTGTTTTGCCCTTTTGTATATAGTATTATTCTTTTTTGTCGAAGTTTAGAACAACTCTTTTGATACCCAATTGTCGAAATTGACATTTACTCGAATAAATTCGAGTCATTTATTGTAATTTCGAGTAACATAATTTCGAGTCAACTTCAAAAAAATTACAATATTGAGGAAGGTTGACAATCGGGTAACACGTAATAGCAATTCGTGTAACCCGAATTCGACTTACACAATACGGATCGACCGAATTCGGGTTAATTCGGGTTACACGAGAGAGTTCGGATTACACGAAAAATTCGGGTTACACGACCCCTACTCGGGTTACCCGAAGTTGTCTGAGTAGCCGGGTAGTCTGAGTAACCTGAATTTGTTTGAATTCGTGTAAAACATTTATTTTTACTCGATTAGGTTACACGATTTTAATTCGTGTAAAACATATATTATTAACACAAGTTTTAATCGTGTGACACGAATTAATTTACACGAAATGGATTCGTGTGACACGAATTATATTACTCGAAATTTCGAGTTACTCGAATAGGCGAGTAACTGTTTAAAAAGCAGTCGTCTTCTTCACTTCTTCATCCGACTGAACTCCGAGTTTCACGAATTTCTGAGTTTCACGACAAAACAAAAAACGAGTTTCACGAATCGAGTTTACGAGTAACACCTCTATCCGAATTTCACGAATCGAGTGTTTACGAGTAACATCTCTATCCGAGTTTCACGAATCGAGTTTTTTCCTCTTTCTCGATGGCGAATTCGACTTCCCCGAATTTGAGGCGTTCCCCGAATGGAGAAGCTGACATCGCCGGTCACGCCGATGCCGAGTCCGCCGCCGCTGCCGCTGGATCTTCCAAAAACCAGGTAAATTTTCACTCGTGTATCGTGTTACCCGAATTTAGACGTGTTTTACTCGAATTTGGACTGGTTTTACTCGAAATTGGACTGGTTTTACTCGAAATTTAGGCTCATTTACCCCCCCTACTCGTTTTACTCGAGGTTGAATTCGAATTTGGGAATGTTATAAATATTGATATCGTGTCGAATTTATTTAGTTTATTTCATTTAGTTAATTTATTTCATTTTTCTGTTTGTATTACTCGAATATAGTTTATAAGTTACTCGAATTGGACTAATTGACCAATTAGGATTTCTTAAATTAATTT